>OY856415.1:239038753-240258753 GCA_963693085.1 Alisma plantago-aquatica
TTTTTAAAATATGGTTAGATATGTTTGTTCAATCAGTTTTCTATGTTCATTCTCCCATTATAAAAAAATTCGCGTTGCTTTGAGTGTAAAATAGTCTTCCTTATTAAAATAAGAGATTTAATTAAATTAGCAAAGTACTAACTAGTTTTAGCTAAAACTGTTTTTTTTAGATGATAGTAAAATTAAGTGTCCACCTTATTCACCAATTTACAATCTCACCCAAACATGAAGTGCTCCATATGATAGGAGGATTCAGAGTGTCTATGATGATCTAGTGCATTCTATAGAAAATAATTGATGACATTATCTTTTGTAAACATGACCAATAAAAAGAAAATCCTATAAGATGTAGATATAATTTGGTAAGAAGTAGAATTAGTATATAACATATGATGTGATCATAGATGATATACATACACACACACACACACACACACACACACACACACATATATATATATATATATATATATATATATATATATATATTTGTGTGTGTATGTCTATGTGTGTGAGTGAGGGGTGGGTGGGTATCTGTATATAGTGTGCATGTTTGTTCTTTGCTATTTTTATTTTCTCATTTATTGAAAAATACATCTATGCACACCTTTGAAACAATTTTGTTCAACTATATTTAATTTACACATGAAGAAAAGGAGTATAGTATGATAATGAAACATATATCTAAATCCAAAAATAATTACTTCCCTTAATAATTGAATTTATGTGTGAATCCCTATTATGGTAATTCTTTTACATATACTAAATTCAAAAAGTATTATAAATGGTATCAACATGTTGACCTTTGAGCTAGTTTGATGTTTTTAAGAAATAGAATGTAAGAAAGTGATTGTGTAGGTCTCAATCACAAAATATCACATGGTGTGGTCATGATACTTGTAGATAGTGGCATATCCTAGATCTTCCACACTTTCTTCTAACATGTTTGCCGAAGGGGTTTGGCACTTTTTCTACAACCATTCTCCTCATGGCTTCCTCAAATACTCCTTCTTTACTCATTATACCAACAACATTATGAGCCTTTCATGTTGTGGTTGAATGTGTTTAGTAAATTACTTCCTCATGAATAGTTTAATCTCAGATTCAATCTCTATTTCTCATATTAGAATCTTTCCCAGTGAGATTTATATCTAGTTTTATACGGTTATGTATGGCCAACATTTTTGATTTAATGACTATCATATCTATAGTTTGCAATACCTCTAAGATACATAGTTAGCCTTGTGATTCTATTCTATACTAATAGATGCAATGTGGAGTCTCCTAACACCAATGTCTGGTGTGAGAGTCTAGTGAGATGAGTTCAATGTGGTCATCTTGAGAATAACTTCTCAATATTAAAAAGAAAAGAATTAAAACTGAAGTATACACAGATCTTTTCCACCATTAATATGTGCTCAATGTATTGAAAACCTCATGGAGGGTAACAACTTGGGTATGCGATAAGATGGAGGAAATTTAGAAGAATTAGTTTTCATTGATGATAGTTCACTTAAGATTTTTCCTTTATCAGAGAAATATTCAATCAACTTAATTGAAGAATATGTTCCATGATAATAGTTCACTTAGAGTTGTTGACTTTAATTATATATTTTTACAAACAACAAAACAATTATTAACATGGTATAAGATGTTCCATGATGATCACACTTTGAAAAATATAGCTTCATTGTGAAATGTAAAATTTTAAGAAATGTCTATCAATTATTAAGAATCAATGTTCTATTGAACATTCCTTACAAAAATATTGTGCTAATATTGTGAAGAGAACCATTGTTATTTCATGAAAAACTTCAAAGTATATAAGTACATATAAGTATATATCATGTTCTCAAAAAGTGGAAAAAATATAAACAATGTAGTAGTCTATATAGTAGAAGTAATTATCATTTCTTATTTTCTGTCAATTTCGCATGATGATATCATAGATCTAGTCTATAACCTATATGGTTACCATGTTTAAAGAAAGTGTATTTTCTACAAAAACCTAAATAAACAATTTTTAAAAATACCTAACGAATATCATGGCAAATGATTTTTTCTCATGTATTAAAAGCATATCATACAACAAGGTTACAATAAATGTGAGACAATTATTTTAGCCATATACATGCAAACCATTACTCAAAAACACATATAAAAAAATCATCTAGATCAAATCATAATAACAATACAAATATAACATATAAACAAAGAAAATACATATTATAATTCTTGGAGTGATTTGGGAAAATATAATTATGAAGAAACAAGTTGAAGATTATGGTTTGCAATAATTTATCTCATTTCAATGACATCATAATTGGCATATTTGAATACCTTGAGATGTTGTCCATTTCTTACATCATAAAAAGGAATTTTGAAGATCATAAATATTAAAAATATTTTTTTGACATTGAAATTTTTATGCATGTTTAAGGTATCATAGATGCTTATAGAATATGAATAGGTCTCTATACAAATTTTGAACAATGATATCTTTTCATTTGTCAATGGAACTATAAATTTAAAGGGTAACCTTACAACGATATAAAAAATCTAGTCCAATAGATATGTTAGATTTTGTATCCACTAGTAATTTCATGAATATGAGCTGATTGAAACAAAATTGAAAATACATATTCATAATTGTATTGATCTTCAAAATGTTGATTTTTCATAGCATTCCATTTATATATTCTTAGGAAAGTGTGTTGGGATATAGAAACATGCAAGACATGTCACATTTCAAAATTTTATTATTATTATAAAAATATTGTTATTCTTTTTCATTTTTGTAAAATAAGAGTTTCTTGTGGAAATTTCTATGATAGCACAACATTTTTATAATTTCATTTGTGCAAAACATTCCGGTGGATATCTAAGAAAGTGTCTTTCCACTTATCCAATCATGAAGTCCATTGTGTTTTTCTTACATTTACAGGATGGGTTCTCGAAAAGTATTTGTTCACTTTTTTCATGATGGTTTTGTGAAAATTTGGCCACATGCCCAATATATTGGTGGCCAAAAACAAGCAGTTCATTTTATTTACACGGGGCTAAACTATAACAAATTTATATTACAAGTCATGGATATCATTGGGGAACTCCCTGATAGAATTTGGATTAAAGATCCATTTAGACATGAGATCAGACCATTAGAGAATGATGAAGATGTTGAACATCTAGCGTCATTATCAGCAAGATGTGGTATAATTGATGTCTATCTTGATAAACACTTTGAGTAAGTTTAACATGATTTTTATTTCATATATTTTATTTAAACGTCGAAGAGATATTTGTTTTACTCATAATTATGGAATTCTAAATTATGAATAGAGTTATGGATAGTCTAATGTTTGATTACTATATTTGAATAAAATATTTGATTGGATGTAGTTGATTAACAATATAATAATTTAGTATTGTTCTATAGTGATAATTTTCTCATTTGATGTCCCAAAATATTCACATAAATAAGACAAATAATGTTTCTCCTTTTTTTAAAATCATTGGTGATTCCGTTCATACCATCACCTTCGCTTGAACCTGAGACCACTTGGTAACAAGCACATTTCTAATCATCTAGTTTTCCAATCATGGATATCTTTTCTTTCTTTTTTATCTCTGATTATATATCCCTACATATACAAAGCATGCCTTACTATATTTAGTTGAGAATATCCTTACTATATTCAGTAGAGAATAGAATATTTAAACTACTAGTGATGGTGAACATACAGTCAAAATTAGCAGAGGTATAACTTAAAATGATATTAACCAAAAATAAAAACTAATTTTTTAGTTTTGGATCATACATAGCCCTTCAATATTACTAAAGACTAAAATGGTAATAATTTTCCTCATAAAATTCCATTGAGATGCGATTATGGGATTGTCAATTCACAATTGTAGATGTATGTAATTCTGAAATACTAAGTAAAGTTAAATTCTATATATTTCCTGGAGACGACCCTTAACCCAAGTAGGGGCATGATATTTGATACAAACATGGGAATTTGTATTTGATAGGAATGGGCGAGTGCCATTTGGGAAAATAGGTATTTTGCCTAACAAAAAGTTTAAATATCATACAATTTTTTTTAAAGCTATATTACATGATAATGTGATTGCATGGCAATAATGAATAGGTATGTCATTACACAAAATACCTTACTATATACCATACATTATGATTGTGTAAAATATCACAAGTTACAAGTCATATAATGTATAAACTAGTTTTATATCAAAATGCAATGCTATATAATGTTAGTGGTTTATTTTAGATATTGAGAAAGTTGAAAGGAACAAACCTTTATTTTACTCATTCATCTAGATTGGCTGCAACACAAAATGTAGCAATTGATTATTATGGCATACTTAAGGTCAACTTAGTTCTTGATGGAAGTGATGTTATGTTTACACTCATTTTATGCTTTAAGAAATCCCTAACTTACCGTAATGTTAGATTTTCATTAGTTTCCTTTTCATGAAGCTAACTAATATATTTTTTTGTTTACTACATGATGATTAGACCCATTCTCTAAACATTGGGATGACTCACATTAAATAGACTCAGAATGACTATAGTTTTTTAACAAGAGTTTATACGGTGTATGCGAGAATAAATATTGGATGATACAATGTTCTTTATTTTTTTAATATACAACCTAAGTCAATTTCATTTGTAAATTTTATCTCTCAAAAAAATATTGAATAAAAGTAAAATACCATATTTTTAATAGAAAATTTGATGATTTATTCATATTGTAACTGGGACTTGAACTTGAGATGTCTTGGTAGAAAACTAAAGACCTAACCACTAAGATGTCCGACCTTGGACAAAAAATAAAGTAACACTTAATTTCCGCCATTGGTCTCATACCATTCCTTTTAGTTCAATGATTACTGACCTTTTTCTCATAGCATACCATACTACACTATTCCAAACATTGTTCTTTGAAATTGTAGTGAACATTCCAATATATATGGATACATAAACATTTCACACTTTGGGAGGCTTTGGTAGTTTATTAGATCCATGCTTCATAACATCATGAATAGACAAATAATAGCGTTAATACGTTCATTCTTTTGTTAATCTATATACAACCCTTACATCATTTTGATGTTTGCATAATATCAAATGACTTTCATTTTCCACAAATAACACATCAAAATGTATCACTTAATGGATCTCTAAAATGTAATATGCTTATGAAATTTTAGAAATTGCTATGTTGAATTCAGTACAATGTATTGTCTTATATGTCAGAATTTGGATAATGAGGATACTAGTGAATTTAAACTAATAGCTCCCTACCAAAGGTTTTCAAATACCATTTTTGGTTTTTTGTAAACTCATTAGAAGCCTAGAAGCTAGCTTTGTGTAGGTCAATAACCCACTAATATCTCAAAAGTTACACACTCAATATTGGATTACTCTTAACAATGATAACAAAATAGGTGAGAAAAATATGACTTTTTGCATAGATAAGAATAACCATTTCTTTTATGTTTATATGCCTTCTTTACACATCAAATGAAAACTTCAATTCCATCATTCTAAATAGTTGTTTTTATTATCTTATTTTTACCAACCTATTCCATATATGTGTATTATCATTTATCCCACTTCTTCCAAACCTTTATAACTCTTATGCATTCAAATTTCAACAATAGATTAATAGTGCAGGGATAATTAAACATGACATATATGTGAGAATTTCCCTTTCCTCATACTTGGATGGATCTAAGAGAGGGATTCACCTAGACTTTATTTATAACAAGACATGTCTATGTCTGTATCATGCACAACATAACTCGGATTATTCTTAACATATTAACATGGATTATAAATACTAGAGGGGAACTACATATTCAACAATCCTTAACCCCATAGCATTAAACTTGGAACGATCTAGAAACATAGTGTAAGTGATAGTTGGCACAAATTTTCAACACAAAGGTAACCAATGTAGATAGGTCACTTCCTAAACTACTTTAAGATTATTATTCATTATCTATGAGATTCCAACAATTTGAATGAGAATTAAAAGTGCATGATTTTTGTATATATAGTGGAACACTATTTCTCATTATCCTATTCATATTTACTTCCTTAGTAAACATTATTTACATTTCATGATATTTTTTATGAGTTCTTAATATACCACTAAAGACTTAGGATGTCTAGGTTATGCAAAGCCAACTTCTCCTACATTGTTTGCCTCTACTAGCTGACACACATAAACCTCAAAATGTATATAGCTAGATTGTCATCTCTAAATTGAGAATTTGATTCCATCTTAAATGTATGAGGTGTATTTCCTTTTTCATGCATGGATTTGTGCTTCTATCTCATTGTTGAGGAGGAACACAACCACCTAATCTGACTAGATATCTAAAACTAGCTAAAAATGCACCAAATGATAGAATACTTCTAATGATTCTTCAACTATCTAAACAACCTTAGACTACCTTTACACTTTTTATACTCAATGAACAAACATTTTTGCATGAATCACTAGATTTTAATCATCCTAAAAAATCTCAATAAAATAATAAACTATAGTGTTAGGAACAAAAAAATGGAACCCCATATGTTATAGATAGCAATAATGAACCTTTTTAGGTTCATTTGACCAATATGTAGATCCTATATGGTGTGTCAAGAATGAGAAGTTATTTTATATTTAATAGTGTAACATATAAAGAATACATTACATTGCTTTTGAAAATCATATAGAAAAATTAGTATCAAGGTTTTGTTACCCTAGGCATTCTTTTTGTAAAAAAAGCTAGCAATTTGAAATTTTAAATGAAATGCTATTATTATAGTATCTTATCATCGATTCTATTTAATTCTTATTATATTTTCTACTTGACTCTATAGGTATGATGATTTTCCAGAAACACTAGCTATCAACTTATTCTATGGTGGTATCATGGAATATGAACCTGCATTTGAATATGTTGGAGGATATATGATAGATCGTAGAATCAAAAGCACGATTAAAAGCTATGATGAGCTAGTAGAAACATTTGCAAAGTTTGAATTATGTGAATCAATTGATAAAATGTGGTTCAATGATCCTAGAGAAGATGAATTCATAGAGTTTTATAGTGATGAAGATGTTTTAATTCTATTAAAGTTAGCATTCAAATATGGATCAGCTGACGTTTATGTAGATTAAAAGAATGCATTCTATATAACAACATAATATACATATTTATATGTATACAAGGCTTGTTCCTTAATTGTAAATTGTTCTTAAATTTTTGGTTCATTTAGAATATGTATGTATCAAAATTCAGTAAATATATTCCAAATTCCTCCTAAAATTATAGGAGGTCAAGAGTTACATGTAGGACTGATGAGTGCATACTCATCATGATTTTCAATTACCTTTTTGGAACAATTTAATATCTATTCCACATCTTTTCACCCTAATATAAATCATAATGCACAAAACTACTCAGTGATTCAATAATCAAGGTTTTAACTAAATATCTTTCATTTTATGCAGGTGTAGCAGGCAACTCCATGCAAACGGTCTCAAGACCGTTTGGATCCATGCAGTCTCAAGACCGTTTGCTGGAATACACAAAGAACAAGACGAAACCAGTTGCCCAAGAAGTCCACGCGGTCTCAAGACCGTTTGGTCCCATGCGGTCCCAAGACCGTTTGGTCCCATGCGGTCCCAAGACCGTTTGGTCCCATGCGGTCCCAAGACCGTTTGGTCCCATGCGGTCTCAAGACCGTTTGGTCCCAAGCGGTCCCAAGGCCGTTTGGTCCCAAACGGTCCCAAGACCGTTTGGTCCCGTGCGGTCCCAAGACCGTTTGGTCCCGCGCGGTCCCAAGACCGTTCGATGCAAGCGCAAGGATCGATCGAAGAACTAGAGCCGCGCGACCACGCCAAAGCCATGACCGATCAAAGCAAGACCGTTTGGCACTCAAACGACCTCCAAACCGTTTGATGCCCAAACGGTCTCAAGACCGTTTGGTGCCCAAGCGGTCTCAAGACCGTTTGGCGCCCAAACGGTCCTAAGACCGTTTGACGCCCAAACGGTCTCCAAACCGTTTGGAGAAGATATTTCCAGCAACTTACCCAAACCGTTTGGGATCAGATCTGAAACTATAAATAGACCCCCAGGGTCCCCATTTCGAGGCATCGGTTCCGGACGCCGAAAGGCTGCCAGAGCACCACACCGATCAAGTTCCACTCCATCTACCGCTGGTGTTGCGTCCAAGGAGGCCAAGAAGAGGAAAAAGACGGTGCAAGGAGCGCATCTTCTTCACCGAGCTGCGTCCACCCTCTGCACCGAGCTCATGGCGGATCTATCTTTCTCTCCTATCCTTCTTGTATCTCGTATTATGAGCGAGTAGTCCTCTTTCGCTGGGGTGCGGGGACTAGCCCCGCTGCCCATGCAAACCATGTTCTTTTGTTAAACTTTCCAAGGCAATGTATATAACTCTTCATTTTGTCGTTTATCGTTAAGCTTGTAGGTTGGTTATGTGCGTGTTTTCATCTTTGTGCTCCCTATGTTGCGATAACTTCAATGCATGGGTTCCTATGTTGCGATAACTTCAAGGCATGGGTTGGAACGTCGTTTAGCATGTTTGACCCTTGACGATAACTTCCGATGGGTTCCTTGAGGTCGTAAGTGTATGATCCGCGAGGGGACGAGCCATCTAGCCTTCGGTGACGCTTCTGTGCGCCTAACGCCTGTATAGGGGGTTCACAACCTTAGTTGGATTTTGCATCATCTTGCTAAACGTCGATGTTTGCTCGCATGTCACCTTCCTGCTTGTTTATCGGTTAACGCGGCTGACTCCCAAACTAGAAATAGGATGGGATTTCATCGAGGTCGTAAGTGTATGATCCGCGAGGGGACGAGCCATCTAGCCTTCGGTGACGCTTCTGTGCGCCTAACGCCCGTATGGGGGGTTCACAACCTCCGTGGATTTCTGTATCTTCAGAGCCGTAAGACATGTGATCCGGATGGCGATGAGAAATCGACTGCCTATGGTGATGCTTACGCGGACCTAACGCCCGTATGGGGGGTTCTGCAACAGCTCTATTTGGAGTGTTATATCGTGCCTGGATTGTTTGCAAAAGAGTATGTTTGTGTGTGTAGCGGTGGTCAAACCCGGTACCATCCCAGCAATTCCACATCATTGATCTAAACCCATCTTTTATTCCGCATTTACTTTCTTGCAATTAGTTTAATCAAACCAAAATCAACCAATTGTTCTAAATATTAGTTTTACTTGGGCTAGATCTAACTGACAAAGATTCTTAAAAATGTTGTCCTTTGGGTTCGATCCTCAACTATACTGCGATAAGATCCGTCCGCTTGCGGGTGGTATTGTTGCACTTGGTTTTGGTAAAAGCTCGGGGATATAAACCCCGAGTGAATTTGTTAGTGCATTCAAAAAGCCACATCAAGGACCAACGCCATACAACATGAAAATAGAGCAACAACTCACTCATCTAATTAGTGTGCAACTTACTTTTAACACATTTATAAATTTTTACAACAATACTTATAGCATTTGCAGCATCACCTCGGTGTTCCTAGTATTCTGTTCCTCCCAGATCTGGTAGCATAGAGAAGTAAATAGCATCTTCTTCCTCTCATCATTCCCACACTTTGTCAACATTCTTCTTAGATCACACATTAGCTGGAGTTGTACTTCGAAATCCTTACACAAAATATCCACACATCTCTTGTGAATTTGCATTCTCCCACAATTGGTTACGAGATTCTTCAACATCTTTTCATAGAAAGTACAAAGTAGAAACATCATAGTTCCACCCCTTTATCCTGTCAAGAGTAGCAAGAACTTTATGCAAAATTTTGTATACGCACATACTCCATTTCAGCACATACACATCAGTCCAAATCTACTCCCCATGCATGTCCTTTGCTTCCCTTGAGTGCGTCACCCCCCATAAGCATGTCCTTGGATCTCTAAGTCTCTACCTCCCCATGTCTTGGGCCACAAACATGTACTTGACATGCTGTCATACTTCTATCATGACATTAGTAGTGCAGGAGTATCCTTACCTTGTCTTTTGCTTGAAATCCAGTCCTCTTGGATATATGTCCCTCATCCATTTCCCCCAAGTTGAGGTACCTTCTTGATAAATGATTATTTTCCCCATTGTCCCTCACTTTGCTATGTTTTTATGAGCTTTTAAGTTCAGCCGTCCTTCATCTTTTAGGAACGCCACTCTTGCATAACTGATAGGATGATGCTTACTTGCCCACAAAAAGATTGTCATCTTCATCTCCATTCTATCTAGGGCTAACCCGGAGATCTCCCCTTTCTGAACCCAAAAAATAAGAAGACCTTCTATAACATCCTTTATCAGTGTTCTTCATCCCTCCATGGGTGTTATTTTTTTCGGCCATATGTTAATCATTTCCTTCACCCTATCCATGCATTCAACAAAGTATTTAACTTGTAGGTTTCCTCCAATTGAGGGAAAACCAAGGTATTTTGTTGGATAGTTCTCCCTCTCCATGCAGATTGCATCTACTAATCTATCTCCTACCTAGTAGAAGTTTTTAGATAAGAAAATATGTGTTTTGTTTGCATTCACACAAAGCCCATTCTGCTCTAAAAACTTCCCTAGCAGATTTTTAAATTTTTCTAGAGAATGTTGATTGGATTTAACAAACACTAACACATCATCTGCAAAAATCAAATGGGTGATAACTTTGTTCCATGGACCGTGTAGGGCATGATCTCCTTTTTTGTTTCAGCTTGTTTTATCTTCTATGCAAAGTACTCCATAACAATCACAATGAGAAGAGGTGAAAGGGGGTCTCCTTGGCACAAACCATTACCTCCTCTAAACATACCTGCAGATGTTCCATTAACCATAATAAAAAGCTTGTAGTGCCAACACATTACTTCATTCAGCAGATCCATTGATCATTGATCCCCATTTTTTTCATAAACCACTACAACTTCTCCCATCTGATGCCATCATAGGCTTTGGAAGTGTCCAATTTTAAGTTGGCTTTCCTACTTTCTCTCATGACATTGTAGTCCACTAGAAATTCCCCCACCAATAGTGCACAATCACTAATACTTCTCCTTGTCACAAAGGATCCTTGATTTGTAGAAATGAGATAGGGAAGTACCATCTTCAATCTAGCAACCAAAATATTAGTAATGATTTTATATTGTACCGAGCAGCATGCTTTTAGATTTGAAATCAGCAAGAGAGGAAGTAACCTTCATCTTAGGAATCAGTACCAGAAAAGAATGATTAACATGTCTCACCATGTTTCCTCCTTCAAGGAACCAGCTAACATATGCAACCAAATCATTCTTGATGATATCCCATAAATTCATGCTGAAAAAAGGCATTGAAAGCAAATCCTCCTTGATGTTGCTTCCTTGACTTCTTGATGATTGGTTCTTCTTGTAAGAATATTATTATGTTTGCTTGTAAGTCTGAACTCTACTCCAGCTCCTCCTCCTCTATGTTATTTTCAAACTTCTTATTGTATAACAACATATAGAAGATTATGGCCTACTCTTCTTGATCCTCCTATTTTTTGACCACCCTACCTTCAACATCAATCGGCTCAGAAATAATATTATCATCCTCCTTTTTTTTAATATAAGTATGGTAGAGTTTAGTGTTTTTGTCCCCATCCTCCATCCATTTTTCCCTACTCCTTTTCTAGTAGAAACTTTCCTCCGCTTTCTTTATATCTTCAAGCATGCTTTTCAATGCTTTGTCCATCTATCAGTTTAGGTTTAAGAGGATCATCCCCCAATTTTTCTCTAACCTCCCTTCTCTCTCCTTTTATTTCCTTAATTAAATTTGGAATGTTCACTTCATCCTTGCCCCATCTCTTTAGTGCAATCTTGGTACTTGCCAACTTTTTTGCAAATACATACATCAAATTTCCTGTCACATGTGTGCTCCAACCTTCTTTTAAGATATCTTCCAAACCTTTCTATTCAGCCCTTCAATTTTAGAATATGAAAGGTTTCCTCTTTTTTTTTCTTCTGTGATTTGAACTGAGATAGGTGCATGGTCACTTAGCTCAGATCCACCTGCCATCACCTGCACATTAGGTAATATTCAAAGCCATTCATCATTCACTAAATCTCTATCCATTTTTCTTACTATCATGTTTCCACCCACCTCTCATTGTTTCATGCAAAGATATCACCACTCATCATTGGTAGTTCAAAAATACCAATTTTGTCAATAGCTTGGTTGAAAGAATTTATCTCTGCATTCAATGCTAATCTTTTTCCCTTCTTTTCAGCCTGCAAACTAACAATATTGAAGTCCTCAATCACCAACCATGGTAGAGTTACCTTTTTGGATAGAGAAACCAAATCCTTCCATAAATCTAGTTTGGCCTTGGCATCATTATGACTATATACAACTGTCACTTACATGTGTAAGCCTCCATTATTGCTGCAATTAATTATATCCCGCTGGTCAGACATTTGTATCACTGACACCTGCCATGCACTCATTTTCCATGGTACACAGACTCTGGATACCTCAACACACTCTATATCAGATACCTACTGATAACACCAAATTTTGTGACGTTTTTGCCCTTTTAACTGTTATCAAAACTACCCTTTTCTGCTATTTTCCTCTATTTTATTAGCATTTTCGCAATGATTGGCCAAGCAACGCTCTTATTCCAATTTTTCCTATCTTCTACAGAGTTTTCCTCGTTTTTGTGCAATAAGGCCGATTCCGGCCCACAATAAGTCTAAGCCTGTCTCGACTTTCCTGACGCCCGATACAACCCATCCCGACAGGGGCTGGGCGACATGAGAATGATCGGCGGAGAAGGGCGCTGCGCAAGAAGGACGTGTCAGCCGACATACCGTCTACCCGACAGGGAGCCAAAGCCGCATCGACGACCAAACTCGTCGGGCGACACAGCCACCCACCGACAGGCGTGCCGCCAGCCACGTGACCGATAGCCAGCGCCTTGCGCCGAGACATACCTGTATCGGCCGTCCACATCCATCGACCGGCGTATAAGGGAGCTACGTGGCATTTCCAGCACCATAACTCCTTCAACCGCCGCCTATAAATAGCAGCTACAGGAAGCCGAAAAGCCAAGTCGGATAGGTCGGACAAGTCGAGAGAGTCAGAAGAGAATTCAGACAAGACAGTTCGGAAGTTCGGGAGCCACCTTCGAAGGAAGCTGTGAGAGCAAGAGTATCGCGCCCCAGTGCTTGTGCCGGGCGACACTAGGTGAGCTTTCCCTCATCCCGAGAGGGAAGGGATGGTTCACTTAGTGTTGTCCCGGGCGACACTGCGGGCCGATATCGACCAGGGAAGATGAGCGACACGAGTGCCCGACAGTAGACTCGTAGCTCTTAGCCCGACACGATATCGAACCCGATACGCTCCGCCCGTCATGCGTGCCACCCGAGAGGGTGCGCCGCCCGACATGAGCGTATCGGCCAGGGTCCTTGAGCGATACAGTCAGTCGTCAGTCGGCGCTGCCCGAGAGGGGGTGCCTCCCGACACTGCCGTATCGGGCTCGGCTCCTAACCGGTATCGGGCAGGAGAGCTACAGTAGTCTGTCGTTCTTCTACATCAAGAAGGCGACATCTATCTTTAATTCTGTTATTTAAATTCTTAGCTTATGCATTGTATTAAGACCCTTATTGCTTATGGAAATAGAAATGCTTAATTGCTATTTGTTTAATGCTTGGTGCCTTATGATTGGGTAACTGCTGTGTTGGATATTTGAACTCTAGCTTACATGTTTTGGATCGCGTTTCGCTTAGCTACCGAATCGTCTTTCCCGTCACAACTACTTCGAGAGTTGGGTTGTGGCTCTAGTGTTTGGTCCGGTTCTGGAGTACGAGAGTGCCCAGAACGGAGTTGTTTTAGTATCATTCCACTCTAACTTGAGCCCAGCAACCTCGAGAGGGGTGTTGAAGCTTGGTTGGAGGCACCCGCTCTGAGAGGAGGGGTGCAGGGTGTTACTGCTACGGCTTGTCTTACTGAAGTCTTATCCCTTGCATTACGCCTTAAACTGCAGTTCATCTTTCTATTTTCTGTTGCATGAAAATTCCTAAAAACTGCTAAATGACAAAATCTTAATCTTTCTTGTAACTCCAGTTGGAGATAGTTTTCTTTGATTTAATCGTGACAGCTTGTTGTTCCCCTTCGGGGAACTTTAATATCTCTCTATACCCACCGGAGTGTAGAGTGTCGATTCAGAGTCGTCAACACGACCCACCTTGTCCCTATGTTCGACCCCGTATGACTACTTCGACCCCGTAAACAAAGTTGCGGGGGCCTAGAAGGATTCGGATTATAAATGTGAATGCTCGACTACCTCAAATGCGCCTCCAATTTTAGGACGCGCGATTTAGGCCGGTCAACTTTCTGGCGCCGTTGCCGGGTACAAGGCAAATGGCACTGTTGACGAATCCGAAGCCACTAACTACACTCCCGTGCCTCAAGCTTAGAAATAGGCTTGACAGCACCTCTTTTTCTTTTTCTTTTTCTTTTTCTTTTTCTTTAAGCATTATTCTTTGCCGGAACCAAATAACTCTGTGTTCTAACTTGATTTCTCGTGATATTTCAGGTACCCTGCAAAGCTGTAACCTGCTCCACCGAGACTGTCAACCATGCCTCCTCGTGTAGAGCCACCTTCGGGAAACGAAAGCCAAGGAGGGAGGCCAGTTTTGCCTCCACCGGAAGACAACGACCGATATAGTGATAATGAGCGGCAAGAAGATCCAGAATCACCAGGGCATGAGGACCAGCATCATCAGCATAGATGTCGTCGGAGACACAGGAGGAATCATGATAACCGGGAGCGACGCCGAGACGCCAGCAACAGTGACGACTCGGAGGAAGAAGAGAAAACTCTGAGAGAATTGACTTCTACAAAGGCCAATAGATCGAGGTGCCCCGTTATCATCCCAAGGTTCAATGCGACAAACTTTGAGCTCAAGCCATCTGTGATCTCCATGATTCAAAATAAAAGCTTCAGGGGGAGTTCTAAGAGTGACAACCCTTACCATCACCTTGATGCTTTCAA
This sequence comes from Alisma plantago-aquatica, assembly GCA_963693085.1. NCBI lineage: Eukaryota > Viridiplantae > Streptophyta > Magnoliopsida > Alismatales > Alismataceae > Alisma > Alisma plantago-aquatica. The sequence continues at coordinate 239,053,832 of OY856415.1, forward strand.
AAATATCTGCGACACCATAAAGATGCGAGGGGTTCCCCAAGAGGTCATTTACTGCAAGGGTTTCATCTTCTCTTTGGAGGATAAGGCTCTATCATGGTACCTTGGGCTACCCCACCAAGCGCTGAATGGACGGGGAGAACTGGCTGACGCATTTGTAAACAAGTTTTACCCCACTGAGAAGATGATGAGGAACAAGTTAAAAATCACATCTTTCACGCAAAAGCCAAATGAAAACCTCCACGACGCCTGGGAACGATATCTGGAATATCAGAGGGACTGCCCTCACCACAATTTCAAGAAGGGCTTCCTGGTCTCCACCTTCTACAATGGGCTAACTCCCGATGAAAGGGTATCGCTGAATGCGGCAGCAGGAAGTGACTTCTTAGGGAAAAAGCCAAGCAAGTCCGAAAAGATCATTAGGAACATGGCTGAGTTGAAGGCCGATGTTGACTATGATAGATCCGATAGAGGGCAGGCAAAGAAGGTAGGGGAAGGAACCTCTCTTGGGTCCAAGGCTCTGGAAAACATTACTTCTCAGATTCAAAGGATAGCAACAGATGTGAAACAACTGAAGGATCATGGCGGAAAGGGGAAGAAGCAAGTTGAGAAAGTCATGAAATGTGTTACCTGTGGTGAAGGAGGACATGGGGTAGACAACTGCGTCTACACCAAACCCGGCACCGACAGCGACTCCGACTCGGAAGAAGAAAGGACCGAGAATGTATCCTACATGAACTTCAAGAGACCAGACCACCCTGGTTTTAATTATGGCAACAAGGACGCAGCCGAAAACTCGCATCAGCTGCACACCTCGGCCAGGCCAGTGCAACCTTTCGAGAAGAGAGGGGGATCCGGGCAGTATAATTAGAATAGCCAGTTCCAACCAGTAAAAGGCAATTTCCAAGTAGCAGGAAAATACCAAGGCCCATCCCGTGAACAAGAGAAGGGGGCAAGCCAATCTGAGGTGATCGGCCAACTGTTTGACTTTGTCAAGAAGCAAGATAGCGTCAATAACCAGTTAGCACAGAGCGCGCTGTCAAATTCGGGAGTCTTGAACTCACTGCAAGTCCAATTGGCAGATATGCAAACACATCAGCGACAAATCGATCAGCAGCTCGCACAGCTCGCCGAGATTGTGAAGAATCCTTCGGGGAAGATCCCGTCCAACACTGAACCAACAAAGTGATAAAGTATGATAAAGAAGCCAAAGACGTCTAGCTGAAGACGGAAAACGCAACGCTCCTCGGGAGGCAGCCCGTGCTTTTATTTCCCTAGTATAGGACATTATTTACTTTTCGACAAAATAGACATTACAAACATTATGGACTGTAATAAGGCCCGAGTCAGTGCATGCGCACGTGTGCTGACTCTTTTTGTTTTAAGGGCCACCGCTTTAGTTTTATTTGCCAGGATGGGTAATACCATCTGAGGCCGGGTTTAGCCTTAGGCCAATGATGTTTTACCCGCCTGTCGCCTCTTTCTTTAAGTGGGTTTTACCTCAGAGTTTTGTCCCAAAAACTCTTGTATCGGTCGGGCAAAGTCTGGTCTAGTAACCCTTTTTCCCAGATCGGATCGGGCGGCACACCAACCGACATACAGATTGCGCCCGTCTCGGGAGGGAATGGTTTTACCGCGACGTCCGGCCGCTATATATAAGGCAAAAACTTTACCGTGTCGCGCTCCCGGACTTTAACTTTTTCAGCTACCGTATCGCGCAGTACTTTTCTTGCTCTCCGCTCCCGTGTCGCGCAGAGACCTCTCCCGATCCCGTGACACACAAAACCTTAAGGAAAACAAAGGTATCACGCGAAAGCTCTATCGCCTGAGCATACCCGATACAGACCTTTATCGCGTACGATGTATCGGGCGAGGATTTTATGTTGATTTTCTTGTCGCCCGATACTGTTATCGCGCGACACGCTTCTCTCGCGCCTGCCTGATACAGCTGTGTCGGGCAGCGACCGTATCGCCCGTTTATTCTTATATCGGGCAATGCTCTTTCAAGACCCTGTCGGGCGCTCAGTTTCTTTTGACCGTATCGCCCGACACGGTTGTATCGGGCAAGCTTCTCCTGATTTTGTCTTGAAGCCCGATACAGTCGTGTCGGGTGTCTCTCCCTTTATTAATTTACCCACTGATAGCAAAAGTACATTTGAATTGATAATAGGGATGGCACGCACAAAGCAAACCGTCATATGCGTTGATGAGCAAGGCAGGAGAATCATCACCGAGCCAGAGGCAGAGATGGCAACGATCGGGAAGAAACGCCCGAATCTCGAGGTCGCTGGGCCCTCAACGACTGAAAAGAGGGTGAGAACTGAAGAAGTGGCCGCTCCAGCTACAGCACCCGCCCCAACAGAAGAACCACTGGATCACACACCAGGAAGGTTCGTGCCAAGGGATGAGGAGCATGGATGCAGATATGCTGAGCTAGGGGCCAAGCTCTACAGGCCAAGAAGGTTCTGCCACCAGTCGTCCTTCATGCAGTTGGGCATCTTTGAGAGAATGGAGAACGTGCTTGCCGCAGCAGGTCTGAGGCAAATATGCCTCAGCCTATCCGCCTCCTACACTGAGCTCACGAAGGAGTTCATGGCGTCCCTTCACCGAGTAAAGAATACACCTGCTGAAGCCAGAAAGTATGGCGGAGCAGACAGACTCCAGGGGCGGCTTTACAATGCAGAGCACGTCATTTCAGAGAAGCTGCTCAACTAGATTTTCTCCTCCAGCGAAGAGGAGAGAGGGAGACTAGATAACGGTGCAAGGATCACCAAAGAAGACGGGTTCAACCCCGTATATATCTGGGAAAAGCTAACCGGGGAGTCATCTTTCAAACCCGGGAGCAAGGTGGCGGCAGTGCACTCATGCTTCTGGAGGATAATGCACAAGCTGGTGGCGTGCCTCCTCTTTAGCAAGAACGAGTCCAGCAACATTTACTCCGAGGAACTCCACGTCATGTGGCACATGATGGAGGGTCGGACTATCAACCTGGGGCGCTTCTTGCTGAACAGGATGCACCCAATAAAGGATGCCACCAAGGAATATTGCATGGGTGGCATCGTGAACCTAATCGCGGTGGGGTTGGGATACCCGCGCGAGCCGTGCAGCCTCTCAAGAACAAGAGGGGACGAGTTGATCGACCTCAAGTACCTCATGAGGTCGGGTATAATAAAGAAGGAGGGGCGGAGTTACTTCTACAAGTTCGCAAGGACGAAGATCCTTCTCCCGCTTCCTCGTTGCGCCGCCTACGACGCAGAAAAGCTAGTCTTCACCACAACCGAGATCGAGGCTGTGGCAGCAGGCGCAAGCTGCGCTCCACCCCCAAGAAGCCAAGAACGGGGAATCACCAGAGGGCCCATCCCGCTGGGTACTCAACAGGACGTATCTTCAACAGCTCCTGCCGAGCGGCTCACTGCCTCGGAGCCACCAACGACAGCCACAACAATAAGGCCAGTTGTGGCAAGAGAAGAACCGGGAATCGTGGAGGTCACTGAGACAAGAACTGGAACTGCAGCGAGAGAGACGGCTGCAGTCCCCGTAGTTTCTGCTACGCCCTTAGGGGCAATTGATGAAGTACAACTGGATGTCAGCGATGAGCTATTCGCCGACATCCTACAAATGGAGCTCGAAGGAGCACAGGTGACGCCGACACCACCACCAAAGTCACCTGTAGCAGTTGTTGAGGAGATCGTCGACAACGTCGATATGGGGCAGCATCTGTCCCCCACAACACGGTCTCCTCCGATACAACAAGAGGGCGGGGCAGCGCCGACACCTCGCCCAGAAGCATCGGCCGCGCAGACGATAGAAGTAGGTTCTACCTCGTCAGGCAGACCATCGCGCGGGAGGAGCATTTCGAGGTCGAAGGGGAGACAAGCGGAAAACCCTCCTTCGCTCGGAATGATGCTGGGACAAGAACTCGATTTCTTGCGGGAGGTAACAGAAAACCATTCTACTACATTTCTTTCCCTAACCCGCAAGTTGTCGTTTTTCGAACAAAGGCTGGATAGCTAGGAACGAGAGCTGCTGGCTTTGGCCAGCCTACCTGTCCGGCTAGAGGCAGTGAATGCCACGCTACAACAAGTTCTACAGTGCCTTAGCGAGATCGAGGGGAGGCTGAACAGGGAGGACGACCATCCATGCCCAAGGCAGCTGAGAAGATCGTCGTCGCCTCCTGGTCCGGGCTCTCAATCCTCGTCGTCAAGAGCGTCGTCAGAATCGTCATCATCCACCTCCTCCTCCGGCAGATCTTCATCAGCAACCGAAGGAAATTCATTACAAGGGCAAGGCTATGAAGCTCCAGCCAGACAAGGAAGCCCTTTTGACCTGAATGAGGCCGCTCCCTCAGCCCCCTTTGACGAAGCTGAGGATAACGACGAAGATATCAGCGTCGGGGAGGGCACTTCTGATGAATCCGAGGGAGAAGGGGGGGGGGACATTTGCACTGCAAACGAAAGACACCTCCCCAGAGGAAGGAGTTCAAAGGCTGACCTCAACGATTTCTCCGCACCGACAGAGATACCTTCCTTTGAAATGACTGAATTTGACAGAAGGGTCATAGGGTATCTAACGATCAGAGACCAGAAACTACTCAACATGGTCCTGAGATCGCAAGCCGGCGAGGAAGAGGTACTCTGGAGCGACGGTTATTTTTCGGTGCAGCGGGGAACTCTGAGAAACATCTTCCGCGCCAAGGCCGTCGTAGGGAAGAGGTTGTTTAGAGTACTACAAGGGGCCATTATAGAAAGCGCCGACAAGAAGAAAGGCCAACATACAGTTTACGCTGCCACCCCGGCCCTAGCAAGAAGACTAATGATGGGGTTGTACAATTCTACGCAGGTAGAAAGTATGTTGGATTACATTGAAGTGCACAATCCGAAACTGGTGTTGGCCCCTTACAAACACAGAAACAACTGGTTCCTGTGCATTGCCGACCTCCAAAATCATGATGTCCAACTGCACTGCTACTGCAGCAAAGAGGTCCCGCACACAGGAAGTACGTTCCTACACCCAAAGGACGAAAGGCTAAGACTGTTGCCGCTACGTCTCCACTGGATCATCAAGTATGGAGTCCAGCGCCACAGCGGCGTCTGGAATTTCTACTCACTAAGAGACTTCCCAGTCCAAGAAGAGGAGGGAAGTGGAAATAGCGCATTCATAGTCCTCAAAGCCATGGAGATGATACATATCTTCAGATACTTCAAGCAACTCCAGAGTAATAACTTCTACAGTCTCAGAAGCAAATATGCATTGCTGCTGATAAAGGACAAGCGCTACTTCTGAGACGCGGGGATACCAGAAGAGCTGCTAGATAGTGAACAAGAAGAGGAGTCATCTCAACACAGCAGCCCTCCTGAAAAAGAAGCAGAAGCAGAGACGCACGTCTGTGGGGCAGGCAAACAGATAAGCATCTTGCGACAAGTTTTCGGACACGACGAACAAGCCTCGCCCCAGAACCAGGAGGAGTCGATCCACAACTTCGACCGTTTCTCATGCGCTACCCTCACGCAGGAACAGGTCAACGAAATCCACATGAAGTTGGCTGACTCCACCCCGGCAGACGTAGCCTACTCGGCAGGAGATGCCATAGTCCCAATTGACGACTTAAGGGACATGGTAAAAGAGGGAGGATGTCTGGCATTATCTGTGGCGGTCGCCTACATCCAGATACTACGAAACAAGTCTGAACACACATGCATAGCAGATCCAATGTTGTTCAACGACATTTGCCTAGCCGATGAGCAAGGGGCGAAGGAAGCTTTCCTAGAAGAGTTGGAATGCAGAGTCCCGGATACCATTCTCCTTCCCATCCTGCACAACAACCACTGGACGCTCTTAGCGGTGTACACCCAACAACGAGCAGGGATTTTCTACAACAGCTCGGACAGCAATAAAGACCATCCAGTGCCTTGTACATCGACATCGCTAACATCTCTCGAACGATTAGTACGAAAGTACTATATCGATATAACAGAGCTGATACAACCATTCCTGGGAATGCAAGCAAGAAGCTGGCATGAACTCCAGTTCTGCCACCGCAGCCCGCAACAAATTCAACTATCCAACGACTGCAGCATCTTCATCCTGGAATGGATGGCAAACGAGGCAACGCCTGATCAGCTCCTCCACATCGACTATCACAGCAAAAGAGGAGAATATGTGTGGGAGCTCTTATCTAGCCCAGGCGCGCTGATCATCTAACCCTCACTGATTAACATATAACCTTTTTAGTGTACCATGTACCAGTGAGGGAGGTACAAAACTTTTCTCCTTTGATCCCCCTCGTCCTATCCAATTCAATTAGTGTACATATAACCTTTTTAGTGTACATATAACTTCTTACACAACCTTTTTCCTTCTTGCTAAAAGTCTTGAAAACTTTGAAAATTTTTGCTTATGATTCCCTATACTTATATATGTATAAAGTTGCTATAATAATAATAAAAACCTGTTGTGACTTCTTGCAAAGTTTACTTTCTGTATATTTAACGAGTTACAAGTCCTGTCATATCTTTCTGATAATGCTGTCTCAAACAAACAAAAGATTGTGCCTTGCCATCCAAAAATTTTCGAAAAATAATAATCTCGCAAACAGCTAAGAGACGAGTATGGAGAAGGAAAAAGCTGCCCAAACAGCAGATATCTCTCTTGTTTTCCCTTACCCAGCAAAAATCCCAAAAAGAGAAAGAAGCCTTATGAGCGCGAATAAAAGCATGAGAGTTGTGCCCAATAAAAGAAAAGAAAAAAAAAAAATATATATATATATATATATATATATATATATATATATATATATATATATATATATATGCACACTTGTTTTCCAAAAGTACCCATCTTTAGGCATGGTAGATCCGGGGCAGTGGTACGTAGGATGTGAAATCACTGCTCTAAAGCCAACTGGCTTGGACTGCAGGGACCACTTGCCCGTTAACGGACCCTTACCTGGATGGACTGATGGGAAACAAGAAGAAAAACTCAAAAAGCCTTAGCCTACCCTATACACAACTTTCTGCCCCTAAAATAAAGCTATTTGGTGTGGAAGCTAACTTCGGAATCATACACCAAAGTCTCACTGAAGCTGTGGAGAAGAAAAATTTTACTTAAATAATAAGGCAAGTAGGGCAAGGTCTTTTGTTCGCATTAAGACAACATTACCTCCAAGACATCGCAAATCTTGTGCTACCCTTTAGCCTTAAAGTTTTGTTGTGCAAGAAGAAGCAACACAAAGTTTAGTTTAAATATTGATTGAGGACAATCAAAAAGCTAAGTTTGAGGGAGTTGATAACACCAAATTTTGTGACGTTTTTGCCCTTTATTCTGTTATCAAAACTACCCTTTTCTGCTATTTTCTTCTATTTTATTAGCATTTTCGCAATGATTGGCCAAGCAACGCTCTTATTCCAATTTTTCCTATCTTCTACAGAGTTTTCCTCGTTTTTGTGCAATAAGGACGATTCCGGCCCACAATAAGTCTAAGCCCGTCTCGACCTTCCTGACGCCCGATACAACCCAGCCCGACAGGGGCTGGGTGACACGAGAATGATCGGCGGAGAAGGGCGCTACGCAAAAAGGACGTGTCGGCCGACATACCGTCTACCCGACAGGGAGCCAAAGCCGCATCGACGACCAAACTCGTCGGAGCCACCCACCGGCAGGCGTGCCGCCAGCCACGTGACCGATAGCCAGCGCCTCGCACCGAGACATACCTGTATCGGCTGTCCACATCCATCGACCGACGTATAAGGGAGCTACGTGGCGTTTCCAGCACCATAACTCCTTCAACCGCCGCCTATAAATAGCAGCTACAAGAAGCCGAAAAGCCAAGTCGGATAGGTCAGACAAGTCGAGAGAGTCGGAAGAGAATTCGGACAAGACAGTTCGGAAGTTCGGGAGCCACCTTCGAAGGAAGCTGTGAGAGCAAGAGTATCGCGCCCCAGTGCTTGTGTCGGGTGACACTAGGTGAGCTTTCCCTCATCCCGAGAGGGAAGGGATGGTTCACTTAGTGTTGTCCCGGGCGACACTGCGGGCCGATATCAGCCAGCGAAGATGAGCGACACGAGTGCCCGACAGTAGACTCGTAGCTCTTAGCCCGACACGATATCGAACCCGATACGCTCCGCCCGTCATGCGTGCCACCCGAGAGGGTGCGCCGCCCGACATGAGCGTATCGGCCAGGGTCCTTGAGCGATACAGTCAGTCGTCAGTCGGCGCTGCCCGAGAGGGGGTGCCGCCCGACACTGCCGTATCGGGCTCGGCTCCTGACCGGTATGGGGCAGGAGAGCTACAGTAGTCTGTCATTCTTCTACATCAAGAAGGAGACATCTATCTTTAATTCTATTATTTAAATTCTTAGCTTATGCATTGTATTAAGACCCTTATTGCTTATGGAAATAGAAATGCTTAATTGCTATTTGTTTAATGCTTGGTGCCTTATGATTGGGTAACTGCTGTGTTGGATATCTGAACTCTAGCTTGCATGTTTTGGATCGCGTTTCGCTTAGCTACCGAATCGTCTTTCCCGTCACAACTACTTCGAGAGTTGGGTTGTGGCTCTAGTGTTTGGTCCGGTTCTGGAGTATGAGAGTGCCCGGAACGGAGTTGTTTTAGTATCATTCCACTCTAACTTGAGCCCAACAACCTCGAGAGGGGTGTTGAAGCTTGGTTGGAGGCACCCGCTCTGAGAGGAGGGGTGCAGGGTGTTACTGCTACGGCTTGTCTTACTGAAGTCTTATCCCTTGCATTACGCCTTAAACTGCAGTTTATCTTTCTATTTTCTGTTGCATGAAAATTCCTAAAAACTGCTAAATGACAAAATCTTAATCTTTCTTGTAACTCCAGTTGGATATAGTTTTCTTTGATTTAATCGTGACAGCTTGTTGTTCCCCTTCGGGGAACTTTAATATCTCTTTATACCCACCGGAGTGTAGAGTGTCGATTCAGAGTCGTCAACACGACCCACCTTGTCCCTGTGTTCGACCCCGTATGACTACTTCGACCCCGTAAACAAAGTTGCGGGGGCCTAGAAGGATTCAGGTTATAAATGTAAAGGCTCGACTACCTCAAATGCGCCTCCAATTTTAGGACGCACGATTTAGGCCGGTCACCTACACCCATCCCTGGTGAAATAAGTATCTAATGTTATTTTTATTTTTCACCTTTATTTTTGTATCCACCAACCAAAGAATGCACACTAGCAGTGATCCAATCCTAATTTTCCTTCTTCTTATTCCTGTCACACCCACGATTGATATTTTTAGTAGCATGGACATATCAACGAATTGAATGTGATCTAGTCCACCGATTCGACTCCCTCTTGTTGGTTTTATTCCCCACTGCTTTTTCTTTCTAATTTATCAGTACCTCTTCATCCTTATTAGAGTTGCTCAGTGCCTTGAAGTTGTTGGTTGTGTCTAAGATGGATCCCACACCATGGTTGGTTGGATTCTCACCTTCTTTAACCCCTTCTTCTTGGATTATGAAGAGACAAATTCACCCTCTTCCTTATCCTCATTTTGGTAGATTTAGTAGCTTGGTTCATCATTACATTCTCTTCTCGTTTAGCCTCAGGTTCAGAAACCATCGACTGATCTGGTGTGTGTGTTTGTGTATAATCTTGAGGTAGCTAATTACATTAAAATGAATATCATCTACATGAAACACTAGGTAAATGGGACAATATAAGACATATGTGGTAAACCATGTATACATGTAAGAGTATACATCTTGATTGGGTAAGTATATTATTGTGTTATGGGTACTTCTATATGTATCATCTAAACTATAAACCAAAAATACAAATTTTTACAAGTGATACCTGTGAGGGGAGGTGTTTATTATTTATATAACTAGATGCATACATCTCATCATTAAACACACTAAACATGCATAAAGGAAAAGGTCATAGTCCAATTTCTCAAATAATCAATATCAATGTATTATCAAATATATTCATGGAAAATAAACTAACTATAACATTATCATGAATTCACATTGTTCCTCACACACATGGGTGGCTAACATGGAAAGAAAACTAAAACATGTATTTGATAAAAGACCTATTTCAATGGACATCATATCCATCTCAATCTATCCTCAAATCAACTATCCTAGAGTAGGTTCCTCCTAGACGCTATCCTCAAACCTATTATCCTAGAGTAGGTTCCTCCTAGACATTCTCCTCCAAAATACACATGGATGGTTTAAGAGTAACACCCAAAACATGGGAGATAAATACAAAGAATAGTATAAGCATAAATGGACATGCTCTTATAAAAAGGATAAACAACAAAAGTTTTCCATTTCCAAGAGAAAACAACAAAAAAGGTGTTAAATATATTTTGTTAACTACAAAGACAATGAATAAGTTGATGAGGAATTACAATGTACGTAAACTTATTTCTTCACTTAAGTTCTATTGTAAATAATGTTTATCAATAAAGTGCATGCAGATTATATCTAAAATTAGAAAAACCTAATGTGTGGGGATGAATCACCACCACTTCAAGCCACGGTTATAGTAACCACAACCTCAATACATACTATCAAAAAAATTAGAATTTTGGTAATGAGAACCACATATCAGATACTCATGGTCAATAAATATCACATGAACTCAATAAAATTGATCATAGTTGTGAAGTAGATGCCATCACTAGGATACACCATTACAATGGAACATGCTAGTCAACCAAATTGAATGTGTAATAAATATTTATGTAAGATCAATTATGTCAATCTTAATCAACAAGAGCATCAAACAATTGAACTGGGGTATAGAGTATATCTAGAGAGATTAGGGTGAAACGCAGTGTCCATAAGAAAATATTTTCATGAAATGTAAAGATAAGTGGACTTTTGCCTCATCAATAGAAGAATGCATAAATGGATAAGTTTTTAACCAATTTAAATCCAACGAGAAACATACATGATGCCATAATTCAATTAAACAAAACCAAGGTTAAGACCAATAATCAAAGTTCTAAATCACCTAATAGGCCAAGAAATGGGTTTGGTTTAACAAGACCTGACTGAAATAGACCCAACCCAAAGTCAACTCAAAATTGTAAATACCCAACCCAAAATGGATCTAAACACAAATAGATGTGAACTTGCACATACCTAACTTGATACCGACCATACCTATAAAAAATACGTGTTGGAAAATACAACATTAGGAAGGCAGTAGAAACAAAAAATTTACTGACATATTTCCCATTAACCAATAGATCATGTCAATAACTATGCAATGGGAAGGATGGTTTCACAAAGATATACCTAGTCTGGGAGAAAGTCCAATGACAATCCTCATCGATGTAGATGTACCCTATCTTAGATAGTGTTTGTGCAACTCCTAGTTAGACTCAGATTGGTCTGACGACTCCTCTATGGACAATAGACTCGGAAAACTACTATAGTAGCTCCTCTGATCTTACCACTGACTACAAGTTGACGTTGCCCTCGTAGTAGCATCCAAAGGACTCCTACCTCTAGAGTAGTCCACACATATCAATTAGAACTCTTGTTGTCCTACTAGAACTATAGGAAGGAGTTGTCCCTCATGTTGGTGTACTACTCACCAACATGATCTCCCACAACAACAATCTTCAATTTTTTCTCTCCCTTGGCTATCCCTCCCTAGTCAGGTAGGATTTGCCTGGGCTCTTGTGGTTACCACAATCAAAGAAGACAACAATTGTCAGAGCAACTGATTCCTAATTGTATGTGTAGTAGTAGTGCACGGGGAAGCCCCCAGTACCCCTCTATGTGTAGGAGGGGTTAGGATCAGGGTTCCTAGTCCCTGAATAATGCTAGACTAAACCAAGAGTGGAAAGGACAAGAATATCTTGATTTTTTGAAACTTTTCTGGAAGTTTCACAACCTTCATGTGATGAAACGGTTGTCTCACCAAATGAGACTGTCGTCTCACACACAAGACTTCCATTTCACACCTTCCAGATCCACACATATTTTAGCAATTCAATTCCAATTAGTATTCAACTTGATGTACCCCCAAAATAGGTGTTTGGTGCAACTGAGATGGGTGTCTCGCACCAAACCAAATGGTCATTTGGTGCAACTGAGACGGGCATCTCACACCAAGCCAGATGATCGTTTGGTGCAATTGAGATGGGTGTCTCACACCAAGCCAGACGACCATTTTGTACAAGCGAGACAGGTATCTCGCAGCCCTAGTCAGGTAGAGTTCCATCTAATTAGAGTATAATTAGCCTGACACTCCAAACAACAATCTCAACACTTGAATCGATCATTTGGCAATCTAGTCAGTTGATCTGTTGTGTTAATTGAAATATTGAAACACTTTAGTAATCAATTCAATTATAAATCAAGATCAAACTCCTCTTATAGATGAGTTCCTATGTGTGTGACCATATAGGTCCCATATCACATTGGTAGTGAATTTCCATAATTATATTATAACATCAAAAGCAAAGAGTGGTGCCTAGTCTCACATCATTGCTACCCAAGTGAATGGAAATTTTGGGAGAAACTTCAACCTACAATCTGTGTATGGTGTTATATTGTTTGGATAGTTCCTTTTTCACTGATATCGAGATTGAACTAGAGGTATGAAGCAGTCATCCTCATTATTATTCAATCTTATTCCTTGAACTAGAGAAGACTGCATGAGATATATGTAAGCTCAATATCACATATTGACCTACATGCATATGGCCATACTTTTCTATGTCTCTCTAATCAAGAGGCCTTAGATATCATACTCCTACCAGAGCTCAAATCCCATATATATCACTCACAGTCATACCCCATGTGTGAAAGTCTCCCAATCATTATCGTTATAACAACCCATGTTTTAAGGTTGTGTTTGATGATGTCAAAGTGTACCCAACCACATGTGATGAGTGTAGTGATTTTATGTCTAAGAACCACAACCACCACCATCACTGTGAGAGCTAACTATGACTTCCATGATGATGGCATCCATGTGTCAATCTCATGGTGGGTCTATCTGATACACTATTCTCTAACATGTATCTATGTGCTTGGTTTGATATTTCCATATCATGACCAATGAGATTCGGTCATCAACCAACTAATACTCTAATCTTATGTGTTATTGTTATCTATCAACCTTCCACAATGACAACCAATCAGGCACTTAATGAGAATATGTATATGTACTCTTAACATGTGTATGATCTCATTTCTTCCAAGTCTAATACTTGAAGACATACGTCATCAAGTAATTATATTCTCTAGACACTTATTATGCTATTCATTATCTAATAACTGAATATACAAAATAAATTGGAAGTTTTCCTTTGTTATTAGTCAAATCATTTATATGTTATACTATTACAATCATCATATGATTGTCTCTATGGGAACACATATCAAAAGACCCCCACTTACACTTAGAGCCAATCACCCACAGATCTCATCATGAGTGACCTAACATGACCACATTCTTGTGCTGTGTATGTGCTTTTATAGCGGGTTTAGCAACATTTTCTTTAAGTCGATATTTTGCAATTTTCTCATCTGTTTGTTGTATGAGTACTCATATGATATGGAAGTACCATAGTATGCTATCAAAGACTCCTAGCCTAACTAGTAGCTCCATTGCTGTAATCAGTATTTCTACTTTGTCATCAATGGTTTGGAACCTCACACAAGTTGACCCACATGAACTTCTTGATCCATATAGTATTCTTTGTTGTTTTCATAACACATAGATATTCATCATCTTTTGAATATTAGGACAACTGTCATTAGCTCAGAGTCCTTTGTAGCTTATAGTTCTCATTTCATGTCAAACATTGTTGCGATCATTTTGTCAGTCTGGAAGCTTGCATGGGAGTAACCCTTTACATCCAACTCTTCCTTATTATCATAACCAAGGAACAAATCATTTATGTTCTTCACAAGCACATATGGATGTTCATTATGGTATTCTAGTGACTCTAACTGGTATCTGACATATACCCTCTCATCTTGTCCAATACATATGAGATTCCTAGATAGGTATATATGTGTCCTCTCATCCTGTCAATACATATGATATGACTAGATATCCTCTCATCATGTCCAATACATACGATATTACTAGATATCCTCTCATCATATCCAATACATACGAGATAATGGGATAAGTGCATAGAATTGCATTCAAGATAGATCCAATGGCATCTATTTCGGTAACCCTATTATTCATAAGAATTGGGACAATAGGCTCCTAAAAGACTAACTCCATGGAACATGGACAAGTTTTCTCTCATTGAGTCTTGCATGCTAAACCCTTCAAAATCTTGCCAATGTATGTGCTCTTACTTAGGTCAAGAGGTTTTCCAGATATATCTCTATAGACCTTGATCCCTATCACATAGGATGCTTTTCATAAACCCTTCATGTAGAACACATTTTCCTTGCTAGGTTTTAACACATGCAGGATAAGGACATTATTCCCCATCATTATGTGGAATATTAAATATAGTACCACTAAATATTTGTTATCACATATTCCATCTTCATTCTGACTCAAGTCAAACCCTTTAATTGTCTTGTCAAATAGAAATTCGAGCTCTCATTTGCTTGCTTCAATCCTTGGATTGACCATTGTAGCTTATATACTTTTTTTACATTAATGGATATATAAAACTATTAGATTGTGTCACGTACACATCCTCTTAATTATTTCAATTAAGGAATGCAGTTTTAACATCCATATGATATATCTCACAATCATAATAAGTTGCAACAACAAGCATGATCTAGATGGATTTAACCATGGCAACCAGTAAAATGCTTCATCATGTTCAACAATTTGAAGTAGTTTGAAACTCTTTGCAAACAATCTACCCTTCCATGTTCGTCTTCTTACAAAGACCCAAATCCACCCCATGGGTTTTACCCCTTCAGGTGGATCCACCAAGGTCATACCTTGTTGGTTTACATGGAGTCCATCACAGAACTCATGGCCTCAAACCATTTTTCAAAATTTGGTTCCTTAATAGTTTCTATGTAGGTAGTTGACAAATCACTATCATCAACTTACCACCTTCTGGAGTTATAAGATATCATAATATTTCAAACTCAAGACATTCTACTAAAACTATGAGTTTTTGTTTACATAAGGACCTTGAGATTCCAAGATAGTTTGTGATTCTACTTGTTCCTTGATGTACCTCTTTAGGTTTTGTGTTTTTCTTGTTTGTCTCAAACATTTTGAGTTCTATTTTTACTCCCACTGATTCCTTTGGAACTAATTCCCATTTAGGAATTCAGCCATCCCAACAACAAACATTTTGTTGTCGGGCTAGAATATAAGTAGTATTTAATAAGATAACATTCATGTGATTTGTGGATACTACTTTCTTATACAAGCTTTCAATCCCAATCACTACAAAACACTCATCGGGACACTTCCCATGTCATATCTCATATGGTGTCTTTTGAATCATTTTAGACGATACATTGTTTATTAAGCATGTGCCTAAAAGAAATTGTAATATTAGCTAGATTTTATTGATAATCTCACCATAACTTAATAGGCTGTCATACCTTCTTTCTGGCACATCAATATGTTTCAGGTGGAGTTCATTATGGTACACTATCATGATCTCCCAGAAGGTACTCAAACTCTTGGTTTGCTTATTTTAATATCGATCATATTCATGTATCTTAATACTTTTTCTAATTTAGTTACGTACTTCATTTATGATCTCCTTGAAGACTTGAAGAGATCCAAACATGTATTTCATTAAATACAAATTTCAATATATACTGATTGTATCAGTAACTATAATGAGGTACTTGTAACTATCTTTAGCATTCATCCAAAAAGGTGTATGTACATCAGTATGTACTAGTCCTAATGGAATAGTCGATCACCCACTACATCTAGTAAATATTGTTTTGTCATTTTGCACTATAAATAAGACATGCATATCTCTATTGATTCAATAACCAAAAGAGTCTAGATAACCATCATATGGATTCTAGAAATGCATTTCTCATTTATGCACTCTAGATGAGTTGCTTTGGATGATTGGTTGTCCACAAAAAATGACACCACAATAGCTCGAGATTGGGTAAAGTTAGTTGGAGGTTCTCCTCCTAAGCTCAAGGGCATCATGGTGGCCGACCCCAAAATTCCCTTTTACAAGGAGGGGGATAAGAGGCTCTGGACTAAATTTAAAAAACCCCATCATGAATGAGATGGAAGACTACCACCAGTTCTCTACCATCATGTAGATTCTTGGTTAGAAGTGTCATACGTAGAAACTCAAGGGGTGGATGATAAGGAATTGGTGACCAATGGGCGAACTTGAGGTGTTTACCCTTGACGGAGGCATGTTCCTTGCCTGCTTCCCCAACAAGGATAACCTAAAAGGAGCCACCCTGACGGGGCCTTGATTCTTTGATGATCCATTGGTGCTAGTGAGAAAATGGACGTCGCAAGCTGACCCTTGGAGGGCTTCTCTCACCACCACTTTGGAGTGGGTTTCTCTTCCAAATGTAGGCAAGCATTGGACAACTAGGGCTACAACAGGTATAGCATATTCCATCAGTGAGCCCAGGGCAATCGACAGGCGTTCTAAAAACTCTTTCTAAGGTTGTGCTCATTTTTGTGTGGACATTTTATCTTAAAAGAGCCAACACTTGAAGTCACAATGAAGATAACCAATTGTGACAAATGGGAGGTTAAGATCAATTATGAAGTCTTGCCTGATCGTTGTAAGAAGTGTAAAATATTTGGTCATGACACTACTAAGTGTTCAGGTGAAAGAAGCAACATTTCAATCGAGAACCATCCATCATGCCTGATCAACCCAGAGGCAAGTCAAGAACAAATGCAAAATCCAAACCTCCTCTGACCACGAGAAAGGGCAAGGAGAAAGTTGTAGGTACTATGATGGATCCTGCTATCAAAGCCTCAACATGCATCACTATGGTGATTCCTGCCAACACTTCAGCTGGTGGTGAAATTGCAGAAGAGGGAAAAATCCTTAGAGATGTCATCCCTAATGAAGAGGAAGTGCCTAGTCCAGTGACTTGAGCATCCGCTGCACAAATAATTCATGGTGAAGGAAGAAGGACATCATTGTTGTTAGTAGTGTTAATGCTTACAATTAGTTTGTTGTCCTTGCCCAAGCTAAAGAAGAAGTAGTTGTGGGTAGCAGAAACACCTATAGTTAGGGTAGTACTATGTTGTCCTTACTTCATATAGTTCTAGCTTACTTCTTCTCAGGCCCTGAAGTAGAGAACTCTATCTATGTCTTCTTCATGAGATACTCTATGAAGAGGATAATTCCTTTCCAATTTCCAAACAAGTGACAATGGTGGCACTTTGATTTCTTTATCCTTTAAGTGAAAAGGACAGATTCATTTTACACTTACCCTTCTCCATATATTGAGTGCAAAAGACATGGGCTTCATCTTAGCCTCACACTTCCTGGACTTGATTTTTCCCTAGGACTCACTTCTACTGATCACAATCATAGATTTGTCCTTGTTCTTCCTTGCTTTGGCATCAACAAGCCAAGCATGTGATAAACTAAGTATATGATTCATGTAACACTTGTGTAATCATATTCATGGTCTACTCTTGACCTAATAGAAATCACAGCCATTCCACAAGTCCAATCACATTGAACACATGGGGTTCTACTGGACCTCCCTTTGTCAGTTTGCACTCAAATTAGTGCTTTAGAGACATTATACCTTCATTGCTTACATGATTCTTAAGATTGTTACCATGTGATGTCCCCAAATTTTCTAAAACTTAATATTGTGTGTGAAATCCAAATTGAAACCTACACCTCAAAAATTATCCCAATTTAAACACCCCACACTACGTTAAGAAGAAGACAATCAGAGGAAGTCAGAAGGAAACAACAGTAGCTCATGCACATGAACAATAATAAAACCATACAACACATGTTCACCATTCAACATATAATTACATAATGAATTGTTACAACATTTGATATTACATATTGAACAACAAACTTTACACATACATGTACTTCCACTAAAAAACAAGATCTTAAGACAACAGGTCCACATGTACATCAACTCACCACACAACTCTCAACTATCATATTCTTCAAAAGCACATGTCCACCGCCTAAACAAAAATTACATGTGGTAGACGTCAGCACAATATTCAAGAATATTGTACTGAGTTCACCTATGTGTCTTTTTATATACGTCTCATTACTAAGCTTGGAAATTAGATAAAACTAATACCTGGTAGTTATAAATAATTATGAGAAAAAGCATACACTTTCACTAAGATGTTCATTAATAAAAGAGAACACATTTTTAAGCTCATTTTCTATTACATCATCCATGCATTTACTACCTAAGATTTGAATGCATTAAGGCCTTTATGATCTACAATTAAAGAGTTTCAGATCACTTCCATGTACTTTACTACCAAAGAGTAGAAGTACTTTACTTTCCAACACTTTAATACCAAAGAGTTGAACTGCTTGGATATAATGGAACATATATATTATGTTTTATGTGTTCATAGCCATAAGTATGGAAAATCAAGCAAAATATCGTACAATAACAATCATTTCATCAAATACCATATACCAAGTATTTTACTACACATATAACACATGCATATTGTCGAATAAGCCAAGCAAGAGGTAATGGCGTACCTTGATCACAAATATCCTAATCATCACATATCCCTCATGTCAACTCTAACCTTTGTTCAACTCTGATTAAGACAAGATTATATGTCACCATCGAATTCTCATCATCATTAACCCCAGTTCTGTCCATTAGGGTTTATCTTAGTTCATTAGGATATGTGCATCATTACTTGCATTCTTGTATTAGATTTATTTTACTAACATCATTTTCCAAATTATGGTTCTTTATTTGAACATTAGGATTCATATTCTTTTTGTGCACATATTAACCCTTGTTTATATACATTATTCAAATTAGGATTACAACCCATGTATTAAGGGTCATCTTCATATAACATGAATTCTATGCATCTAACTGATATAAAAAATCCACATTATCTTCCACTTACTGATATTAGGGTGTTCTGTAAAGTTCATCATTTATTGATCATGTATGCATTTATTACATTTTATTTTGGGTTATTATCCCTAAATAGAGTATAGATCAAATGGATTATAGATCATATTTTAGAGTTAGTGATGCATTCTCATAATTTTAGATCTTCATTTGATATTTATTATCCATTAAACAAGTATATAGCATCTTACATGATATTACTGATATTTATGCTTCAAAAGACTAATATCATGGTCCCAATGTTGTTCTACTTACTTTTTTGAACATTTCATTATATTATTTGTATTTTTTGGATAAACGAGACAATTTCTACGAATTATCCAAGAACTGATGATTATTGAGGTATTTACCTTCATTGGCCAATCAAATTTCAACATGTGTCCCTTAGGACCACCTCCTACTTACTGTGTTGTGTAGGGTCCTGGCCAAGCTTGAATCGGCCGGTACACTAAGTTGAGTTTGGTTCATGGTCGATTTCACTGGTTACCGCCTGGTTTAGTCTACTGGTTGAATCCTGAATCGGTTCAGTTCTACCCTTTCTCTCCTCTCTCTCATGATCTACACAATCCACCAGTCTATGGAAGTTAGCTTCACAACCACCTCTATGGACTAGATATCTGGTGAGAAATCATGTTCCTCCATGTCCCTCTTACAAGCTCATCATGACGCTAGCATATTCTAGGTTTCTGGTAGGATCTCCATGGCTAACATATTTCTTGGTCTCGGCACCACACACTGCTGCCTACAAGCTCACTGCCATGAGGTCTATTGTGGTGGAGCATAAGAGGCATCTTGCCTCTGCTCACTCTCAATTCGATCTGAAGCTTCTCAAAGCTTCACAAGACCTCCACGTACACCTATAAGCCCTCTAATATCGATGGACATCTCTCTTGACAAGCGTTCAAGGTCCATCATCCTAGTCAGCTGAGTTGAGTTGGTTTACTACCAAAACCACCGCGGGAGGTCATGGAAATGACTAGGATGGATTCACCCAAACTCGTGCTTGCTTCTACTCTTCTTAGATCCCTCTTCAGATCGCTATTTCCCCTTTGTCTCATTGTGTTCCATAGTGGAGTCAAGCAGAAAGAGGGAGTTCCTTTGTCTAAATGGACACTATTAAAATCCCTTTCATTTGAAAATGACAAACATTTCATTCTTATGGATCTAACGTGCTACTTGAGTATTTCAGGAACAAGAATGCAAGGTGGTGGATGGCAAAGCTTTGGAAGATCTATATGCTTAAAATTGCTTTATTTTCATGATTATAATCAAATGTAAACTTTTACAAATATCAAATGTAAATGTACTTAGATATCATGTAAATCAAGTGTTTAGATCTTCCCTATCCACACACAACACTTAGATAGGTCATCCCTAAGTGAGCATCACAATTGCACATTCATTTCTTAAACTTAGCATATGATTTAAAGTTTTGAAACATAGTCTGTCTTGGTCGAAACACTTCTCGACTGAGATACTCTTGGTCAAACATTTTCTCGTCAGAGAAACTCCTAAGTCTAATGCATGAACACCTTTGCATAACCTGTTCAATGCTATCACTGAGAAAGGTTCGGTCGAAATTTACTTCGGCCGAGAATGAGTTACTAGCAGGTTCTATAGTAATTAGACTTGGTGGGAAAAGGTGGTTGGGAGTTGAGTTGAACATTGCAATCTATTTACTCAAGTCTCCAGATCGGTCGAAGTATAGTTCGAACGAGACCACCTCGGTCGACTAAGAGTTCGACCGAGACATTCTCTGGAATGCACTTTTCAGAATTTAACAACGAGTCGTTGCAACAAAATTAGTGGATACTTAACGACTAATTGCGCACTAAGAACACTCTAGAATGTGTCTAGAACGTCCCTAAGTACTAGTAGGCCATTCCTATAAATAGTACATGCCTTAGGACACCCAAACTCACTTGAGCACACATACTTGCAATTGAGAATCAATTCTTGTGAGAAATTGAGCAATCTTGCACTTTCAAATCATTCCCATAAGCTGAGATTTCGTGTCTTATAGGCTAGTGTCTCTTGCCCACTACACTTTCACTTTCATACACATTGGATAGGAGATCAAAACACATGATATAGGATTCAAGCCTTGTGCTAAAGTGGTAAAGTGTAATTTCTTTATTCCCTTCTTGTTCTCTTGTATTACTTGTTTTTCTCCTTTGCTACTCCTAGGTTGGAGGCTGTGGAAAGGAGGTTGTAGGAGCTTCTTCGGTGGTGAAGGTAGCTCGATGTGACTTTGGACTACTTCTAGAAGGTTTCAACGGGAAGCTACTTTAAGGAGGAAGGCTACATCAATGGGGAGCTTGAAGTTACTTCAAGTGAAGGATGCTTCAAGGTTGGTGAGACGACTTCGGAGTGAAGGTTGTCCAAAGGGTTGAGAAGGTGTTTGTAATTTTATGTAACATCCTTTTGAGGTAATAATATTCAAATACTTTCAAAATCCCAATTGGAAATAATTGGGTAGTGGACTAACTCCCTTAGTTTTTGCTAAAGGTGGAACCACTCTAAACGCCTTGTCTCTTTCTATAACATTTTTGTGGTTGCTTGCTTGAATTATTCTTAAAATTATTATAAAACAAACCCTATTCACCCCCTCTTGTGTTTTTTCATTTGGTATCAGAGCAAGCTTCAAGGAACTTTAACAAAGTCTTGAAGAAAATGGGTGTTGGGGTTCTAAACAACCTTAACTTGGAAGGAAGACTTGTATCTCAGCCTCCACCATTTGATGGCACCAACTACAAATATTGGAAGAGGAGGATGCAATTCTACTTTCAAGGGATAAGATGGGATCTATGGAGAATGGTCTCACATGCCTACACTCTTCCTCAAACGGAGTATGCTACATGGGATGCTAATACGGTAAAGCTAGCCCAATTAAATGCAAAAGCTATAAGTATCCTTTATTGTTCAATCTCTATACATGAGTTTAATAGAATATCAAATTGTGAAACTGCATATGAAATATGTCATAGACTCTCTATTACTTATGAAGGAACTACTCAAGTTAAGAATTCCAAAATTGGTATGCTTAAACAAAAGTTTGAACAGTTTTGTATGGAACCAAATGAGTCTATTAGTGAAATGTATGCAAAGTTTTCTTCTATTGTTAATGGTTTGAATGCTTTAGGTAAAGCAATTAGTGAAGAGGATCAAGTGTCAAAAATTCTTAGGTCTCTTCCTCCCAAGTACAAACCTAAGGTGACTGCAATTGAAGAAGCCAATGACCTCACTCGACTAAGGATGGAGCAACTCATTGGTAACTTAGAAGCACATGACGCAACCTTGGAGGAAGAAGAAAGACGAGAGCATGAACTTCAACAAGGGAGAAACAAGGACTTGTCTCTAAAGGCTACAAAGGTCATCACTCAAGAAAGTGATTAGACAAGTGATGGAGATGAGGGAGAAGAAGCTCTAATTGTAAATGGTAAGAAATATAGAAGATTTAAATCTGACAAAGTTATTGGTTCTTCTTCTTCTTCCTCTCCTAGGTGTTTTGAATGTGAAACGAAGGGACATCTTAAGAATGAATGTCCTAAAGCAAAGAAGGGTAAGAAAAGCTCATCCAAGAAGAAGGGAGAAAAAACATACAAAGTTGCATGGGATGAGTCAAGTGATAGTTAAAGTGGAGAGGAGAATGTGGAGTGTCTCATGGCCAAAGAAGATGATAGTGATGATTCATAAGAGGTAAGACTTTTTTATTTTCCAAAAGAAGATCTAATTGCTAGTCTTCAAGATACACATGGCAAGTATGTTGATAGCAAAAAAAACTAAAGAAGATTACCAAAACTAATGATGATTTGTATGCTAAATTAAATAATCTTGCTTTTGAAAAGGCAAATATTATTTCTGAAAAATTTACCTTGAAATCATCTCTAAATGATTGTAATGTGAAGTTGCTTACTCTAGAAACAAATTATGATCTTCTTTCTCAAGAAAAGGTTGAATTGCTTGTAAAATTAAATAATTTTCAGACTCAACCTATCTTGTGTACTCATCTAGATTATGATGATATTGTCAAGGAAAAAGATGATTTATCATCTGATCTAGATCAAGAAAAGTTAGATATCAAAAATAAAATGGAAGAGATTGCTAAATTACAAAGAGAAATTAGTAGCTTGAGAAACAATGATGTTCTTGATAAGATTCTGAAAAATTCTTCTAGTTATAATGGAAGGAGAGGTTTAGGATATGTTCCAAAAGAAAAATCCTATCAACCTAAACCTATAAGAACACAAGCACCCAAGAACAATATCATGTATGTACCCAAGAACAACTCAAAAAGAAATGAAATTGATTCTATTTGTTGTCACTATTGCTTGCGTCTTAGACATTATTCTTTTTCATGCCCATACAAGACTAAGGATTTTGAATTAGTTTGGGTTCCAAAACCTCAAACTTAGCAAATTTGAATATGATTAAGTTGATATTTGACTTAACACCTCATTTGAAGATCTCAATGTCTCATCTCTCTCGAACTATATTTTGTTGCAGGATTGGGTGGTTGATAGTGGATGCTCCAAACCCATGACCGGTAATAAGGATGTGTTTCAAACCTTTAAAGAAAAGAAAATGGAACAGTTACCTTTGGAGATAATGGTAAAGGTAAAATTGTTGAAATAGGTAATATTGGTACAAACTTTGAAATTAAAAATGTTTTACTTGTTGATGGTTTGCACCATAACTTGATAAGTGTCAGTGGACTATGTGATAGTGGATATGATGTTTTATTCAATAAAAATTATTGCAAGTTACTAGTAGAGAACATTACAAATGTTGTGTATGAAGGAAAAAGAATTGGAAATCTATATATTCTTAGAACTAACTCTATGCAATCTATAGTTGGAAAATGCTTACTTGCAAAAGATAATTCTCTAAACCTATGGCATAAAAAATTGGGTCACGCTAGTTCAAATGTTATCAAAAAGTTAGTTAAATATGATCTTGTTCGTGGCTTTCCTAAGCTATCTTTTGATCAATCTGAAAATTGTGACCCATGTACTTTGGGTAAACAAACAAAAACTTCTTTTAAACCCAAAAACATGCTTAGCACCAGTAGATCACTAGAACTCATTCATATGGATTTATTTGGACCTATGAGAACACAATCTATTGGTGGAAAAAGATATTGCTTTGTTATTGTTGATGACTACAGTAGATATACATGGGTTTATTTTCTTGCAAATAAAGATGATATCATTCAAGTGTTTATACAATTTTTCTCAAAGATTGAAAATCAATTACAAAATAAAATATGCACAATTAGAAGTGATCATGGAGGAGAATTTGATAATCATATATTTGAAGAATTCTACACATCTCAAGGCTATACTCAAAATTTTTCAGCTCCACGCACTCCACAACAAAATGACATAGTTGAAAGAAAAAATAGGTCCTTACAAGAAATGGCTAGGACTATGATGCTTGAACATTATACATCTAAAACTTTTTGGGCTAAAGCAGTAAACACAACTTGTTATGTGCTAAATAGAGTAATTGTACACTCTTATTTGAAGAAAACATCATATGAACTCATTTACCATAAGAAACCAAGGGTTGATTATTTTCATACATTTGCCTCAACTTGCTATATCTTGAACACAAAAGATGATAGAGAAAAATTTGACTGTAAATCACAAAAGGCCTTTTTCTTGGGATATTCAAGTTCTAGCAAAGCATTTAGAGTTTACAAAACTATCTCTAGAAAAGTTGAAGAATCCATTCACATTACTTTTCATGAAGAACTAAAACAAAGTGCTAAAAATAATGACATAGTTGATATTACTCATCAAATTGAAGATCTAACCATATCAACTAAAGATGATCAAAATTCTGAAAATGATCAACAAATTGAGACACAACAACCCATTCCTAGACTCATTAAAGATCATCCTCAAGAAATAATCATTGGAAATCCTAATGATAAAGTAAAAACATGTTCATCTTTTAGAGACGTTGCAAATATGGCATTTGTATCTATAATTGAACCTAAGAAGGTAACTGCAGCTCTAAAAGATGACTATTGGATAATGGCCATGCAAGAAGAATTGAATCAATTCACTAAGAATGATGTATGGGACTTAGTTCCTAAACCTCAAGATAAAACTATTATTGGAACTAAGTGGGTTTTTCGTAATAAATTAAATGAAGCTGGGGAAGTAGTAAGAAATAAAGATAGGTTGGTAGTACAAGGGTATAATCAATAAGAATGAATAGACTTTGATGAAACTTATACACCCGTGGAAAGACTTGAAGCTATTAGAATGTTACTAGCTATAGCTGCCCACAAAAACATCAAACTATTCCAAATGGATGTAAAAAGTGCATTTCTAAATGGAATAATATAAGAAGTATATGTTTCCCAACCACCTAGTTTTGAAATTCCTGAAAAAGATGATCATGTATACAAACTTAAGAAAGACTTTATGGGTTAAAACAAGCACCCAGAAATTGGCATGAAAGGATAAAAATTATCTCTTTGATAATAGTTTTTCAAATCGAAATTTAGATTCTACTTAATTTTTTAAAACATATGAATCTGAATTTCTAGTTGTTCAAATATATGTTGATGATATTATCTTTGGTGCATCAAATGAATCTTTATGTAAACAGTTTAGTGATATTATGCAAAAGGAATTTGAAATGAGTCATTGACTTTCTTTCTTGGTTTTCAAATAAATCAAATGTCCATTGGGATTTTTATAAGCCAAGAGAAGTATACAAATGAACTTTTAAAATGTTTTGAAATGGAACATTGCAAACATGCTACCACACCAATGACCACCTCTACTAAAATAGACAAGCATGAAAATGGGGAACCCATTGATGATTCCTTATATAGGACCATGATTGGTAGTTTTCTTTACTTAACTACTTCTAGACCAGATATCATATTTTCTGTTGGACATTGTGCTATATTTCAATCAAAACCTATTCAAACTCACTTTCAAGCTGTCAAAAGGATTCTAAGATACTTAGCCGGCACTACAAACTATGGTTTATGGTATCCTAAAGGACAATCTTTGGATTTGAAAGCTTATACCGATGTCGATTACGTTGGTTGTCGACTTGGCTGGAAGAGCACAAGCGGAAGTTTTTTCTTATTAGGAAGAGCCTTAGTATCATGGTTTAGCAAGAAACAAAATACGGTTTCTCTTTGTACCACTGAAGCTGAATATATGGCAGTCGGTTCTTGTTGTGCTCAAGTGCTTTATATACAACAAGTTTTAAATGATTATGGTTTTATATTTCCATCTACGCCTATCTATTGTGAAAATACAAGTGTTACAAACTTGGCACATAATCCTATTTTACACAGCCGTGCCAAACATATTGAAATCCGCCATCATTTTCTAAGGGACCATATTTTCAAAAAACATGTATCTCTTCATCATGGTGATACGGAAGACCAACTGGATGATATTTTCACAAAACCACTTCTAATAGATCATGTTAATAACATAAGAAAGAAATTACTTATCACTCCCTTAGAAGATGTTTTCTTTGACATTTGTGCTTCTTAAAATCGGTTTGTTTCTCCAATCCTTACAATTTTGGCTGTAAATGGACATCTTTTAGTATGTTTTAACGGCTATCTCTTTGAAAGGGGAGCACTAATTGAGGGGGGTTCTTAAAATGTGCTTTTACCGGTTATTTTTTTTGAAATAACAAAGGGGGAGAAATAATATAAATATTAAATACTCAATCAATGAGAGTTTCATA
The DNA here is from genome assembly GCA_963693085.1 of Alisma plantago-aquatica. Taxonomy (NCBI): domain Eukaryota; kingdom Viridiplantae; phylum Streptophyta; class Magnoliopsida; order Alismatales; family Alismataceae; genus Alisma; species Alisma plantago-aquatica. The sequence goes on from OY856415.1 coordinate 239,080,613, forward strand.
CATACTCTCTTGGCTTCACATCAAATGTTGCTATATTCCATAAAGAGTTAGATTCTATGTTCCATACTTCTTTGGGAATAATAAACACACATTCCATAAACAAGAGAAGGTATACACAAGGTAAACTTCAGCTATGAAACTCAATATGCTTTTAAGATTATTTGATTTATATTTAGAAATGTTTGTCATCTTCAGAAAGGGGGAGATTGTTGGATAAATGGACATCATTAAAATCCCTTTGTTTTGAAAATGACAAACATTTCATTCTTATGGATCTAATGTGCTACTTGAGTATTTCAGGAATAAGAAGGCAAGGTGGTGGATGACAATGCTTTGGAAGATCTATATGCTTAAAATTGATTTATTTTCATGATTGTAATCAAATGTAAACTTGTACAAATATATAATGTACAAGTACTTAGATATCATGTAAATCAAGCGTTTAGATCTTCCCTATCCACACACAACACTTAGATAGGTCATCCCTAAGTGTGCATCACAATTACACATTCATTTCTTACACTTAGCATATGATTTAAAGTTTTGAAACAGAGTATGTCTCGATCGAAACACTTCTCAACTGAGATACTCTCGGTTTAACATTTTATCGACCGAGAAACTCCTAAGTCTAATGCACAAACACCTTTGCATAACCTGCTCAATGCTATCACTGAGAAAGGTTTGGTCGAACTTTACTTCGACCAAGAATGAGTTACTAGAAGGCTCTATAGCCGTTAGACTTAGTGGGAAAAGGTGGTTGGGAGTTGAGTTGAACGTTGCAATCTATTTACTCAAGTCTCCAGATTGGTCAAAGTATAGTTCGACTAAGACCACCTCGGTCGACCACTCTCTGGAATGCACTTTTCAGAATTAAACAACTAGCCATTGCAATAAAATTAGTGGATACTTAACGGCTAATTGCGCACTTAGAGCACTCTATATTGTGTCTAGAACGTACCCAAGTACTAGTAGGCCATTCCTATAAATAGAACATGCCTTAGGACACCCAAACTCACTTGAGCACACATACTTGCAATTGAGAATCAATTCTTGTGAGCAATTGAGCAATCTTGCACTTGCAAATCATTCCCATAAGCTGAGATTTCATGTCCTATAGGCTAGCATCTCCTACCCACTACACTTTCACTTTCATACACATTGGATAGGAGATAAAAACGCTTGATATAGGATTCAAGCCTTATGCTAAAGTGGTAAAGTGTAATTTCTTTATTCCCTTCTTGTTCTCTTGTATTACTTGTTTTTCTCCTTTGCTACTCCTAGGTTGGAGGCTACAGAAAGGAGGTTGTAGGGGCTTCTTCGGTGGTGAAGGTAGCTCGTCATGAATTTGGATTAGTTCTAGAAGGTCTCAACGGGAAGCTACTTCAAGGAGGAAGGCTACTTCAAGGGGGAGCTTGAAGTTACTTCAAGTGAAGGCTGCTTCAAGGTTGGTGAGATGACTTCGGGGTGAAGGTTGTCCAAAGGGTTGAGAAGGTGTTTGTAATTTTATGTAACATCCTTTTGAGGTAATAAAATTTAAATACTTTCAAAATCCCAATTGGAAACAATTGGGTAGTGGACTGACTCCCTTAGTTTTTGCTAAGTGTGGAACCACTCTAAACGCCTTGTCTCCTTCTACAACATTTTTGTGGTTGCTTGGTTGAATTATTCTTAAAATTATGATAAAACAAACCCTATTCACCCCCCTCTAGTGTTTTTTCAGTTTCGTCTCCTTATTTTCTCCATGATCTAAGTCATATGAATAGTCGTTCAGCCTATATAAGAGTAGGAAGATAAGTACTAGTTTGGTTTCTTCCTTCTGGTTACAACCACGATGTGGGCATGGTTGAAACTTAACATCTTCGTTCACTCATGATGTCTTTCCAAACCATAGCTTGGAGAGAGGCTTTTGGCCATCGATCATCCACATCTAAGGGTTTGGATCAGAGTACTGACTAGGCCAATCTGTAGCTCAGTAGCTGATCACACCCAACTACATCCAAGACTTAGTCTAGGAACGTATTAATAAGCCTCAAATTATATAAATCAAGCACTAATCATTTACCAAATCAAGTCTTCACATCTCCTTCTAGGAGCATCCAAATACCTTGAATTTTTTTATCATATCTTCCTCACCCCTCAACCTAGGATCTATTATATTTTAATTTCAAAAGTCAATTGTTTGACATGTCAATTAAATACCTAAAAAAGACATAGGCTTTGAGATCTTAATCATGATATCCTTATCAGTCGACATCAAACTTTACAAAAACACTTTGAACTCTAATATAACTTAAACACATGAATTCACTTATGTCATTAGGTATCCAATGACTCCAAAAGTTCACTGCATCACATCCTGCACACCATAAAATAAAATGTGTCCTCAAAATTAAGCCAAAATCCAATTTATCACATCATATACATCTTAAAAGAAATTTCAACCTCGAAATTATGCAATTCTATGATTCTAAGGAAAAAACTAAAAAGTTCTCGATCTACATGTAGGGAACCTCTCTTGGTGCAAGATTCCCACATACAAGATCTCTACAACATATATGTACCACTCCTAGGAGGATTTCTAGAGAATCTAGGGTGAAACATCACTCCATAAGATTGAAATAAGGATTTAGAGTTCACATCATGTTGTGACATCTTTTATATTTAGGATTTACATCCTAATTTTACCCTAGTATTAGGGTTGCATCGATACATCATGTGTGTTTTAGGAGGAGTTAATTATAGTTAACCGACTTTATCCATCTAGATCATATTATTGTGTTTCCATAATCTCACGTTGTGATGAGTTTTCAAACTATTTTCAGAATAAACACTAGCACCACATTCAATGTTTATCATTAATATGGTCTCATTTCACTTTCATATTAGGTTACAACTTTAATAATGACTTCCATCACTTGATTCACTAAACTTATCATGTCATTGTTACTCATGTATAATATTAACCATATCTACATAGTGTTTTTATCAAACCATCACTAGGGTTTTCCAATCTTATCATGTGCTCATACATTACATCTGCGACTAGATCACAAACACATATATTGTATCATGGTTGTGCTAAGAAAACTTATATGAGTGGATTATCAAACATATGTCAAAACTTTATCTACACTAAATGAGGTTCTCATGATGCATACGATGAGGGTAGTGTCATGCTAAGTCTCTCTGAGCTCACTCATCTCTATGAGTATCATATATGCACAAACTTTATCTTCCCTCTCTGGTCTAGGGTTCTCAAGTTTACCTCATTGGTACTAGTGATAGCTTTACAAGATCTAGACACATAAGCACAAACCAAACCATGATATGATATTCTCTTTTCATAGATCTCTAACCGTGAAACATCTTTACTCAAATCCATCTTATATACACAACCACTAGATCCCTACAAGAAACCACCAACCTAAGCTTGAGGCTTCTAAGAAACTAAATCATAGTTACCTCCTCTAGGGTCTTGGGACTCTCTCTCCCTCACCAAGATGGTAGGTTATCATATTATTATTCACATACACACATATAACCAGCCTCTCTCTGACTCTAGGGTTTAGTCTTCTGAAGAACATCTAGGGTTCAACAAATCTATAAGAATCATGCATAAAGCAACTCAACTCATTCACTCAGGAGTATTCTAGTTTAGGACATATCATAACACATGTTTATCATATTTCTCATATGCTAGAGTGTAGGTTCTATGACCTTCTCCCTATGGGTCTCACTCTCTCTGGAGTTAACCCTAAAACTGGTCCCAACACTAGAGGTCCTCCCTTGTAAATGAGATTGAGGCACTTGCTGACTCACATCTTATCTTAACTTATCTTAGAAAAGCATATATACTAACATCATCAAAACCTTACCTCAAATCCTCAAAACTAGACCTTAATCCCTAAAGACAAATATTGATCATCATAAACCATCTTATATCATCTATATTAGACTTACATCATATCATCAAAACTTATTTGACCTATTCCATCTATCACATATACGTCTAAGGCTCTAAACATCTAATCTAGAACTACTCTCTCTTCTAGATTGTTGTCATTCACTTTCACTTAGCTTGCATGATCACCTCCTACTCAGACATCTGTGGTGACACATTTTTGTAATACTTACATATATAATAAAATATGATATAGTTTTTCTACGATCAAACATACGTCAGAGAAAACTATCAAGGTTCGATTTGATTGAAATAAAAAAACAAATCCACAAAATGAGTGTCCAACACATAGTAGAGAGTACAATGCCATGAAAACTAGTGAAAAGGGTGAGAACAAAGTGTAGACTAGTGTAGCTACCCTAGACAATGAGCGTTGTATGTCTAGGATTTCTCTTCTTGTGATGTATGTCATTTACAAATAATACAACATCCCATACAACTACACTATAAGGAAAGGATGACATCTAAGGACTTGCTATACAATAAGTACCAGTCTAGACCTAGTTCTCAAACATCTAGGTGCTAACCTAGAGGCTAGGTCAGGTCTAGTCTCTAAAAGATGACTATTCTAACCTTAAAGATTTTTGAAGTTTAAGGTTCTTTAGTTTCTAGTGGCATAATGAGAAAATGTCTAACTCTTGGGGTGGCCTAGCCATGAAAACTCCTCCACAAATCTAATGAGGCTTGGATCTTTGGAGATAGACCAGAGTAAAAGGATTGAACTAGATGCCACAAAGGGATCTCATGGTGTGGGCACTCTCTCAACATCTTCTTAAATCTCTCCCATGCATTATAAACTTCTTAGTGCCCATTTTAGTAAAACTTGTTATGGTACACCGCATTTGTGTCAACCTTGCTATAGAGTACAATTGCCTCAAGAAAGAAGTCTTCATCTCTTACCAACTCATGATGTCCCTCCTTGAATCATACCAATCTTTGGCTTTGCATTTGAGGGAGAATGAGAACAAGGTCAACTGGATTGTGTCATCACTGGCTATCGATGTCTTGAAGGAGGAGCATACTTTAAGAAATGAGTCCAAGTGCTTGTAGGGGTTCTCACTCTCTGATCCATAGAAGATTAGGAGTCCATGATGGCCTGGAGGGATGGAGAATTGCTCCGTTGGTATTTGATCAACTCTGCTAGAAATTGGAAATTTAAGTTGCTAGGCATGAAGTAATCTTGAAGTGACTTGAGAGGTGCATTTTGGCGTTCCATCTTGTCTTCCTCGAGTGTCTTATCACATACACAAGGAACAACCAAATAAAATAGGGCAAGTTAGCAAACCAATATGCACCAAGAATACAAAGAATAAAGAATAAATAATAGTAATGATGAGGGCAGTAGGAAAAGCAAAACCATATAGCTAGGATGAGTGCCTTTCTCGCACCATTGCTGGGGAGAAAGGCACTCCACCTAGCTAGATAGTTTTTCTTTGACTTTTCCTACTGCCCTCATCATTGCTATTATTTATTCTTAATTCTTTATATTCTCTTTGCATATTGGTTTGCTAACTTTCCCTCTTTTGTTTTGTTGTGCCTTGTGAATGTGACAAGACACTCAGGAAAGACAACATGGAAGGCCAAAATGCACCTCACAAGACACTTCAAGATTACTTCATGCCTAGAAACTACAAGTCATAGATTGCTAGTAGAGTTGATCAAATGTCAGGGGAGCAAATCTCCATCCCTCCAGGTCTTCTGGGGCTCCTCCCCATCTTATATCACTTAGAGAGTGAGAACCCCTACAAGCACTTGGACTCATTTCTTAAAGTATGCTCCATCTTCAGGATGTCAAAGGCAATTGATGACACAATCCAATTGACCTTGAACTCATTCTCCCTCAAAGTCAAAGCTAGAGATTAGTATGATTCAAGGAGGGACATCATGAGTTGGGAAGGTGATGAGACGGTCATTGATGATGAGCTAACTACCTACCTAGAATTTATTTAGGGACCATAATCCAATAAATGGTTTGAGGTCATGACAACTGAGATAGAACTCATGTACACCAACAAGGTATGGACCTCGATGGATTCACCTGATGGGGTGAAACCATAGGGTGCAAGTGGCACTTCAATAAGAAAACCAACATGGATGGTAATTTACAAACTTACAAAGGTTGATTATCTGCAAAGGGTTTCAAATAAGTTCAAGGTGCTCAAAACAATGAAACCTTTTCTCTAGTTGCATGGTTAAGTCCATAAGGATCATGCTTGCATTGCATCTTATCATGACTATGAGAATTGGCAGATGGATGCTAAAAACTGCATTCCTTAATAGGAATCATCTCAAGGATGTGTATATGAGACAAACTGAGGGTTTTATAAATTCAAAGGATTCAAATAAAGTTTGTAAGCTACAAGGTCAATCTTTGGATTGAAGAAAGCATCTCAGACCTAGAATCTTTTATTTGAAAAAAATAGTCAAAGAGTTTGTCTTTAATCAAAATGAAGATGAACCATTTGTTTACATGAAGGTTAGTGGGAGCATGATTGTATTCCTAATATTATATGTAAATGACACACTATGGTAAAGACCTGGCTAGGAAATACATTCTCAAATAAAGACTTAGGTGAAGCATCCCATATTATAGGAATCAAAATCTATAAAGATAGATCTAGAAGGCTTCTTGTACTAAGTAAGAGCACATAAAGTGTGGAAGATATTTTCCATAGACATTCTTAAGAGGGGTAACCTACCCATGTCTCATGGTGTAACTATCTCTAGAGTTTAATGTCCCAATTCTTATGAAGAAAGGTAGCCATGAATAAGGTCCCATATGATTGTATAATTGGATCTATCATGTATGCAATGTTATGTACTCATCTAGATGTCTCATATACCTTGAGCATGACGAGAAAATATCAGTTAGATCCCGATGAAAGACTACCGTGAAGAACATCCTTAAGTACTTGAGAAGAACTAAGGATCAATTCCTTGTCTACTACAGAGAAGAAGAATTGGTGGTAAAAGGTTACATCAATGCAACATACCAAACTGACAAAGATGACTACATATCACAGTCTTCATTTTTGTTTTGTCTCCAACAATGGAGTTGTGAGCTGGAAGAGTTCTAAGAAAGAGACAGTTGTGGATTCTACAACAACAGTCGAGTATATTGTTGCATCCATCGCAGCAAAGGAGGTTGTTTGGATCAATAAGTTTGTCTCGAAACTTGAGGTGGTTCCAAGCATCCATGGTGAAATTGAGTTGTATTGCAACAACAATGGAGCTATTTCACAGATTAAAGAACCTAGATCACATCAACATTCTAAACATATACAAAGGTGGTTCCATCTCATATGAGAATAGTATAATGATGAGATGTGAAGATTTATAGAATACCAATTGAGAGCAATGTGGCTAACCCCTTGACAAAAGCACTTTCGACTAAGATGCATGAAGGTCATGTTAGATCACTTGGGATTAAGTTCATGAGTGATTGTCTCTAAGTGAAAGTGAGAGTCTGTTGGTATATATGCCCAAAGATCCAATCATATGATGATGTAATGGCATATCTTTAAAACAATATGATTAATAGTAAATGAAATCTTCCAGTTTATTCTATTTTTCAGTTATGACATAATGATGAAACATAATAAATGTCTAAAGAATGATATTACTCAATGGTGTGTGTCTTATGGTTGAGGAGCTTAATGATGAGATCATATGGATTTCATGAGTATATGCATTCTTATTATTTTAGTAGTCATATGTTATTGTAGAAGGATAATTGACACCAATAACACTTAAGACTAAAGTGTGTGTTGGTTGATGACAAAATTTCATTAGTCGTGATATGTGATACCAAACCAAGAACATAGATACTTGGTAGAGATAGTGTATTGCATAGCCCAACCTCAAGAATTACACATTGAAATTGTGATTGGTAGTTAGAGTCATCTCTCAAAGTGATGGTGGTGATTGTGGTTCTTAGACCTTAAATCACTACACTCATCACATGTCGTTCAATGTACTTTGACATCATCCACTGTGATCCAGAATAAGGGTTTTCATAAAGGTGGTTCTCAGGTTCAATATGACTCATAGAGATGACTGTGAGTGATGTGGATGGGATTTGTCTCTCCTATAGTAGTTCAATATCTTGACCACTTGATAAGCGAGACTGGGAAATGTATGGCCATGCTGGTGTGAACCAATATGTGATATTGATCTTCTACATATCTAAGACAGTCTTCTCTAGTTCATGGATCATATATTGAATGTAAAAGAGGATGACCATTCAATGCCTTGAGTTCATCTAGATATCAGATACAAGGGAACTATACAATCATTAAAACACCAATCATAGATTGTAGGTTAAGTTGTTCTCCAACTTCTTCAATTACTTGGGTAGAAATCAAATTTTGCTAGATACCAATCATGCTTGTGAAATCATAATATGTTTATGAATATTACTGCCTACATAATTTGGAGCCCATCGGGTCACACACATAGGATGTATTGGAATAGGAGTATAATTGTGGTGTGATTGGAAATGTTTCAAATGAAATTGATTACTAAAATGTTTGGTAACCGACTCAAATAATATTGGAATATAATCTAAGTTAATTGGTTAAATGTTTAATATAATTAATTAGATTTAAATTAATAAGTTAGTTCGTTGATCTGGAGTAATTGACAAGAGTTGGATGGTGAAAATTAGAAAATCAAATAATATGATTAATTGGTTAATTGATTTCAAAATATTCTTCTAATATTCCATGAGTGGCTCATTTTAAACACAACTACAACTGTTTTATTTTCCCAATGGTTTTGGGAAACCATGCTCCCTTTCCTCTGCTATTTATAGGGGCATAATGGTTGCCTTTTGATATATGCATAGACACACTCTTGTACATGAACCCTATCCATCATCATCCCCAAGAGAGAGAGGAGAGCAATGCTACCACATCGTCAAAGTAGAAGGCTACCCCTTCCCACCGTCTTTTGAAGCATGATGTGGAGATTCTGTCAATCTATGTGGACAAAGTAGAGACAATGACTCTGCATTGCCTGCATTTATAGGACATTGACAATGACTGTCTATGCACATGAGGATCTACTGTTGGGTTTTAGGGGAGGCAGAGAAGGCAGCGGAAATAAAAATGTTCTCCCCCAAACCCAGAACAAGGAAACGCGTCAACGTCTATATAATAGGAAAGGGATGGTTTGTGGAATCATACCTTGTCCCGAGGCTTGCTCGACGACAATACCTTACGCCTTGTGCGGTCTTCACCTTCGGTCTTGGATGGTGTCTGTACAGCTCCTGGTCGCACTGGGACTGACGACTCCTGGTCACACCGGACTGTCGGGTTGACAGTTGTCCTCCTGAGCGCCAGTAACCTCCCGTCTCTGAAGTAGTCCACACGGACCACCTGGAACTCCAATCTCCTTGTCCCACAAGGAATTGGAAGGAGTCGCACCCTCCTGTTGACATACTAGTCGCCAACACACTCTCCTGCTGCCAGTCGCAACTGCAGTTGTCTTTCCCTTGCTGCACCTCCCTTTGCGGGTAGCACTTGCTCAGGCTCTCTCTCAGTTACCAAAACCAGAGAGAACGACAACTTTGCAGAGTAACTGGTTGCACTGAGATGTACTTTGAGAAGCCCCCAATACCCCTATATATAGGAGGGTCATGGGATAGGGTTCTCTATCCCGGGCAATGCGGGACTAAAAGCAGGAGTAGAAGGGTTCAAGATTTTCCACAAAAGCAACCAACTCACAACCTGAACCGATCGTTTCACAACTGAAACGGTCGGTTGGGGACCTAAACCGGTCAGTTGACACCTCAACTGATTGGTTGGGACCCCTCAACCGGTCGGTTCACAAGTGAACTGGACGGTTGGTGGTCTTGATCGGTTCCCAATTGACTTTCCTTCTTTTATTTCTAATTGGTATCAAATACCAATCATATTTCCCAATCAAATTGGGCATTTAAAATGAAAAGAAAATTCTCACCAATCCTACTTTCCCAAGTTGCTCGATTGCACCAGTTGAATCGATCGTTTCAACACTTGAAGTAATCGATTCACCCTGATCTTGAGTCGATCGGCTCAACACTTGAGTCGACCGGTTCACCAAGCTCAGCCGACCGGTTCATCACATGAACCGATTGGTTGGGAGTGCATATTGTGTAGAATCAGTCAATTGCGATTTCAATCAATCTGATACTCCAATCATTGTGTCCAACACCTTGAACATTATGACATCCAGCTATCAATTGATTGAGTGTTTAATTGAACTACTAAACTCCTTTAGTAATCAATCTAAACATTGCTTGTGGATAAAACTCCTCTTCTAGGCTAAATCCTATGTGTGTGACCCTGTAGGTCCATTTCACGTTAGCAGTGAAAGTCCATAACACTTATGACTTTACAAGCAAAGAGCGGTGCCTAGTCACACATCAGTGCTACCCAAGTGAAAGTAGAAAGTTGGAGAACAACTTTCAATCCTACAATCCGTGAATGGTGTTACAACGAATGTATAATTCCTTTTTCACTGATATCCCGAATGAACTCGAGGCATGGAACAATTATCCTATCAACGTTCATTCACTTTCTTGATCTCAGAGTAGATTGAACGAGATATGTATGACATCAATATCACATACTGATTCACACATGCGTGCACACACCTATCTCAATCCTACTCATCAAGTGGCCTTGGATATCAAACTCCCTCAGGAGGGACAAATCCCATATCTATCACTCTCCCCTCAAATGCCCCATGTGTCAAAGCCACCCAATCATCACCTTTATAACAACCCATGTTTCAGGACTGCGTTTGATGATGTCAAAGTGTGCCCAACGACATGTCTTGAGTGTAGTGATTTCAGGTCAAAGAATTACACTCACCACCATAACTATGAGTACTGACTGTGACTACCATGTCATGGTTCCATGTGTCAAACTCACGGTGGGTCTGTCCGATACACTTGTTCTCTAACAAGTACCTATGTGTTTTGTTTGATATCTCTATATCATGACTAATGAGATTCTGTCATCAACCAACACCACAATCTAGTCTTGTATGTCATTGCTGTCTATCTACCTTTCACAATGACATCTGACTAGGGACATAACAAGAATGTACAAACTCTGAGCATTTGTATGATCTCATCATCCAGGTCCTCAACCTAAAAGCATACGTCATTGAGTACTATCATTCTCTAGACATTCAATCTATTCTATCACTATCTCATATGACTGAACCAGAAAGAATTGGAAGCTTGCCTTTGATGTTTATCAAATCAATCTTAATGTATCCCACCAATCATCCCATGATTGGCTCTCAGGGCATACATACCAACAGACTCCCAGTTGCACTGCGAGCCAATCACCCTTGAATCATATCCATAGTGATCTTCAAACATGTCCTACATGTTACTGTGCTCTTGTTCCAACATAGTGAGTTATGGCAACACCTTGCCAAAGTCAGTATAAATTGCATGTCTCACATCTCTTCGTTATACATCACACGTATGAGATGGAGTTGTCATAATATGCGATCTAGTATTCCTTTGCTAACCTTTAGCCACATTGCATGATCAAGGATTCCATACTTGTCATCAATGATCGGAATATCTATAAGTTCATCTCATGAACTTCTAGATCTATATAGTATCCACTGTTGTTCTCTAACGTATAGATACTCGACATTTCCTTTTAAATGGTTTTATTGGAACACTTCCAATCATCAACAAACTTTCACTTTTATATATTATATATATATTTTGCGACTAACTTTCTATCCTTTCAGAAGTTCGCATCAATGTAACTCTTTACATTGAACTCTTCCTTATCTCCATAGAACTAGTACTTCCCAAGTACTTATCAAGTTCTCATGGTATTCCAGTAACCCTTACTGGAAGTAGACAGACATCCACTCATCATGTCTCACATACGATTTATCAGGATGAGCACATCATATTGCCATGTCCTACATACAAGATGATGAATGCATTTTGTTCTTGTCATGTTGATACATGCAAGATAATGGGATGATTACATACATGATAGATCAACATATATTCTTAGTGTTCCCATTCTTCATAAGAATTGGACACTTGGCCTAGGGATACAAACTCCATGTAACATGGACAAGTTTTCTCCCACTGAATCTGTGCATACTGAACTCTTCAGTACAGATTTCCAATGTATGCTTTCTCTTTTCAGGTCAAGAGGTTTTCAAGAACTATCTCTATAGATCTCTATTCCTATCACATAGGAAACATCTCTATCTTCATTAAAGATAATTTCCACTTTTGGATTTCCATTCTAGAACATTTCCATTTCACATCAACATGTGGAATGTGAACACGCTCCCACTAAATCACAAATCCCTTCTTTATCTTTGACATATTAGTCAAACCCTTTGACTATATCATCAAAGCAATGATCCAATTTTGAGTTGCTTGTACTCAATCAATCACATTGATTAGTCCATTGTAACTTATAGACTTCATTTGCATTAGTGGATTCATAAACCTTATAGGTTGTGTCACGTACACATCATTGTTTTATTCCTCATAGGAATGCAGTTTTAGTATCCATATGCCGAATGTCTTAGTCATTAAGTTGCAAGCATCATCCTTCTCAAATTGTTATCCATGTGTCTTAACACTTAAGATTCATTTGCACTTATGGATTTCATCCAATGGGTGCTACCATCAAGGTCATACCTTATGGTTCACATGGATGTCATTTAGGATGTAATGGTCATAAACCATAACTCAAAATTTAGTTCCTCATATTCATCTAGATAGTTGACTCATCACATGAACAACTCATCATATAGATAACAAAGGTGTTTCTGTAAAGGATATAAGAACTCAAAACCCTTGTGAATCTTAATTTCTTTTATTGATGTGGGGTATTCTTTTATTAAGAAGAATTCAGTTATTTTATAATCATTCTCTAACTCCTTAGAGTATGATTCCTTCTTGATTTAGACATCACCATGCCTTAATCATGGGTTCACTATGATACACTATCATAATCACTCATAAGGATCTCAAATATTTAGTCCAAGTATTTCATTCATTGATCTCATCAAGAATTAACACTTTACCAAATTTGCACTTCATCTATGATAATCTTGAACACTTCAAGATATTCATATTGGTATTTCTCTAAACACCATTTGAAGTATTAGCATTTCTTCCAATAGGTGTGTAAATACATCACATGTATCGTACCTAATAGGATAATCATTCTCCCACTACCTTTAGTGAAGATTGATTAATCATGTCCAAGATATTCATGTCTCTTACTGGTTCTCTAACCAAAAGAGTCTAGATTTATCCATCATATGGAAAGTAGAAATGAATTTCTCATGATTGATGCTAATATGATTGTTTGAGTTATCAATAACTTTTAGGTATCATTTTATCTTATGCATATCAAATACTACACGATAAATAAGGCATTTCCACAAAGATCACATCTTTAAGATTGAAACATCAACTTTATTAATTGCCATCATTGTCATACAATATGCAAAATTAATGTGTTTCTATCTACTGGCAATATATGAAATAGCAGTTCTTAACTCTATTTCGTGCCCCTTAGGCTGAAATAAACTGAAAGATAATCCTATCTATGGCAGAAACACTTGCTCCAATGATGGGTATTTCTTTCTTGGTCCTTAACAAAGGCCATCACTTCTTTGCGGATCTTGCATATCATATATGATAGATCCATATCTTGGTATCATATACCTTAGATAAAGAAGTGGTTCATTTCATGATACCTTAGGTAGAGATTTCCATCCCCTCCTTCATCTTCTTTTGTTCTTCCAGATATAGAGGGCAATTCCCTCATACATCCTTTCCCCATGTTCCTTGAGGCTGAAGACGGCTTGGATTGCTGGCTAGCATCAAAACACTTCTTTGCTTTGCCCTTGTCCTTGCCCTTAAGAATTACCTTTTCTTTGATCCCATCAAAGATTATGGTTTGTCTTTCTTCATATCTGCCTCTATTATCCTCAACATGTCCAACAACTCTGTCAACGCTTGTCAAAGTTTTTTCATGTTGTAGCTTACCATGAATTGTATGATTCTCGCAACATTGCAGTATCATACCAATAGCCAACTCTTGGCTCAGAGGGAATCCTTCTTAGTCAGGTTTTTCCACATACCCAATCATATTGAGTACGTGAATACCTTACTGGATCTCCTTCTGTCATGACATACTAGGACAGTGTCCTTGAGACATCATATGTCTCATGTTGTCTCTGCAACTCATAGTTCAGAGAACACAACATCAAGCACTCCTCATCAATGTCATCCTCGGTATGCTTCCATAAGCATACTTTCAGCCATTGATGTGGTGGGATTGAGTTCATCTGGTCTTGTTATAACTAGGACTTAGAGATTTCTCTCTTTGAGAACACTTCTCATCATCCTAACCAGTCATGGAATTATTCCCATTTAATTTTTTGGTTTCAAAGACTGATCGCAAATAAAGTGATTTGTTGATTAACCATTTATTTTAACGAAAGGAGATATATGCAATTTTAGTCCAAAACTCTTTTGACTTGTTTGATTGATTTGAAAAGTTGACGATAAAATTAGGCCTTTAATTAATTATCGCTCCCACTATTTAATTCAAATTGATAGCCCTCACAATCAATTCGGAAGATTGCAGCGTACGACCTTCTAGTGGGCAAGATCCTAAAATCCTCTAAGTCATGGACTAGCTAGGGCTGTCACCCACAACTTAGATCTCTCAGGTAGGAAACTCTTGCCAATTGCATCATATGCAACTCTTGATAAGATGTCATATGCAACTCCTTGCCATGATCATCTCCATTCCTCAAGGTGCTAGATCTTATCTAGGTCACCTTGTTAAGTCTGACCCAAAGCAAACACGATGAATATGCACCCTACTAGGGTAACACTACTACAGAAATAGCCTTTGGCGTCGGTTTTTTAACCCCCTTTGGTGACGGTTTTCAAGCGACGCCTATGTGGGCACCGTAAAAGGTCAAACTCTTCGGTGTCAGTTTTATAACCGACGCATATATGATCTATCAGCATCGGTTATATATAGTTGGTCGACGTCTATAGGGTTCGCACCACAAAAAAGGGCACCACCTAGGACACTTTTGGCGTCGGTTAACAACTGAACACCCGACGCCATACTCCCAGACGACACAGCTGTGCTTCTCTGCACGGCCGTGTTTAGTACTATAGGCGTCCGTTTTATACTAATAAGCGACGCCTTTTCTACCACGGCCGTGCTTTCCTGCACGGTCGGGTTGTTTGTCGCATTCGGCGTCAGTTTTTATCCAATAACCGACGTTGTATGCCTTAGGCGTCGGCGTTCTATAAATAACCGACGCCTATACTTTTTTTTCTTATTAGTTTGCAGGCCTGTTGTGGCTGGTCAGCATGATGAGAACCTGCAGTTCAGTTTCCTGAACTGTAGGTTTATGACATCCATTGATATCAGCCTACAAACAGGCCACAAACTTGCAAAATCAACAAATATTTTTTCACACAAGTAGATACATTCAGACATCAATTCAATTCTCACATTCACACATGTAGAAACATTCAAATACATGTATAAACATTCAGAAATATTCATTTACAAAATATCATTCAGGATCGCTATCAGTATCCCAATTATATCTTACAGTTGCCACTGCTTGTATGGCTTTTGCCCATTCTTCTCTTACTTCATTTATTGCTTCCATCGTATATGGAGCATGTACATTTTTTAAGCATTTACCTGTAGTGTGATCAGTTTTAAACACCTGCAAAGAGAATGATGTATATATATAAGTAATAATATAAAAATAAGATTGATATATTTCATACTAACTAATGAGACTATATATAATACCTCATGTATGGTATTAATCTCCAATGCGGCATGTCGGATAATCATCTGCATAAATCACATCACATAGTATGCGCATGCCCAGTCGTTGTCTTGTGTAGCGCACTATAAATTGAAACATACAAAATATTAAAAAATATAACTAAGCACAGTTCACATAAATAATATATACATTGGAGTCGGGAACTTACTTTTACGTTCTCCCAAATTATTGGCAGGTTCTTTTTCCTTGGGACATTTCCTCCAGCATTTTTGAATGCATCTAAACCCCTACATGTTAATGTAACACAGTAAATTGCATAATTAAATAGTAATGTAATAACATATGTTAACGGATATAAAAATGAAATATTTCTCACCAGTTGGCATTCTCAATATGTGTCCAATTTTAGTGTTCAATGTACTTCCCGCAGGATCTAGATAATAAACAGTGAACGTCTCGGGGACAATAACTAGTAACTCCCAATGTCTAGCACTATAGGTAAAAAAGTTAAAAATTAATAGGGCAATGTATATTATGTGCCCGTAGCCAACATGCCATTCCCCTACAAGCAGGACCTAACGGGTATTTTAGGTTAGTTGGAACCCAACTTGGTAATGCAGGAAGTGGAGGTGGAGGCCTAGGTGCTCCGGTGTCTTCTTTTTAACCTGTATATATAATTTCAGATCAGTTGACCTCATATATACACATTAACAATCTAAAGTAATGTAAATTTATCTTACAATTTTAGTAGTGTAGATGACATCTGCTTTGGGCCACAATATCACCCCGCCTTCTGCCTCACCAAGTGTATCAATATTTGGGTGGGCATATGGCAATGCAGCTTCCCTCCAATCGGTAAAGACACATATCGGGCTCACACGAATGTAGCCCTGCGGCATTGGAGTCCCATGAAACGTTGCCCCAGGAAGGGACTGGTAAGCATTCGCCTCTGCAACAACATAGTCTTGCATTCTTAAGCGGCATGGCTTCACTGCCTACAAATTTACGTAAAGAATGTTATACATATATACATATCACCTTTCGAACATATCATCTTGAAAATACTAGCTACAATGTCATAAACAATACTTACAGGAGACGTGTTAGGCGATGGGTCTCCAGGATTACTCACAGTCTGTTCATCAAGAGAAGAGTGGGTCGCCATAGGCTGATTGGAATCCTGAGATGCCTGCCACCGCACTATTTTTTCCTTGACCTTCTCAGCAACTATATCATTGACCTTCTTAGCAACTATATCCTCGACTCTCTTATTCTCCTATACATGGATAAAAGAAACATTAGCTTCTTATTATTGAATTCCCTTTTGCAGTAACATTCTAAAAAAAGAATAGGTTACCTCTTCTTGTGAAAGTCCCGCTTTGGGTTTGCGTTGGGATGGCCCAAAGAATGCTTTGATGCCCACACCAGCGCCTGCACCCCTAACACGTCTAGGATGCTCTGGGTTACCCAGAGCAACTGTCAATTCATCCCTTGTGCCCTGAGGGATGAATGTGCCTTCTTTCCTCTGCTCGTGCAGCTCCCGCTAATCACCATCAACACATATGATTAGTTAACACCACAAATAATCAATATTCAAACGACTGCTCTAAGAGTTGTATTTTACCATTTTCGCAGCCGCCTCAGCAGTTACGGGCTTCTTTATTTCACCCTTCTTGTTTTTCCTCCCAACTATCCAGATATCATGGCGAGGCATGGGTGTGGTAGACTCCTGAGTAGCAGTAGACTCATGAGTAGCCACATACTCCGCCTGTAGTCTTTGGTGAACGCTTGCATAGCCCTTTGGACCCATAGTGTGGGCATGCACATTCAGTGCACGCCTTGCTTTTTGCACGTCACTGAGGGCCTAGTTAGTCTGCACATTAATGATTTGGTTAGTAGTACTAAATGTTAATCTTGAATAGGTGAATACAACGTATATTAATTAAATTGGGAGTGACGCCTAATACCTTGAATTCTTTAGATTTTTTTGAAGCAACAAAATTGTCTCAATCTTCTTTGTCCAAGAAGTTCCATTGTTCAAGGGCTGACTTCTTCTTCTTATCACCATCTTTTATGTATTCTCTGTTCAGATTTGTCCTACATTTCCTAAGCATCTTTCCAGCGCGTTGCATCATGCTTTTACGATGCAACTTCTCATCCAATGCAAACAGATTCTGTAAAATAGAATTCTTATTAACTAGTATCCAAAAATAGAATTGCAAATAATATAATTTGTAATCTACAAAATAGAATTGCAAATAATAATAACTCACGCATAAATCCTTCTATATCAAGTCTTTCTTCACCTGAGGAACTTTATGCCAATTATCATACTTAACACCACAATGGCTTCGAGTGACACACCCAAGATAGTTTACAAAATTATTACGGTTTACTCCAATTGCATTTCCTCCATTATCAAACTCAACAACCAATTTGGATCCACTGCCACTCAGCGCTATTAACTTCTTCATAAGAGTGATGCCCCTTTTCTTGTTAAGTTTTTGCTGTTGCGCATGAAGTTGCTCCAGTGCTTCAGTGGGTACATGTGCATCATCAACCTAAAATTTGACAAAAATAAACACACTTAATTAGCACAATATAGAAATATGGGATATATGACATAACTAGAAGATAATGAATTTTGTAGAAATACAGGATATGGTTTTTAGAACTTACATTGGTATCCTCGCCATGCTCGTCATGGACAGCATGCTCATCATGGACTTCATGCTCATCATGGATATCATGCTCATCATGGTCAGCCATCTGAAAATGTCATTAAAAAGGCAAACATTTAGCATTTGTATTAACTAGAAAAAGGAAAACATTTAGCATTTGTATTAACTAGAAAAAGGCAAACATTTAGCATTTGTATTAACTAGAAAAAGGCAAACATTTAGCCAACAAACTTGTGATATTTTATCAATAAAATTGTGATCTTTTATCAATAAAAAAATATAAACATACATGTCTAGGCCAACAAACACATGTGATGTCATTCTTATATATAATAAATGTGTACCACCTATCCCATCCTTGAACACCTAATCTCACTAGTAAGTGTATAATGTGTATTGGGTTTTCAAGAAAATTTTGGCAGCATTTCCCCACTGTTCTCTAAGTACATATGTACTTAGAGAACAAACAGGGAAATTCTACCAAAATTTTCTCGAAAACCCAATACACATTATACACTTACATCCTAAGTGAGATTAGGTGTTCAAGAACAGTCCCAAACCGGGGACTATCCAAGATTTACTCCTAATGAATAAATCTTGGACGGGTTTCTAGGCCAACAAACACAATAATAGATATGTACATGTTAGGGTTTCATCACGATTAATGTTAGGGTTTCATCACAATTGATGTTAGGGTTTAATCAAATCAAATTAGGATGCTACAATTTACAAGTTTAAATCTTATTTCAACATGCATCAAAATTTACTGAATTAGGCCAAACATTACGATTAGAAGAACAAATATATGACAAATATATGCAAGCAACAAACCATTATATGGAACTAATCCTACATTATACACATACTTTTCCTGAGTAAGATAATGTGCACTTCATGGAATTATTAATATCTGAATATATATATATAAGTTGTTTCTACCTACTTTGATGGGATTTTATAACATTCAAGCCTTCCATTTAAGGCATTAGATGCATGTATTGCAGTCCATTGTGTTGAGATAAGAATCACATGTGATACACACGATTGAGAATCTTTCACCATACTAGGAAAATACTATAGCATGTCCTCTCTAAATCTAGGTTCAGCATATACATCAAAATTAAATACACAACTACATATTCATTTAGGTGTTCCTGATAACTCGCAGGTATGCACAACTATACAACTATGGTGGAGCAGTACTGGAGGAAGCATACCTTTTGGTAGCGACGATGGACAAGTAGGCGAGCAACAACAATTGACCTCCCAGGAGTGGTGGCGGTGACCGGCGAGCTCCAGGCGGCAGGGCAGGCAGGTGCAGTAGTGGCCGGCGAGCTCCAGGCGGCAGGGCAGATAGACCAAGGAGCAGTGGCATCGACGGCAAGGAGCAGCGGCGTTGGCGGGCGGCGGCAAGGAGGAAGGCGGCGCGGCGGTGAGCTCCAGGCGGCAGGGCAGGCAGACCAAGGAGCAGCGGCGTCGGCGGCAAGGAGCACCGGCATCGGCGGGCGGCGGCAAGGAGGAAGGCGGCGCGGCGGCGACGCAAGGAGGAAGGCGGTGGCGACGCAGAGCAGCAGCAGCGTCGTCGATGGCGAGGAAGCAGCAGGCACCAGGAGGCGAGCAACAGCGAGCGATGAAAATTCAGAAGACGAGGAAACTGAAGAAAGAGGACAGTGGCCGTTCGAGGGTTTATTAAGGTGGTAAAAGGTGTCGGTTATAAAACACAATCGACACCTAACGTCTTCAGTGTCGGTTCTACTTAACTCACCGACGTCCAATTAGACAAATTTTGCCCTAAATAGTATGGCGGGAACCATTATCGGCGTCGATTATCAACGTATAACCGACACCTAAGCTGGAACTTTTCGCGCAATTTTTCATCTTATATAGGCGTCGGTTTGTTGGTAAAACACCGACGATGTATGTGCCAATTTTTTTTCGCTCGATAATTGGATTTCGCGGGCGATTTTAGGCGTCAGTTGTTTGTTATGCAGCCGACGCTGAATACAAAGCGGTACCCGTGTCTGGATGGTCTTCGAATATAGACGTCGGATTTGCTAAATATCCGACGTGTAATGTTATAGGCGGCGGTTTTTTTAAATAACCAACGCCGAGAAAAGTGACATTGAATGTTGTTTCTGTAGTAGTGCAGACCCACACATTCATCCTTCACGCTTCCACGAGATAGACGGTGCACCATGCTAGGGCGTGCCCATACTTGGTCGATCAAGCTTTTCATGTGTGTTGCATTTAGATGGCATATAAAACTTAATATTTAATGAGGGATTTGGTTTTTATATACATATACATATCCAATCAACACAATACATAGTATGTATCATATACATGCTATATCCCATAGATAATATGCAAAATGATAAAAGTGATGATTATGGCCATCCTAATGTGATTCCCCGAGCCAAGAGGAATCACGGTCATCTAGGTCTACATCACATGCAACCTGTACAAGATGAAATTTGTGCTTTGCCTTTCGAGTAGATCAACTCATCACATGATTGATTTGCTCATCTTGGCCTGGTCGTCTGGGTGCCACCAGTCGATTGGTTGGCTCCTCCAACCGATTAGTTCGCCTGGTCATCTTGCATCTCATCATGGCCGCCACCCGCTCGTCTCGCTCCTCGAACCAGTCATCAACCGATTGGTTCACTCCTTGAGTCGATCGACTGGAATGTCAACCGATCGGTTCACGCCTTGAACCGATCATCTCAGTTGTCATCAGTATGTCCGCCGTTCTTCGACATAACAGGAAATAAAATTCTATCCTATTTTACATTGTAAAAAGAGAAACCTGAGTTACATTCGAGGGGAGCAAAGGTAGGAAAGAAATCTTGAATTATTTTGAGTTACATTAGGAATAGGAGAAGGAAGATCGGTGTGCAGACTGAGATGCAAGCAACCACATACAACCATACACAGATAGGGTTTATTGGCCATAACCACACTATACATCCACCACAAAACTCGTTTAAGGGCGACACGTATCGAGTGCATTAATAATACATATCATATATGTAATTGGGATTTGTGGATTTAGGATTGGACATGCATAAAGCCAATTTTATTCACATCGTATGCAATAAATAAAGGCGACAAACCAAAATCAATCATATCGATATTCCTAAAATATAGAGCAGTTGACGTGGCTCTGATACCACTGTAGGGTTTTAGGGGAGGTAGAGAAGACAGCGGAAACAAAAATTTTCTCCCCCAAACCCAGAACAAGGAAACACGTCAACGTCTATATAATAGGAAAGGGATGGTTTGTGGAATCATACCTTGTCCCGAGGCTTGCTCGGTGACAATACCTCGCGCCTTGCACGGTCTTCACCTCTGGCCTTGGACAGTGTCTGTGCAGCTCCTGGTCGCACTGGGACTGATGACTCCTAGTCACACTGGACTGTCGGGTTGACAGTTGTCCTCCTGAGCGGCAGTAACCTCCCGCCTCTGAAATAGTCCACACGGACCACCTAGAACTCCAATCTCCTTTTCCCACAAGGAATTGGAAGGAGTCGAACCCTCCTATTGATGTACTAGTCGCTAACACACTCTCCTGCTGCCAGTCGCAACTGCAGTTGTCTTTCCCTTGATGCACCTCCCTTTGCGGGTAGCACTTGCTCGAGCTCTCTCTCAGTTACCAAAACCAGAGAGAATGACAACTTTGCAGAGCAACTGGTTGCACTGAGCTGTACTTTGAGAAGCCCCCAATACCCCTATATATAGGAGGGTCATGGGATAGGGTTTTCTATCCCGGGTAATGCGGGACTAAAAGCAGGAGTAGAAGGGTTCGAGATTTTCCACAAAAGCAACCAAATTGCAACCTGAACAGATCATTTCACAACTGAAACGGTCGGTTGGAGACCTGCACCGGTCGGTTGACACCTCAACCGATCGGTTGGGACCCCTCAACTGGTCGGTTCACAAGTGAACTGGTCGGTTGGTTGTCCTGGTCGGTTCCCGATTGACTTTCCTTCTTTTGTTTCTAATTGGTATCGAATACCAATCCTATTTCCCAATCAAATTGCGCAATTGAAACGAAAGGAAAATGATCACCAATCCTACTTTCCCAAGTTGCTCGGTTGCACCAGTTGAATCGATTGTTTCAACACTTGAAGCAATCGGTTCACCCTGATCTTGTGTTGATCAGCTCAACACTTGAGCCAACTGGTTCACCAAGCTCAGCCAACCAGTTCATCACATGAACCGATCACTTGGGAGTGCAGATTGTGCAGAATTAGTCAATTGCAATTTCAATCAATCTGATACTCCAATCAATGTGTTCAACACCTTGAACATTATGACATCCAGCTATCAATTGATTGAGTGTTTAATTGAACTACAAAACTCCTTTAGTAATCAATCTAAACATTGCTTGTGGATAAAACTCCTCTTCCAGGTTAAATCCTATGTGTGTGACCCTGTAGGTCCATTTCACGTTGGCAGTGAAAGTCCATAACACTTATGACTTCACAAGCAAAGAGCGGTGCATAGTCACACATCAGTGCTACCCAAGTGAAAGTAGAAAGTTGGAGAACAACTTTCAATCCTACAATCCGTGAATGGTGTTACAGCGAATGTATAATTCCTTTGTCACTGATATCCCGAATGAACTCGAGGCATGGAACAGTCATCCTGTCAATGTTCATTCACTTTCTTGATCTCAGAGTAGATTGAATGAGATATGTATGACATCAATATCACATACTGATTCACACATGCATGTGCACGCCTATCTCAATCCTACTCATCAAATGGCCTTGGATATCAAACTCCCTCAGGAGGGACAAATCCCATATCTATCACTCACCCCTCAAAAGCCCCATGTGTTAAAGCCACCCAATCATCACCTTTATAACAACCCATGTTTCAGGACTACGTTTGACGATGTCAAAGTGTGCCCAACGACATGTGTTGAGTGTAGTGATTTCAGGTCAAAGAATCACACTCACCACCATCACTGTGAGTACTGACTGTGACTACCATGTCATGGTTCCATGTGTCAAACTCACGGTGGGTTTGTCTGGTACACTTGTTCTCTAACAAGTACCTATGTGTTTGGTTTGATATCTCTATATCATGACTAATGAGATTCTCTCATCAACCAACACCACAATCTAGTCTTGTTTGTCATTGCTGTCTATCTACCTTCCACAATGACATCTGACTAGGGACATAACAAGAATGTACAAACTCTTAGAATCTGTATGATCTCATCGTCTAGGTCCTCAACCTGAAAGCATACGTCATTGAGTACTGTCATTCTCTAGACATTCAATCTGTTCTATCACTATCTCATATGACTGAACCAGAAAGAATTAGAAGCTTGCCTTTGATGTTTATCAAATCAATCTTAATGTATCCCACCAATCATCCCTTGATTGGCTCTCAGGGCATACATTCCTATAGACTCCCACTTGCACTGCAAGCCAATCACCCTTGAATCATATTCATAGTGATCTTCAAACATGTCCCACATGTTACTGTGCTCTTGTGCCAACATAGTGAGTTATGGCAACACCTTGCCAAAGTCAGTATAAATTGCATGTCTCACATCTCTTCACTGTAGGTCACACGTATGAGATGGAGTTGTCGTAATATGCGTTCTAGTATTCCTTTGCTAACCTTTAGCCACATTGCATGATCAAGGATTCCATACTTGTCATCAATGAGCGGAATATCTATAAGTTCATCTCATGAACTTCCAGATCCATATAGTATCCACTGCTTTTCTCTAAAGCATAGATACTCGACATTTCCTTTTAAATGGTTTTATTGGAACACTTCCAATCATCAACAAACTTTCACTTTTATATATCATATATATATATATATATATATATATATATATATTGCGATTAACTTTCTGTCCTTTTGGAAGTTCGCATCAATGTAACTCTTTACATTGAACTCTTCCTTATCTCCATAGAACTAGTACTTCCCAAGTACTTATCAAGTTCTCATGGTATTCCAGTAACCCTTACTGGAAGTAGACAGACATCCACTCGTCATGTCTCATATATGAGTTATCAGGATGAGCACATCATATTGCCATGTCATACATACAAGATGATGAATGCATTTTGTTCTTATCATGTCGATACATGCAAGATAATGGGATGATTACATACATGATAGATCCACATCTATTCTTAGTGTTCCCATTCTTCATAAGAATTGGACACTTGGCCTTGGGATACTAACTCCATGTAACATGGACAAGTTTTCTCCCACTGAATGTGGACATACTGAACTCTTCAGTACATATTTCCAATGTATGCTTTCTCTTTTTAGGTCAAGAGGTTTTCGAGAACTATCTCTATAGATCTCTATTCCTATCACATAGGAAACATCTCTATCTTCCTTAAAGATAATTTCCACTTTTGGATTTCCATTCTAGAACATTTCCATTTCACATCAACATGTGGAATGTGAACACACTCCCACTAAATCACAGATCCCTTCTTTATCTTTGACATATCAGTCAAACCCTTTGACTATATCATCAAAGCAAAGATCCAATTCTGAGTTTCTTGTACTCAATCAATCACATTGATTAGTCCATTGTAACTTATAGACTTCATTTGCATTAGTAGATTCATAAACCTTATAGGTTGTGCCACGTACACATCCTTGTTTTATTCCTCATAGGAATGCAGTTTTAGTATCCATATGCCAAATGTCTTAGTCATTAAGTTGCAAGCATCATCCTTCTCAAAATGTTATCCATGTGTCTTAACACTTAAGATTCATTTGCACTTATGGATTTCATCCAATGGGTGCTACCATCAAGGTCATACCTTATGGTTCACATGGATGTCATTTAGGATGTAATGGTCATAAAACATAACTCAAAATTCGGTTCCTCATATTCATCTAGATAGTTGATTCATCACATGAACAACTCATCATATAGATAATCGAGGTGTATCTGTCAAGGATATAAGAACTCACAACCCTTGTGATTCTTAATTTATTTTATTGGTGTGGGGTATTCTTTTATTTAGAAGAATTCAGTTATTTGATAATCATTCTCTAACTCCTTAGAGTATGATTCCTTCTTAATTTAGACATCACCATGCCTTAATCATGGGTTCACTATGATACACTATCATAATCACTCATAAGGATCTCAAACATTTAGTCCAAGTATTTCATTCATTGATCTCATCAAGAATTAACACTTTACCAAATTTGCACTTCATCTATGATAATCTTGAACACTTCAAGATATTCATATTGGTATTTCTCTAAACACCATTTGAAGTATTAGCATTTCTTCCAATAGGTGTGTAAATACATCACATGTATCGTACCTAATAGGATAATCATTCTCCCACTACCTTTAGTGAAGATTGATTAATCATGTCCAAGATATTCATGTCTCTTACTGGTTCTCTAACCAAAAGAGTCTAGATTTATCCATTATATGGAAACTAGAAATGAATTTCTCATGATTGATGCTAATTTGATTGTTTGAGTTATCATTTTATCTTATGCATATCAGATACCACAAGATAAATAAGGAATTGCCACAAAGATCACATCTTTAAGATTGAAACATCAACTTTATTAATTGCCATCATTGTCATACAATATGCAAAAATAAAGTGTTTCTATCTACTGGCAATATATGAAATAGCAGTTCTTAACTCTATTTCGTGTCCCTTAGGCTGAAATAAACTGAAAGATAATCCTATCTATGGCAGAAACACTTGCTCCAATGATGGGTATTTCTTTCTTGGTCCTTAACAAAGGCCATCACTTCTTTGCGGATCTTGCATATCATATATGATAGATCCATATCTTGGTATCATATATCTCAGATAAAGAAGCAGTTCATTTCATGATACCTTAGGTAGAGATTTCCATCCCCTCCTTCATCTTCTTTTGTTCTTCCAGATATGGAGGGCAATTCTCTCATACACCCTTTCCACCTTTATGGTAACCCTTATTCAAGGTCACAGTGGATGATGTCTAAGTGCATCAAATAATATGTGATGAGTGTAGTGATTTTAGTATAAGAACCACAATCACCACCATCACTATAAGAGATGATACTGACTACCAGTTATGATTTCCATGTGTCACTTTCAAGGTGGGTCTATCAGATACACTGTTCTCTAACAAGTATCCATGTGTTTGGTTTGATATCATGTATCATGACCTAATGAAAATCTATCATCAACCAACATTCATTGTAGTCTTATGTGTCGTTGTTGTCTATTAACCTTCCACAATAACAACTGAATAGGGACAAAGAAAGAATGTAAATACTCTTAACATTTGTATGATCTCATTGTTGAGGTCCTAAACCCAAAGACATATGACATTGAGTAATATTATTCTTTAGACATTAATAATATTTCACCATTATCTCATAACTAAATGAAACAGAATAAATCTAATGATTACCTTTATCATTAATCAGATTGTTTACAAGATATGTAATTACAATCATCATATGATTGGCTCTCTAAGCATACATACCAACAGACTCCCACTTGCACCTAGAGCCAATCAACCACAAATCTCATTCTAAGTGATCTTAAATAAGTCCATCATGTTTCTGTTGCACAAGTGTGAATCCATTGGGTTAGCAAGATTTGCCTTTAGTCTATGTATTGTGTGTTTCACATATCTTCACTGTATGACCTCTCGTATCATATGGAATTAATGTAGTAGTCATTTCATATTCCTTGCCTAACCAGTAGCTCCATTGTTTTCATAGTATTTCTATGATATCATAAATCATTGGAACATTCCATAAGTTCATTTATATGAACTTCTGGATCAATATAGTATCCTCTGATGTGTTCATAAAACCGAGACACTGGACTTCTATTATTGAATTAAAAACATGTTTGTAGTTTGGAACTTCTCCAACTTATAGCTTTTTATATTAAGGTCATACAAAAATTTAAGATTGTGATCATCAATTTTCTTTATTATTTTGGAATCTTGCATCGTTGTAACCCTATACACCCAACTCTTCCTTAAAACCATAATCAAGGAACTGATCCTTTTAATGATTCACATGTGCTTAAGGTTGTTCTTTATGGCATTCTAATGATTTTCATTGTATTTTCTCGTCATGTCCAATACAAACAAGATAATGGGATGTGTACATTATGTTACATACATGATAGATCCAACTACAAATGTATATGGCATAATACTCATGTTTTTCCTTTCTTCACATGAATTGAAACACTTGATTCTTGAGAGACTAATCCCATATAACATAGACAAATTTTTTATTGTTGAATCCTTCACACTGAACCCTTTCAACATCTTGCCAATATGTGTGTTCTTGCTAAGGTCAAGAATCTTTCCAAAACTATGTTTATAGATCTCAATTCCCATCTCATAAGATGCTTCACCTAAACCCTTCATATATAAGATAGTTTTCCTTATTACCAGGTTTTAATACTCATAGTTTTAGGATGTTATTCCACATCAATATGTGGACTACAAATATGCTCCCATTAAAACTTTTGTAATCATAGATTCCATCTCTATTCTCGACTCAAGTCAAACTCTTTTGACTGTCTTGTCAAATCAAATATTCCAGCTATAAGATGCTTGCATCAATCGCATTGATCGACCTTTGTACCTTATAGATTCTATTTGCATTAAAACCATTAGGATGTGTCATGTACACATCCTCTTAATTATTCATATTAAGGAATGTAGTTTTAATATCCATATGACAAATCTCTAGTTGTTATAAGATGTAATGGAAAGAATGATCCTAATGGACTTAACCACGATAATTAATGAAGAGATTTAATTATTTTCAACACCTTGAACTTGTTTAAAACACTTTGCAATTAATCTTCTCTTATAGGTTTGTATATTACCATCCATGTCAGTTTTCTTTTTGAAAACCCGCATGCACCCTATGGGTTTTACCTCTTTAACTGGCACCACCAAATTCATACCTTGTTGATGTACACAAACTCCATTTTGGATACAATGGCCTCAAGACAATTATCATATTTGGGTCCCTTAATAACTTCCAGATAGGTTGTCGGCTCATCATCTTATGACCAACTCACTATCGTTCTGAGTTATATGATATCATAATATTTCAAAATCAAGGCATGTTCTACTAGAACTGTGAGGTTTTGTGTTACTTAAGGAACTTGAAATTCCAAAAAAAAGTCATTTTCATCGTTCCTACTATACCTCTTTAGGTTCAATGTTTTCTTTTTTTATATTGAACAATTTGAGTTCTACTTTACTCATACTGATACTTCAGAATTCAGTCCTTCTAATAACCATAACTTTTGTTGTTAGATTGGGTTAAACACTAGTATTCACAGACTAATCATTTTGTCATTTGTAAACAAAGCTTTTCCAAGAAAATATTTTTTGTATAAGTTTTATTCTTGATATTTATAAAAACATTTCAGGACACTTCCCTTGCCATATCTCATATGGTGTCTTTACAACCATTTTTGACGGTACATTGTTTTAGTGCAAAGTAAGTGCCCAAAAGGAATTTGGAAGATTATTATTATAGATAATCACATCATGACTCATTAGGATGTGATTCCTACTTTTCGATACATCACTATGTTTTAGTTGGAGTTCATTGTGATACATTTTCACAATCCCTTCAAAATATTCCCCAACTCTTAGTGTAAGGCATTGCAACATTAAATAGTATATTAATACATGTACCATAGTACATATAAATAGCTACCTTTGGCATTTATTCTAAAAATACTACATACATCTATATGTACAAGCCCTAATAGAATAATCACTCTCCCACTAAATCTCTATAAAAAGTGTTTTTGTCATAGTGCTCAAGAGATAAGATTTGTATGTCTCTATTGGTTCAATAACCAAAAGAGTCAAGGAATACCTCATCATGGATTCTAGAAATGCATTTCTCATTTATATGCTCTAGATGGAAATGTAATAGGTATCCATTATTTGAGTATCAAGTTTGAATATTTTGATATTTAATACTAAACATTTATCTTTGGGACCATAGATATTTTGGGTACTTCCATAAAAGATCTCATCTTTTGTAATAAAATATTGACCATTCTTTATATGATTTCCATATTCATCTTTGTCCATACAAGATGTAGAAAGTAAAATGTTTCTATTGGTAGATATGAAATAGCAGTTCATTAACTATAGAATACGCCCTATGGGAAGAAATAAATTATAGATCCTGACTGTAGTGGCAACAACTCTTGCTTCATTTGTGACAAATAGTATGACTTTGCCCTTTTGTAAGGGATTACTTCTTTTCAGATCTTGCATATTCAATCATAGGTGAGATCTGCATCTGGTATCATATACCCAAGATGAAGTAGTAGTCAACATTATCTCACGTGTATATACCTGAAATTGAGATGTCTATCCCCTCCTTTAGTTCCTATAGGTAGAGGGGGTGATTTCTCTTTCGGTGTCTAGTCTGGTGACAATGGTGACAATTGCCTCCTTTGTTCACCCCTCCCTTTGCTTTGAACACTGAAGACTTGGATTTTTGGACAATTTTTGAACTCTTCATAGATTTACCTTTGCCATTGGACTTCCCCTTTGATCTAATGATCATTATCACATACTTAGGCTGGTCTTTATTCATTTGTGCCTCAATTGTTCTCAACATACCTAGTAACTTTATCAGTGTCTTGTCAAATTGATTCATGTTGTAGTTCATGACAAACTAACTATATGACTTCAACAGTGACCACAAAATCACACTAGTGGGCAACTCTTGACCCAAGGGAAATCCTAGTGTACCAAGGTTCTCCACATACCCAATAAGCTTGAGCACATGAGGTCCTACTAGATCTCCTACTTCCATGTTATATTTAAACAACATCTTCGAGACATCATATCTCTCCTGTCTTGCCTGATCTTGGTACATTTTCTTTAGATGTGTTACCATATTAATAACATATATGTTCTCATGTTGTATGTGCAACTCATAGGTCATGGAGCACAACAATTAGGCATTTGACATCAATGGAATCTTCAGTAAGCTTATTGTAAGCATCCTTATCAGCCTTAGGTGTAGTGGGAGAAGGTTCATCTGGATCTGGTGTCAATAGGACATAGAGCTTGTGCTCATGTATGAGAACAATTCTCAGCATCCTGAATCAGTCATGAAAATTATTCTCGTTTAACTTGTCCTTCTCAAGGACTGATCAAAAGAGAATGTTTTATTTTTTTCCATTTGATTCTATAAGAAAATTTTGAAATTTGTCAAAATATTTTTGATTTGATTGGGTTGAAATAAAATTATAACGATATTTAATTAGGCCTTTGATTAATTATCACTCTCACTATTTTTTTTAAATGAATAGCCCTCACATATCAATTTGGAGATTGCAACAAACAAGCTTCTAGTCATCCAATATCTAAAACAATTGAGTTATTACTCAGCCAACTCCATCGTTCAAAATCAATCATTAAGGTGTGCTTTACTCTTTGCCATAGTCATCTCCATGATTCTAAGTGTTTAATCTCATTAAGATCACTTAGTTAAGTATGACCCAAAAGCCAACACGATAGTAATGCACCATGCTTGGCAGGGCTACATAATTACGATCACACTTTCACGAGATGGACAACGCACCATGATTGGCATGCCCACACATAGTCAATCAATATTTTCATGTGTGCTACTTATGGACAGAATGTAAGACTTAACATGTTTGATTAAGGGATTTTATATTTATAAATATACATACATAGCCAATCACCACATACTATAGTACGTATCATACATGTCATATCACAAAATTGAAAAACATGCAATTAAAAAACATAAGCTATGTTTTTAAAGATTATAGGCAAAAAAGAGATAAAAAGTAAATTTTACAAGACAAAGGGACTTTGTGAGGTAATAAGTTGTAGACCATACTTGATTGTTAATTACATAATCTAGAGTTTAATTGTTGTATAGATTTTACTGAATCTAGTAGGGTACATATCAGAGAATTTTTCTTGTACTTTTTATTGGCTAGGAAGCAAGTGAAATTATTAAAACATGCAAATGTTGCAATCATATATTACAAGAACTTCTAATAGTTTGCAAATAATGTTGATCTATGAGTTGGGTAATGTAGAAAAGGGAGATATAATATCAAATTTTAGTCACAACTTCACAACCAAGACCAGGATGTTCATCTAACAGCGGATCATATCTTGGTCTGTGATTCGAATTACAACTATCACAACTTCTCAGTACTAGTATTTTTGAAATTGTAATCAACACCTTATTCTAGAAGGCCACTCATGCCATTTGAAGCATGATTAACATATTTGCATTTGTAAAGTTAGTGTAATACATCCTTGAATGTCCATGATAAAAAATAAAAGTAAACCCACAATACATAATATCATTTTTACACACAAAGACAAGCTTCAAAAGAATCCTTGCTTGGGAAAAACATATGTTATACACTTTTGTATCGTTATCTCAAGTAAGAAGAATTTATATAGAAGACATCCAATCTTCACAATATTGCCAAAAGAAAGTGAAGAATCTTTGCTACTTTCTTATACTGAGAATTTATCATTATCATTTCCTAGTATTTCCCTAATATCACAAACTCGTTTCTAATTTCAAGTTAGACAACTGTGGTTTCATCCAAAACTCTAAATTATAAGATCTTAAGAAGATGTTAAGCCTTATCCAAGATTTGTTCTAAAAAACAAATATCTATTGAAAACTAATCACAAAAAATGTTAGTACATATACAATAGAAGGTTGAATGGAGCCTGATGTATAAAGAAGTCAAAAATTCTCAAATCAAATAATGAAATAAAGGTCGGATCAATCATGCCCCAACCAAAGGGAACTACTAAAACATTTTTAATAGTTACTAATAAAAAAATAGCAACATGTTCCAAATGTCACGAGTGAATTGACCAAGGAGCCAATTGGGGCTTCAGTAAGGTTTTTCGTAAGTCAAGCATAGACTAATATAGTGTGTTTTTGGGTTTAAATATTCAAAATCACATACAACAATTTAAACTTTTCTACAAGATTATGGGGACATTTAGGAACGTGGAATTCAGGACATGAAACAAAAAAACCATAGTTACATAATAGTGAAAAATGGATAATTATATGTCAATTTAAGAGGACAAAAACAAACAAATCATTTGCTTTAGGTACTAGGACATGCCATAGTTTTTTTTTTGGGGTAAAAATTCGTATAGGTAATCCACCATTTATTTTATGCTCTCTTTCACACTTTTTGTGTGATTCTTACTTAGTGAAGATGTACCCTCGTTGTAAGATAGGGTAGACTAATTAACTGTTCATTGCACCAATTAATTTATATAACTTTTATCAATATGCACACATGTGATACAATTGGTATTAGTTTAGAAGATTTAGTATAGATCGGTAACAGTCACATGGAACTAGTAGTTCTAGCTCAAATTCAATGAGAAATGAATAACGAAAACTTGGGCAAAGGATACCAGTACTATTTTCTATTAGCATCTCTTTTGTAGTGATTTCTACGTGACAAATATTTCTACAAATGCTAGTGTCGATTCTCCATTATTTGTATCTACTATCTATCTTGATAACGAAAACACAATCAAATAGAACTTCACCAGAGTCGGTACTGAAGCGGGTACACATACATATTTTTATAATTTTAGGTTTGATCTCTTGGGTTCTTAGTATGACGGACTGTGAAACTTTTGAAAAGGATCTAAAAAGTTATGTATTATAATGTTAAGACCCCTTAGTGTTTCGGAAAATTAATTTTACCATCAAAAAGTACTGACAATGCAACATGCTATCTCATTGGAATTGTTTTCCTTCAGTGTCATCAAGGCTGAAGTGAGTATTTATCGTTTCAAGGTCTGACTGGTTTGTTGTAATTTTCCCAAAAAATATTAGAAGTCAAATTCCGATTCTAATTTAACATGATTAGTTTGGTAAAAATCGGGAACTTCACTTCCCCAGTTTTCCCTAGAATTCTAGTAATTTATATAGGCTTCAGAAAAAGGGGTTCCGTAGGAATCCCGACAGAAAACAAGTTCTGTGAGTGTCTCTCGCACCCTTCCTCGTTCCTCTCTTCGAGCGTCGACTCACCTTGACGAATGTACAGAGAAGACCAACCGTCTTCAGTTTTGTCTTCTGTTTTATTGATGCCGCCGGGGCCGTTGCAGACATACTAGAGGCCCCGGTGCGAAGATAAAAAATGGGTCTTTTGTATACTCTTATTTAACAAATTTAAATAAACACGAACTTAGTCATAATTGTCAAAACTGTCGTATAAAAAAATAGAACATGTTCTTACAAATCAAACTAAAAAGAACATAAAAATTAAATATAAATATCTCCTTATCGAGTTTCAGTCATCATATAAAATGACTTCTTCGAGCCTTTTTAGATGTAAAATCTTGAATAACAGTGTCAACATCAATATTTTCCAACATATTCTTCTCAATGCATAACATTGTCAAATCGTTCAATCTTTCTTGAGACATTGATGAACTAAGATAGTTTTCCATTAACTTTAGCTTGGAAAATCTTTCCAGACCTTCCGATCTTTTCCTAACAAGTTATATCGAATCAATCTCATTCCATTTACAAATGTATGTGTATTAAAAGAAGAAAAAATTCATGGGCCCCCTTCTTTGTTGGGCCCGTGGCCGTCGCCCAGGTTGGCCACCCCAATGGGCCGGCCCTGGATGCCGCGATCTATAATAATAGTCAGAATCTGTCGCTACTGGTCTAGATTCATTATTGCCGTGTTGATTTGTCTGTTGTCACACGGAGGTAGCTCTATTGCTTTAGGTCCTTTACGACTTTGCCACCGTCTGCAACCACGATCAACATTGCCTTGCTATACTTGGTCAAAGACTCATATGTGTATATGCTTTGCTTCATTGTCCGGAAGCAACACTGGCATTGTATGCTGATCTTGAGTTTAAGATCTTTACTCCTGCCATTTTAACAAACTTGACATGTCCTTGTTGCTGGCCAAAATGTATCCGATGTATATTTTGATTCATATTATCAGAGAGGATTAGAAGTGCAACAATGTTGCTATGTATTTATTTACTTGGATTTGCGTGCTGAAAAATTAATCTAGTTGCTCCTTCCACTTTTGATGTGAGTTGTCCGCAAACAGACGTTCATCTAATTGATTTGATAAAATGATTCTTATCACATTAGTATTTTGTATAGTTGCTATGTAGTGTAGAACATCTTTTATTTTTATATTTCACGTCTATATTTACAACAAACTAATTAGATGGAAGTTAACTTCTAGGAAAACTGAAGTTTCAAACCAATCATTTGGATCTAATTTTCCATGAGTTCAATTTCACTTCCAGAAAAATAAATTTCAGAAATGTTCCAGTTACACCAAACTAGTCAGACCCTCCGTGTCATTTCATCGCATGATATCTCTAAAAAAAATATTTAATATACATTTAAGATGATTAACCAATGCCTACGAAGGTATTATGAAACCCAAATCATATTTCCATGGTAGGTAGTATGCCAATAAATTAATGATATGACATATACGAATCATAGAGGGGAAGACTAATTAGCATTATTTCTTAAGATTGATGATATGGAGGCGTGTGTTGCTTAATATTTATGACATGGAGCAGATTTTCTAGTTGCCACTAATGATACGAACAATTACAATTTGTATATAATTAGAGTACCATATAAGAGATATGCAATTCCAGTTCCATGTTTACCAACCTGAAGGAAGTCCTGCGACCTGGAGCGAGTGGTGTTTTCCCTATTGGAGCCGCGGATAAGGAGGGCAACCATGAGGGGCATAACGAAAATCATTTGTTGATCCGTCTGTTAACCCCACAGAGCGCTACGGATGCGTGCTAGGACCTGTAGCAGGTGACGCAATTCGGAAATAGGAACCCCATTGGGGAGTCCATCTTGATCTTCTTCCCCGTGCCGCTTCCTTGTGGTATGCCCTATTACTGCCGCCTCTACGCCGTGGAAGACGGATGGGTGCGAGTGGATTTAGGTTGTGGGATTGGTTTAGGTTAAGAAGTAAATATGGAGCATTTTAGATTACGATTGGAAAATATAACATATCTGAAATTCGTTTGTTCAAAATGCCATTATTAAAAGGTCTAAGTGCCGGAATTGTATATTGTGTTATCTGCCAATTATCGTATATTAATTAGTGGCATCATAATTTAAAAAATGTCGGTAAAAGCAGACATTTAGTGGCTTTTTCACAAATGACAATTTAATAAATACCACTAAATGATATTTTTTCTATAGTGTGTTGTGTTGAATTTCAGATGATAAAATTATGTTAAAAATACATACAAATCCTCTTAAAGAGAATTCCTAAAGTAATTCCAGAGGTCATAAGAACATATTGAAATTTAGGACTTTCAATTATGCTTGAAATTACTATATAATTGAATAGAGAAATTTGCCTATTTGAATCTCCTTATATATAAATTATTGTTCATATGAATGTGTAGTATATATATGTGAGATACTATCTTAGATTTCATGTGATGTTATCAGTCTTTGCTTGATATCCCAGTAAAGAGGGTGAAATCCTAAATAAATAAAAAGTTGGAAATTTGCGAATAGATATTGTAAAATCCATTTTAATTGACTCTCTTTGGCATCATAAAATTTATTTATTCAATGTTATTTTTGATGCATGATATCTCAGTGATGGTGTGAAATCCTAATTCAGTTCAATTCTAGGGTTTCATATATATATATATATATATATATATATATATATATATATATAGAGAGAGAGAGAGAGAGAGAGAGAGAGAGAGATAGATATAGATATATAGATATATATATATATGTATATATATATAGGGTATATTTTTGCTACCTGTGCGGGTAACTAAGATTCGCTACGCGTGCATCAGTTTTATTTTGTAATGAGACAATCCAAATTTGTAATGAGACGATCGAAATTGTAATACAAAGACTCGTTTTGTATTACAACGTTGTTACAGTAATAAATATATATTTATTACTTTAACAACGTTGTAATACAAAATGAGTTTTTGTATTACAATTTCGATTGTCTCATTACAAATTTGGTCGTCTCAATAGATGTATGTGTCATCCCATTACAAAACTGATGCACGGATAGAGAATCTTAGTTACCCGCACGGGTAGCGAAGATATACCCATATATATATATATATATATATATATATATATATATATATATATATAGAGAGAGAGAGAGAGAGAGAGAGAGAGTCAGGCTAGAATACACTCGAGTGTATCCGGAGCGGAATACACTCAAGTAGTTTTTCATGATGCAATATTTTTTTTGAAAATCTAATCTGTTGATCTTCTTAAACATCTTGTGAACAACTCATACGCAAAATTTGAGCACATTTGGATATGTATAGCTCATGTTATGAAGACCGCAAAAATTATGCATTTTAAATTAGTTTTGCGCGTCGAATTTGTTGCCCTTGGATGAGTGACTTACACTCATCCAAATGGGCTCAAAATTTGTATGTAGCCTAGTTATAGCATGACGGTGAAGATCAACGGTTTACATTTTGCAAAAAATAGTCTTGATATGCAAATACACTTGAGTGTATTCTAGCCTGACTCTATATATATATATTGTATATCAATTATTGAAAATAGTCTTTTATAAGTGAAATGTTATGATGCATAAAGTCCTTACCCGAGTTGTGTGATTTCTGAATGAGTTGAATGAGACCCTAAGGATATGGCACTCAATGAATCAAGTATTTTTAATTGTGTTTTTAAGTGTGATAAGTGGTGTTGTACAGTTTCTCAGTTTACAATATAGATTGTTGATAATATATGGAAAGGACTGTTTATGAGGTCAAAGTAAGAAATATCAATGTGATGATTGAACTATAAATCTAAAGAGTGAATTAGACTTTTAGATTCCCTGAACACTATAGAATCCTTCATAGGAGGCATGCGATGTGAGGAGGAAATGGCTTCCCTACTAGAGGTCCCACGTAGGTTGAGGTAAGTCAAAGCACATCAATGTGGGGTGTGGGTGTCTAGGCTAGTGATGGAAGACTCCTTAAAATGATTGGTGTCCAACACCAACTGGAGATATTGGTGGTACTCGAGATATGAGTTGTGGTGATCGATGGACATCTTTGGTAGGTCCATTGGTGCACAACATGTTTGACTGCTTGACTCACCGCCTGAGTACCCTGGTTGAGAGGTGGAGTATGAGATATCTAGACGCTTCCATTAACCACCGAGAGACAGACATACCGAGGCCCGTTGTAGACAGGGTCTTACTTGAGACACAGGCTTAGGAACATGGGCATGCTTCTAAGCCTTGTACAATGAGTCTGTAGCTTGTTGTGATTCCTCCACATGTTGTGGTACACCTCATGTAGGTTCAGGACATAATAATATCAATGAAGAGTTAATCAAGTGTGTTTTGTTACTCAATTATTCTTTTTATGTTTCTGAATTACAAAATAGTTTGGTGATTGTTTACGAATGTTCAGTTATTGATTTACTCTTTGTAGTCGTCTAGAGTAATCTTCCATATTTATGTTGTGAATGATTAGTCTCTTTAAAGCTTACTGTTGTTCTAATTGATATCAGTTATTCAACATTATATCTGTAATTATCTAAGTGCTTTAAATTGTAAATTTAAAGTACTCTTTCACTAAGTGAGTAGTCTCAACCCTCTACTCACAATTTTCAGGGATAACAGATGGACAGGAGATGTCTAAGTATCAAAATAGATTTTCTACATGAGTTAAGTATGAGATTAGTTATGTCTAGTTGGTCCCTGTCACTCGAGGTCCTTGTATAGAGTTGAGAAAGAGTTTTAAATAATAATGTATAACTTTGATTCCTTAATTATAGAGGAAGTCATATAAAATTAAATTCTATGTAGAACAGGACAACTTGATTGAAAAAGAAACTATGTCTGACCTATACTTGAGCCGTTTGATTTGAAATCAAGGACATGTAATGTATTAAACATAATATGAAAATAGTAGGTAGAATATTGATTTAGAATTTCAAGTTCACACTAGTAAAGGGATAAGAAGAAATATATGCAACATGGAATACATAACCATACACATGAATGAGCAACATGATAATAAGAGATAAATAGAAGTTAAAGAAAATGAGTGAAAGAGTATCATACATTAGGAAGATTATGGAAAATAAAAAAAAGGTTTCAAACATGAGGGAGTAATATAGATTATAAGAGAGAGGTTTGAGATTCAAGAATGTGCTAATTGTTCAAGTATCCTTGTTGATAACTTATTAAACCTAGATACAAGAAATGTGTTAAGTGAATGCTTGAATATAAGAATTCTAAGTCTCAAAACCATCTCCTCTTTTATGTCTTCCTTAATGAGAACAATGTGGGAATTAAGTGATAAGAAAATGAATTATATATGATGCATAACCACCACGGTAGAGACATCTATCAAATGTATTAATGGTGCATAATATGATGATGAAACCCTATCAGGGTAAATTAAGAAAGTAATATATCTGAATGGCCAAGTAAGAGAAAGGAAATTCATGTGATAAATATATGGAAGACTTTAAGGGAGTAAATTATGTCACAACAATATCATATTAAACCCTAGAATGTTTAGGGTATTGTAGTTCAAGGGGTGCAACTAGTGATTTGACCTTGAGCACAAACATCTCTACAAAATAAAATATTGAGATCAATAGTATGAGAAGAAAATAGAAATGATAGTAATCCAAGGTTTAAAGGTAACAAATGAGGAAGATAGATAAACAACATGGACATAACTATGAATAGAGAGAAACAAATTGATTTGAAATATAAGAAGTGTAGTTTGAATAAAAGGAGAAGTGTTACATAAGCAAAGTATAATCTAAAATAAATTCTTGCAGTGACAGAAAGAATGACGAATAATCTATTCTTACCTGGAATGTTACAATGTTAGTGATGTTTAATCAATATGATCAAAATGAAAAGGATAAGTAAGAAGTACCAAGTAGCAGTGAATAAGAAGAGAAATCAAAAGAAACAAATGCCTTTCAGCAATATGTGAATTTATTTTTAGAAAGTATAAAATGTTGAAAGTATTATCAAGGGATGTGAAATTGTTTTACACATGATTTCAGATGTACATGTGCAAGTAATATACTAATCTAAAAAGGATGTTATTGCTTTATTCATTCATTCTGGTAATCCAGCTCAATATTGTAGAATTGTTGTTAAATCTAGTCTTAAAGCTTATGACTAGTTTTCTATCTGAGTAGCACAATAGTAAACTTCAAAACAACATAAGTACACTCTTTAGTAGCTCAGATGTGATAAGGAAAAATAGTATAGATTGAACCATACAAAATGAAATAGCAAGATCAGATCACCAGTACTAAGACAACATCTAGAGAGAGTACGATAGAATTAAAAATGGTTGTTTATCTTTCTCTTTCATGTTATTGATTGTGACATAGAATTTTTTTACTATGATTAAGAAGCCTTGTTTTAATCTATTTTGATTAGAAGAGAAACAGAGAAATCAATGTTGAAAACAATATTCAATAATAAATACAAGAATATTAGTGATATATAAAGTTCCATATGTTTAAAAGAAATCTTTAATGTACTTTATCTGTTTATTTATGTTTTGGGGACGAAACCTATTTAAGGGGGAGAATTGTTATGATCATATTAGAGCTTAATTGATAAACTAGGGTTTACCTGAATGATTACATACTTAGTTAGACAAATCATTGCTTAAATATCATTAACGATGGTGTCTCAATAATGATGTATTAAATCTAATTAGAAGTCTAAGCTTATCTTCATTTTAAATAACTTGGATTTGAGAAGTACAAATCCTAGTCGAATGAAACTAGGGTTTTTGCCCAACACACTCGTGTTAGGGTGAATGGGTGAGGTGAGCAAAGGATAGTAAAATTGGTAATTAGAGTCTTGGTTAGAATGGTCGTGGTGTGTAGCACGTCCATGTAGGGTTGATGGTTGCACGAGCATTCTTGGCCACACAACTATTTTGGGGAAAAGTAAAGTGTTGGCCATTTTTTGTACTTGAATTTGATGGATCCAATGCACCACATATGTGGTAAGAATCATGGCCATATTGGGTCCATCTTTGCATGTCTATGGCAACTTCATGGACGTTCTTGGGAATTTTCTCTTTGACCGACTTTTCTATAGACTGCTGGATAGAAGTGCACTATTTAATTTTTATTAAATTATTGGTAGCTCAGAATGATATAAAAATTTGATTGGAGCTCTCACACTTGATGAAAAAGAACATCCTATAATTTCATATTTTTCAAAGGATGTCTAGACTCTTAAATAAATGATTTATTGTAACATATTTATGACAGAAAATTCTGCTCAAGTAAGAGAAAGTACAGTGAGGGGTAAATGGGAAAATTACCCAAGCAGCTCAATTGCTATATATGAGAAAGCTAGTACACAAGGAGCTCTCATATTTTGTGATCCATTCTAGGAAAACAAAATTCTATAGAGAGAGGAGATCTAGGGTTTTGAGATGTTAACCTAGGGTTTCTCTATCCAAGATATGATGAAATCAAGTAAGTCTAGCTTCTTTACATAGCCTTTCATGGTGAATCTTCTCTAACATGTCAAAATTCTATCCATACTCTGATTTGGTTTAAAATTATGTCAAATCTCTCCTTCTTCTCACTCTTACCCCATAATCCTCTATTTCTACAGTTTTTGAGTTGAAAGGGAGAAGAAATGGGTGATTTGCTCAGGTTTTGATATGGATTCGATAATTTCATAGATGAGTGCATTTTAAGGTGTTTTCATGCCATAGGGTGAGTGGGTACTTCCTTTAAATAGTAGATTATAAAAAATCATGATATATTATCAATAATCTTCAAATCTCTTATATGCGACAGTAAACCCTAAATTGCCTTTTAGTTCTAGCTTTTGCAATATGGTTTGAAATGGATTATGTTTCTATTGTGCTAAATTTAAGATGATAAAACCATATTATAAATACATACAAATCATCTTAAAGAGAATTCCTAAAGTAATCGCAGAGATTATAAGAACATGCTAAAATTTAGGGCTTTCAGTTATGCCTGAAATTGCTATATAATTGAATTTAGAACTTTTCCAATTTGAATCTCCTTATTTATTAATGATTGTTCATCTGAATGTGTAGTACATATATATGAGACACTATCTTAGAATTCATGTGATGTAATTAATGTTTGCTTGATATTCTAGTAAAGAGGGTTAAACCCTAAATGAATGAACAGATGGAAATTTACAAATAGACATTGTGAAATTCATTTGAAGCGATTATCTTTGACATCATAGAATTTATTTATTCAATGTTATTCTTGATGCATGATATCTTAGTGATTGTGTGGAAACCCTAATTCAATTCAATTTGAGGGTTTCGTATATATGCTGATAGTATGTTAATTGTTGGAAGCAGTCTTTTATTAGTGAAAAATTACGATGCATAATGTCCTTATGTGAGTTTGTGATTTGTGAATGTGGAAAATGAGACCCTAAGGATAGGTCTCTCAGTGAAGCAAGTGTTTTCAATTGTGTTCTTCAATGAGATAAGTGGTGTTGCACAATATCTCAGTTTACTATACAAATTGCTGATAATTTATGGAAAGGATAGTTTCTGAGATCAAATTAAGAAATGTTGATGATATGATTGAACTATAAATCTTAAGAATGAATTATATTTTTAATGCCTTGAACACTATAGAATCCTTCATAGGAGGCCTATGCTGTGAGGAGAAAATGGCTTCCTGACTGGAGGTCCCACTTTGGTTGAGGTAATCTAGAGCACATCATTGTGAGGTGAGGGGGTTTGGGCCAGTGATGGCAGGCTTCTTAAAATGATTGGTATCCAACACCAACCAGAGATGTCTGTTGGGTTTTAGGGGAGGCAAAGAAGGCAGCGGAAACAAAAATTTTCTCCTCCCCAAACCCAGAACAAGGAAACGCATCAACGTCTATACAATAGGAAA
Source organism: Alisma plantago-aquatica (assembly GCA_963693085.1). Classification (NCBI taxonomy): domain Eukaryota; kingdom Viridiplantae; phylum Streptophyta; class Magnoliopsida; order Alismatales; family Alismataceae; genus Alisma; species Alisma plantago-aquatica. The sequence continues at coordinate 239,123,091 of OY856415.1, forward strand.
GGGATGGTTTGTGGAATCATACCTTGTCCCGAGGCTTGCTTGGCGACAATGCCTCACAGCTTGCGCAGTCTTCACCTCCGGTCTTGGACGGTGTCTGTGCAGCTCCTGGTCGCACCGGGACTGATGACTCCTGGTCTCACCGGGACTGTCGGGATTGACAACTGTCCTCTGAGCGGCAGAAATCTCCCGCCTCTGAAGTAGTCCACACGGACCACCTGGAAATCCAATCTTATTGTCTCACAAGGAATTGGAAGGAGTCGCACTTGCTCGGGCTCTCTCGGTTACCAGATTCAGAGAGAACAACAACTTTACAGAGCAACTGGTTGCACTGTGTTGTTCTTTGTGAAGCCCCCAATACCCCTATATATATAGGAGGGTCATGGGACAAGGTTCTCTATCTCGGGCAATGCGGGACTAAAGAAGGAGTAGAAGGGTTCGAGATTTTCCACAAAAACAACCAACTGCGTAACCTGAACCGATCGTTTCATTTCTGAAACGGTCAGTTGGGGACCTGAGCCGGTTGATTGACACCTCAACCGATCGTTTGGGACCCATGAAACGGTCGGTTCACTTCTAAACCGGTCGGTTTGTGGTCATGGTCAGTTCCCGATTGACTTTTCCTCTTTTATTTCTAATTGGTATCAAATACCAATCCTTGTTCCAATCAAATTGGGCAAGTGAAACGAAAGGAAAATTCTCACCAATCCTACTTTCCCAACTTGCTCGGCTGCATCAGTTGAACCGATCGTTTCAACACTTGAAGCAATCGATTCACCCTGTCCATGAGCCGATCGAATCACCATCTGAGCCGATCACTTCACCAAGCTCAGCCGATCGGTTCATCACATGAGTCGATCGGTTGGGAGTGCAGATTGTGTAGAATCAGTCAATTATAGTTTCAATCAATCAGATACTCCAATCAATGTGTCCAACACCTTGAACATTATGATATTGAGCTATCAATTAATTGAGTGTTTAATTGAACTACTAAACTCATTTAGTAATCAATCTAAACATTGTTTGTGGACAAAACTCCTCTTCCAGGTTAAATCCTATGTGTGTGACCCTGCAGGTCCCTTTCACGTTGGCAGTGAAAGTCCATAACACTGATGACTTCACAAGAAAAGAGCGGTGCCTAGTCACACATCAGTGCTACCCAAGTGAAATAGAAAGTTGGAGAAAAACTTTCAATCCTACAATCTATGAATGGTGTCACAGTGAATGTATAATTCATTTGTCACTGATATCCCGAATGAACTCGAGGCATGGAACAGTCATCCTGTCAACGTTCATTCACTTTCTTGATCTCAGAGTAGATTGGAAGAGATATGTATGACATCAATATCACATACTGATTCACACATGTGTGCACGCCTTTCTCAATCCTACTCATCAAGTGGCCATGGATATCAAACTTCCTTAGGAGGGAAAAATCCCATATCTATCACTCACCCCTCAAAAGCCACCCCAATCATCACCTTTATAACAGCCCATGTTTCAGGACTGTGTTTGATGATGTCAAAGTGTGCCCAACGACATGTGTTGAGTGTAGTGAATTCAGGTCAAAGAATCACACTCACCACCATCACTGTGAGTACTGACTGTGACTACCATGTCATGGTTCCATGTGTCAAACTCACAGTGGGTCTGTCCGGTACACTTGTTCTCTAACAAGTACCTATGTGTTTGGTTTGATATCTCTATATCATGACTAATGAGATTCTGTCATCAACCAACACCACAATCTAGTCTTGTGTGTCATTGTTGTCTATATACCTTCCACAATGACATCCGACTAGGGACATAACAACAATGTACAAACTCTTAGCATCCATATGATCTCATCGTTCAGGTCCTCAACCTGAAAGCATACGTCATTGAGTATTGTCATTCTCTACACATTCAATCTGTTCTATCACTATCTCATATGACTAAACCAGAAAGAATTGGAAGCTTGCCTTTGATGTTTATCAAATCAATCTTAATGTATCCCACCAATCATCCCATGATTGGCTCTCAGGGCATACATACCAACAGACGATACCTGATATATTACTTGTCAAGATTAGTGGACATCTTTGGTAGGTACAATGGTGTACAACATGATTGAGGGCTTGACTCACTGCCTGAGTACCCAGGTTAAGAGGTGGATTCTGAGATATCTGGCTGCACCCATTATCCATAGAGAGGCAGACACATCCAGGCCTGCTATAGACGAGTTCTTACTTGAGACATAGGCCTAGGAATGTGGGCATGCTTCTAAGCCTTGTCACTGAGATTGTAGCTTGCTGTGATTCTTCCACATGTTGTGGTACACCTCATGTGGGTTCAATGCATAATAATATGAATGAGGGGTTAAGTAAGTGTGTTTAGTTACTCAATTATTCCTTGTATGTTATTGAATTACTAAATACTTTGTGATTGTTTAAGAATGTTCAGTGATTGATTTACTCTTTGTAGTCGTTTAGAGTAATCTTCAATATTTATGTTGCGGATGATTAGTCTCTTTAAAACTTACTATTGTTCTAATTGATAGAAGTTGATCAATAGTATATCCATAATTATGTAAGTTATTTAAAATATTTATTTGAAGTACTCATTCACTGAGCGAGTAGGCTCACTACTATACTCAAAATTTTTAGGGATAGCACATGGACAAGAGATGTCAATGCATTAGAATAGATTTGCCATAGGAGTTAAGTATGATATTAGTCAAGTTTAGTCGGTCCCTGTCACTGTAGGTCCTTGAACAGAGTTGAGAGAGAGTTGTAAAATATAATGTGTAACTTTGATTCCTTAACTATCAAGCATGTATTTGATTATCATGTCATATGTACAGGGAAGTGTGAGAAACAGAATGAATGTTTTAATATGTATCTTTAATTTTTGGCATTATATTAGATTAATACAATCTTAATTCCCTTTTTAAATTTTGTTTAAGTGATAAATGTGAGAAAATAAAGAGTTTCAAATCAAAGAAAAGTTGGGAATGAACTTTCTATTAAGCATAATCCTCAAATTATGCCCTAGTCTCATGATTAGAGGTAATCGTGGGATGTGGGTGTGACAGTGTGATCATAGTGATAGGTCTCCTGTTCCACTGGATATGTGATGGTGTGGCCATGAAAATGTATGGAAGTCCTCCTTCTCTTTAAAAAAATCCTTCAGGCCTTTGGGAAGGGTAGTTGTCAACGAGAGCCTTGACTCTCACGCTTGGCAATCGACGATCAACTTATCTAGATGAAAATGGTAGCACTTCATTACCAAAAATGAAAGTACTCTCAGTAGAGGCCCTGGGTGTCAATTTGTAGGTTCTCCGTGTGTACCAAAGGCACCTGGGTGCAATGTACTTTGCTTTCACCCCAAGCCTCAAATAATGTGTCTTGGGGCACACACTTTAAATAAATTCAATGGTCGTGTCTTTTGTAGAGTACCTACCAGTTGACAAGTGAGATCAAAGGTTGTGCTTGTCTTTCAGGCGGTGGTGCGATCAATGATAGTGGAAATAAGTGATGGCTTACTTAGTTGGGTTGCCAGGCTATAGTTCAAGCATCTGGATCGAGTGTTTAGGTTCTTTATCGGTTGACGACCCTTTTGATCATCAGACAAAGACACCATCGGTCTTGAATGTGGACAAGCCAAAAGGATGCAACATCATCGACTGATGGCTGACCAATTTGGGTAGTCATTGGACATTTAATATATAGAAGCCATCACGTCACAATATCATCGGTATTACACAAATCTTTGGAGTAGGTTTGGGTCAAGAGGGAGCCATTGGAGAGTGAAATGGACTTTTTGTTCATATTCATCGATCATTTGGGTGTTCATCGGGTCAAAGTCGATGGAAATGATTGTTTTATTGATTTTCCTGTAAAGGATAGGAAGTGTGAGCAAATAGGGAAGTATTTATGGAATTTTAGAAAAAATGTGAGATGTATAAGATAAAGCCTGACACGTTAACATAAATGAGGATACAATAGGGATGTAACATCCATAAAAATGAATTTTATCAACATATTATCGTATACAAAGACCTCACATCCCTTTTCTACTTAATGACAAAGAAGGAGGAGATGAAAAGCTACATTTATTGGATTCTCCTACTATAAGATTTTTACTTAGAGATTTAATAATAAGGGAAAGTGAGAACATAGTAGTTGACCACTTCATTGCTTAAAACTCTATGATGACAATGCCTCCCTCATCAATGACTCATAACTCGATGATGGCTAGCATATGAGAATTTCTACTTTGTCCAATTCGTGGTAATAAACTTTGTAATCTACCTCACATGTGGGATCATCCATTCATAGGTGACTTATAATGTCCAGAAAAAATTATATAGAGACTTATGATAATATTATTGGGGAAACCCATATCTCTTCTATACACATGTAGATGGCTTTAGGAATTGTATTTACAGTTAGAGCGATCTGAACTGTTGAATTTGGATATGGAAATCTTGCTTTGGCCACATTACGCATCTAGTAGCCCCAATCCTTGGTTCCTTGTAGATTTCTTTCTGTATCTGGCTCTTCTTAACTTGCAAGATGGCTCTTGTTTGTCTAATGCACACTCTATCCATGAAATAGGGCTTGGCTGCCACCACGCTCGTATTCGACATCCCGATCTCGGTGCTAGGGTAACTCATACCTTGAAACCCTATTTCTCTAGTCTGCCATGTCTCCCTTTCGATCGACTTCATGGTTATGAAGCAAAGCGTGGTAGAGGTTCAAATCCTCAAAATACAATCAATGTGTAGTCATCACCTCCCTTCTTCTCTTCTCAATAGTATCTCTCTCTCCTTCGCACAAAATGAGAGTAAAAACCCAAATTTTACAACAATTGAGGCCCTTTATAGCCTCATATTTAACAACATTTGAGAGAGAACCCCTTCAAGTGAGGTAGAGGCATCCCCTAGTCTGTGATGGATTGGGTATGTACCCTAGATATTTCCCTTTTCTATTTTTAACTTATCTCTTTACCCATCTTTGACATTTGATCTAGACCCCTAAAGATTCTTCAAAATCATAAAACATTTTCTCTTGACTTATATTTTGATATATTTCATATTACATCTTGAATGATGCACAAATCTTATCCAATAATTATAATTATATATAAACATGACAAAAACTATAAACAATATTTTCACTAAATATTGATTAAATATGATTATAAAATTCCCAATAAATTCTCAAAAAAATACTTAGTTATATGTAAGATTTATATATTTCAATTGATCCTACTTGTATTTATCTACTTTTTAACAAAAAAGTCTCCTTTGTTTGTTATCAATATTCAAGCTCATTTTAATTATTAGCTCTTTTCTAGTCTTAATAGAAAGACAACTTCAAATCTCCTACATTCAAGGAACTGCCTGATCATATTGTAATAAGCCTAAATAATTTGTTAGTTTCATATTTTGAAACTATATATAACATTATATGACAACTTTCATGCAAGACCTTGATGTTTGTTACTTTTTGTTAAAGTGTACATTTTAACAAAAATCTAGTGAAACATGTTCTAAAAATTTGGGATGTCAAAATTCTACCCACCTTAGAGTAAATTTCATCCTCAAAATTTGATTCTACTAATGTATTCACCCTCCTTAGGGTCCCAAATCTACCTTGACATTCGACGTACTCATCTACGTTGAAGTATTTAACCTCGATATGTGTTCTAGGTTTCTAGCATGTATGCAATTAGGTTTAGGTGACCACCTACTAGGGGGTGAGCACTGGTCCATAACCGGACCGTACTGGACTGAGGACCATAATTTTGTAAAAGTATGGATCATAGAACAAACTATTTTGAAGTAGAACTGAACCAAGACCATATTGTTTAAATGTAGGACAATATCGAGACTAAAGTTTTGGACTATAGTTAGAAATTTTTAGAATTTCATAATTTGTTTAATAGTAAAAGTTTGCTAATTTTAATTATTATTAATAATTTTTTAACATTAATATCAAACATTACACTACTAGTGTTTTGAGATGTGACTTTCTTATACTTTTGACATAATAAAATTTCATATTTAAAGGCATTTTACATATAATATGGTCCACAGTCTGAATGGTTTTTGACTAGACCAGATCACAGACCAAATTTGCAAAATTTTCAAATCACAGACTAGATTGAACTAAAAACAATCGGGATAGACCAAACTGGACTAACTGGTTTGGTCCACTTTTGCAATTTGTACCATGATTTGCTCACTCATACCACCTACAAACTATCTGTGTCCAATCTTTGTTCCCACCTTTACATACTTGCCACTCAGTCCAATATCAAAAGGTGGCATGCCTAATCATACTCATGTGACCCCACATTGTACATATGTCCCATACCATATGCAATGGGAAGAGTGAAATGAGCACCATACTTATATATATATATATATATATATATATATATATATATATATATATATATATATATATATATATATATATATATATCTGTGTGTGTGTGTGTTTGTGTGTGTGTGTGTCATAACGTTTTCTCTTATATGCCTCATATTCTTGCGTCTAATACAACAAACATATGGGAAATAGAAAGGGAATGCTATATTCAAATACAAATATAGAGTTAAACTTTAATTCAAAAGGATCTAGATACATAATACTAGTTTATATCTCTATTTTTATTGTCGAACTAGACATCCAACTTCCATTCACTACTACTCACTCAATTCATTATAGTTTGTGCATAAAATAAATTCTCACTATATTCTTAGGAACTAAAACTTATACAAAGAGCTTTACAAAAAAACTAAATATAAGATACAAATCAATGTACATTGGACTTAGTATCTTGGACCGTGTAGATGGCACCCCACTAAGAAATCCTCCTAAAAATCACATGCAACTTAGGCTTGACTATTCCTTTGAGAACTTAAAATATGTGGAAAATTCTTCCTCAGACACACACATAAAAATATGAGATTATCTTGAGTGGCATTGAAATTTAATAACACAAAGAGAATAATTGTATGAGGAAGACTTGAGATACATAACTAAATTGAACATCTTTTTTTGCATCTTTTATCTTTCTATGTCAAGTATTATACAATAATTATACTTTAGTGGTGTTATAAAGACTCAATCTTTATGATTGAATAATTACAAAATGTATCGAAAGTATAAACAATCTTCATTACAATCATTCTTTTACATTAGAGTCACGGAACCTTTAAAAATACTATTACAAGATTGAAAACAAAAATTAATTTTCTATCAAATCTTCAACAAGAGATAGCTCCTGCACATCTCTTCTATTCCTTGTTTGTATCACATGTCCATGATTTCTAGAAATAACAAAATCACACATGAACCCCATTGAAGGCAACATATAGGTCAACTAGGCTAGTACTAATTTCCATTATTAAGCTATTTTAGAAATAAAGAGTTATGAGATCAAATCTAGGTAAGATTGCTTGGTGGACTATGGTAATAACAAAATGCAGTCTAGTTACCATGCTTGTTTAAGGTATAATAATTCAAAGTGGCTACTCAAAAACAATAGCGATGTACTCAAACTAATACCAAGATTTCAAAATGAAATGATTGTTCTCAAAAATAATATCAACATATCAATTTATACAAAATGAAATGATTTCTCTATTGGCGCAATCAATCTAATATTTTGTCTTTTCCACTAACTAGGTGCCTAGCATTCTCCCCTCTATGAGAGAATAAAACTTTCTACTAGGGGGGTAACCAATATTGTGGGCCCTCTAACTGTCCATCATCCACTGGGGTTGGGGTTCGTGACTCACCACATCTAGTGACCTAAAGCTCTTATCCAATATTTCGAATTTTTGTGCCAATATAAAAAATCTAACAATATATCAATTTCTCAATAATATTCATCATTCAATTTTTTTTGTGGTGAACTACAATAAGAGGGAAAGGATAATAAAATTGGTTCACCACTTTTGCAAAGTTATGTAAATGAAACTTAAAAGGGAAATAAATAGCTCAACAAAAATCAAGAGTGTGGTACCTTTATATTAAGCAAAATTTCTGAGTTTCCACAAGATGAATTATGATTTTCTCCATGAATTGATGAAGGGCACTACAAAGTAGAATGAACTTGTAACTAATTGGCATGGAATCAAGATTGTTTTCAATTTGGATTAGATTTCCATCTGGATTATAATCGTCTATGGTTCCTATAATTGCATCTAAGTTTCATACTTAGTATGTAATTATTTTGTCCAATTAAGTCCTCAAACATTATTCTCTCTCACATACAATTTTTTTTGGTGAACCCAGCATGTTGATCTACTATATTGAAAAATATGGTATGTACAATGCGTGAAAGATGCCTCAAGATGAAGCCAAACAAAAGGAACAAGAAGAACTAAAAAATTGTACAAAGATCTATTTGTATAGTAACTATTCAATGACTATGAAAGTGTTTCGAATCTATCCAAGCTTTGTTCCAGATTTCTTCAGGCGACTTCAAAGGGACATCAAAGAGACAGTAGTTCCTATGCATCTAGATATTATAAATGACGAAGAAGGAAGTCATCTTTCTATCTCCCTTCAAATTCACAAGGTCCCGGAAACATGTGGGTAGGACTCCAAATTCGCCAGCAAAGCCTTTCCAGACTAGTAGGATGAAGCAACAGTTATAGAAAAGATGGGCATTGAGATCCTCCTCCTTATTACACAAGACACATCTAGATGCAAGAGAATAGCTTATTCTCTTCAGATACTCAAGAGTAGCAATTTTATTCAGGAAGCACTTCCATAGAAGAACATAATATTTCTTGGGTTGTTTCCCTTTCCAGACCCATACCACACATTCAACTTTAGGCTGCTTGACTCTAGCAATCTCCCAACCATCTTTAAGACTAAAGGTATCTCTCTCATTATACTTAATATGATCGAGAGAATTGTTGGGTTTACAAATACTATCCAGATGCTTTTGTATCACATGACCCCCCTAATATCAGGGCATTTCCAAGAATCCACAGCAAAGCAAACATTTAATTTGCATTTCATGTCTTTACCCATCCTTAGAATAATATGGTTATCACAAATATCCATAAGAGTTTTCTTGCATGGTTTCCACGAGTCTTTCAAAAGAAGGAATCCATTACCATTACCCATACAGAAGTTGATGTTCATTTTTAATCTCCCGCTCATCCCCAAGAGTCTTCTCCACAACTAGGATGAGTTAGCTTTAGAATCAACCACCCCAAGTGATCCATCTTTAATGTACCTTTCATGTAACCATTTAACCCAAAGAGATTCCTTCTTTCTAGCAATGTCCCATAAGTTCTTGAGGAGACTAGCCTTTGGCCAATCTTCCACCTTCCTGATTCTGAGACCTCCTTCAACCTTAGGTCTACAGATCATATCCCAAGAGACCCTATGAAGATGATTTTGACTATCAGTGTCCCTCCATATAAAGTCCCTCATAGCCTTTTCAATATCCATAATAACTGATTTGGGTAACGGAAAGGCAGAAGACCAAAACATATGATATGTGGAAAAAGTAGAAATTACCAGTTCTACTCTACATGCAAAGGACAGTAGCTTACCCTTCCATGAGTCAAGCTTCCTCCTTATCTTTTCAAAGATAGGAGAGAACATAGACTTAGTGAGTCTACTAGTAAACAATGGAAGACCCAAATATCTAACAGGAAGAGGGGCCATCTCAATATTTAGAACTTTGAAGAACTCATCAGCTGACAAATTAGCACTCTTGCTAAGAAACATTTGACTCTTAATATTATTGAGTCTGGGCCCCAAAACATGACCAAAGATATGGAAGATGCTATTCCAGGAATTAGCATTAGACAAATCACCCTTAGAGAACAAAAGGAGGTCATCAACTAAAATGACATGGGAGATGCCAAAATTACTTGAAGCCAACATAGGATCAATGTCTCCTTTCTTGACATAATCATTTACAATGGAAGAGAACCCTTGCATAGCAATCACAAATAAATAAGGGGCTAGAGGATCACCCTGTCTCACTCCATTTGAAGCTTTAAAACTATCAGGCGGAGAGCCATTAATTAGGACCTAGAAGGAAGCTGAATTGAAATAGACTTGAACCCAGTTCATCCAACCAGGAGGAAAGCCCATCTTCTGCATAAGAAAAATGATTAATCTCTTCTAACTATGTCGTAAGCCTTATACAAATTGGCTTTGTCGCATAAAAGAGGTGAACTCGTGGAACCCATGAAGTTACTTAGCCGTTTGTTAGCAAGGAGAATGACATCGCCAATAGTTCTGCCTTTGATGAAAGCCACCTGGTTTTTATCAATCAAGGTTGTAAAGATATCGCACAAATGATTAGCTAGAATCTTTGTGATTATCTTGAAGGTCACATTACAAAGAGAGATGGGATGAAAATCATTAAGCTTAGACGCACCAAAATTTTTGGGAATAAGAGTAATAAAGGACTTGTTGCATTCTTTCAGAAGCTTACCAGAATCGAAGAAACAAAGGATAGCCTCAAAGATGTCATCTCCAATCAGAGGCCAGCAAGACTTGAAAAACATACCATTGAATCCATGTAGACCTGGAGCTCTATCAACATCTAGGTTATTAACAACCGTATTGATTTCCCCTCTTGTAATATTGGATCTAAGAAAATCAAACGGAATACTAGTAAGGCAAGGTATACTCCATTCATCTTTTGATTCCACATAGTCAGTATTAGTCAAATTAAAGACTGAGTTGTAGTAGTCCACAATGTGTTTAGAGATAATATTCAGATCAACAAGGATTTTATCATCATCATCATGGAGAACATAGATACTATTATATATCCTCCTTGTTTTAAGAGAAGCATAGAAGAAGGAAGAATTTTTATCACCAGCTTTAAGCCAAGTAACCCTTGAATTTTTTCTCAAAAATGATTCCTCCTCAATGATAGCTTCATTATCTTATGCCCTAGCATGAGCAATGTAATTGTAAAGAACAACATCCTATGGGTGAGACTCCACCTCCAATTGAAGTTCAAAAATTCTGATTTCTAATTCCTTGACTTTGGAGTAGTTGCCAACAACATCCCTGTTCCATTTAATAAGTGCTTCCCTAACAGCAGAGAACTTACGATACACCCTGCATATAGGAGTGCCAATAGGTTTTGAATTCATCTAAGCTTCCTTGATGACATCAAAGAAATCAGGTTTTCTAACCCAAGCATTGATAAAATGAAATGGACCATGTCTTCTTTTAGACTGATGAAGGTGTATAGAAAGGAGGCGATGATCACTAACAATGTTGGAAATAATTTCACCCCAAAGAGAAGGAAAAGGACCCAAAAATTCGAGGTTACAGAGATTTCTATCAATTTTCAAAAAAGTACTAATACCATGCTTACTATGACTATCACAAGTGAAGAATGAACCTTTTGCATTAATCTCCATGAGGCCCATAATCTCTGAGGATTGATTAAAATCTTCCATGCTTCTAGTAGATGGAGGTTGTTTCCCAAGCTTTTCATTGTTAAATCTAACAACATTGAAATCTTCCAAGACACACCACACACAAGACATAGATGGACTAATGGAATTGAGGGAATTCCAGAGGGTGCTTCTCTCAGGATCATCATTAGCTCCATAGACAGCATAGAGAAAGAACTTGGGTCCAAGATTGCTAGCAGACACTTCACAGTGAATTAAATGATCATTATCCATAATTTTGTAAATATTGATGTCAGGATCATTCCAAAGAATGAAGATACGAGTATAAGAGTAAAAGTCAGCATTAGATACATAATTAGCACCAGGCCAGAGGGAGTTAACCATAGAAACAATATCTTCCTTCTTTATTCTAGACTCCGGGATGACATAGATGTCAGCTTTATTTCTAACTATTTCCTTATGAATGCAAGAGATCTTATTATGACATCCTCTTACATTCTAAGAAATGATCAAAAGAGGTTTATCCATTAGAAATAGGATCAGGTGGTACCATCTCACTCTCTTGAGAATGTTCACCCTCATTGAAGTTAGCAACCAGTGAAAACTTATTTGGAGACAAATGAATGTTCTTACCCATAGAGATCGGTTTAGGAACTGCTTTAGGGGGGACTTTAATTTCCTCTTATGTGTTTCCCATTCCCAAGATGGAGAAGGTGTCACTTGAATCACAAGGGATTTAGCTTTCGACTTATCATTAGAAATGACAAAAGTTACAACAGTGGTCTCATCCTCAACGATAATGCCATTGTTCTAAGTATCATGGTTGGTGCCTCCATTGTTGATGTCCTCAACCGCGTCACTGAAGACTTCCTGCTCCTCTTCTGCATTCTCTGCAGATTTGGTTTTGGGGACCCAGATATGCTTCTCCATCACCTTTTGCACAATAGTACGCGTATTCATTTTGTTCTTTGTAAGACATAGTCCAGATTCATGTCCATAGGTGCCACATTCATACCACTTCATTGGAGCCCATTCATATTCAAACAAGATTTTCTCCAGCTGGCTGTCGTCACTCTAGATCTCCAACTCCTTCAGAAATGAAAAGTCCACCTCAATTAGGACCTAGAGCTGGGCAAACTCCAATCTCATAAAATCCGAGGTCAACTTGTCCACCTGAAGATGTTTCCCCAGAAATGATCCTATATAAGCAAACATCTCATCATCCCAGAGTTCAAGGGGTAGGTCATGTATCTTCACCCAAATAGGCAGTTCAGTCAGCTTAAGCTTCTCCATTGGTTCACTGCACTCCCATTTCTTAATCATCATTGGTCTTCCCACAGTGAACCATGGGCCTCCATCCACGACCGTCTACAAATCTTCATCATTAGAGAATGGTAGGATGAAGTATCCCTTCCCTATGGATCTTATCTCGAGAGATCCTTTCAAATTCCAGATATGAGCAAGGTATTTGACCAGAGACGGCCAATGTGGATTCATACCTACAATGTAACCTGCTGACGTCTTCCCCCTCTACTAAAATTCCTTTCAGCTATCTATTTAGAGTAGAGAAGCTTCCCTTCTAACAATTGGATGTCCTTATTCGTGAGATACTTCGAACTCAGCCATTGTTTATTTGAAGTGATATCCACCTAGGATCTTATTTCAGTAGCTACTCAAACTAATGAGATGCCTCCCTTAGTTTCTCCCTTGCCTAGATCTCCAGGTCTCCAAGCATTGTTCCACACAGCCTTGCATGCATGATTTCTAGCGAGATCTACCACTGCCACCATCTCCACAATCGCCTCTTGAGTCACCTGTTAAATATCCCTAGCGATAAGAACAGACACGAGAATCCTCATTATCCTAACATCACTTCTTCTCCTCACATACAATTTTATTTATGTACTATGGTCAAGATGTTCATTATATGAGATATGACTTATAAAAAATACTCTAATTTGTCATCTAGTGTTTGAATTGTACTTAACATATACTAGTGATATGTTCATGCTTAGTAATCTAAGAATGTATCCTGATGAAAGCTAACAAGATACTTTGTCATACATTTCAAAGTATAATACACCTTGTAGTCATTTTCAAGAATTCTTTTAGCAAAATTATGTTCTTATTAACATCATCCTAAACATATTTGTAACATCCCTGACGTGGGTTATGTCTTAACCCTAGAAGTTTTTCTTAAGTAAGTCATTTAGATTCTTGTCTTTATCTTTTAAAAAGTAATTAAGACTAAAGGAGAGCTTATGTTTCAATTTTGGTCCTATTTGAATAATGTTGAATTAATATTTTACCTATTTTGGACTAAAGTGCAATTTACCCAATTTAAGGGGTCACCTTGAAAAGGTTACATGATAAATGTTCCTCAAGCGTTATAACATAATAAGAATGAGAATGATGTTGAGGTATGGCTTCCACAAGCCTAAGTTCCAAGAAGGAGCTTGTTTGAATAATGTTTGTTCATTGAATAACTAGTTTTGGTGTAATTTGAAAATTACCCAAAACCTAGGGTTGAATATGTAAAATACCACCTATATTATGTTCCTACTGTTTCTTGGTATCATCTAGAGAAAAAAAAAGAAAGGGGTGTCTTGTTTGAACTACTATTGAGGAGAGATAATCTTGATAATAAAACAATCAAGATTTAAGCATAATTGAAAACCCGAATTTATTTTGTAGCAAAAATAAATATATTAATTGAGGGGCCCATCAACTAAAAAGGTTGTGGTTGAAATTCTATAGTGGTAGGACGTCCAAATTCCTTGAGTGGCACCAAAATATCCTAAGTAGGTGAAGAAATCCACTCACATTTGTTAATTAAAAAGAAATGTCCACTAAAAATGGATAATAGTATTATAACGATTAAGGTGCTTAAGTGGTTGCTTTTAATTTAAGGATAATTGAGAGTATAATGAGGGAAAGGAAGTTGGCTTTGGAGGCAAGGAAGGGAGGGGGCATGTGTCAAGAAAGTGGATGAATTTTCTCCTACTTTCTCTCCTAGAAAATTGATTATATGTACTCAATTTTCTCCTTACTTGAAAGGCTATTTTTGCAAACCACTTTCTTCCCTTGCTGTGGCCGACGACCAAGGAGCTTAGGATCAGGAGGAAAACGTTCCCCAAGCTTAAGGTAAGCTCCATGATCATCTTCAACCTTTAATTGATGGACGAAATCAGATTTCAACACTCATTTTCTTCTCTCTTCCATCCAATGCTCAACCTTGGCTATCTTTTACATCCAAAGAGTTGGAAATGAACCTTGGATATTTGAAGGAGCTTCTTTCACCATTAGAGATGAGAAGCTTGAAGATTTGAAGCTACTTTGAAGGTGGGTTATATAACTTGAACCCATCAATATTATTATTGATTTCAATTTCTCATCATATGTTTATCTTTTATTTTTCTTCTTGAATAATTGATGAATTTATCATATATATGACATTAGGATTCAGAGGTCTGAAGCTTGATGATGATGACATCATCATAGCACACACCTCAAGAAAATCAAAAGCAAATGGTTTCATTTTTGTTTGTCAAACGGTCTCAAACCGTTAGAGACCAAACGGTTTCAAACCGTTTGGTGACCAAACGGTTTTCAAAACCATTAAAGGTCAAATGGTTTCAAACTTTTAGAGACCAAATGGTTTCAATGGATTCAAGGATCAATTGGTCTCATGACCAAATAACTTCAAAAAATAAAAATCAATTGATTTCATAACCCTAGAACAAATGTTGTCAAAACCCTAATTTTGTTTCAAACAGTTTCATCTCTGAATTGACCAAACGGTCTCAAACTGTTTGAGGACCAATCGGTCTCAAACCGTTTGAAGACCAAATGGTCTCAAACCTTTTAGGGTTAAAATGATTTCAAAGTTGATTTGATCAAACGGTTTCCAACCATTCAAGGGTCAAACGGTTCCAAACCCTAATAAGATCAAACAGTTTCAAAACCGATTGAAGATCAAAGGGGGTCAAGACCATTTGAAGGTCAAGTGACCTCAAGACCATTTGAAGGTCAAGTGACCTCAAGGCCATTTGAAGGTCAAGTGACCTCAAGACCGTTTGAAGGTCAAGTGACCTCAAGACCATTTGAAGGTCAAGTGACCTCAAGACCGTTTGAAGGTCTAAACGGTCTCAAACCGTTTCAAGGTTTAGACCAAGACCGTTTGAAGGTCTAAACGGTCTTAAACTGTTTGAAGGTTCAATTGGTTCAAACCATTTGAAGGTTCAATTGGTTCAAACCGTTTTAAGGTTCAATTGGTTCAAACCGTGTGAAGGTTCAATTGGTCCAAAACATTTGAAGGTCCAATTGTTTCAAAACATGAAAGTACTAATAACCACATAAGTGGTTGTAGAGTATCTCAAGGATGATTTCAATGGAAGAACTTCTAAAGCACTTAGGTGATTAGTGTAATTAGGGTGATTATCACTTGATGCCTATGAAAGTAATAAATTCAATACACTATGATAAGCATAGGTGTATGTACTTAGTGAAAGGTTAAGTCAACTGAATAGGGTTTGATGGTGATGTGTGTTCTTAGTACATGGAACAATGATAAGTATGATTTAATACTTAAATAATGCTATGTGCTCCAAGACATGTGGAAGCACTGACTGAGGGTTTGGATTAATGAGGTAATCATAAAACCCTAATGAATGGATAATGGAAACCCTAATCAATAAGTAAAATTGCAATATATGAGTTTAATTGAATACTTATGAAGGTATTATGTAATTCTAGACATGTGGAATAATGAGTTAGGTTTTGGATATTAATTGCAATATCAATGCATTCTCCAAGATGCATGGAGTTTTGAATTAGGGTGTGATTTTTGATAATGTGATAATGAAACCCTAATCGAGAAGGATGAGAAACCCTAACCCTAATTTTGGGTAATGGGTTGAGAAACCCTAATTGAAATGAAATGGGAAACCCAATATCTAATATAGGGTGATGTAATGTGAAACCCTAATATAGGGTGATGTTATGTGAAACCCCAATATAGGGTGATGTTATGTGAAACCCTAATTGATAAAGATGGGAAACCCAAACCCTAATGAGGGGATAGTGATGTTATCTTTGTATTGCATAATGTTGATATGTAATTGATATGGTTGTTATCAAGTATACTAACCATGCAGGTATCATGAGATGATAAGCATAACTAGGTATGAGCTATGATGTTAATGGTCCTTGTGAGCCATTATTTTATTTGTTGCCTAGTGAGAGGTGATAAGAAGTTGAATATGCCTGGTGATCTATGTGAGATGCTTGTGTAACAAGTATCATGACTACCTTGGTCAGATGACCTGGAGGTATTAGTTACCTGATAGTAGTAACCATGTTCAGTGATGAACTAATGATTTGAATACCCAGATCATGTAAACATGATGATGATAGTGATGAGGGATGTGAACTCCTAGTGATGAGATAAGGGATTGAGATCCCAATATTCTATAATGTTTTGAAAAGTACTTGATGGAAGTATTACATGTTTCTTTGTAGCATTTGTCATAATAATTCATGTTTGAAATCTTGATTGATGCTAAAAGAATATGGTAATGTACTTAAATAATCAAGTGGAATATTATCATGTAGAGCCCTGGCCATAGATCCATCATCATCAGTAGCTGGTGATGGTGAAACGAGTTCTCCTGCTGGTTAATCCGGAGCATATATTTTTGAATATACGGGGTTCTCCTAGCCGAAATTAGGAGGATTACAGTGCAACTTCGGTTGTAGACTCAAGATATGTTTAAGAGCATGGTGAATAGGACCATGGCTTAGTGTGATAGAGCATGAATGTGCTCATGGCTTAGAGAGCACGGTGAACTGGTCCGTGGCTCAAATTTACTAACGTCGGGACATGTACCAAGGTGGGCTATAGAATGGGTAGCCTATGAGAGCTAACCCTGTGACTGAGGTCACTTAAGCAAGAGACTGCGGTCCTACTTGTGGTCTCACACTGACTGAGATGGATGAGATCAAGGAGTCCAACTCTTCCTTTGATCTTGTATGGAACCAGCTTTGGGTTTCACAACTGAAGGTTGGATTTGAGTGGTACGGCTCACTTCCTCAGGGCATAAGGATGATTGTAAAATGTAATGAGCCGTGTAGCATATTTGCTTAAGGATGAATTACAAAAATCATTGGTTGATGTTACATTTCTTATTGTATCCTAAATGGATATATGTTATACTTCATATTCCTTATTAAAATGGATAGATGATTTACTGCTTTATCACTTATAGTTGTCATGCTTTAAAAGATGATATTGCTCTATTCTGCTTAATAATGATTAAATCATGTTGTTCAATAGAGATTCCTCTACTTAGTTTATCACTATTTATCTGCAATAATAATGTTTCTGGAAGAGAGTTATGTCTCTCTCTTGGACAATTTCAATTGTCTCACTCCATTGATCACCAACATTTTTCGGTGGATGCGGACGAGGAGGTCGGAACTATACACCACGGGAAGGACAACAACATCAGGGACAACAATAACATCTCATGTGGAGATATTGACTGTCATGTCTTGTAGTTAGTGCTTTAATGATCAACCTGAGATTTTGGCATTAAATGCCTCGAGGTTTTATGTTGCTTATGTGTAGATTTAACAGAGCAACGGTTGTATGTAATCCTCAAGAAGAGAAGGTACATGGTATGTACTTTGTGGACCAGAATGTATATATAATATTTTGGTTCTTGTTATAAGAGTTTCCTAGAACTGGATCTCTTTGTAAATGGTTTTAATTTTTAGTGATTTTTGTTAATCTTTAGTTAATGTTTTCTTCCGCATTAATCTTTATTTGATGACGGACTAATTTATGGTTGGTTCATGTCAGTTTAGTGGTATCAGAGCTTAAGGTTCGTTGAGTCTACAGATTCATAGCATTAAGGTCATTGAGTCTGTTCTAGTGTCTTCTAGTTTATCTGATAGTAATTTCTGCTCTCAGGAGAAGAAGTAAAGCCTGAAGATGGCTGGATTACACGAAGAACATGCTGTTGAAAGTAGTGTTGTTGCACCAGGAGGAGGTGTAAGGGATCAGGCAAGAGAAGAACTAGTACCTAAACATCCTCAGTTTGACTAAGATATACTAGAAAATCTAGCTTTCCATGCTCTATTTGGGTAGTTCATGGCGACTATGACACATATGGCAGATAGGATGCCACCACCTGCACCTAGGGTACCAACTCACAATGAGGGACACATAGTTGGCAAGACTTTTGAATGGCTTTGCCGGGTAGGAGCCACTGAATATGCTGGTACAGCTAACCCAGCAGACGCAGACTTGTGTCTAACTGAGCTGGAAATGGCCTTCAAAATTCTTAATATCCCAGAAGATGAGAAGGTTAGACATGCAGTGTATCTTTTGAAGGGGAGTGTTGGCCATTGGTGGACCATAGAAGAAGGCAAAAGGCTAGGTGTTGAAGTTGGATGGGAAGAATTCTGACGTGAATACCTTAGTAGATATTTTCCCAAGACTTTCCTGAATGAGAAAACCTCTCAGTTTGAGCGGATAAGGTAAGGACCCATGAACATTAGTGAGTATGAAGCTAAGTTTATGGAGCTTTTATGGTTCTGTCTGCACATGGCTACTACAGATGAGGAGAGGATTCGGAATTTTGAGAAGGGATTGAATGCTGATTTAACCACACCTGTATCTGCTTTAGAGAATAGAGAGAGGTTTACCACCTTGTGGATTCAGTTAAGCAGATAGAAAGGTCTGTGACTGAGAAACGTCAAGCCAACAGTAAGAAGGTGTATACACAGTTCCAAGGATAGAGGTTTGAAAGTTTTAAGAAACCAAGGTTTTCTACACCAACACCACCACCAAGGTCTAATACTCAGACACAGTGGACATCCAACAAGGGTAGGGGCCGTAGTTTACCACCAGAGGGAGCTCACAGCTCAACATCAATGTCAGTAACGGGACCATCTAGGCCACAGTGGGAGGACAAAGTTTGTTATAAATGTGGGAAGATGGGACATCTGATGAAAGATTGTTTAGTTCGAGATGTGAGTGTAACCCAACCACCGAGGCAGAGTCAACAAGGCTCTTAGAAGTGACAGTTTAGTAGTGGCACTCGAGGACATGGACAGGCATCCCAAGCTGTCTCATCTACATCCAACAATAGGGTGAGTGGTCGACATCCAGCAATGACAAGATTCTATGCTATGAATTAGCCTGAGGCAGTGGTCAATCCATGAGCCGTGACAGGTTAGATGGAATTATTTCATTCTGATATGTCTTCATCCTTCTTTGTATCTATTTTTGATTTATCTAGGTGCTACACATTCCTTTATCACTCAAGAAGTGATTCATGACTGCAATATGACTGTTAGTCATAGAGCAGATAACTTGTTATTAGAAACTCCGTTAGTTGGATCTGCAGTGTTGTGGGAGGTATGTTCTCCATGTGTTCTTTCTTTTTTAGAACATAGCATTCAGGTGGATCTTATACCACTTGAGATGCATGGGTTCGACATAATCCTTGGGATGGACACCCAAGAAAAGTATAAGGTTGTCTTGGATTGTGGTTCCAAGCAGGCTATGTTCGCAGACAATGGTGATACATGGGTTTTTCTGGGGGACAGAAAGATTCTTCCAACCTATCTAGTGTCAGCTATGGT
The DNA here is from genome assembly GCA_963693085.1 of Alisma plantago-aquatica. Lineage (NCBI taxonomy): Eukaryota > Viridiplantae > Streptophyta > Magnoliopsida > Alismatales > Alismataceae > Alisma > Alisma plantago-aquatica. The sequence continues at coordinate 239,143,147 of OY856415.1, forward strand.
ATCTGAGAAGTTGATGAGATAAGGATGCTTCACATTCTTGGCACATGTGATAGATACCAGGGTAGAGAGTCCTAGTCTTTCTGAAGTTCCGATTGTTAGGGAATTTGAGGATGTGTTTCCTGATGAGCTTCCAGGTGTTCCTCCACCCCGAGAGATTGATTTCAAGATTAATCTAATTTAGGTACGCAACCTATAGCTCAAACACCTTATAGAATGGCACCTGTTGAGATGGAAGAGCTCAAGAAACAGTTACAGGAGTTGCTTGAAAAGGGTTTTATTCGACCGAGTATTTCACGATGGGGTGCTCTGGTTCTTTTTGTTAAAAAGAAATACAAGTCTATGCGATTATGCATCGACTATAGACAGCTAAACAAAGTAACCCTAAAGAACAAATATCCTCTGCCAAGGATAGACGACTTGTTTGACCAGTTGTGTGGTGCAACTATTTTCTCTAAAATAGATCTGAGGTTAGGATACCATCATTTATGTATCAAGGAGAGTGACATACCTATGTCAGCCTTTAGGATAAGGTATGGTCATTATGAGTTCATAGTTATGTTGTTTGGACTAACTAATGCACCGGCTGCATTCATGGAACTCATGAACAAAATCTTCCGGCTATTCCTTGATCAATTCATAGTAGTCTTTATAGATGACATCCTAATTTACAGTAGAGATGCTCAACAACATGAGCAACACCTTCTTCATGCCCTGACTTTACTAAGAAAGCACAAGCTATATGCAAAATTTAGTAAGTGTGAGCTCTGGTTATCAAAAGTGTCTTTCCTAGGACACATAATATCTACCTCAGGTATCTATGTTGATCCTAAAAAGGTTGAATCTGTCTTGGAGTGGGAATAGCCAAAGACACCAATGAAAATATGTAGTTTTCTAGGAATGGCAGGCTACTATAGGAGGTTCATTAAAAACTTCAGTTATGTAGAATTACCCCTAACTAGGTTGACCAGGAAGGAGGTTCCTTTTGTCTGGAATGACAAGCATCAACATTCTTTCCAATCATTGAAAGAAAGGTTGACCAGTTTACCTATATTAGTGTTACCTGAGCAGGGAAAGGGGTATATTGTTTTCTGTGATTCTTCTAAGAATGGTCTAGGATGTGTGTCGATGCATGATAAATAAGTGATTTCTTTTGCTTCTAGACAGTTTAAGAAGCATGAGGAAAATTACCCAACACATGATCTCGAATTAGCTGTAGTGGTTCATGCGTTGAAGATTTGGAGACATTATCTCTATGGAGAGACATTCTAGATTTTTACAGACCATAAGAATCTAAAATACATCTTTTCATAGCATGAGTTGAAAATGAGACAATGTCGCTGGATGGAGTTAATCAAGGACTACGATTGTACAATTGATTATCATCCAGGAAAGGCTAATGTAGTGGATGATGTACTAAGTAGAAAATCATCATCACCAAACATAGACAAAGCACAACTGAACTCTTTAGTGTTCTTTAAACGAGACATGCTTTTTTCTTTGCGGCAAAACAATGTACAACTTAAAGTATCCTTGTTAGATGGACTGTTAGATGAGATGCACATAAAACCTACTATGAAACAACAGATCAAAGAGGCACAACAAGCTGATATTGTGATTCAACAAATTAGGTCAGAGTATGATAGTGAGAAACTGGATGGGTTTCATGAGTCAGATGATGAGGTACTCTGTTACCATGGTAGGATGGTAGTACCTAACGCCAATGACTTAAGGAAGTTAGTCATGGAGGAAGCTCATTCATCTATGTATGCAATGCATCCAGGGAGCACCAAAATGTATCATAACTTAAAAGGTATGTATTGGTGACCTGGTTTGAAGAAAGATGTAGCTGAGTTTGTTATGCGGTGTCCAATATGTCAGCAGGTTAAAGCTGAACATCAGAAGCCCATAGGAACAATGCAACCTTTACCTATACCACAATGGAAATGGGATCATGTAACCATGGACTTTGTGGTTGGTTTACCCAGAATAAATAAAAGTCATGATTCCATTTGGGTGGTAGTTGATAGGTTGACTAAGTCAATAGATTTTCTTCCTGTCAAAACAACCTATACTATTGAGAAACTTGCACAGATCTATATAGATGAGATAGTACGTTTGTATTGGGTTCCAGCTACAATTGTTTCTGATAGAGGTCCCCAGTTCACAAGTCATTTTTGGGAATGGCTACATAAAGCTTTAGGTACGCAGTTAAGGTTTAGTACTGCCTTTCGCCCCTAGACGGATGGACAATTTGAGAGGACTATACAAACTTTGGAGGATTTTCTTAGGGCATGTATCCTTCAGTTTGTAGGAAGTTGGGATATACATGAGCTTAATAGAATTCTCTTACAATAATAGTTATCAACACAGTATTGATATGGTACCATATGAAGCATTATATGGTAGACATTGTAGATCTCCATTGTGCTAGTATGAAATAGGAGAATACCAACTTTTGGGTCCTGAATTAGTGCAACAGACAACTGGGAAGATTAAAGTAATACAACAATAGTTAAAAGCTGCACAGGATAGATAGAAATCATATGTTGATAAACGGTGAAGACCTCTAGAATTCCAAGTTGGAGACAGAGTATATCTCAAAGTCTCACCCTGGAAAGGTGTTCTTAGATTTGGGAAAAAGGGTAAGTTAGCTCCTAGATTTATGGTCCCTTATCCAATCACTGAACGAATTGGAAAGGTAGCGTATAAGTTGGAGTTTCCACCTGAACTACATAAATTGCATCCAGTATTCCATATATCCATACTGAGAAAGTGTCACTCTGACATGGAGTTAGTTTTGCAACATGTGGAGGTAGAATTAAATGAAGATATATCCTATGTAGAGGGACCAGTGTTGATTCTGGACATGAGAATCAAAAAGTTCAAAAAGAAAGACATAGTTCTTGTGAAAGTTCTCTGGAATCATTGTGGCGTTGAAGAAGCTACATGGGAGCTGGAGGAAGAGATGACGTGGAAGTACCCTTCTTTTTTCTCTTGACGATTTCGGGGATGAAATCCCTGTTAGGGGTGGATAATTGTAACATCCCTGACCTGGGTTATGTCCTAACCCTAGAAGTTTTTCTTAAGTAAGTCATTTAGATTTTTTTTCTTTATCTTTTGAGAAGTAATTAAGACTAAAGGAGAGCTTATGTTTCAATTTTGGTCCTATTTGAATAATGTTGAAACAATATTTTACATGTTTTGGACTAAAGTGCAATTTACCCAATTTAAGGGGTTACCTTGAAAATGTTACATGATAAATGTTCCTCAAGTGTTATAGAATCATAAGAATGAGAATGATGCTAAGGTATGGCTTCCACAAGCCTATCTTCCAAGAAGGAGCTTGTTTGAATAATGTTTGTACATTGAATAACTAGTTTTGGTGTAATTTGCAAATTACCCAAAATATAGGGTTGAATATGTAAAATACCACCTCTATTATGTCCCTACTATTTCTTGGTATCATTTAGAGAAAAGAAAAGGAAAGGGGTGTCTTGTTTGAACTACTATTGAGGAGAGATAATCTTGATAATAAAATAATCAAGATTTAAGCATAATTGAAAACCCTAATTTATTTTGTAGCAAAAATAAATATATTAATTGAGGTTCCCATCAACTAAAACGGCTGTGGTTGAAATCCTACAGTCGTAGGACGTCCAAATTCCTTGAGTGGCACCGAAATATCCTAAATAGGTGAAGAAATCCACTCATATTTGTTAATTAAAAAGTAATGTCCACTAAAAACGGATAATAGTATTATAATGATTAAGGTGCTTAAGTGGTTTCTTTTAATTGAAGGATAATTGAGAGGATAATGAGGGCAAGGAAGTTGTCTTAGGAGGCAAGAAAGGGAGGGGGCATGTGGCAAGAAAGTGGATGAATTTTCTCCTACTTTCTCTCTCCTAGAAAATAGATTATATGTACTCAATTTTCTCCTTACTTGAAAGGCTATTTTTGCAAACCACTTTCTTCCCTTGCTTTGGCCTACGACCAAGGAGCTTATGAGCAGGAGGAAAACGTTCCCCAAGCTGAAAGTAAGCTCCATGATCATCTTCAACCTTGAATTGATGGTTGAAATCGGATTTCAACACTCATTTTCTTCTCTTTTCCATCCAATGCTCAACCTTGGCTATCTTTTGCATCCAAAGAGTTGGAAACGAACCTTGGATAGTTGAAGGAGCTTCTTTCACCATTAGAGACAAGAATCTTGAAGCTTTGAATCTACTTTGAAGGCGGGTTATATAACTTGAACCCATCAATTTTATTATTGATTTCAATTTCTCATCATATGTTGATCTTTTATTTTTCTTATTGAATAATTGATTAAGTTATCATATATATGACATTAGGATTCGGAGGTATGAAGCTTGATGATGATGACATCATCTTAGAACACACCTCAAGAATATCAGAAGCAAACAGTTTCATTTTTGTTTGTCAAATAGTCTCAAACCGTTAGAGACCAAACATTTTCAAACCGTTTGGTGACCAAACAATTTCAAAACTGTTAGAGGTCAAACAGTTTCAATGGATTCAAGGATCAATTGGTCTCATGACCTAATAACTTCAAACAATCAAACTCAATTGATTTTAGAACCCTAGCTCAATTGGTTTCAAAACCCTAGATCAAATGATGTCAAAACCCTAATTTAGTTTCAAACAGTTTCATCTCTGAATTGACCAAACGGTCTCAAACCATTTGAAGACCAAACGGTCTCAAACCATTTAGGGTTAAAATGATTTCAAAGTTGATTTGATCAAACTGTTTCAAACCGTTCAAGGGTCAAATAGTTTCATACCCTAATAAGATCAAACAGTTTCAAAACTGATTGAAGATCAAAGGGGGTGAAGACCGTTTGAAGGTCAAGTGACCTCAAGACCATTTGAAGGTCAAGTGACCTCAAGACCATTTGAAGGTCAAGTGACCTCAAGACCGTTTGAAGGTTAAGTGACCTCAAGACCGTTTAAAGGTCAAGTGACCTCAAGACCATTTGAAGGTCTAAACGGTCTCAAACCCTTTGAAGGTTTAGACCAAGACTGTTTGAAGGTCTAAACGGTCTTAAACCGTTTGAAGATTCAATTGGTTCAAACCATTTGAAGGTTCAATTTGTTCAAACCGTGTGAAGGTTAAATTGGTCCAAAACGTTTGAAGGTCCAATTGTTTCAAAACATGGAAGTACTAATAACCCCATAAGTGGTTGATGAGTATCTCAAGGATGATTTCAATGGAAGAACTTCTAAAGCACTTAGGTGATTAGCGTAATTCGGGTGATTATCACTTGATGCCTATGAAAGTAATAAATTCAATACACTATGATAAGCATAGTTTTATGTACTTAGTGAAAGGTTAAGTCAATTGAATAGGGTCTGATGGTGATGTGTGTTCTTAGTACATGGAACAATGATACGTATGATTTAATACTTAAATAATGCTATGTGCTCCAAGACATGTGGAAGCACTGACTGAGGGTTTGGATTAATTAGGTAATCATAAAAACCTATTGAATGGATAATGGAAACCCTAATCAATAAGGAAAATTACAATATATGAGTTTAATTGAATACTTATGAAGGTATTATGTAATTCTAGACATGTGAAACAATGAGTTAGGTTTTGGATATTAATTGTAATATCAATGCATTCTCCAAGATGCATGTAGTTTTGAATTAGGGTTTGATCTTTGATAATGTGATCATGAAACCCTAATCGAGAAGGATGAGAAACCCTAACCCTAATTTTGGGTAATGGGTTGAGAAATCATAATTGAAATGAAATGGGAACCCAAACCCTAATATAGGGTGATGTTATGTGAAACCCTAATATAGGGTGTTGTTATGTGAAACCCCAATATAGGGTGATGTTATGTGAAACCCTTATTGATAAAGATGGGAAACCCAAACCCTAATGAGGGAATAGTGATGTTACCTTTGTATTGCATAATGTTGATATGTAATTGATATGGTTTTTATCAAGTATACTAATCATGCAGGTATCATGAGATGATAAGCATAACCAGGTATGAGCTATGATGTTAATGGGCCTTGTGAGCCATTATTTTATTTGTTGCCGAGTGAGAGGTGACAAGAAGTTAAATATGCCTGGTGAGCTATGTGAGATGCTTGTATAACAAGCATCATGAATACCTTGGTCAGATGACCTGGAGTTATTAGTTACCTGATAGTGGTAACCATGTTTAGTGATGAACTAAGGATTTGAATACCCACATCCAGTAAACATGATGATTATAGTAATGAGGGATGTGAACTCCTAGTAATGAGATAAGGGATTGAGATCCCAATATTCTATAATGTTTTTAAAAGTACTTGACGGGAGTAGTACATGTTTCTTTGTAGCATTTGTCATAATAATTCTTATTTGAAATCTTGATTGATGCTAAAAGAATATGGTAATGTACTTAAATAATCAAGTGGAATATTATAATGTAGAGCCATGGCCATAGATCCATCATCGTCAGTAGCTGGTGATGGTGAAACGGGTTCTCCTACTGGTTAATCTGAAGCGTATATTTTTGAATATACGAGGTTCTCCTAGCCGAAATTATGAGGATTAGAGTGCAACTTCAGTTGTAGACTCAATATATGTTTAAGAGCATGGTGAACAAGCCCATGGCTCAGTGTGATACAGAATGAATGCATTCATGGCTCAGAGAGCACGATGAACTGGCTCGTGGCTCAGATTTACTAGCGCTGGGACCTGTACCTAGGTGGGCTAGAGAATGGGTAACCTATGAGAGCTAACCCGGTGACTGAGGTCACTTAAGAAAGAGATTGCGGTCCTGCTTGTGGTCTCACACTGACCGAGACATATGAGATCGAGGAGTCTGTCTCTTCCTTTGATCTTGTATGGAACCGACTTTGGGTTTCACAACCAAAGCTTGGATTTGAGCGGTATGGCTCACTTCCTCAAGGCATAAGGATGATTGTAAAATGTAATCATCCGTGTAGCATATTTTCTTAAGGACAAATTACGGAAATCATTGGTTGATGTTACATTGCTTATTGTATCCTAAATGGATAGATGTTATACATGTTCTTCATATTCCTTATTAAAATGGATAGATGATTTACTGCTTTATCACTTATAGCTGTAACACTTTAAAAGATGATATTGATCTATTCTGCTTAATAATTATTAAATCTTGCTATTCTATAGAGATTCCTCTGCTCAGTTAATCACTATTTATCTACAATAATAATGTTTCTGGCAGAGAGTCATATCTCTCGCTTGGACAATTTCAATTGTCTCACTCCGTTAATCACCAACATTTTTAGGTGGACGCGGATGAGGAGGTAGGAACTATGCACCAAGGGAAGGACAACAACATCAGGGACATCAGTAACATCTCAGGTGGAGATACTGACTGTCGTGTCTTGTAGATATGAGTCCTATGTGTCGCCTCTATACTCTTAGGTCCTTGGAGTTAGTTGTTAGTGCTTTAATGATCGACCTGTGATTTTGGCATTGAATGCCTCGAGGTTTTATGTTGCTTATGTGTAGCTTTAATAGAGAAACGGTTGTATGTAATCCTCGAGAAGAGAAGGTACATGGTTTGTACTTTGTGGACCAGAATGTATATATAATATTTTGGTTCTTGTTATAAGATTTTCCTAGAACTGGATTTCTTTGTAAATGGTTTTAATTTTTAGTGACTTTTGTTAATCTGCTACTAATGTTTTCTTCCGCATTAACCTTTATCCGATGATGACCTAATTTATGGTCGGGTCGTGTCAATATTCTTCCTTGTATATTCCCTATAAACACTATGTATATATAATTACACTAACTTGTATCAACTATTTCAAAAATTCATATTTTATAATAAAATATTTATAATGTATATATCGAGGGCCTAGTTTCATAATATGGTTGAAGTTATAATAAGGGCCTTATAGTAGATAACTATATATAAGTAGATGGTTATATATATATAACAATATGTTAAACACTAGGTATTCAGTGAATTGATCTGGGCCACCATCATAGCTAGATATTATATGAGTACATTATTATTACCATATACTCTCAAGTATTATTAAAAAATCTACAATATTCTTTGGATATTTGAAAGATGTACAAGAAGGATTTGCTAATTAACTTTCAATGTGTAGGGTTTAGGTTGATCATTGGTGGGTGTGTCTGTTAATAATAACCATCCTTGGTGTTGGTTGTTTATCTTCATGCAGTAGGTTTCCCAGGGAGCCATTTACAGTCTTTCTACTTTGAGGAATCTAGGTAGTTGGATTGTATTTGTTGGAGAAAACTTCACTAGAGTAGAGAAATTGATTAACTACAAGGGTATTGGTGGATGGTTTATGCCATGAGTCTATCATAGTTTGTTCATATTATCGATATGTGAAGAAGGTGATTTTTCCATATTTCATGATTGGGAGTCATAGATATACTTTAGGAGTATTCTAGTATCCTGGACGTGTTGTTCAAACTTCTAGGATTTTTGGGGGTTGGAAGGATGGTCAAAAATGAGCATCGACTTATCTCCATCTGGCCAAAACATCGATCATGTTGGGGCTAGATTAAGGTGGTGGAGCCCCAAAGTTATCGACCCCCATCATGGGTGCTTGAGATTGTACATGTCTGTGTGGGTTGAGGAATTCTGAGTAGGTGATGTTTAGGTTGTAGGTGGTGGAGAAAGTTGTCGGTTGCCATTGAGATCTATTGCCTAGACCATTGTGGTCTAAAGATAGGATGGATTACTATAGCATCCAACTCACAAAAACATGATTAACTAATGCAGAAGAGTTCACTAAGAAACAGATTATCAAAAATCACTAAAAATTAAAACCTTTTTATCAAAAGATCCATCAAAGGAAAACTTTCTCACATAGAACCAAAGTAACACATTTACATTCTGGTTTAAAGGTACATGTCCTGTATCATCTTTTTTGAGAATTACAAGCATTAACTGCTCTAGTAAACTAAACAAAGGTAGTATAAAATCTCGAGGCACTGAGACAAAATCTCGAAAGCACTAACTACTACTCTGAGGACCTGAGAGTAAAAAGACGACACATAGGACTGTATATGCATCTATACTAGGCATAACAGCCAGTGTCTCCACTTGAGACTTCACCATTGTCCTTGCTACTACTGCTGTTGTCCCTCACCCATTGAAGGATTCTTGCCTCCTCGTCTGTGTCCACCTAAAAATGTGGTTCCCACTGGGGTGAGACAATGTAAATTTCCTGAGCGAGAGATATAACTCTCCGCCAGGAACATTATTATTGCAGTTTAATAAGATAAAACTGAACAGAGGAATCATAATTGTTTGACAGTAGTTAATTCAATGTCTAACAGATTAGAACATTATTTTTATCCAAAGCATTGCAGCTATAACTTGATAGAGCAACATGTCACTTATCCATTAAGGAATATGAAGAACATGTATAACATTTATTCACTGTAGAGTCATTACCACAACATAAACACTCTTTAGGCTTAAATCATATATCTAATGCCTGGCATTGCCATTGTGTAGTCATGGCCTGTAGCCATACTCTTTTCATAAAGTATTGGGATCTTAATCCCTCATCTCATCAAGTACATTTCCATTTTCTAACAAGTTCATCATCATGATTATAGGTTATGTGTATTTGAAGCCTTAACTCATCATAGAACACTTGTTACCACTTATTAGGTAACTTCATACCTTCAGGTTATCTGACCAAGGACATTATGAATCTTGATACACAAAGTATTCCACATAGTTCACAAAGCTCATATCACCTCTTATTACCCCTTAATAGGCAATAAGGCATATTATGTCTTATAAAGCCCATAAACAATTTCAATATACCGAGCATCATAGTCCATACTTGGCTATGCTCATCATCTCAATATTCCTGCATGATTAATACTCATGATAACAATCATATATTAGTACCATGCAATACAAGGGTTTTCTTATTAAATTTACAACTCATCAATATGTATTTGAACTTCACATAGGATTACTCTGTGTTAAGACTTCACATAGCATCATCCTGTATTAGGGTTTAACATAGCATTACCCTATTTTAGGGTTTCACATAGCATTACCCTGTATTAGGGTTTCACATTGAATTACCCTATTTTAGGGTTTCACATAGCATTACCCTGTATTAGGGTTTCACATTAATAACCATATAGGTTCTCAAGATCATTTTATTAATGATCAAGTCCTATTTCATTGCTTCACATAGCTAGGAATCAATATGGATAACATAAGTATTCTATCATACTTATTTATCTTCATCATTCATCATTAAATGAAGTATCAATCACAAAGTATGAGTTTCTCTCTCATCTTTACCAGAATATGATTGAATAATATTTTATTGGTTTGGATTAACCTTTTCATAAGGCATGTTAGCCTACACTTATTAAAGTTCATTACATCTCAATGTAACAATTGACATGACACATCTTATGGGTCACTCATCCAAGTATATTGGACTTCTAACACATCAAGGTATATTAGTATTGGGGTGTTGGATGTGATATCTACCATATCTAGATGTATCACTTCCCTAAACACCTTCATATTACTTGAGTTCATCCACTTAGCTTGAATTAGGGTATTTCCCATCCTAATACTTTATGTACCGGTTCATCTCATTCATCATGTAATGTGTTGGTCATGAGTCACTTATTTAGAATATACAACCATTACCAATTAAATGGACTCATCCTTGAGTCCGGAACTATTGGTGTAAGGATATTCATTATCAACCCCTCTAGGCATTACATTTGTTAATATATTAATCACTATTCCATTATAAGGAATAGGATTCTCCATATTTATAATTTGAGGTTTCACATAGCATTTTCCATACATTATATGGATTTCACATAGTATTGCTCTTCATTAGAGATTCACATAATCAACCTTCTATATCAGAGTTTCATCTAGTATTATGTGAAATTAAGATTTCACAATACATCACCCAGTGATAGGGCTTCACATAGCAATAGTAGCACTACCCTATATTAGGGTTTCATGCACCTTTACCCCATTTTAGGGATTAAGGTTTACCATTCACATCCAAGTAAGGTTTCTCATACCTCATACCCAAATTAGGGTTAGGATGTACAATCCCCATTAAATTAGGGTTTCTTACATTGTTACACTAAGTTAGGGTTACATCATCACTCTAGATTATGGTTTCTGTGAGCTTTTCCCTAGATTAGGGTTTCACTTAGCCTTGCCCTAAATTAGGGTTAAGGTACATCAATCTTTTCAATGAGTATTTCATGATCTCATTATTATGGGTCAATTCCTGATTACATGTTTCTTCATAATGAGATAATTAGGGCTTATGATGTAAGCAATCATCTCTCTCATTTTTTCTCTCTCTCTCATCCTCTCTAGGATGTTGACTACTCCAAAATTGATATAGGTCAGCCCTTTAATTAAGTACACACAGTTAGGGTTAACCTTCATAATCACCATTGGTCTACATCATTAATAATCAAGTATCTAATTGACCTTTGATCATATTAGGTGTCCAAATGGTTTTAACCAATTTGAACCTCAAAAGGTTTTTGGTCACTTAGACCTCAAACGGTCTTGGTCACTTAGACCTCAAACGGTCTTGACCAAGTAAGTTCAAATGGTTTGAAACCGTTTAGCAAAGTTGGTTCCTGAAACTGTTTAGACAACACATCTTGAAACTGAATGAAATTGAGTCTCCAAACAGTTTGAGACCATTTGGTCTCAAACAGTCTTGAGACTGTTTGGACTCAAATGGTCTTAAGACCGTTTGGTCCAAACCTTCTCAAAATCGAATGGATCAAAAAGGACTTCCATCACTTAGTCAATTTATGGTTTCAATCAATGAACCTTCTATCAATTGGACCATTGATGTATTCTTCAATTGAACCATGGAATCACCCTTCAATTGGACCTCCAATTAGGGTTTTGAACCCAATTGAATTAGGGTTGATAATCAAGAAACCATCACTTAGGGTTTTGAAATCGAGGATCCATCAATGGTTAACATTGTGGAACCAATTCAATTGAAATCAGTGAACCATCATCATTACATGATATGTCCTGACCTCAAATGGTCTCGAATGAGCCCCAAACGGTCTTGAGGTTGTTTGGATGATCTCCAAACTGTCTTCAGACCATTTTCCCAATCCATCATTGAAATCTATGGAAATTAATTAGGGTTTGCACCATTGAATCAATCATCACTTGAGCTATTGATTATAATTCAATTTGATATCTTTGGGTCTTCAAATACTCAACCATACAAAACCTAGACCTCCAAATGGTCTTGGTTGACCTCCAATGGTCTTGAGACTGTTTGGGTAATTCCCAAACGGTTTTGAAACCGTTTGGGCCAATCAATCCAAAACATAAACTTAATCAATTGCAAAATCAACACTTAGCCGATTAGGGTTTCTATTTGATAGTTTGTCCATAAGTTGAATCAATCATTTGGAGCCATTGGATCAGGTTCAGACCTCAAATGGTCAACCCATCCAAACGGTCAACCCCTCTAAACGGTTTGGGGTGCAAGTCTCCAAACGGTTTGGTGAAACTGTTTGGACCAAACCATTGAAATCGGTTTCCATAGATATTTGTAGAGGTGTGTTCTTATGATGATGTCATCATCATCAATCTCCAAACCCACGAAAACTTGATGTGATTTCATGGTTATTGCATCAATCAACTAAGATGAATTTCGGAAATGAAGAAAGCATAAACAATTGATAAGGAATTGAATGCAATAATAATTTCAAGGGTTCAAGCTATAAAACCCACCTCCAATTGAGCTCCAAAGCTTCAAGCTCACGTAAAAAATTGTGGATGCAACTCCTTTCACTATTCCATGGCTCGTCCACAAGCTTTGAGTGAAAAGGAATGGTTAGAATTGAAGAGGGGATCGAGATATGAAGAATTCATGCATTGATTTTTGATTTCCACCCTGGAATCAAGGTGAATGAAGGTCAAGAAGATTACCAACAGGTTGGGGGTAGTCCTACTATTGCTCCAAAGCTCCTTTGGTCGTTTTACAAGAAAGGGAAAAAGTGAAAATTGAAAAGCCTTTGTTTTGGCTTGTAAAGGGTCTTTTTATAAGAAATTCAAGGAGAGAGAAAATGCCTTATAAAAATTCATTTAATCCCAAAAATAGTGTCGCCTCGTCCCCCCTAAACCCCGTGTATCCGAGGATATCTTGTTTTCCTTTTATTCCTCTCAATTATCCTTGATTTAAAGAAAAGAAAATGAAGCACCTCAAATCATATTATACTAATATCCATAAGTGAGTGGATATTTCTTTTCCTTATAATAAGGTGAGTGAGTTATCCACTTCCCTTGGATATTTTCGTGGCCTAGCAAAGGAACAAAGGTGTTAACACTTGATAAAATTCAACCATCTCATTTTTTGTTGAAGGCCCTTCAAATGTTTTATTTATTTTTGCACTAAATGGAGGTAAAGTTCCAATTATGCTTAAATCTTGATTATTTTAATATCAAGATTCTCTCTCATCCAAAATAATTCTAATGAGGCACCCCTCTCATTTTCTTTCCTCAACATGATGCCAAGATACATTAGGTACCTTATTGAATTGGTAATTTTCATATTGAACCTTGGGTTTTGGGTATATTGCACATTACACCAAAACTAGGTTTTAATGCACAAACATTGCTTTATCAGCTCTTTCTTGGTACTCAAGCTACCACAAGCCATACCTCTGCATCATATTCATTATCATGATGCTTCAACACATGAGGAACATATTATCCTACACCATTTGCAATTGAACCCCTCAACTTGGGTAATTTGCACTTTAGTCCAAATCAAGTAAAACATTATTTCAACATTATTCAATAAGGACTAAAATTGAAATATAAGTTCCTCTTGAGCCCTAATTACTTTTCACAAGATAATATTAAGCATATAATTATCTTTCTTAATCAAAAAGCCTAGGTTTAAAGCATAACCCAGGTCAGGGATGTTACAAATTATAAACCCTTAACAAGGATTTTGTCCCCGAAATCCCAGGAAAAAGAAGGGATAGATTTATTGATTTATCATACCCTCAAATCTCCACATAACATCTTAATGTCATGGAGATACCATAGATCTTTAATCCACACAAAGTTCCTTTCATTAGTTCAACCTTGTCAATGTTTATGTTTATGCAGAGCATAAACCCCTAACATATGATGTCCATATTATTTGAAAGGAAGATGCATAAAAGAACGTACTCCTATCATCACCCAAGAGTATTTATCAAAAGGGAAACATATATATCTAACAGAGATAATTCACTCCGCAATCCTTTATTTGTTTGGGAAAGTTCACTTAGCAAACACTATGTAATTGGGAATGTTCACTTAGCTATTCCTATTTAATTGGGAAAGTTCACTTAGCACTTCCTATTTTATTGCGAATGTTTACTTAGCTATTCTTATTTAATTAAGAATGCTCACTTAGCTCTTCCTTTTTAATTAGGAAGGTTCACTTAGCTCTTCCTTTTTAATTAAGAAGGTTCACTTAGCTCTTCCTTTTTAATTTGGAAGGTTCACTTAGCTCTTCCTTTTTAATTAGGAAGGTTCACTTAGGTCTTACTTTTTAATTAGGAAGGTTCACTTATCTCTTCCTTTTTAATCAGGAAGGTTCACTTAGCTCTTCCTTTTTAATTAGGAAGGTTCACTTAGCTCTTCCTTTTTAATTAGGAAGGTTCACTTAGCTCTTCCTTTTTAATTAGGAAGGTTCACTTAGCTCTTCATTTTTTAATTAGTAAGGTTCACTTAGATCTTCCTTTTTAATTAGGAAGGTTCACTTAGCTCTTCCTTTTTAATTAGGAAGGTTCACTTATCTCTTACTTTTTAATTAGGAAGGTTCACTTAGCTCTTCCTTTTTAATTAGGAAGGTTCACTTAGCTCTTCCTTTTTAATTTGGAAGGTTCACTTATCTCTTCCTTTTTAATTAGGAAGGTTCACTTAGCTCTTCCTTTTTAATTAGGAAGGTTCACTTAGCTCTTTCTTTTTTAATTAGGAAGGTTCACTTAGCTCTTCCTTTTTAATTAGAAAGGTTCACTTAGCTCTTCCTTTTAATTAGGAAGGTTCACTTAGCTCTTCCTTTTTAATTAGGAAGGTTCACTTAGCTCTTACTTTTAAACTAGGAAGGTTCACTTAGCTCTTCATTTTTAATTAGGAAAACTCACTGAGTAATTCCTGTTTAATTTCATTATACTCTCTAGATTGTTTCAGAATGACTACTTGATCAGAGTAATCAGAAAGATAACAATCTAAGAGTTCCATACTTGCCTTATCTCAAATAATACTATACCTGGCCAGGGTATATAAGTATTGAGATTAGGTAGTATGCACTTTATTTACTATCATGTTCCTCACTTTTTCACATTATTATACACACATGATTTTTCATTTCTTGGTTTTTCTTCTAGCATCACTTCTACATCTCATCTTTTGTCACACAGATAAGTGAGATTATAAAGCATTCTAAGGATTACTGAGTAAAATGTAGATTCTCATCTTCCTTGTGTCTTTATAGGGCTAGTCAAAGAAAGTTCAAAAATAACTACTTTCTTTTAACACGTAGAATCATGAAATGAAATATCAGGATGAATATATTTCATTTGATTATTACCCCTCACGGTTGTCTACCACTTTAGGTTGACTCAACACATAGTGTCTAGTTATTTCATGTTGCTACTTTTGCCTTTACTTAGTGGCTACATCCCTGGTGCACTAGGCATTTATTGCACTGGTGACACAAAAAACTTTGGATTTTCTGAATAACTAGGCAAATGTCTCTAAAATTATAGAGACCTTACCTTAAATCTCAACTTATTTCCCCTCTTTGGGCACTACCATCACAGATGTACTATTTGTAAAAACTTATGGCAGGGTCTACTTTCTTGCCATATGTTAATCTTTCCCACATTTCCACTATTCCAACTTGACCATATCACTCAGGAACCCTTTCAAAGCCCAAAGTTTCTGCATTGAGGACTGGTAACCTAGGTTGTAATACTAGTATCCAGTCTTCTATATGCATCAATGTTGTCCTATCCTGTCCTTCAAGAGCATAACATAGGATTCTCTATCCTAATTAGGTCAGGATGGGAATTCTCAGGTACTTATTCTCCTCTTGCCTGGTCCCATGCACCCTCTCCAGGTGCAACAACATTGTCCTTAGCAATGTGTTCCTCATGTTCTCCAGTCATTTTTAAACTTCACCCTTTCTTCTTCATAAGCAGAAGTCACTATACGGTATACTGGAGGACACTAACACAGACTCAACACCTTAGTCCTATGTCTCTGTAGACTCAGCGAACCTAGAGCTCTGATACCACTAAATTGTAGCATCAAACTCACAAAAACATGATTAACTAATTCCGAAGCGTTCACTAAGTGACAAATTATCAAAAATCACTAAAAATTAAAACCTTTTTATCAAAAGATCCATCAAAGGAAAACTTTCTCACATAGAACCAAAGTAACACATTTACATTCTGGTTTAAAGGTACGTGTCCTGTATCATCTCTTTCTGAGAATTACAGGCATCAACTGCTCTGGTAAACTAAACACAGGCAGTATAAAATCTCGAGGCACTGACCCAAAATCTCGAAAGCACTAACTACTACTCTGAGGACCTGCGAGTACAGAGATGACACATAGGACTCTATATACATCTATACAAGGCATAAAAACCAGTGTCTCCACCTGAGACTTCACTGTTGTCCCTGCTGCTGCTGCTATCCTTCACCCACTGAAGCATTCCTGCCTCCTCATCCGCGTCCACCTAAAAGTGTGGTTCCCACGGGGGTGAGACAATGTATATTGCCCTAGCGAGAGATATAACTCTCTGCCAGGAACATTATTATTGCAGTTTAATAAGATAAAATGAAATAGAGGAATCATAATTGTTTGACAGTAGTTAATTCAATGTCTAACATATTAGAATATTATTTTTATCCAAAGCATTGCAGCTATAACTTGATAGAGCAACATGTCACTTATCCATTAAGGAATATGAAGAACATGTATTACATTTATTCACTGTAGAGTCATTACCACAGCATAAACTCTCTTCAGGCTTAGTTCATATATCTAATGTCTGACATTGTCATTATGGAGTCATGGCCTATAGCCATAATCTTTTCACAAAGTGTTGGGATCTTAATCCCTCATCTCATCAAGTACATTTCCATTTTCTAACAAGTTCATCATCATGATTATAGGTTATGGGTATTTGAAGCCTTAACTCATCATAGAACACTTGTTACCACTTATTAGGTAACTTCATACCTTCAGATTATCTGACCAAGGACATTATGAATCTTGCTACACAAAGTATTCCACATAGTTCACAATGCTCATATCACCTCTTATTACCCCTTAATAGGAAATAAGGCATATTATGGCTTATAAAGCCCATAAACAGTTTCAATATACAGAGCATCATAGTCCATGCCTAGCTATGCTCATCATCTCAATATTCTTGCATGATTAATACTCATGATAACAATCATATATCAGTACCATGCAATACAAGGGTTTTCTTATTAAATTTATAACTCATCAATATGTATTTGAACTTAACATAGGATTACTCTGTGTTAAGACTTCACATAGCATCATCCTATATTAGGGTTTCACATAGCATTACCCTATTTTAGGGTTTCACATAGAATTATCATGTATTAGGGTTTCACATTGCATTACCCTATTTTAGGGTTTCACATAGCATTACCCTGTATTAGGGTTTCACATTAATAACCATATAGGTTCTCAAGATCATTTTATTAATGATCAAGTCCTATTTCATTGCTTCACATAGCTAGGAATCAATATAGATAACATAAGTATTCTATCATACTTATTTATCTTCATTATTCATAATTAAATGAAGTATCAATCACAAAGTATGATTTTCTCTCTCATCTTTACCAGAATATGATTGTAACATAGTTTATTGGTTTGGATTAACCTTTTCATAAGGCATGTTAGCCTACACTTATTAAAATTCATTACATCTCAATGTAACAATTGCCATGACACATCTTATGGGTCACTCATCCAATTATATTGGACTTATAACACATCAAGGTATATTAGTATTGAGGTGTTGGATGTGATATCTATCATATCTTAATGTATCACTTCCCTCAACACCTTCATCTTACTTCAGTTCATCCACTTAGCTTGTATTAGGGTATTTCCCATCCTAATACTTTGTGTACTAGTTCATCTCATTCATCATGTAATGTGTTGGTCATGAGTCACTTATTTAGAATATACAACCATTAACAATGAAATGGACTCATCCTTGAGTCAGGAACTATTGGTGTAAGGATATTCATTATCAACACCTCTAGGCATTATATTTGTCAATAAATTAATCACTATTCCATTATTAGGAATAGGATTCTCCATATTTATAATTTGAGGTTTCACATAGCATTTGCCATACATTATATGGATTTCACATAGTATTGCTCTTCATTAGAGATTCACATAATCATCCTTCTATATTAGGGTTTCATCTAGTATTATGTGAAATTAAGAGTTCACAATACATCACCCAGTGATAGGGCTTCACATAACATTATTAGCACTACCCTATATTAGGGTTTCATGCATCTTTACCCCATTTTAGGGATTAAGGTTTACCATTCACATCCAAGTAAGGTTTCTCATACCTCATACCCAAATTAGGGTTAGGATGTACAATCCCCATTAAATTAGGGTTTCTTACATTGTTACACTAAGTTAGGGTTACATCATCATTCTAGATTATGGTTTCACTGAGTTTTGCCCTAGATTAGGGTTTCACTTAGCCTTGCCCTAAATTGGGTTAAGGTACTCCAATCTTTTCAATGAGGATTTCATGATCTCATTATTATGGGTCAATTCATGATTACATGTTTATTCATAATGAGAGAATTAGGGCTTATGATGTAAGCAATCATCTCCCTCATTCTTTCTCTCTCTCTCTCATCCTCTCTAGGATGTTGACTACTCCAAGATTGATCTAGGTCAACCCTTTAATTAAGTACACGCAGTTAGGGTTAACCTTCATAATCACCATTGGTCTACATCATTAATCATTAAGTATATAATTTAACTTTGATCATATTAGGTCTCCAAATGGTTTTAACCAATTTGAACCTCAAAAGGTTTTTGGTCACTTAGACCTCAAACGGTCTTGGTCACTTAGACCTCAAATGGTCTTGACCAAGTAAGTTCAAACGGTTTGAAACCGTTTAGCAAAGTTGGTTCTTGAAATCATTTAGACAACACATCTTGAAACCGAATGAACTTGAGTCTCCAAACGGTTTGAGACTGTTTGGTCCAACCCTCTCAAAACTGAATGGACCAAAAAGGACTTCCATCACTTAGTCAATTTAGGGTTTCAATCAATGAACCTTCTATCAATTGGACCACTTATGTATTCTTCAATTAAACCATGGAATCACCCTTCAATTGGACCTACAATTAGGGTTTTGAACCCAATTGAATTAGGGTTGGTAATCAAGAAACCATCATTTAGGGTTTTGAAATTGAGGATCCATCAATGGTTAACATTGTGGAACCAATTTAATTGAAATCAGTGAACCATCATCATTACATGATATGTCCTGACCTCAAATGGTCTTGAATGACCCCCAAACGGTCTTGAGGTCGTTTGGATGATCTCCAAATGGTCTTGAGACCGTTTGCCCAATCCATCATTGAAATCTATGGAAATCAACTAGGGTTTGCATCATTGTAATTCAATTTGATATCTTTGTGTCTTCAAATACTCAACCATACTCAACCCTAGACCTAAAAACGGTCTTGGTTGACGTCAAAACGGTCTTGAGACCGTTTGGGTGATTCCCAAATGGTTTTGAAACCGTTTGGGTCAATCAACCCAAAACATAAACTTAATCAATTGCAAAATCAGCCTTAGCCGATTAGGGTTTCTATTTGATAGTTTGTCCATAAGTGGAATCAATAATTTGGAGCCATTGGATCATCATCCAAATGGTCAACCCCTCTAAACGGTTTGGGGTCCAAGTCTCCAAATGGTTTGGAAACTTATTGGTCTCCAAACGGTTTGGTGAAACCGTTTGGACCAAACTATTGAAACTGGTTGCCATAGATATTTGTAGAGGTGTGTGCTTATGATGATTTCATCATCATCAAGCTCCAAAACCACGAAAACTTGTTGTGATTTCATGGTTAATGCATCAATCAACCAAGATAAATTTCAGAAATGATTAAAGCATCAACAATTGATAAGGAATTGAATGCAATAATAATTTCAAGGGTTCAAGTTATAAAACCCATCTCCAATTGAGCTCCAAAGCTTCACGATCACGTCAAAAATGGTGGATGCAACTCCTTTCACTATTCCAAGGCTCTTCCTCAAGCTTTGAGTGAAAAGGAATGGTTAGAATTGAAGAGGGGATCGAGATATGAAGAATTCATGCATTGATTTTCGATTTCCACCATGGAATCAAGGTGAATGAAGGTCAAGAAGCTTACCTATAGGTTGGGGGTCGTCCTCCTGTTTCTCCAAAGCTCCTTTGGTCGTTTCCCAAGCAAGGGAAAAAAGTTGAAACGGAAAAGCCTTTGTTTTGGCTTGTAAAGGGTCTTTTTATAAGAAATTCAAGAAGAGAGAAAGCCTTATAAAAATTCATTTAATCCCAAACATAGTGCCGACTATTCCCCCTAAACTCCTTGGATATGAGGCTATCTTGTTTGAATCTTATTCCTCTCAATTATTCATGATTTAAAGAAAAGAAAATTAAGCACCTCAAATCATATTATACTAATATCCATAAGTGAGTGGATATTTCTTTTCCTTATAATAAGGTGAGTGAGTTATCCACTTCCCTTGGATATTTTCGTGGCCTAGAAAAGGCAAAAAGGTGTTCACACTTGAGAAAATTCAACCATCTCGTTTTTCATTGAAGGCCCTTCAATTATTTTATTTATTTTTGCATTAAATGGAAGTAAAGTTCCAATTATGCTTAAATCTTGATTATTTTAATATCAAGATTCTCTCTTCTCCAAAATGATTCTAATGAGGCGCCCCTCTCATTTTCTTGCCTCAACATGATGCCAAGATACATTAGGAACCTTATTGAATTGGTAATTTGCATATTGAACCCTGGGTTTTGGGTAAATTGCACATTACACCAAAACTAGGTTTTGATGCACAAACATTGCTTTATCAGCTCTTTCTTGGTACTCAAGCTACCACAAGCCATACATCTGCATCATCTTCATTCTCATGATGCTTTAACACATGAGGAACATCTTATCCTACACCATTTGCAATTTAACCCCTCAACTTGGGTAATTTGCACTTTAGTCCAAATCAAGTAAAACATTATTTCAACATTATTCAACAAGGACTAAAATTGAAATATAAGTTCCTCTTGAGTCCTTATTACTTTTCACAAGATAAGATTAAGAATATAATTATCTTTCTTAATCAAAACACCTAGGGTTAAAGCATAACCCAAGTCAGGGATGTTACACTTACTATCTCTCAATCACAGTCCTGCTGGGATCTTGGTGAGGGAGACGAGATCTATTTTTGGTGAGGGGGCACCGACGAGGATATGTAGTGGTGGAAGTGGCCGAGGAAAGGACCTCCACGGAGGCTCAATATATGTTAAGGCGTTTCCATCATGAGGGAGTTAGAGTTGTATTCTATAGACTCCTTCTGACTCAGTAGAGTTTTTAGTTATGAGGATTATGGTCGTGGAAAGTTTGGAGGCTTGGAGGTTTGAATCAGCGAGAGGATGCTCGATGGAACCATAGTAGAAGCTTAGTTGTAGGTTCATGTATGTATCCATGGTTGGGTTGTCCTTATTGATGGTTGAAGGGAAGATGAGCAACTAGGTTCTCATCTATGCACCATTGCAAGGAGAGAGGGGAAAGGTGAGACGACACCAGAGCATAAGTTGAGATTGGCACTGATTAATCAATGGCTGATTCTTTCTTCTAACCAGGGAAAGGTGGGGGTGCAAGGTCTACTTTGGTTTGGTTGATGATGCTGGAGTTATAAATGAGAGAACACATTCCTTGTGATGCATGTGTTACATACAATGATAGTTCTCTTTTAATAATTCAGTCAAAATGAATGGTAATTACACATACTTCATAACTATTAAATGGAACCCCATATGTTTTAAGTTTTAATGGTGGATTTAATTTCTATTAACACTTCCCTTTTGACCTAAACTATTCTCATACTATATCTGTGGCGTCCGTCTCGCAAAAACGAGATCAACGGATGCGGAAGCGATTAATTAGCGGCAAAATTACTAAAAATCACTAAAAATTAAAACTTTTTGTAAAGAGAACCACAACTATAAAACTTTTGCATAACAAAATGAAATAAGTTGTTTACAAGCTGATATATCAGTATATTTTTGTATCATTACATCTCGAGAGTCATAACATTGACTATTCTGTTAAGCTGTACATGAGCAGTATACAAAAATTATCGAGGCATTAAGCCAAAAATCTCAAATCTATATTAAACCATCTACTGACTCCTAGGACCTGAGAGTACAGAGATGAAACATAGGACTCTCTATATACAAGGCTCGACAGACAGTGTCTCCACCTGAGGATCATTGTTATCCCTGATGTTGTTGTTGCTGTTCTTGCTGTTCACCCACTGAAGGGTTTCTTTGTCCTCGACGTCTACCTAAAAAGTTGAATCCCACAGGGGTGAGACAATTGAATGATTGTCCCAGTGAGAGTTATAACTCTTCGCCAAAAACATTGTTATTGCAAAATAAATGAATAACATTAAGCAGTAGAATTATAAATATTCAACAGTACGTAAATAACTAATTAAAGTAGTATTCCTTATGCAATCATCTCGATTATAACTTGGATTTAATAGCAAGTCATACATTTAATAAGGAATATGAAGAATATGTATATTACTTGTCCGACAAGGATTCAATAAACAATGTATCATCAATCATTGTTTCTCGTAGTTCAACCTAAGCAATATGCTATGCGGTTGATTACATTTTACAAACATACTTATGCCCTGAGGAGATGAGATATACCTCTCATACTCCAACCGACCATTATGAAATCGCAATCGGTACCATGCATAGGTCATCAGAAGAGTTGGATTCCTATGACCTCATCTTCCTTAGTCAGTGTGAGGATCAACATGCAGGACATCTCGTGTCTCTGCCATAATATCTTTCCAGGGTAATCTGGCAAATTCACTATTAGAGTTACAGTGGCATGTTGTACTCTCTTCTCCATCGAGGGATTTCTTGTCTATCTCACATTGATGCAGCATTAACAATATCATCAGGAGATTAGTGATACATCATCCTGGCATATACATATAATGAAGGATTGAGAGATTTGATGTTTATCTCACATCAATTCCTCCATTAGGACGTAAGTATTTTCGCGTCCATAACCCCAACATACTCAAAAGTATGCTCTCCAGGAGTTCCCTAAGGAAAACCTATTTCACCATCACCTAACTTCTGACGATGATGGATCTATAGTCAGGGCTCTACATGATATCAATATACTTGATTATTTAAGTACATTATGGCATTCTTTTAGCATCAGGAAAGTTTTCAAACATAATTTACCAAAACAATTTCTATAAAGAAAGAGTACTATATGTATCAAGTTCATTTCACATCTAGTTATCATTGGGATCTCAATCCCTAACCATCTCATCATTGTAATTCAGGAATATGGGTATTCAAACCCTTAGATCAGAAAGACACTTGTTACTAAGTAATATATTGCCATCAAGTCATTTAACAATGTGAACATGATTGTAGCAGTATAAATATTCTCATGGCTCATACAACCTATCAGTCTCATTTATTACCTCTCACTAGGAAACATAACATATCATTGCTTTCAAAGCTTATAAAGTGCTTTTAATGAATATTGCATCATAGCTCTTACATGGCTATGCTCACTATTTCATAAAAACATGCATGAGTAATATAAATGATAACAGGCACATTATCTCTATATCAGTACAATGTACAATAATGATAGCATCACTATTGGTTAAGTTTTACTTGCAAATCAATTCCAAATTAAGTATAGAGCACCACAGCCGTGTAGCCAAGAACGGCCGTGCAAGGGGAAGCTACCACAACTGTGCTACCTTGCACGGTCGTGCTACAAAAGATCACCACGACCATTTTATACTTATGAAATCAATACTTCAAACCGATTAGGGTTTGCTATTCATATCGCACACTCAAGGTTAGACTTCTTATTTAGCATACTCTGAATTGGGATTTACTATACTCATCACATCACCCTGGGTTAGGGTTTACTATTCACATTAAGTCATCCTTGATTAGGGTTATGATTAATATCTCACCATTAGGGTTTACTATTCACCCTAAGTAAGAATGATCAACAAAGTACCTTTAATTTAAGGGTTACCATGTCATCATTATGAATTAGAACTATATCATCATCATATATTAGGGATACTCCCATTATTTCTCTCAGTTAGGGTTATGATTCATTAACCATCATAATTAGGGTTTCATGATCTCACTAACATGGATCATACCCTAATTAGGTATTCATTTATATTGGGAACCAATTACTTGATTAACATTCATATAAGAAGTCTTCTATCTCATCTTTCTATAAGTTAATGTTTGCATCACCCTTAATTAGGCTAAGTCAATTCAATATTGACATCATGGGTTATGTCATTACTGTTGTGATTATTAAGGCTTACTCATTCAAAGGGTACTAATAACTCTATCCCATCAAGGGTACCTTTATTATAATCACCATTGATCACATCATGTCTCAAATCAACTACTTACTTGGTCCTTTAACCACTTTAAGTATCTATGGGGTTTAGGTTAATCAACCACTAAACCATCTTGACCACTAAGGCATCAAACGATCTTAACCATTTTAGACCTCAAACGGTCTTGGACTGCCTTTGAAACCGTTTGGTGGTGAAGACCGTTTGGGTGATGTTGACTTTTGAAACCGTTTGGTAAAGTGCACACTGAAGACCGTTTGCCCAAGATGGGGGTGAAGACCGTTTGGTCAAGTTTGACTTTTGAAATCGCATGGACATAACCGACCTTGAAAACCACATGAGACTAAATAGTTTGGGATCATTTGGTCCCAAACGGTCTTGAGACTGTTTGGTCCAATGGTCTTGAGACCGTTTGGACTCAAATGGTCTTGTAACCGTTTGGTCCAAACCACCTCAAAACCGCAAGGACTAAAACATGTCTCAACCACTTCAATTGAGTTAGGGTTTCCAATGTTGACCCCTCAGTTAATCATGCACTTGTTAGCCACTCATCAATTGAGTCAATTAGGTCAACCCTCAACTGATTTGACACTCAATTGACCCTCAATTGATCATAAATTAGTGCTTGGATCAATTAGATTAGGGTTTGAAATTGATGACCCTTCAACATGCTTCAATGTGAGTCTAATTGATTTGAAACCATTGAACCATCATCCAATATGGTCAAGACCTGACCCCAAACGGTCTTGGGATAATTTGGATGACCTCCAAACGGTCTTGAGACCGTTTGATCAAGTCAACATCAAAAACTAACTCAACCAATTAATGTTTGACTCATTGAATTGATCACTAGGTCAACAATCAATTACACTTCAACTTGTTACCTTCAGATTTTCAACCACTTAATCATAGTCAATCCTAGACCTCCAAACGGTCTTGGGTGACCCCCAAATGGTCTTGGGATCATTTGGATATCCTCCAAACGGTCTTGAGACCGTTTTCCCATTATTTTATCAAAAACCAAGTCATTCAATTAGGGTTTGGATCCTAGGTATAGTCACCAATTCAACAATCGATTACTCATCAACTTGATATCATTGGATCCTCAATTGGTCAACTATGCTTAACCCTAGACCTCCAAACGGTCTTGGGTGATCAAAAAACGGTCTTGAGACCGTTTGGGTGATCCCCAAATAGTTTTGAAACCATTTGGGTCACTCAACCCAAACTTCAACTGAAATCAATTATTGAAATCAGCAATTGACCCGATTAGGGTTTAGGTGGTTGATGGGCCTTCAATTGGTGAAACACTTGGAATTAATTGATGATTTTTGTTAGGTAATTAGTCTACATTATTATCAACAGTCCTCCAAATTCTCAATGCCTGGTCAACACCTCCAAGTGGTCTTGGACAATTTGCTTCCATGCGTTCTGGTGAAACCGTTTGCATTCAAACGGTTTGAAACCGTTTGCTCCAAACGGTTTGAAACCGTTTGCTCCAAACGGTTTGGCAAACTGTTTGAGCAAGGTTGGGAGACCGTTTGCTAAAGTAAAACTTGGATAAACATAGAGATTAATGTCATCATCTTCTACCTCAAGAAAAGGGACTGTTCTTCACGGAAATGATAGCAAGAACACACAAAGGTGTCTAAAGAAGAAGTATAAGCAACGATTTTAGGAAAAGAGGATGCATTAACAAATCTTAAGGGTTAGAGTTATAAAACCCACCTCTAGGACTGATCTAGAGCTCCAAGATTCGTAGCTTTAATGGTGGATGAAGCTCCAGTACTTTTCCAAGGTCCGTTCTTCAAGTTTTGGATGGAGAAGATGGCTAGAAAGAAGAATCGAGTGAAGAAAACCAATAATCCAACCTTGTTTTATGGTTTCCACCATGAATTCGAGATATATGATGATCCATACTTACCCAACCAGCTTGGTCGTCCTTCCTCTAGTCCAGAGCTTTTCCTTGGTCAGCCAAATCAAGAAGATAAGGAAAAGAACTAAGGGAAACGATCCCTTGCTTTGTTGAAAAGGATTCCTTTATATATTTATGGGTTTTTAGGGAAAAAGGAAAAAGAGAATTATTTCCTTTTATCTCTCAAGTATATCCACCAAGTCCTCCTCCACTTCTTGGCTACTTGGCCACCTTCTAAAACCTTGCAAGACTTTTCAATTATCCAAGGTTTAAAGGAAAAGAGACCAAACATCTTAATAAGTTGTATATTAATATTCATCCTTATGGGATATTGCTTAATTTATTATTAGTGTGAGTAGTTTCCACTCCTACTATGATCTTTCAAATGATGCGCCCCTCTCATTTTATTTCCTCTACTTGATGCCAAGAAACATGAGAGATACTTTAGAGGGTATATTTTACATATTGGACCCTAGGTTTTGGGTAAATTGCACTT
The DNA here is from genome assembly GCA_963693085.1 of Alisma plantago-aquatica. Classification (NCBI taxonomy): domain Eukaryota; kingdom Viridiplantae; phylum Streptophyta; class Magnoliopsida; order Alismatales; family Alismataceae; genus Alisma; species Alisma plantago-aquatica. The sequence continues at coordinate 239,170,365 of OY856415.1, forward strand.
TACACCAAAACTAGGTTTTAAAGCACAAGGATTGCTCTACAAGTTATATCTTGGTGCTCAAGCTTGTGGAATCCATACCACCACATCATATAAATTCTCATGATGTCTCAGAATCAGAGAAACATCTTATTATGTGCAATTTGCAAGTTAACCCCTCTACTTGGGTAATTTGCACTTTGGTCCAAAATTAACAAAACAATATTTCAACATTATGCAAAAAGGACTGAAATTGAAATATAAGTTCCTCTAAAGCCTTAATTACATTTCATAAGATGAACACAAGAATCTAATCACTTATTTAAGCAAAACATCTATGGTTAGTACATAACCCAGGTCAGGGATGTTACAAATTATCCACCCCTTACAAGGATTTCATCCCTGAAATCATTACAAAAACATATTATGAGAAAAGAGTAGGGCATTTCCTCCTCATCTCTTCCTCTAGTTCCCACGTGGCTTCTTCCACACCACGGTGATTCCAGAGGACTTTCACAAGACTTATGTCTTTCTTTTTCAGCTTTTTAATTCTTTTGTCAAGGATTGTCACAGGTCCTTCTTCATAAGATACATCATCATTCAATTCTACTTCCATAGGTTGTAGAACTGATTTTGTATCAGGGTGACATTTCCTTAACATGGAAGCGTGAAACATTGGGTGCAACTTTTGCAAATCTGATGGTAACTCTAGCTTATAAGCTACCTTTCCAATCCATCCAATGATTGGGTAAGGCCCCATAAACCTAGGAGCTAACTTTCCTTTCCAAATCTAAGAACTCCTTTACAAGGTGAGACCTTGAGGTACACTCTGTCTCCAAATTGGAATTCTAAAGGTCTACGATGCTTATCCGCATATGACTTTTGCTTATCTTGTGCAGTCTTTAACTGTTGTTGTATTATCTTAATCTTCTCAGTGGTTTGCTGCACAAGATCAGGACCTAAAAGTTGATATTCACTAGTTTCATACCAACATAGGGGAGATCTACAACGTCTACCATATAAAGCTTCATAAGGTGCCATGTCAATGCTATGTTGATAGCTATTGTTGTAGGCAAACTCTATCAAACTTAGATGCAAATCCCAACTTCCTATAAACTGATGAACACATGCTCTGAGCAAGTCCTCCAAGGTATGTATAGTCCTTTCTTATTTTCCATCAGTCTGTGGATGAAAGGTTGTACTAAACCTTAACTGTGTGCCTAAAGCTTTATGAAGTTGCTTCAAAAAATGACTTGTAAACTGGGGACCTCCGTCAGAAACAATGGTAACTGGGACTCCATGCAGTCGTACTATCTCATCTACATACAACTTTGCCAGTTTCTCAGTAGAATAGGTTGTTTTGACAGGTAAGAAATGTGTTGTATTTGTCAACCTATCAACTATTACCCAGATGGAATCATGACCTTTGGTTGTTCTAGGTAAACCAACCACAAAATCCATGGTCACATGATCCCACTTCCATTGTGGTATGGGTAAAGGTTGCATTGTTCCTGCAGGCTTCTGGTGTTCAGATTTAACTTGCTGACACACAGGACACCGCATAACAAACTCAACAACGTCCTTCTTCAAACCAGGCCACTAATACATATCCTTCAAGTTACGATACATCTTGGTGCTTCCTGGATGCATAGCATACATTAAAGAATGAGCTTCCTCCAGGACTAAATTCCTCAAGTTATCCACATTCGGTACTATCATTCTACCATGATAACAAGCTACTTGATCATCTGAGTCATGGAAACTTTCTCATTTCTCATTACCATACTCTAATCTAGTCTGTTGAACTAAAACAACAACTTGTTGTGCTTCCTTAGTCTGTTGTCTCAGAGTAGGTTTAATGTGCATCTCAGCTAACAACCCTGATAACAACGATACTCTTAACTGTTCATTTTCTTGCCTTAAGGAGATAAGCATATCCCTTCTAGAGCATACCAAAGAATTCAGCTATGCTTTATCTAGGGCTGGTGTTGCTGATTTCCTACTTAAAGCATCATCAACGACATTGGCCTTCCCTGGATGGTAATCAATTGTATAATCGTAGTCATTGATTAACTCCATCCAGTGGTGTTGCCTCATGTTAAGCTCATGCTGAGAAAAGATATACTTAAGGTTCTTGTGGTCTGTGAAAATCTGGAATGTCTCTCCGTAAAGATACTGTCTCTAGATTTTCAAGGCATGGACTACAACAGCTAGTTCTAGATCGTGTGTCAGATAATTCTCCTCGTGTTTCTTAAGCTGTCGAGAAGCAAAAGAAATCACTTGTTTATCCTGCATCAACACACATCCTAGTCCATTCTTAGAGGCATCACAGAAAAATGTATATCCTTTTCCTTATTCAGGTAATACCAGCACAGGTGCACTTGTCAACCTTTCCTTCAACAGCTGAAAAGATTGCTGACACTTGTCACTCAAGGAAAAAGGAACATCCTTCCTGGTCAACTTAGTCAAGGGTAAAGCTATAGAACTGAAGTTCTTAATGAACCTCCTATAATAGCCTGTCAACCCTAAGAAACTACGGATCTCCATCGGTGTCTTCGGTTGCTCCCATTGCAGGACAAATTCTACCTTTTTAGGGTCAACATGTATACCTGAAGTAGATATTACGTGTCCATGAAACGAAACTTCTGGTAACCAAAACTCACACTTTCTAAACTTAGCATATAACTTATGCTCTCTTAGCAAAGTTAGAGTCTAACGAAGATGTTGTTCATGTTGCTGAGCAAATCTACTATAGATCAGGATGTCATCTATAAAGACAACAACACACTGATCGAGAAAAGGTCGAAAGATTCTATTCATGAGTTCCAGAAATGCAGTCGGTGCATTTATTAGCCCAAATGACATAACTGTGAACTCATAATGACCATACCTTGTCCTAAAGGCAGACTTAGGTATGTCACCATCCCTAATACACAACTGATGATATCCCGACCTCAAATCTATTTTTGAGAAGACGGTTGCACCATGCAACTGGTCAAAGTGATCATCAATCCTCGGCAGAGGATACTTATTCTTTATTGTTACTTTATTTAACTGTCTATAATCAATGCAAAACCGCATTGATCCATCTTTCTTTTTAACAAAGAGGACCGGAGCACCCCCACGGTGAAGTACTCGGTCGTATGAAACCCTTCTCAAACAACTCTTACAGTTGTTTCTTGATTTCTTCCATCTCAACAGGTGCCATCCTATATTGTGTTTGTGCTATAGGTTGCGTGTCCGGAAATATATTAATTTCAAAATCTATTTCTCGGGGCGGAGGTACACCTGGAAGTTGTTCAGGAAATACATCTTCAAATTCCCTGATTATCGGAACTTCAGCAGGGTTAGGACTTTCCATGGTGGTATCTACCACATGGGCCAAGAATGCATAACATCCTTGCCTCATCAACTTCTCAGCAACCATAGCTGACACCAAACAGGTTGGAAGAATCTTTCTATCTCCTTGAAAGATCCATGTTTCACTATCATTAGTGAACACAGCTTGCTTGGACTCACAATCCAAGACAACCTTATATATTTCCAAGGTATCCATCCCAAGGATTACATCGAATCCATGCATCTCAAGTGCTATAAGATCCACTTGAATGCGATGATCAGAAAAGAAGAGAATGCAGGGAGAACATATCTCATGTAACACAGTAGATCCCATCAACAGAGTTTCTAGCAACAAACTATATGTTCTATGACTTGTAGTCAGGTTGCAGTTAAGAATCACTCTTCGAGTGATAAAGGAGTGTGTAGCACCCGGATCAGTCAAAATAGATACAACACAAGATGTAGACATATCAGAATTAAACAACTCCATCTGACCTGCCACAACCTGAGGGTTGATCACTGCCTCAAGTGGATTCATCGCATAAAACCTCGTTGTTGCCTGTGGTTGATTCGGTGCCCGATGACTGGGTACCAATGATCCAGCTTGGGACGCTTGTTCATGTCCTCTAGCATTACCTGGAAACTATCTCCTTTGAGATCCTTGCTGACTCAGCCTTTGAGGTTGAGTCACACTCACTTCTCTGGCTCTACAATCTTTCATCAGATGTCCCATCTTTCCACATATATAACAGCTTCTGTTCAGTTGTTGTAGTCTGGGTGGTCCTGTAACTGACATAGATGCTGAGCTACAAGCTCCTTCTAAAGGAAAACGTCATCCTCTACCCCTATTTGACATCCACTGCGTCTGGGTACTAAATCTAAGTGGTGGTGTATGTACATAAAACCTTGGTTTCTTGAAATATTTAGGTGAGGAACCTTGGAACTGGGGGTACATCTTCCTGTTCTTGGTCTGTCGCTTCTCTGTCACAGACCTCTCTATCCTTCTGACATACTCCACAAAGGTAGAAAACCTTTCCCTATTCTCCAAAGCATACACAAGGGTGGTCAACTCAGCGTTTAATCCTTTCTCAAAACGCCTAATCCTTTCTTCATCTGTAGCTTCCATATGTGGGCAGAACTGCAACAGCTCCATGAACTTAGCTTCATACTCGATAATGTTCATAGGTCCCTGCCTTAACCTCTCAAACTGAGAGATTTTCTCATCCAAGAACTTCTTGGGGAAGTATCTGTTGACAAATTCTCGTTGAAATACTTCCCATTTGATCTCCACACCTATTCTTTTCTATTCCTCCATGGTCCACCAGTGACCAGCACTCCCCTTGAGAAGATACACAACATGTCTAACCTTCTCAGCCTCTGGGATGTTCAGGATTCTAAAGGCCTTCTCTAGTTCAGTTAACCACAAGTCAGCATCTACTGGGTCAGCTGTTCCCGCATACTCTATGGCTCCAACCCGACGTAGTCGTTCAAACATTTTGTCGGATCCTTGTCCTTCTAGTTGGGTAGGTGCCCTAGGTACAGGTATAGGCATCCTATCAGTCATATGTGTCATGGAAGTCATGAACTGCCCGAACATGGCTTGGAAGGCTGGGTTCCCCATGTCAACTGGATTGAACTGGGGTGGTTCAAGTACAGGTTCTTCCCTTTCTTGATTTCTTGCACCTTCTCTAGGTGCAGTAACACTACTCTCAGCAACGTGTTCCTCGTGTGATCCAGACATCTTTAGTTTTCTCTTCTTCTCCTAAATGAGCAGAAGACACTATCAGATATACTAGAAGACACTAGAATAAACTCTATAACCTAAGTCCTATGTCTCTGTAGACTCAGCAAACCTAGAGCTCTGATACCACTAAATTGTTGCATCCGTCTCACGAAAATGAGATCAACGGACCTGGAAGCAATTAATTAGCAGCAGAATTACTGAAAATCACTAAAAATTAAAACTTTTTGTAAAGAGAACCACAACTGTAAAACTTTTTCATAATGAAATGAAATAAGTTGTTTACAAGATGATATATCAGTATATCTCTGTATCATTACATCTTGAGAGTCATAACATTGACTATCCTGTTAAGCTGTACATGAGCAGTATACAAAAATTCTCAAGGCATTAAGCCAAAAATCTCAGATCTATTTTAAACCATCTACTGACTCCTAGGACCTGAGAGTATAGAGACGACACATAGGACTCTCTATATATAATGCTCGACAGACAGTGTCTCCACCTGAGGATCACTGTTGTCCCTGATGTTGTTGTTGATGCTGTTGCTATTCACCCATTGAAGGGTTTCTTCGTCCTCGGCGTCTACCTAAAAAGTTGAATCCCACAGGGGTGAGACAATTGAATAATTGTCCCAGTGAGAGTTATAACTCTTCTCCAGAAGCATTGTTATTGCAAAATAAATGAATAACATTAAGCAGTAGAATTATAAATATTCAACAATAGGTAAAAAACTAATTAAAGCAGTATTCCTTATGCAATCATCTCAATTATAACTTGATTGAATAGAAAGTCATACAATTAATAAGGAATATGAAGAACATGTATATTACTTGTCCGATAAGGATTCAATAAACAATGTATCATCAATCATTGTTTCTCGTAGTTCAACCTAAGCAATATGCTACACGGCTGATTACATTTTACAAACATACTTATGCCCTGAGGAGATGAGATATAACACTCATACTACAATCGACCATTATGAAATCGCAATCGGTACCATACATAGGTCATCAGAAGAGCCGAATTCCTATGACCTCATCTTCCTCAGTTAGTGTGAGGATTAACATGCAGGATATCTCGTGTCTCTGCCATAATATCTTTCCAGGGTATTCTGGCAACTTCACTATTAGAGTTACAGTGGCATGTTGTACTCTCTTCGCCATCGAGGGATTTCTTGTCTATCTTACATCGATACAGCATTAGCAATATCATCAGGAGATTAGTGATACATCATCCCGACATATACATATAATGAAGGATTGAGAGATTTTATGTTTATCTCACATCAATTCCTCCATTAGGACGTAAGGATTTTCACGTCCATAACCCCCACATACTCAAAAGTATGCTCTCCAGGAGTTCCCTTAGGAAAACCTATTTCACCATCACCTAAATTCTGACGATGATGGGTCTATGGTCAAGGCTCTACATGATATCATTATACTTGATTATTTAAGTACATTATGACATTCTTTTAGCATCATGCATGTTTTCAAACATAATTTACCAAAACAATTGCTATAAAGAAAGAGTACTATATGTATCAAGTTCATTTCACATCAAGTTATCATTGGGATATCAATCCCTAAACATCTCATCATTGTAATTCAGGAATATGGGTATTCAAACCCTTAGTTCAGTAAGACACTTGTTACCAAGTAATATATCGCCATCAAGTCATTTAACAATGTGAACATGATTGTAGCAGTATAAATATTCTCATGGCTCATACAGCCTATCAGTCTCATTTATTACCTCTCACTAGGAAACATAACATATCATTGCTTTCAAAGCTTATAAAGTGCTTTTAATGAATATTGCATCATAGCTCTTACTTGGCTATGCTCACTATTTCATAAAAACCTGCATGAGTAATATATATGATAATAGGCACATTATCTCTATATTAGTACAATGTACAATAATGATAGAATCACTATTGGTTAAGGTTTACTTGCAAATCAATTCCAAGTTAAGTATAGAGCACCACGGCCATGTAGCCAAGAACGACCATGCAAGGGGAAGCTACCACGATCGTGCTACCTTGCATGGTCGTGCTAAAGAAGATCACTGATGCATGGGTTTTGAGTCATTTTATAGGCTTATTTTATATCTGTTTTATGCATGTATTTGACATTTTCTTTATTATATTTGCATAATTCACTATAGTTAGCCTTTAAACTCTTTTTTGCATCAAATTATACTTCTTTTATCATATTTATATGATTTTATATAATCCCCGGACTTATACATATGTTTTGGCACTTTTTCAGGCACTTTTGCATTGTCCAGAGTCGATACTATCGACCCTGGTGTCGATAATATTGATATTTCATCAGAAAGCAACCCCAAAACGTGATTTTGGAAGGAAAAACATGTATCATGGTCGATACCATCGACCTGGGGGTCGATACTATCGACAATTTCGGGATCTGGTGATTTTCCACACTAAAACAGAGCGTTTTAATCCGACGGTTGAGCTTTTTCGGAGCCGTAAAGTGGTCCTATGACCTAAGAAGAGCACAGAAGGCCCTAGGGGTATCTCATATGGTGTTGCAAGACATCCAAGAAGGAGGGAGAGAGAGAGGAGATGAGAGACGAAGGTCGTCAACCGAGCAATCCGGGCACCTCCGACGGGCGATTTTGCTGCCGGAAGACTGCAAAACGCACGTTTCTCAAGGAGGATCTCCAGGAACACCTTTTTATCAGGGGTTACATGAGTTTTCTCCATGTTTTCCATGTTTTTCTTCTCTACTCCTATGTATTTTCCATTGTCAACCATGTGGGGCTAATCCCCTTTGTCTTTAGGACCGCGAGTAGCCCAAGTAATCGTTGTATGATACTTTTTACATAATTTATCATAATTTGTCTCTTAAATCTATGGTATGATTTCGTTTTCTCCATAATATCATTATGCTTGATCACCCTAATGATAATTTAATGCCTTTAATTGCTTTGAAAGAAGAATTAACGGTTGAAAAGAGACGAAATTCACATTAACTCATAAATTCCTTGAACAAGGTGATGTACGGTTAATGGTGGAAACCCAGAGGTTGATTTTAATGCACCTAATTTAGGGTATAGGTTACTATGACAGTGGAACCGACCTAGATTTAGGTAGTGAATTGTATCACGACAGTGAAAAATTCTGACTACAACCACTACTCGGATTGAGAGATGAACGTGTTTAACTATATAGAAAGTCATACAATGAGAACTCGCGGTGAAACCGCAATCCTAAAGATTCCCATCTAAATTGATTAAACTCAACATTTAATCGGTTGCTTTGTTTTCTTTTATTTTTATTTTCTTTCTAATCAACTCTTAAAACCTTTTTAACCGGTTCAGCTGATTGCGAGCAGGTAGTAGTAGTCTATCGATAGTTCAGTGTCCCTGAGTTCGACTTGAACCTCACAAAGGCCTATGCTAGATTGACGCGTGCACTTGCGTTATACACACGGTAAAATCATGTCAAGTTTTTGGTGCCATTGTCGGGGACACGACAACTGTCGGCACTACGAGTGCTACAAGCGGCCACTCTAGGCCACTTTTTATTTTATTATTAATTTTGAAATTCATCGCTTATTTTTCATATTTAGCAATCGTCTAGCACTGTACTAAATCAGATTTATTACCTTGCAGGTACTAGTGCATGGTGAGGATGCGTAGCACAGACTACACACTCCCATCACCAGAGGTTCCATTGTTGGGATCAGACGACGAGGAGAACAACATTCAAGACCAACCTGAAGATATAGATTCAGATTCTGGACCAGAGCGATGGGAGAAGAACATACAATATGGGAGAAAATAAAGGCTTCTTCCTCGTCAGCATCAAAAGGGCCAATAAAGAAGCAAGCCATCAACATTCCAACCTATAAGATTGATCCGGCGCTGATCAACTTGGTCAAGTTTCAAGCATTTCACGGGCTGAAGAATGAAGACCCAGTTGCACACATCAACACTTTTATGGAGAATTGTGATATGATCAAGATAGACAGGTTTCTGCAGGAGATGCTATATCTGAAGCTGTTCCTGAACTCTTTAGCAGGCAATGCACGTGAATGGATGCATAACCTAGATGATGAGACTATTGAAACATGGGACTAGATGGTTGAGGTGTTCTTCAAGAGGTTCTTTCCGCCTGAGAAGACCAACGATCTGGTACGGAAGATCCATAATTTCAGCCAGAAGGCCGGGGAGACTTATTCTGAGACCTGGGAACGTTTTCAAATAATGTTGAGAAGGTGCCCACATCATGGGGTTGACAAGGAAAAATAGGTTAAGATTTTCTATTTTGCTCTTTCTGAGCATGATAGAAGCAACCTAGATTCAGCAGGTTCGGGGTTCTTCTTAAACAACACAGATACAAGGTGTCGGGAGATTTTGAAGAACATGGCCAAAAAGCAGTCCTAGGGTGATAGAGATGCACCCGAATAAGTTAAAGTTGTAGGGGATGCCAAAGCCATCAAATAATTGAATGATAAATTGGATCTCATAGCCAAGAAGCTTGTGGAGAAAGAGGAAGAATCCGATGAGGAGGCCCAAGTCAGATTTATGCAACAACAAGGCAATAGGAACAATGATTACACTTGGAGGAAGGATAGAAAATTCTCATGGAAGGATCCAAACAACTTCCTGCAAGATCCAGATACAAAGCCACAATCAAAGGCAGAGGATAAAAGCATCGAGTTGCTTAGTCAAGTGGTGCAACAAAATCAAGAGATGATGAGTATGTTCGCTAAGAAGTTACAGTCTCAGGGCGAGATTTTGACTAAATTTGGGCAGACATTGCAAAGTCATGGAGCGCAGATGAGGACACTAGAGGTGACAGTGACTCAAATCGCCAATGAAGTGGCATCCATGAAGCATGCAAATCAACAAAGACCAACTGGTAATCCAGAACTTGTTCAAGCACATCATCAAGTGAAGTATATATCTGTGATTAATGAGGCAGAGCCCCCGGTGGTGGAGGTCCAGGAAAAAGGCAAAATGATTTTTGACACAGAGGCAACACCGAGAGTACCATATCCTTGCAGTTTATATGGACTACCTGGCGGATATTTCCCATTCAGAAAATCTCGCCAAGAACCCATCACAGTCGTGCCCACACCTAGGCAAGAAGAGCATGTGAAGGCCATACTTTATGGTGAAGCTACAACCACCGAGATAGATGAGAAGCCACAAGTTGCACCAGTTGTAAATGATGTGCCAAAGCCTACACCATAGGGTGACATTGAAGCAAGCTTAGGGGAGGAGACCCCGAAAAGCCCATATGTGCCACCTCACAAGCATCTAAAGGAGGCAGTTGTGTCTTTTCCAGATATTCTGAGGCCGAAGAAAGAACATCGACATTATAGGAAGTTCTTGGAGATGTTTAGGAAGCTCCATATTAATATTCCGTTAGTGGAAATGATAGAATAGATTCCAGCATATGGAAGGTTTATCAAAGACATAATCACCAAGAAAAGGCGGATAAAAGACACTGACGTTTGTGTTGTTGATGAAAAAGTGAGTTCTATAATCCAAGGACGGCTACCAAGGAAGAGGAAAGATCCAGGATGTTTCTACATCCCATGTTCCATAGGTGGCCAACATTTTCCACAAGCACAGTGTGACTCAGGGGCAAGCATTAATCTTATGCCACTTGCCACTTTTCAAAAGTTGGGATTGAAGAAGCCAACACAAACTTCTATGACAATTGAGTTGGCGGATGGATCCATTGTGAAGCCACAAGGTATATGCAAGGATGTGCTAGTCAAGGTCGACAAATTCATCTTCCCTGTTGACTTTGTAGTCATGGACATGCATGAGCTAGAAGGAGGTGAGATGCTATTGGGAAGGTCGTTCCAAGCTACGGCTGATGTAATTGCTGCCTTTGGGCGAGGTTACTTGACACTTGGGATTGGTGATGATAGAGTTAAATTCAAACTACCAAATGAATCATTGGAGACATCCCTTGACAACCCGGGTTAAAGGTATCCTTATGTCAAGCCTAGGACATTAAACAAGGGCGCTTGTTGGGAGGAAACCCAACTTTAGGTTCATTTTGATGTTTGATTATGTTTTTTTATGTTTATGTACTTAGTTTTTGCTTAGGTTTTGATAATTTGTGTAAAAATGGTACCCTAACTCGTGTTTTGAAGTGTGCAGAATGTTAAGGTCGATACTATCGACACCCATGTCGATAGTATCGAGTTTGGATCAGTAAACGCTGAAGAAAAGTCGATACCATCGACCTTAGGGTCGATAGTATCGAGATTCCTGAAGATTTTCAGAAAAATTGGTGACAGTAAAGTCGATACCATCGAACCTAGGGTCGATAGTATCGACACTTTTGAGTTCCCAGGCTTTTAAATGCATCAATTCAACAAAATTTCTGAGTATGGGTCGATACCATCGACCTTGGTGTCGATGGTATCGACACCTGCAGGACAACTATATAAAATAGCACATAAAAGGTATCGAAACGAGATTTTTTCGAACCGTTTTTTGCAGAGGAAAGATGGATGAAGCAATTCATTTCTTAGAACCTCTAAGACACAAAAATGGTCTACAAAAAGGAGGGAGATAGCAAGCATCACTTGGTCTACTTGAGCATCTAACCATCCTTCGTCACCACACTTCAAAGTGAATGGTACCGTTGTTCCACCTCTTAATTGAGAATGTTGACTATGAGGCCATAGTCATATTCAAGCTTAGGGGGGGTGTTGGAACAGACCTATATCTTAGTTTTTACTTACTTATTCATGTTTTTTTTGAAATATTAGTTGTTTTTATTTCTAGGTTTACCGCTTTTGTAGGATCCACATCTATCTAGTGTAATCTGCGGAGCAATAAATGCATGGTTTCATTTGCAAGTTTTATTCTTGGGTTGTGTGCACATAAAAAATGAGCATATTGGGAACTTTTTGAGCTTATTCCTGTTAGTAATTGAGTTGCATAACTGAGGAAGTGCTTGGGTGAGTCAGCTTCAGGACACGCAGACATGAATGACCATCTTTATTGTCCAAGGAAAAGTGATTGACAAGGATGTTTGAGCCCAAACCGACCAAATGCTAACGTGACCTTAGACTAAAGTTTAAGAGAGAAATCCTTCAGTTACCCTGTACACATGTCTTTAGAGAGGGACATATGATATTTTTGGAAGGTTCTGTCAATTAGTCTTGTGATCTAATCTGCCACAATTTCATTCACACTCCACCATAAGAAATGGGAGCACATTACTGTCTTTCACTCTTTGATTGCATCCCATGTAGATAGGTCTTGCATTACAACTACGTTCACATATTTTTGCATGAAAATGAAAAGAAAAAAAAGATAGAGTAGTTATACATGCACATTATCCTTAGGTGTGTGTCATTTAATTGCATAACTATCATTTTGTAGCTGCATTCACAATTTTTTGAGCATATACTACATCATGCATCTTATGTCTTCTGAAACATTAAAGGTGGTGAACTTGTTCCATATCTTCTAAATGATTCAAATGTATAAGTTATGTAACAAGAAGTGAGCCTGACAAATAATTCATTGTCATCTATGAAAATAAGGGCTTGAAAAAAAATTGAAAAAAAGAGAAGAAAAAAAAAGAATTGAGAAGTAAGTAGGATTGAGAGGGAGAAAGGAACCTATTCTCACTTACATACTAAGAAGAATAAGCACATGGTGTAGTTTTCTTAGATATTCCATCTCACCTTGAGACGGAATGATAGTGCATGCATCATTCCACCAAAAATATAGCATTAGGCCATTTTCACTTGCATTTTGCATCATGATAGGTCATTAATTTTTGTATTGCATGATTGACTGTTATGTGCTTTCATCTCTTCCACAACCACCTATCCCATCCACTCGTTGCTCTAATCGGTAGGCCACCCATGATATTCTCCTCATTCATTAATATCAGGAGATCTACTTCCATTTAGATGGTAGTTAGGAAATGAGCAACGTAGATAGGAGATCACAAGATGCATCAAGTATGGACCAAATGAGTTTATCATATTAACTGCTTTAATTGATAGTATTTCACTGATTGGGGGACAAACATCTTTTACATAGGTCTTTGGTCGCCTGGATGGCAGTTAGTGTTCAGTGGTCAATGAGGGCCGGTTTGTGGAAAGAAAGTGGGGATGATGTAGATTCATTTCATGTATTTATGTCATGTTGCTGACTTATCTCAACCAGATTCAAATTTTTGTTGCTCGAGGATGAGCAAGGTTTAAGCTTAGGGGAGTTTGATGCATGGGTTTTGAGTCATTTTATAGGCTTATTTTATATCTGTTTTATGCATGTATTTGATATTTTCTTGATTATATTTGCATAATTCACTATAGTTGGCCTTTAAACTCTTTTTGCATCAAATTATACTTCTGTTATCATATTTATATGATTTTATATGATCCCCAGACTTATACACATGTTTCGGCACTTTTTCAGGCACTTTTGCATTGTCCAGAGTCGATACTATCGACCCTGGTGTCGATAGTATCGACATTTCATCAGAAAGAAACCCAAAAATGTGATTTTGGAAGGAAAAACCTGTATCATGGTCGATACCATCTACCTGGGGGTCGATACTATCGACAGCGTCGGGATCTGGCGATTTTTCTGCACTAAAACGGAGCGTTTTAATCCGACGGTTGAGCTTTTTCGGAGCCGTAAAGTGGCCCTATGACCTAAGAAGAGCACGGCCGGCCCTAGGGGGATCTCATATGGTGTTGCAAAACATCCAAGAAGGAGGGAGAGAGAGAGGATACGAGAGACGAAGGCCGTCAACCGAGCGATCCGGGCACCTCCGACGGGCAATTTTGCTGCCGGAAGACTGCAAAACGTACGTTTCTCGAGGAGGATCTCCAGGAACACCTTTGTATCAGGGGTTACACGAGTTTGCTCCATGTCTCCCATGTTTTTATTCTCTACTCCTATGTATTTTCCATTGTCAACCATGCGGGGATAATCCCCTTTGTCTTTAGGACCGGGAGTAGCTCGGGTAATCATTGTAGGATACTTTTACATAATTTGTCTCTTAAATCTATGGTATGATTTCGTTTTCTCCATAATATCATTATGTTTGATCACCCTAATGATAATTTAATGCCTTTAATTTCTTTGAAAGAAGAATTAACAGTTGAAAAGAGACGAAATTCACATTAACTCATAAATTTCTTGAACAAGGTGATGTACGGTTAATGGTGGAAACCCAGAGGTTGATTTTAATGCACCTAATTTAGGGTATAGGTTACTACGACGGTGGAACTGACCTAGATTCCGGTAGTGAATTGTATCATGATAGTGAACAATTCTGACTACAGGCCACTACTCGGATTGAGAGATGAATGTGTTTAACTATATAGAAAGTCATACAATGAGAACCCGCGGTGAAACTGCAATCCTAAAGATTCCCATCTAAATTGATTAATCTCAACATTTAATCGGTTTCTTTGTTTTCTTTTATTTTTATTTTCTTTTTAATCAACTCTTAAAACCTTTTTAACTGGTCTAGCTGATTGTGAGCAGTTAGTAGTAGTCTACCGATAGTTCAGTGTCCCTGAGTTCGACTCGGGCCTCACAAAGGCCTATACTACATTGACGCGTGCACTTGCATTATACGCACGGTAAAATTGTGTCAATCACCACGACCGTTTTATACTTATGAAATCAATACTTCAAACCGATTAGGGTTTGCTATTCATATCGCATCACTCAAGGTTAGAGTTCTTATTTAGCATACTCTGAATTGGGATTTACTATACTCATCACATCACCCCGGGTTAGGGTTTACTATTCACATTAAGTCATCCTTGATTAGGGTTATCATTAATATCTCACCATTAGGGTTTACTATTCACCCTAAGTAAGAATGATCAACAAAGACCTTTAATTTAAGGGTTACCATGTCATCATTATGAATTAGAATTATATCATCATCATATATTAGGGATACTCCCATTATTGCCCTCAGTTAGGGTTATGATTCATTAACCATCATAATTAGGGTTTCATGATCTCACTAACATGGATCATACCCTAATTAGGTATTCATTTATATTGGGAACCCATTACTTGATTTACATTCACATAAGAAGTCTTCTCTCTCATCTTTCTATAAGTTAATGTTTTCATCACCCTTAATTAGGCTAAGTCAATTCAATATTGACATCGTGGGTTATGTCATCACTATTGTGATCATTAAGGCTTACTCATTCAAAGAGTACTAATAACTCTATCCCATCAAGGGTACCTTTATTATAATCACAATTGATCACATCATGTATCAAATCAACTACTTACTTGGTCCTTTAACCACTTTAAGTATCTATGGGGTTTAGGTTAATCAACCACTAAACAATCTTGACCATTAAGGCATCAAACGATCTTAACATTTTTAGACCTCAAACGGTCTTGTACACTAAACCTCCAAACGGTCTTGGACTGCCTTTGAAACCCTTTGGTGGTGAAGACCGTTTGGGTGATGTTGACTTTTGAAACTATTTGGTAAAGTGCACACTCAAGACCATTTGCCCAAGATGGGGGTGAAGACCGTTTGGTCAAGTTTGACTTTTGAAACCGCATGGACATAACCAACCTTGAAAACCACATGAGACTAAATAGTTTGGGATTGTTTGGTCCCAAATGGACTTGAGACCGTTTGGTCCCAAACGGTCTTGAGACCATTTGGTCCAAACCACCTCAAAACCGCAAGGACCAAAAAGTGTCTCAACCACTTCAATTGAGTTAGGGTTTCCAATGTTGAACCCCTCAATTAATCATGCTCCTGTTAGCCACTCATCGATTGAGTCAATTAGGTCAACTGTAAACTGATTTGAAACTCAATAGACCCTCAATTGATCATCAATTAGGGCTTGGATCAATTGGATTAGGGTTTGAAATTGATGACCCTTCAACATGCTTCAATGTGAGTCTAATTGATTTGAAACCATTGAACCACCATCCAATTTGGTCAAGACCTGACCCCAAATGGTCTTGGGATCATTTAGATGACCTCCAAATGGTCGTGAGACCATTTTATCAAGTCAACATCAAAAACTAACTCAACCAATTAAGGTTTGACTCATTGAATTGATCACTAGGTCAACAATCAATTACACTTCAACTTGTTACCTTTAGATTTTCAACCACTTAATCATAGTCAACCCTAGACCTCCAAACGGTCTTGGGTGACCCCCGAACAGTCTTGGGATAGTTTGGATATCCTCCAAACGGTCTTGAGACCGTTTGCCCATTATTTTATCAAAAACCAAGTCATTCAATTAGGGTTTGGATCCTAGGTTTAGTCAGCAATTCAGCAATCGATTACTCATCAACTTGATATCATTGGATCCTCAATTGGTCAACTATGCTTAACCCTAGACCTCCAAATGGTCTTGGGTGATAATCAAACGGTCTTGAGACCATTTGGGTGATCCCCAAATGGTTTTGAAACCGTTTGGGTCACTCAACCCAAACTTCAACTTAAATCAATTATTGAAATCAGCAATTGACCCGATTAGGGTTTAGGTGGTTGATGGGCCTTGAATTGCTGAACCACTTGGAATTAATTGATGATTTTTGGTAGGTAATTAGTCTACATTATTCTCAATAGTACTCCAAATGGTAAACACCACCAAACTGTCTTGGACTGTTTGCTTCCATGCGTTCTTGTGAAACCGTTTGCATTCAAACAGTTTCAAACTGCTTGCTCCAAACAGTTTGGCAAACCATTTGAGCAAGGTTGGGAGACCGTTTGATAAAGTAAAACTTGGATAAACATAGAGATTAACGTCATCATCTTCTACCTCAAGAACAGGGGCTGTTCTTCACTAAAATGATAGCAAGAACACACAAAGGTGTCTAAAGAAGAAGTATAAGCAATGATTTTAAGAAAAGAGGATGCATTAACAAATATTAACGGTTAGAGTTATAAAACCTGTCTCTAGGACTGATCCAGAGCTCCAAGCTTCGTAGCTTTAATGGTGGATGAAGCTCCAGTACTTTTCCAAGGTCCGTTCTTCAAGTTTTGGATGGAGAAGATGGTTAGAAAGAAGAATCGTGTGAAGAAAACCAATAATCCAACCTTGTTTTATGGTTTCCACCATGAATTTGAGATAGATGATGATCCATACTTACCCAACCAGATTGGTCGTCCTTTCTCTGGTATAGAGCTTTTCCTTGGTTGGACAAAGCAAGAAGATAAGGAAAAGAACTAAGGGAAACGGTCCCTTGCTTTCTTGAAAAGGATTCCTTTATATATTTATGGGTTTTTAGGGAAAAAGGAAAAAGAGAATCATTTCCTTTTATCTCTCAAGTATATCCACCAAGTCCTCCTACACTTCTTGGATACTTGGCCACCTTCTAAAAAGTTGCAAGACTTTTCAATTATCCAAGGTTTAAAGGACAAGAGACCAAACATCTTAATAAGTTGTATATTAATATCCATCCTTATTGGATATTGCTTAATTTATTATTAGTGTGAGTAGTTTCCACTCCTACTATGATCTTTCAAATGAGGTTCCTCTCTCATTTTATTTGCTCTACTTGATTCCAAGAAACATGAGAGATCCTTTAGAGGGTATATTTTATATATTGGACCCTAGGTTTTGGGTAAATTGCACTTTACACCAAAACTAGGTTTTAAAGCACAAGGATTGCTCTACAAGTTATTTCTTGGTGCTCAAGCTTTTGGAATCCATACCACCACATCATATACATTCTCATGATGTATCAACATCATAGAAACATCTTATCATGTGTAATTTTCAAGTTAGCCCCTCTACTTGGGTAATTTGCACTTTGGTCCAAAATTAACAAAACAATATTTCAACATTATGCAAAAAGGACTGAAATTGAAATATAAGTTCCTCTAAAGCCTTAATTACATTTCATAAGATGAACACAAGCATCTAATCACTTATTTAAGCAAAACATATAGGGTTAGTACATAACCCAGGTCAGGGATGTTACAATATCCAAGAATTCCTATCTCTATTTGTCTATGTATTTCAAACAAGTATGTATATCTAAATTCAATATGGTTCAGTCATTTATTTAAATTGATTCCAAGACTTTATGAAAAAGAGATATCAACATGTATATGTGGGGTTTACCATGATATTCGGGCATCCATTATCCAGTTTGAGTGAAGCTAGGTTGAGGGACCAGTTTGTAAATCTTACTCAAGTGAGGATAAGAAAGGTTCAATTGAGGACTAATATATACCAAATACTATGGTAATTTAATCAAAAGAACGAAGGATTTGAAATGAAGGATAATGTTTAGATAAGTTCAAATCAAGAGAGAATATGGTTTATAGCTCAAAATAGGTGTAGTATCTAGTATGTTACAACTCTTTACCCCTTAAAGAGTATTTTGTCCCCAAAATATACACATCTATGGTCTACTTAGACACAATTCACCATCTTTTAAAGGATTCAAATAGGGATTCAAATTGGCATGCCAACTACAACCTAGTATTTGTCACTCTCATAAAACCTAACTGTAGGTTTTAAGGGTTTCATATGACTCTCCTCTAAGGTTTTTCTCACACCTTCTTGATTGTTACTTAGCTCAAGAAATAATTGACAAAACTCCATGAAAAATATTTTTCTTTGTACATATAATACTATAAAGAAAATAACCCTTTTGATGGAAAAAATATTATGATGCAATACTGAAAATGACCAAAATCAATGAGATGACTAAGTAACAATCAGCTCTGACCAATATTTTCCATACTGACTATTTGACTCAAATAGTCAAAAGAAGATTTCCATGGAACCTAAAGGGTCACTGGATTAACTTTACTCATGATAGGGAAGAATGGTATTATTTTCTACAAAAAGGGGGATTCACCTTTAAAATACTAAGTTGTTCACATTTTCTGACATCTCAACTCATCTCTACTAAAATAGTGATGATTCATCTTCCCTAGTTGGTGAGTGATACGACTTTGTGAAGATTAACTTTGCCTGAGTTACTAATTTTTTTACTAGATAAGGCTAGCAAGACTAAGGTTAGTTCTAAACAACTTGAGTGAGTTCTAGGTATGCTAGTTTTTAACCCTAACTTCCATGAGATGTGCATGAATGTTGACTGTTTATGGATCTGATACCATGTTGTAAAGACTTGATCTTTAAAGGTGGAATATTTACAAAATGTGTCAAAAGCATAAAAATGTATCAAAAGCATAACAATATTTATTAAAAACATGATTTTACATCAGAGTTGCGGAAGCATTATAACATAATATTACAAGATTGAAAATAGAAATTAATTCCTATCTAATCTTCAACATGGGACAAATATGCATGTCTCTTCTATTCTTTCTTTGTATCACTGTCCATGATTTCCAGAAAGAACAAAATCACACATGGACCCCATTTAAGGAAAAATATAGGTCATCTAGGATGGTACTAAATTCCATTATTAAGCTATTTTAGAAATAAAGAGTTACGAGATCAAATCTAGGTAAGATTGCTTGGTGGACCATGGTAATAACAAAATGTAGTCTAGTTACCATGCTAGTTTAATAAGGTATGATAATTCAAAGTGGCAACTAGAAAACAATAAGGAGGTTCTCAAACTAATACCAAGATTTCAAAATGAAATGATTATTCTCAAAACTAATATCAATTTATTCAAAATGATATAATTAATATATTGGCACACTAAATCTAATATTTTGTCTTCTCTAGTGGCTAGGTGTCTAGCACTCTCCCCTCTATGAGAGAATAACACTTTCGCATGTGGGGTAACCAATAATAGGGGAACTTTAATTGTCCATTATCCACTGTGCAAGGTTTGGGGTTGTGACCCACCAAATCTAATGAGCCAAAGCTCTTAGCCAATGTTTCAAAATTTTGTGCCAATATGAAAATATAGCAATAAATCAATTTCTCTATAATATTCAACATTCAAAATTTTGTTGTTGTGAACTAAAACAAGAGGGAAAGGCTAATAAAATTGGTTCACCACTTTTGCAAAGTTATGTAAATGAAACTTAAGAGGGAAATAAATAGCTAAACTAAAAATCTGGAGTTTAGTACCTTTATATTAAGCTAAAGTTCCGAGTTTGCACAAGATGAATTATGGTTTTGTTCATGAATTGATGAAGGGGGCTACAAAGTAGACTGAGTTTGTTACTAATTGGCTCGAAATCAAGATTATTTTCAATTTGGATTAGATTTTCATCTGGATTATAATCTCCTATTGTTTCTATATTTCCATCTAGGTTCATCAATCTTTCAAACTTAGTATATAATTATTTTCTCCAATAAAGACCTCAAAAATTATTCTATCTCACATACAATTTTACTTAGCTACTATGGTCAAGATGTTTATTATATGAGTTACGACTTATCAAATTACTTTTATTAATAACCTAGTGTCTGAATCATACTTAACATATGCTAGTTATATGTCCACGTTTAGTTCTCAAATTAATACCTAAGCATGAATCATCATGAAGGGTAATAAGATACTTTGTCATACAGTTCAAAGAATAATACACCTTGTAGCATTTTCAAGTATTCTTTCCGCAAAATTATGTTCTTATTTGAATCATCATAAACATATTCTTCCTTGTATCTTATATTCCCTTTAAACACCATGTATATCTAATTACACTAACTTGTATAAACTATTTCCAAACTTCATATTGTATAATAAAATATTTATAATGTATATATTGAGGGCCTAATTTCATAATATGGTTGATTTTATAATAAGGGCCTTATAGTAGATAACTATATATAAGTACATGGTTATATATATGTAACAATATGTTAAACACTAGGTATTTGGTCAATTGATATGGGCCTCCATCATATCTAGATATTATATGATTACATCATTATTAGAATCTACTCTCGAGTATTATTAATGATTCTAAAATATTCTTCGTACATTTAAAAGATGTACCGGAAGGATTAGGTAATTAGCTTACAATGTGTAGGGTTTAGGTTGATCGTTGGTAGGTGAGTCTTATAATCACAAGCATCCTTGGTGTTGGTTGTTTACATTCATGCAGTAGGTTTCTCGGGGAGCCACATACAATCATTCCAGTCTGAGGACTCAAGGTAATTGGTTTGTATTTTTTGGAGAAGACTTCACCAAAGTAGAGAGTTGGATTGTCTGCAAGAATGTCGGTCGATGGTTTATGTCATCAGCCTATAATAGTTTTTTCATATGATCTATATGTGAAGAAGGAGATTTTTCCATATTTTGTGACTGGACGTCGTAGAGAAACTTTAGGTGTATTCTAGTATCTCATACATTTTGTTTAGACTTCTAAGATTTTTGGGGATTTGAAGGATGGACGGTAGGGACCATTGACTTTTTCTCCATCTAGAATTTTTTTGATCATGTTGGGGCTAGCTTAAGGTAGCAACACCACCAAGTTATTGAACTTATCATGGGTGCTTTTGATCATACAGGTCTGTGTGGGTTGAGGAAGTCTGAGCAAGTGATGATGAGGCTATTTGTGCTGGATAGAGTCATTGGTTGCTGTTTAGATCTACTGCCTAGGCCATTGTGGTCTAAAGATAAGATGCCATATTGTCTCTCAATGATAGTCTTCCTAGGATCATGGTGAGGGAGATGAGATTTGTTGCTGGCGAGGGGGCGGCAATGATGATATTTAGTGGTGGAAGTGACCGAGTAAAGGACATGTAAGGAGGCTCAATATATGCTGAGGTGTTGCCATTGTGAGGGAGTTCAAGTTTTAGTCTGCAGATGCCTTCTGACTCAGTAGTGTCATCAGTTATGAGGACAATGGTGGTGGCATGTTTGGAGGCCTCAAGGTTTGAATTAGTGATAGGATGTTTGATGGAACCATAGTAGAAGCTTGGTTGTAGTTTCATGTCTGTATCCATGGTTGGTTTTCCCTTCTTGATGGTTGAAGAGGAAGACGAGCAACTAGGTTCTCATCTACGTACCATTGCAAGGAGAGAGGGGAAAGGCGAGAGGGAACCAGGGCATAAGTTGAGAATGGCATTTATAATTAATGGTCTGTTCTGTCTTCTAACTAGGGAGAGGTGGAGGCGCAAGGTTTGCTAGTGTTTGGTTGATGATGTGGGAGTTATAAAAGGGAGACCAACTTCCTTGTCACACATGTTTTACACAGTGCGACAGTTCAATTGTTACAACCCTAATTTTTGGGTTCATTTGGTGAGAAATGTAATTTATCATATTAAAGATATTTGAACAAATAATGATATAATTTGGTTCGAATAAATGGATTTCATTTACAATAGCCTTGATGATTGTTTTGTGGGCTTTATTGGCTATTGGGCCCAAATAACAAGAAAATTCAATTAGTAAATGAATAATTGAATATTTGAGAAAAGAATGAAATAGAAACCTCTAGAAGGCAAAATGATGTAATCCAAGGATGGATTTCGTGCCTCTTGGGTTCCTTGGGTTCCAAGGAGTCCAAAGTTGCATAGAGAATGCAATAAGAAAAGAAAAGTTTATTAATTATTTCTTTATTAAGAAAGAAATTGAAAATAATGATAAAATGTGGAAAATGAGTGGAAAGAGGCATAAATGAGATTTCTTGGTAAAATTTCGTATCCATGAGGTTGCTAATATTAAAAGGAATGCCAATGACGAAAATAAAATAGAAATAAAGAGAAAAACTCAAAAAGAGTTATTTTAATGAGAAATAAATAAGATAATGTGAATTAATGCATATTGATGCATTTAGAAGGATAATGAGTATCCTTGAAAAAGGAATTTTGAAATAATAGAGTGTCTTAGAATGCAAGGAGTCCCAATAAAGAGAGATATAAAAAATACCAAAGTTGCAAAATAAGAGGATAATTTGCTACATAATTAATGATTTTTTGATGTTATCAAAAGGGGATGTTAATTACTTTAAGGAAGTTGATTTTCATGGCCAATAGAGTTAAAGACAAGCACAAGGAAGATAAAAAGAGAGAATTTCGAATTCCTTAATGACCAAGGATCATGGATAAGCAAGGAATTGCTAAGGAGAGAGAAAATACTTTTCTATTAAGGAAAATTCCTTTCGTATTAGGAAAAGCCTTGTTTTCTTCGAGGGCAAGTATGTTGGGGCATGGATACTCTCCCCTATATAAAGGGGTAGAGCCCAGGGTTGGCTTCATGAGGATCCCACGTAACCTTCTCTTCTTTCTCCCTCCTCCTTCTTCTTCTTCTTTCCCGAAACCCTAAAAGTGAGGGTAGAATAACCCTAGAGCGAGCGGAGGGCCATGAAGCGGTCTGGAGGGTGGCCTGGTGATCCAAGCACATCTGAGGTTGATCGAACAACCTCCCTGGACTCTCACTTAACCAGTTACGTTGGCTGGAGGGTTGTATCACGGCTGTAGGTGGCAGACCTGACCATCTCGATCCCCGCCGCCATGGTCGCTCCTTGGGACCTCGATGACCACGGCTGAGGGTGACGGAGGCAGGGCGTAGGTCTCCAGTGGCCCCCAGGTCTTGGGGACGGGAGGAGGCACCCTCGTGAGCCATCATAGGTTGGTCGTAGCGCTGGTTCGCGCAAGGTAGAAGAAGACTGTGCGTTTGACCGTTCTACCCCTCGGGGTGCCAAAGAAATGATATGTAAGTCAAGGGCAATTCAGACTTTCCGAAATGTTTCCCAAAACCAAGCCACGCCAATGTTGCATGGAGGAAGCTACGTGGCGGCTTCTGATTGGTCAGAGTAAGTGAAATCTTACAAAATTCATAATTAATCATTGCTAGCTCGGATTTAGATAAGTTATATATGAATTTTGATCATAAAAACACAAGGAATCCAATAAAAATAGTTTTATAGCCTGAATCTGATAATAGTTCGAAATGTAGTGTAAATTTTCATCTTTAATGAATTAAAGATTAAGAAATCCTATTTTGAAATGAATAAAGTATTTAATAGGGTTTAATAGATCATAAGAGTTAATGTTAACCTATTAAATGTAAAAAGGTACATTATGTTCAAAAAGGAAGAGCTTTGCATGTGATTAGTCTAATTTAGAGTTTATGTGCATAAATATGCTTGAAATTTGAAAAGTACATAAAGTTATCATCTTTAATGATTTAATTAAGGAAAAACCCTTAGATTTGATGATAGATGGACTTAATTATGTTATTTGGATAATTCAAGCCAATATTAACCTGTTGTTAATAAAAGTGAAAATAGGATCTAAAAAGATGATCTTTTTATATAATTGGCTTAATTTATGGTTTCGTGCATGAATATGCATTAATGAGCTTGAAAACCCTAATTTAGGTGAATATCTCTTTTAATTGTTTTAATTGTTCAAATCCATAAATAAATAGGGATATGATGATCCTAAGTCAATGTGGGTATAAAAGACTATTAAAATGGATAATTTGAGCAATTAGGGTTTATATGGGTAGAAAAGAGTATTTTAGGATTTGTTGACCTAAAAGGGATAAAGTTTGAGGAATGGATCTAAGAAACCCTAATGAAGATTAATGAAACCCTAAAATGGATACAAAAATCCTAGAAAGTGAATCCAAGTCAATAAAGTAGATTCTTGATAACGTGTGTAATAAATAGAGTACATATTCTTTTTAGGAATTATGTGATTGCTTGCTTGGATTGCATTCTTGGTTGGATTTGCTTAATGTTTGTGAAATCATCAAATCAGGTATGTGGTTACGCTTATGAATATATAGAGTTATGTTTTCCGAGGTTTATTGAAGTTTTCATCGATGACATGAATTAATTGTTGGATGATTTTAATTCATGCAAACTATAATATGGATATGACTATCACCTAAGATATGTGCCTACTAGCTCAGATCCTGGTCCCCTCTGTGGCTTATTAGTTGACCTAGTACATGGCTACCTATGGGGTAGGTCCATCAGGTCATCGGATGACTTAGTACATGGCTACCAATGGGGTAGGTCCATCAAGTCACTTTGAGTTAGATATTGGGCTACTGTTGGGTAGTGCCATACGACTCTATTACCCTAGGTATTGGCTACATGTAAGGTAGGACCATGGGGGTAAGGATCTACCTAAGGAGAGGTAGCATGCAAGTTCACTGTAGGGACATCACAGAGATAGGAGATAGGTAAGGATTGAGTAATATGGCTTAAAATGTAATCTTGGTTGTTAAATGATTAATTGAATGATTACGTTGTTATCATAGTTGCATGTTTATTTTTTCCCCACATACCAGCTTCGTGCTGACCGACGTTTTGTTTGTCGGCGTTTTAGGTACAATGAAAAGAAAAAATAGTAAAGTGGCATATGTAGTATTAAATGAGAATTAAAGTGCAAAGGAGGATTAGATAGATAAGTATTTGTGTGGATAGAAGTTTCGAAATCCTAGTTTTAAAAAGTATGCAAAGTTTTTATTTTTACCATATTTCAGTATAGTTGGTAGAATTTAATAATTGTTAATGATTATTTGTCGAACGTTTGATCTGGGTTATTGGTTAACGGCTCTGACCTTTCGGTCTCCCTTAATTGGGGGTTACTGGGAGGCGGGGTCGTAACATTTGGTATAAGAACTTAGGTTCCTCAGTTAACCATTAATAATTATTAAATTTTATAAACTCCATAGAACCCAAGGGAGTTATTAGAGGATTATCCGAAAGATGGAGGTGTCTAGAAAAGGATCACAACCGGGGGCTGGCAATATTTTCCTCTGCACCGCTAGTCGGAATACGAGGACTCCCAGATCAATGTGACTGTGTGGCCAAAGTCTTAGGGTATGAGTCGAAATAAGATACCTTTAGGACTCTCTCATCTTGTTCATCCCTTCTCAACTCAAATTCTGTTAAGGACCTTAAGGATTAGGGTTTTCTCTCTTCTCCTCACCCTCTTGAGGTATGGGTAAGGTTAATAAGGTCTAAGGAATCCTCCACCAAATTAATGAAAAGCATGTAAATAAGATGTCATGGATATAAACTTAATAGAGTAAGTGTAAAGGAAAAGATACATGCTTAGGTCGTATGACACGAGTTGTCATTGCCCTCAGGAAAGACCTGAGGATAGACCTCCTTGGCAGGAGGATGAGTAGAGAGTGTTAGTCTTGGAGGTAGAGACCTCCATTAAAAGTAGAGACCTAGCACATCCTCTGAGGATGATGTTAACCCTAACCCTAAGTGAAGGTTAGAGAGATATATGACATGATGAGTTATATGTCATGGTTGACCGAGTGTTTGGTTGGACATGCTTTTGAGATGTCATAAGAGGTTAGATGACCTAGTACCATTGGCAACCCAACCCTGGAGAGGGTCATGCGTGTTAGAGCGAAGGATAGCTCCTTCATGGATGAGGTTAGAGAAGAACCTATAGAAACCTTATGAGCTGTTGCAAGTAGGATATAGCCTGAACCCAGAGTACATCAGTAGTACGATCAGCGATTTAAAACCGAGACTAGAAGGACAAGATGGATGGCTTATGAGATAAGCATAAGGGGCTATGGATAATCATGAGCAAACATAAGTTTGAGCATAGGCTTCACCCCCATAGAGGTATTCATGTAAGCTTGATACTTCATGGAGAGAGGACCTCTAATGGTGAGGTTGGTTGTAGGGTTAGCTCTAGAGAGAGAGCAGGAAACCCCTCCAAGAAGGTTGCAAGCCTAGACTCCGAGATTTGAGGATTAGTGGGGAGTTGAGGATGATGAAACCAAAGTGGATGATAGGGGTTGTCTCATGCTTGATCCCTAGAGGTTGATGATGTCTTGGTTTCCATGAGAGGAACCAAAACCTAGAGAGAGGATGAGTCTGCTGGTACCTCTGTACCTATGGTATAGATGAGAAGAAGAGTTCCTCAGACCTGGAGAGGTATAGTAACAGGTTATGAGGCCTTGAACCTTGTTGTTTGTCCTTGAGGAGGACTTAACTTTAAAGTGTTGATCGAGGAGAAGGATGACAGGAAGTGTATGTCATACCCAGTACATGTTTGGTTTATGGTTAAGAGGTTGAACTAATAGCTGGACATCAAGAACATGAACCTAGGGTTCCTAGGCCTAAGAGGGGAAGTGGTCTCATGATGATAATTAAGTTGCTATAGTTTCGAGCATGGTACTCCTCATGTATAGAGGAAAAGGGAAGTCCCTTAAGTTTAAGGTATGTTTGATGAACCCCTCACAGCTAGGTTGATGATAAAGGAAGGTATGATCTTGATCTAGCATTGAGGAAAGAGGACAAGTATGACCTAGCATGGTTCAGTTGGTGATCTGCTTGTGCCTAAATAGCTTTCTAGGGTTAAGTAGGATCATGTGGATGTAAACCCTAGACCTAAGAGCTTTTCTTACCTTATTTCTAAGAGATAGTTTTCCTCCCATCTTGGGAGAGGGACCCCTTTGGTAGGGTGTATATCATTTTTTTTTGGTTTAAGGTAACCTAAAGAGGTCTCATAGGATATTGAGAAGCTAAGTGAAAAGTACATGGTATGATAATGAACCTGTAGACCCATAGATATCCATCTCTAAGTGCATGTGGATGTGTTACCATGGAGGTAACTGGTAAGGGGCCTGACCAAGGTAGGCAGATCACCATGACCCCTATGAAAGGATGGATGTCAACCCATGTATACAAAGAGAGATGATGAAGGCTTGGGCAAGGTTCTAAGTTGAACATGTACTATAAGAGAATCTTAAGTCTATCTTAGGGCCAGGTAGGGATAAGACCGATGGAAGTAGGAGTTGCCTAATTCCCCAGTTGCACATGACCATAGGGTCGGGAGGTAACAACTATCACTGTCTGAGGGCCATGGGTTAGGAGATTGATCCCCTTCATGAACTCATGGGACCCAAAGGGCAGATGAGTAGGGCACTCTCTTGATGCATGAGGGAAGAGGGATGACCCCAAAAGAGCCGACACCCTATAGACCTAGAGGAGATGACCAAGGATATAAACCTCAGTAGGTTCAAGACTAGTTTTCCATGGAGGTAACTTTGATATCGAGATAATTGTGATGTAGAGACATAAGTTGTGCGTTTCAACTTAGATTGGAAGGTGTACTGGCAATGTGGGATGTACCATCTCTACTCGTGGAACAGGTAGAACTTTGTATTTGGATGGCCGCCAAGTGCTTATTTCCTCTTATTATGATAGTGAGAGATAGGACAATACGCATGCCATACACTAAGGATAAAAGATGGATATGAGTTGGGACGTTGCTATGAGGTAAGTGGACAGAGATGATAACATATCCTTGTAGAGTGAATAATACATACATGGTTTACAAATAGTAAGAGTACTAAGGTAATCACCTTGTGAGGATGTTTTTACCATGAGATATGTGGAACTTACAAGTTTTACCAGGTTGAGTTTTGATCACCAGGATGATGAAATCAGAGGGTTTTCTTAATGAAGATAGACATAGAAGTTTGATGTGAGTCGATAAGTGAAATACATGGAAGTGTATGTCTTCAATGTTACCTAATACCTAAGGATGTGAAGTGGTTGAGATATAGCTTCCTAGTTTGGCTAGAAGAGGTTGTTAGGCTAACCCTAAGCTTGGAAAGAAGATATGTCTGGCTAACACTCAGAGGTAACAAGATATGTTGAACAAGTTAATGGTTGTTTAGTTAGCCAGTCTAGTCCTTGATGTAATGAAATGATGGTGATGGAACCTCGGATACACTTCTTTGGGTCAAAAGGTAATAAAACCCTAATGAGAATGGTTTAGGGTTCTGAGGAATCGATCGTAAGGAATCATGACATACAAGAAATAATGATGTTGAGATCACCTTACACCATGGTATTACTGTGATAATGAGTGGTAGTAGTACTATGGATGCTGGAGATGAGGTAGCATGTGATATGTTGCCATGCATGATAGAAAGTAAAGGATGAGCATCAGTAACCCAGTGCATTGACATAGAGGATAAAGAGTTCCTGGAAGAGAAAGGGAGTTAATCGCTATGGATGTTGTAAGTCTCCCCTGGATCAAGGAAGATCGAGATGCAATATGGGTTATGGTAGATTGCCTTACCTAGATGACATGAGAAAGAAAGAATACTATTGAACTACATATGAGAGAGGTGGTTCAACTACACCATGAGGTTGAGTATAAAGGTTCTTGAGGTTGACCTAAAGGTTCCCTTCCAAAAGGTGGAAGTAGGTACATGAAGAACTCAATGTTAGTACAGTTTATCACCCCTAACTAATGGTTAGTATGATCCAGACTAAAGGGTCTGATGAGAGTATATGTGCTCGTTTAGGGTGATAGCTAGAGGTAGTTCTTGTCCTATGCAAGATGAGAAGTTAACCACCATAGCCAGTATTGGGATTTAAAGAAGCTCTGTAAGATAGGTTGTGTCGGTCACCACTTCAGTAAGGTGATGTTGGTGAAAGGACCACGTGATGGTTAGAAAAGGACCACAGTGCATGCAAATGAAGTTGCTTTGATCGTGCAATGGCTGAAAGGAGCCTAGAGATGAAAAGATTTGTGAGCAGATGCAAGGTAGACTGACATGCAGTTCATTGTGGGAGTGTATGTGACATGAAAAAAATCCGACCCCTCTAAGTTATAGCTAAGAGAGTTGAGTCCTCGATGCATGGGTTCTTTTGACATGGTTTGGTGGAGAAGGTTAAGTTTGACCTTACCCCTCAGGATAAAGTAATGTGTGATGAGTTCCATGTGTCCAACTTAGATCACTATGTGAGGTACCCCGACCATGTGCTGAGCAATGAACCTAGTGAGCCCCAAGGGAGGCTGAAATGGCCTGAGTCACTTGTGCAGTTTATAGACGACAGGATGAAAGAACTCAGAGAGAAGAATATGTGATGATAAAGGTTCTTCAGAAGAGCCATGAGTACGGTAAATCCACATAGGGGCCAATGATGGACATGGAAAAGTCTTATCCTGAATTGTCTATTTGCTTAATAAAATTTTGAGGACAAAATTCCTATAAGAGGGGAAGGATGTTACAACCCCAATTTTTGGGTTCATTTGGTGAGAAATGTAATTTCTCATATTAAATATACTTGAACAAATAATAATATAATTTGGTTCGAATAAATGGATTTCATTTACAATATCCTTGATGATTGTTTTGTGGGCTTTATAGGCTATTGGGCCCAAATAACAAGAAAATTCAATTAGTAAATGAATAATTGAATATTTGAGAAAAGAATGAAATAGAAACCTCTAGAAGGCAAAATGATGTTATCCAAGGATGGATTTCGTGCCTCTTGGGTTCCTTGGGTTCCAAGGAGTCCAAAGTTGCATAGAGAATGAAATTATAAAAGAAAAGTTTAATTAAGTATTTCTTTATTAAGAAAGAAATTGAAAATAATGATAAAATGTGGAAAATGAGTGGAAAGAGGCATAAATAATATTTCTTGGTGAAATTTCATATCCATGAGGTTGCTAATATTAAAAGGAATTCCAATGACAAAAATAAAAGAGAAATAAAGAGAAAACCTCAAAAAGAGTTATTTTAATGAGAAATAAACAAGATAATGTGAATTAATGCATATTGATGCATTTAGAAGGATAATGAGTATCCGTGAAAAAGGAATTTCGAAATAATAGAGTGTCTTGGGATCCAAGGAGTCCTAATAAAGAAGAAAGATAGAAAAAATACTAAAGTTGCAAAATAAGAGGATAATGTGCTACATAATTAATGACTTTTTGATGTTATCAAAAGAGGATGTTAATTACTTTAAGGAAGTTGATTTTCATGGCCAATAGAGTTAAAGACAAGCACAAGGAAGATAAAAAGAGAGAATTTCGAATTCCTTAATGACCAAGGATCATGGATAAGCAAGGAATTGCTAAGGAGAGAGAAAATACTTCTTTATTAAGAAAAATTCCTTTTGTATTAGGAAAAGCCTTGTTTTCTTTGAGGGCAAGTATGCTGGGGCATGGATACTCTCCCCTATATAAAGGGGTAGAGCCCATGGTCGAGTTCATGAGGATCCCACGTAACCTTCTCTTCTTTCTCCCTCCTCCTTCTTCTTCTTCTTTCCTCAAACCCTAAAGGTGAGGGTAGAATAACCCTAGAGCGAGCGGAGGGACATGAAGCGGTCTGGAGGGTGGCCTGGTGATCCAACCACATCTGAGGTTGACTGAACAACCTCCCTGGACTCTCGCTTAAGCAATTACGTTGGTTGGAGGGCTGCATCACGGCTGCAGGTGGCAGACCTGACCAACCTGATCCCCACCGCCATGGTTGCTCCTTGGGACCTCCACGACCATGGCTGAGGGCGACGGAGGAAGGGTGCAGGTCGCCAGTGGCCCCCGGGCCTTGGGGACGGGAGGAGGCACCCTCGTGAGCCGTCGCATGTTGGCCGCAGCGCTGGTTCACGCAAGGTAGAAGAAGACTGGGCGTTTGACTGTTCTACCCCTCAGGGTGCTAAAGAAATGATCTATAAGTCAAGGGCAATTCAGACTTTTCAAAATGTTTCCCAAAACCAAGCCACGCCAACGTTGCATGGAGGAAGCTATGTGGCGGCTTCTGATTGGTCAGAGTAAGTGAAATCTTACAAAATTCATAATTAATCATTGCTAGCTCGGATTTAGATAAGTTATATATGAATTTTGATCAGAAGAACACAAGGAATCCAATAAAAATAGTTTTATAGCCTGAATCTGATCATAGTTCGAAATGTAGTGTAAATTATCATCTTTAATGAATTAAAGATTAAGAAACCCTATTTTGAAATGAATAAAGTGTTTAATAGGGTTTAATAGATCATTAGAGTTGATGTTAACCTGTTAAATGTAAAAAGGTATATTATGTTAAAAAAGGAAGAGCTTTGCATGTGATTAGTCTAATTTAGAATTTATGTGCATAAATATGCTTGAAATTTAAAAAGTACATAAAGTTATCATCTTTAATGATTTAATTAAGGAAAAACCCTTAGATTTGATGATAGATGGACTTAATTATGTTATTTGGATAATTCAAGCCAATATTAACCTGTTGTTAATAAAAGTGAAAATAGGATCTAAAAAGATGATGTTTTTATATAATTGGCTTAATTTAGGATTTTGTGCATGAATATGCATTAATGAGCTTGAAAACCCTAATTTAGGTGAATATGTCTTTTAATTGTTTTAATTGTTCAAATCCATAAATAAATAGGGATATGATGATCCTAAGTCAATGTGGATATAAAAGACTATTAAAATGGATAATTTGAGCAATTAGGGTTTATATGGGTAGAAAAGGGTATTTTAGGATTTGTTGACCTAAAAGGGATAAAGTTTGAGGAATGGATCTAAGAAACCCTAATGAAGATTTATGAAACCCTAAAATGGATACAAAAACCCTAGAAAGTGAATCTAAGTCAATAAAGTAGATTCTTGATAAAGTGTGTAATAAATAGAGTACACATTCTTTTTAGGAATTATGTGATTGCTTGCTTGGATTGCATTCTTGGTTGGATTTGCTTAATGTTTGTGAAATCATCAAATCAGGTATGTGGTTACGCTTATGAATATATCGAGTTATGTTTTCCGAAGATTACCGATGTTTTCATTGATGACATGAATTAATTGTTGGATGATTTTAATTCATGCAAACTATAATGTGGATATGAATATCACCTAAGATATGTTCCTACTAGCTCAGATCCTGGTCCCCTCTGTGGCTTATTAGTTGACCTAGTACATGGCTACCTATGGGGTAGGTCCATCAGGTCATCGGATGACTTAGTACATGGCTACCAATGGGGTAGGTCCATCAAGTCACTTTGAGTTAGATATTGGGCTACTTTTGGGTAGTGCCATGCGACTCTATTACCCTAGGTATTGGCTACCTGTAAGGTAGGACCATGGGGGTAAGGATCTACCTAAAGAGAGGTAGCATGCAAGTCCACTGCAGGGACACCACAGAGATAGGGGATAGGTAAGGATTGAGTAGTATGGCTTAAAACATAATTTTGGTTGTTAAATGATTAGTTGAATGATTATATTGTTATCATAGTTTCATGTTTATTATTTCCCCCACATACCAGCTTCTTGCTGACCGACATTTTGTTTGTCGGCGTTTTAGGTACAATGAAAAGAACCAACAGTAAAGTGGCATATGTGGTATTAAATGAGAATTAAAGTGCAAAGGAGGATTAGATAGATTAGTATTTGTGTGGATAGAAGATTCAAAATCCTAGTTTTAAAAGGTATGCAAAGTTTTTATTTTTACCATATTTCAGTATAGTTGGTAGAATTTAATAATTGTTAATGATTATTTGTCGAACCTTTGATCCGGGTTATTTGTTAACGGCTTTGACCTTTCGGTCTCCCTTAATTGGGGGTTACCGGGAGGCGGGGTCGTAACATCAATAGTCTAATAGATCTAGTCAAAAGGATTGGTAATTACACATACTTCATATCTATTAAATGGAACCCCATATGTTTGAGTTTTAACTGTGAATACAATTTCTATTAACACTTCCATTTTGACCTTAACTTTTCTCATACTATATCCAAGTATTCCTATATCTATTTATATATGTATTTCGAACAAGTATGTATACCTAAATTCAATATGCTTTAGTCGTTTATTTAAATTGATTCCAAGACATTAAGAAAAGGAAGATCATTATGTATATGTGGGGTTTACCTAGATATTGGAGCATCCATTATTTATTATGAGTAAATCTAGTTTGAGGGACCAATTTGTAAATCTTACTCAAGTGAGGATAAGAAAAGTTTGATTGAGGACTAATATATACTAAATACTACGATAATTTAATCAAAAGAATAGAGTAAAATTTGAAATGTAGGGAAATGTTGTATATAAGCTCAAATTAGGATAGAATATGGATTATATCCCAAAATATGTGTGGTATCCAATATGTTATAGGTATGGTGTGTACTATGTGGTATAATCATTCTTTTATTGCACAATGTTCCTTCTGTTGGTGTAGTGCACCTTTTAGGTTAATTTCTTGAGTCTTTTTGTGTTCTATTTCTAATTCTATTCTTATTTCTTTTGAGTTAGGAGAGACATTAGTCTCCCCCTCCCTCAAACTCGTGGCAGAGGTCGGACGCTTGGGAGGGTGGTAAATTCAAGGCAGCTTCTGGGAATCGAACTCAGGTCCCTTCGTGAGGGGTCACCGTGCTTGACCACTTGGACCACTCCTTTCTGGCTCTATTCCTATTTCTTATTTAAATATAAATTCTAATATTCTACATTCTATTTTAATATATTAACAATATTTCAGATTCCACTCAATAATGAAAAAATAAACAGAAACATTATACTGAGGTTTTAATTCTAATAGTTTTGTTCATGACACGAAGAAAAGTTTACTAGCACTTTATAATGAGAATTGATGTATGATAGTCCTAAAACCAAAATCGAAATTTTTAGAGTTAATTGTATGCAAAAGAAGATTACTGAAAGGATCCAAGATAAACATTCACTCTATATGTACTTGAAAATATAAATGCACCGCTTTATACAGAACAATCTATATCTGGTGATTTAGACTAATCATCTGAATATGATACAAAGGACTAGAATTAAAAGAGCATGGACAACTTGCCTTTGACATTGATGATTTCATCAAGGTATTCTAGATTTCTTGTTGCATGAAATAATTACTTGGACATCATCAAACCTCTATGAGTCCATGTGTGTTTTTTAAGGCCCATCATCCTAACCTTCTATAGAAAATGAGGGTTCTATATTTCTAGTATTCAAACACTAATGTAAACCACTTTTCTTTTTTACTATTAAATTAAAACCAATATCACACAATATATAAAAACTATATATGGATATACCAATATGAACCTAATTAATCATCTTATGAACTAATAGATGAGTATATACATCATTAACTAATAGTAAATATCAATACTCACATTTACTAATCCTATTTACTTTGTTATGAAAAGAAATGAAAATACAATTACAATTAGTTTCAATCTAATAAGTATATAAATCACATGTTGTCTTACAAATAATCATAGTTATCTTACACAATGATCACTTAGGTCCAAAAGTTAAATACTAACATAATTATACAACAAACTCTATCGAATCTTGGGAAACAATATAACCATTATATATTTGGGTTTAGATAAAGTCTCATATTATTTCATAATCAAATAGTGGGTCAATAACCCAAAATACCCTATTAGAGTTTACATAAATCCTAGGTAAAATATTAATTTAGAATAATCAGGCTTAGTAATAATGAAAAAATATTAAAATACACTTAAAATATTCATTTATTTATAATGCCAGCTCTTATTTTTAATGCACGAAATTTAAACTTATATACATTTAATTGTAAAATACATTAAACCTATCGTAATACATTTAATGAAACATAATTATTATCTTTTAAAATGGGTTGATCTTTTAATGCAAAATATAATAAATTATTTATTAATCTTTAAAGTGGGTTGTTATTTTGATGAAAAAGACATTAAATTCATATATATATATATATATATATATAGTTGCCCAATTATATTAAATATCATACATACAATACATCCTCCTTGTACATTATTATAGAATGACAAGAAGCATTATGTATATACCTTTTTTCTAAATTCTGAGATTGCAATCTCAAGATATGAATTCTGGAAGAATACCCTTTTCAAAGTAATCTTGATTGTTGATTATGGATCTATCCATCTATATTTTCCATGTTGCGTGCTCCGATGTCATAAGACATGGTGCCTTGCATATCCATTGCCTAGATCCTACTTTTCTTGACCCACAAGCCAACTCTTCTTTGTTTGATGCATTCTCTATCTATGAAATAGAGCATGACCACCAACTAACTCTTCTCTGGCATCTCGATCTTGATTCTAGGGCAATTATTCACCTTGTGACCTACTCCATCCAACCCTCCATGCCTCTATTTTCTTAATGGCATGGTTATGAGGCCGATGGTTGCAGAGGTTCAAAAACCCCAAGTACACTTGATGCATTGATATCACCACTCCTATTCTCTTCTTAGTATTTCTCTCTTACCTTTGTACAAAATGAGCCTAAAACCCCAATTTTCATGGAAACAAGGTCCTTTATAGCCTTATCCTACACAACCATTGGGAGAGAACCCCTTCACACAAGGAGGAGGCATCCAGTAGTTTGTGATGGATGAGGTCTTTTCCTGGCTAGTTTTTTTTTGTTTTTCACATAATTCTTTACCATTTTTTACTATTAATTTGGACCTCTAAATATTATTAAAAATTACAAAACATTTTCTCTAGACTCATAACATGATACAATTAATATATGTATCTTTAACCGGACCCAAACTCTTATCCAATTGTTAACAATAATAATCAACATGTGATAGTAATTATAAACATCATATTCATTAAAGTATTATTTAATATGCTCGTATAATTCCCAAAAATCTATTCCATCATTATGTGTAACTTTTTAAATTATAAATCGATCCCACTTGTTATGCTCAAAACAAGTCGCTTTTAGTTATCCTCAATATATGAACATATTTACCATTATTATGTCTTTCCTAGTTTTAATAGCAAGACAACTTGAAATCTCCCAAAATTTAAGACGCTGTCTGATTATATCTGAAAAGCCTAAAATATCTATTTTCAATTTTTAAAAATGTATACGTTGTTAATCTTTGCATAAATCCCCTGATGTGTATAACTTTTAATTAAAGTGCATATTTTAACAAAAATCTTGTGAAACATATTCCCAAAATGTGGGATGTTGCACCACACATGAGATTGGCTTGGAGGATGTGATGTTGATTGCTATGACTGTAGTAATGTCCACAAGTTATTTACTTTGAGATGAAGAGTCCAATTATTTAAAAAAATAGGAGGAAAGATATAAAGTTCATCAATGAATAGTCCAAGTGTTCTAATTAACGAGGAGGCCAAATTTTTACTAAATAAGAAGGTTGGAGATATCGTTGCTAGTTGAAAAGTCCAACGGTTAAAGAAGTCAAGTGGATGAAGAGTCGTTTAGTAGAGTAAAATAGAATTTATATCATATATGATAAATGTATGTAATATATATATATATATATATATATATATATATATCAGAATCAGGTAAATATATATTCTGACTTCCTCCTACAAATACAGGAGGTCAACAGTTACATATAGTCCCTCACCATATAACATAAGAAAAGATAAAGATATCCCCCAACTATCTAATGTGCAACTTACGTTTAACACATTTACAAACTTTTACAGCAATAATGGCTAGTTTTGCAGCTGATCCTCCATGTTTCCTTGCGTTCCTTTCCTCATAGATATGGTAGCACCGTGCAACAAATAAGATTATACAATTATCGCTCCTTCCACAACTAGATAACATTCTTCTTGGCTCCTCTTTCAGTTGGATATGTACATTGAATTCATCGTCAATAATTTTTCATACCTACTTTGTGAATTTGCAGCAACCTACAAAGTGGGTACGGGACTCCTCCTCTTTGCATAGCAAACAAACAACAACAACCTCCTGATTTTATCTGTGTATTTTGTCTAGGATAGGTAAATCATTGTGTAGAATTTTGTATACATACATAATCAATTTTGGAATATAAATTACAGCTCATATCTGTTTCATATGTCCATCTTTTGGTTCTCTAGCTCCTCTCGTTGCTTCCAAAAGGTTGGTGTTTGCATCTTTGAGTCTCCATCCTCCCACCTCAAAGGGATCAAACAAATGCTTAATTTGTCGTCCATCTCTGTCATAACATTAATTATGCGTGAGTATCCCTCCCTCGTACTTGGTGTAAAATCCAACCCCTATGGGTATATATAATATAATATTTTAGAACAAATTACCTAGACAAAAAACTACTTGTTATATACTTAATTATAGGTAATAGATAGATTGATAGCTATAGATTTAGTATCCTTGAATGGTAATGAGATGTCATCTAAATAACAACTATAAGAATTATAAATATTACTAACATATTAGTAGATGTCCGTATATTTCCATTTTCATCGGTTGATGTGTTTCGCTTTGACCAAGAAATATGACATCATCAAATATTGTAGATCTTGTGGTCACTAACATAATGAAATAGCATTTTGATCGTTAGAGTATAAGATATTAATTTGCACGATGTATGTGTTTGGAACCATTTTAGTTAGCACATATTCGAAACGCAAACCAGTTTTTTTCTTTCTATTTTACTTGAAACGTAAAAATATAACCTATTTGTTAGTGTAATAGTTGACCTATATAGGCTAGACCTCTTGTAAGAATAAGTGAAAATATTTTCGTTATAATAAAATATTTAAATAATATGAAAAGTACATCTATTTCCATGTTTAGGCCATACATTTATGTTCATTATATATATATATATATATATATATATATACATATACATATATATATATATACATATATATACATATACATATATATACATATATATATATATATATATATATATATATATATACATATATATATATACATATACATATATATATATATACATATATATATATACATATATCTATATACATATATATATATATATATATATATATATATATATATATATATATATATATATATATATATATAACGTGCTATTGACATGTGGAACAATTGAATATATTCAAGTTTTAATATGATTTGTGGCTGGAAGCCAATAATTCGCATCGTGTAACAGTGATTTACAAACACCAACCACATTTGTTTGTCACTTGAACTAATATTTAATGAGGAATACTTATATAATTTTAAAAGAAAAACTATTAAGGCATTGAACACCAGTTCAAGATTGTACAATGTGTACTTAAGAAAATAGTGTGGATTATGTGTACTCAAGAAAAGTGTGGATACTAAGAGTTCCAAGATCTAATAGTACGTATAGTTGCTTTAAAATGTAAGCAAGCCTAAATTTTGTAATGAAAAGAATAAATAAGCTTCTACTTAAATCTCCATTTTATTAGCTAATTTCCTCCCAACTTCATTAGGACCCCGTTTCATGTGTAAATATTTTATCCAATTAGCATCGTATTTGTTACTTCAACATAACTGGATTCTGTATTCGTCTCTAATAAAATCAAAATAAGATAAAACAATTTAAGATTTGAATGACAAATATATGGATTAACAATGAAGAAATAGCGCACAGTCGTTTCTCAGCGGGAAGCGTAACGGGACTTTTTCGAGTCAACTAACGTCTGCATCGCCCGCTGGCTTTGGCAGGCGTGTGAATTTAACATGTCAAAGTTCAATATTAATTCATTAAATGGCCAACATTTAGGTAGACGACAGGGAAATGAAGCGTTTCTTCGACTATATATATACCAAACCGAGTTCGCTGGTTTCAGTCATCCATGCGGATATATCTTCGGCCGGCAGTTTGTCCATCACACAACTACTTGAGTCAAGCCGCTTGATTCGTACCATTTCAGTTCTTGGACAATGGGCTTCTTCGTGGGGCTCGCCGAAGAAATGTTGGTATCGCCGTTTAATGTTGTCGCATCCTATATAATGACCGAGCTTTTTTTTTTTGTTGAGGAAATATAATGACTGAGCTTATAATATACTTTCGTGGGGATCGTGCTTTTGTGGAATGGTCGTTTTCTGTAGTGAGTATGCGATGCTGGGATGCAAGATTTATATAAGTAGTATGACTGAGCTAATAATATGCTTTACGTAGTTTCACCCAATATCATGACTATTTCATTGTTTACCTGCTTCATCAATTGGGCTTTGGACACATTTTTTGTTGATAATCTCCTAGCTGATTCCATGAACCAAACAAAAAACAAACCACGATCCCCATATCTTACCACCGCTCCCACCAATTGCGTCCCCTCCCGCGCACCCTAACTCACAGTACCGCCTGCATTATCCCCAACTCGGAGCAGTTGTTCTGCCGTCTCGACCTCGCTCATACCACTAATTGTGTTACTACTATAAATCTTCCGTGTCATGGTTAATAATTTGTGGAGCTGAAACATTGTTCATCCTAACCAAACTGATAGAGCTTAAAGGCCGGATTAAAAATGAAAAACTATCTCTTTAACAACTACAGCATACAATTTATCAAACTTGATTTAACTCATCAAGGGGAGGCCACGGAATTGTGGCATGTTTGGTCTAAACGTTAGGATGATCTCTTATGCCAGTTGGTTGACCTTCGCTATCGATGATGAACTGACCATACATACGTCAATGTGAAAAATTCATAAACTGTTAAACCCTTCTGTAAAAAGTCGTATCACCTCTAATATTGTCAACAAAAAAAGGTAAAATGAAAACAATCATTTATCTCATACATAATTTGTATACATGGTAGACGATCTTCATGAATTCTACCTCATAATGGTTAAACTGGATCAGCAAAAAGATAGCTGAATCGCTGGTGTAAAATGTACAACCTAGTATAGCTGAATCGCTGGTGTAAAATGTACAACCTAGTAAGGTTGACCTTCATTAAGTTGATTAATATAGGTCAGCCTACAAAATAAATAATATCCTTGTTCATACCTAGCTTCACCAACATTATACAAAATTGTTTCATGCTCATAATCTAGTAATACTAGCCTGCTACAGCCCACATGGTCAAGTGTTACTATTTAGACTAATATTGGTTGGCTTACAAAAAAACTATCATCATTCTTACCTTGATGCACCGACATGATAAGTATTAGTATAATTCCAAACAAACATTGACCAAATTGAGTTCAATGTCTTCGTATTAAGAAACCTCAATCAACATCATTCTTACCTTGATACACCGACATGATAAGTAATAGTATAATTCCAAACAAACATTGACCAAATTGAGTTCAATGTCTTCGTATTCAGAAACCTCAATCAACATTCATCATATAAGATATAGACTCAAAATGCCATTATTCGTAAAATGTCATTTAACTTTCTCAATAAAAATTAAAATTTCAACTAAAACATAATTAGCTCCAACTTGTTTAAATAAAATAAAATAAAATAAAGGATTAGTACTTCAATATTTCTATAATGCATAAAATTTATGAAGAGTGGACTTGGTTCTCTTATCCCGTATATTTTTTTTTACTTGGATGATTACATGCTTTATCTGTATAATTTTTTACAATGAATATTTCTTGATTACTTATTTGGATATATTGATTGAGCTGATATAGTGTTTGATTAGGGTTTGATGTGTCAAAACCATAGTAAGTTTGAATTGTAGTTTTGTGCATTGTTTTGTGATAGTCGAGGATATAAACTGATACATGAATTGAGGTGATGAAGTAATATTGTTGTTATGTGTAATAGGTTGTTTTAGTGTATGTAGAACATAAAGCAAGATATCCCACTATGTTGGAATTGAAATACATAGTTTGAAATCTTAGGGGATGTTTGACTGATGTTTTGATCATTTAGATGAAAGCTTAGCTTGCTAGTCCTAAAGGTTGAGTTTCCTTTCAGTTGTTTTTGACCTCAGTGGATCATGGGGAGGCTAAGGAATTATGGAAATTTTGGTCAAAAAGTTAGGATGAACTCTTATACAAGTTGGTTGGCCTTCTCAATCAATGATGAAATGACCATACATATGTCACATTAATAAATTTAGAAATTGTTCCATCATTCTATAAAAGGTCACACCTCTTCTAATGTTGTTAGACAAAAGAAGGATAAATGAAAAAACTAGAACATAAGATTCACCTTAGTGTCATATGTGTACCACAAAAATATGACATTAGACACATACACTTAATCCAAAAACAAAAACACTAACACTCACCATAGGAGATGGAAATTTGGATTATAGAGAGAAAATGAGGTTGATAAACATTGGAATCATATATTTATAGTACATGGAGTTGCTAGTTATTAATATTTTTGGTACATATTGGTAATAATCCTCTTTCAATTCATCCAAGTCTCTAATGTAAGGTCTCTTAATCCTTCTCTCTCCTTCCCTAAACCCCAATCTCTCACTATTATTTCTATTTTATGTACACTTTTATATAAGAAGTGTGAGGAGTTGACATATTATGATTTGATAGGGTTTTTCCAAATATACATTGACCAATACAAGTTTGGATGTCTAGCTTACAGATTATATGTGGTGAGTTGTTTAAATCGTGTGATGCACATACATTAGGTTTACAATATGTAACCCCAATTAGCACACCCTTAGTAACATCTCAATATTTGAGTCCTTATATAAAAATGATCCTAGAAGGAATAATTGGGCTAAACAAATCACCAGGGCACATTTCCATTTCAGGGAGCTCATCAACTAAGAATGTTATAACTTGGTTTTTCCCATGTATTTGTATAATTGAACTAAAATTATTTGAATAAAAAGGACATATTATTAATATGGTATGCTTTGTTCTATAAGTATGACTTTCTTTTGCAAATTCTCCTTTGTGGAAAAATTTGTGGTTTCTACTATTTTGTTAATCTAGTAATAAAATATGAGAAAAGGAATAGAAGAAAATCCAATAATGAGAAATAGGTAAAAGAATAATAACTCATAAGTGAAACCTTTATGAGAAGGATATAGAATTCTCTAGAAAGTGGTATGGATGGACAGTAGTAATTGGATTTCAGTTTCACATGGTGTTAAATAAGAAGAATAATCAAAATAAAGAATATAGAAAAGAAAGAAAGAGAAAATTTTGTGTTTAATGCTTGAAATGTGCTTTATAAAGAGAATACTTGGATGTTAATAAAAAGAAACATTCTTTTCAGTTCTTTGTCTCAATCCTTGCTCATGACTAGACATTGTCATTAACAACTTTCACTCAAAATTTGGGATTAAGAAGATTAACATAATAGGAGGTACAGATTATTCTAGAAATCCTAAAGTGACTCAATTAACAAGGAAACATATTAAATGTCATGTTTTTTGTATTTTTTTGGAAATAACATATAACCCAGACCCATTTATAAGAAGGTGCTTTATAAACCGTTGATATGTGATCCAACACTTCACATGTTTCCTTCTACCTCGACAAAGAACAAGAAATAAGGTACATTGTTTCCTTTCTCACCTCTCGTCTCTCTTTCTAAAAGAGGAAGAGGTAAGGTGAAGCCTACATAGGAAGAAGCCCTGAGCATAGGCCATCCCCTTCAACATACCAAAACCTAAAGATGATCTCAACCCCGATGGAGAAGACATGAGAGATATTGAGCCTAAGGTCAACCTTGAACATCCAACAGGCCCTGGACCAGCAATGGGATAGGTGGTGGTTTACACCCCCAATGCTCTCTGGATGGAACACCATAAAAAGTTTACTGAAGCCATAAGTGCCCTGGCCCTTAGGGATATTGCCTGAAATGAGTATGGTGAGCTCGTACCAGTCCTCCCTCATCTAGGAGCCACCATACTAGACTTTGTCAAGCTAAACAATGAAAAGTTATATGGTGAAGATAAAACTAAAGTAGTTGGCAAAGTAGACACTTAGATCCTAGAAGTGAAAAATGGTTTTTGGATTTTTAAAGTACAGCCAAACAAGAAGGCCCTTTTTGCCACCCACCTTCTTGAGGGAGTAGCTAAAAGATGGTGGGGAAATCATATCATCGGTCAAGATTTGATTGAAGAACCAATGTCCTGGGTGGACTTCCATGCACTTTTACAAAAAGATTCATACCCACCTATGCCAAAAAAGAGAAAGATAAGTAGTTCATCTTCCTGGTCTAAGGTAATATGTTTGCGGCAAACTTCACTAGCAAGTTTCACCTCTTAAAGTGTTTTGCTTACATGCTGACTGAGGAGAGATGGGTAGAGCACTATGTGGAGTGCCTACATCCTATCATCAAGCCCCATGTCATGCAGAGTAAATCGGCAAGTTTCACTAAAGCACTCAACTTTTCCCTTGAGATGGAAAAGACAGTCATTCCTGCACAAAATCTACCAAAGGGGTATTTGAAATTCATAGAGAGCACTCCTTCCCCGAGGAATGACTATAGAAGAGGTCAAGGTTGCAATTAGGAGAAGGGGTGGAATGGAGTAAAAGGGAAGCCCCATCAAGAAGACCGTTGCCGCCCTTGTCACACCTATGGCAAGAAGCACCCTAGAAAGTGTTGCATTGAAAAGTAGGTGTGTTATTGCTATCAGTTGGAGGGGAATATGTTGACTTGAGAGTTATACATTGCCCA
Source organism: Alisma plantago-aquatica (assembly GCA_963693085.1). Taxonomy (NCBI): domain Eukaryota; kingdom Viridiplantae; phylum Streptophyta; class Magnoliopsida; order Alismatales; family Alismataceae; genus Alisma; species Alisma plantago-aquatica. Next base: position 239,214,427 of record OY856415.1, read on the forward strand.
TATTTTGATAATGACTCAACCATTCCATTCTTATGTACCTAATATGTTTGTTCAAGATTGATTTTAGGCTTTAGGTACATGAAAAGGATCAAATTACACAAACCCTACCTTTTTCAAGTTCAAGTCAAATGCATTGCAAGTGTGCATTTTGGGAAATCACTCCAAATGACCTTTGATGTTTTTTGTAATCACTTGTATTGATGATATGACTTGTAACTAAGATGATAAAAAACTAAGGACACTTAATTCCAAGGTTTAATCACTCAAGTGTCAATTTAGAAAATTTATCACCGGCTGTTCATCGTTCGAGTTGGAAACTCGACCGATCCTATGATGGATTTTCTGAAGAAGACCCATCGGTCGAGTTGCACACTCACAGAACTCGATCGACTGAGTCATTGAGCAAAACTGATTTAAGCTCATCGGTCAAGTTTTCCAGAACAAACTCGATCGATAGTTAGAAAATTTGGTTGTCATTTAGTTGATCAATCGAGTTACCTTTGTTGAAACTCGACCAAATGTACCGTACAAAAAATACATAAAAAGTGATTATAATTGTTGGTGAGTTGTTTTGGGCATAAATAGATCTATTGCATCTTGAAAAAGGATATTTTTTTGCCCTAAGTGATCCCACACTCAAGAGAACAACCCCAGCTATAAATAGGACCCCTTGGAGTTAATTCCAAGTTTGCTCATTCATGCTATTCTAAGTCCTTGCTATAGTTGAGTGTGTTGCAACTCCTTGAGTGCCTTTCTTTCTCTATCTTACACTTCATTTAGTGATTATGAGTGAGATAGGCTTGTTGTAGGAGAACTACTTCCTTGTGCTTGTAAAGCTCTCATCTACTCCATCTTCCCTACCCCTTTCCTCCATGAAGCAAAGGTGAAGCAAGCTACTCCAAGTGAAGGTGGAGATGTTGCTACTCTTCTTCAAGGTTGAATAAGAGGTGAAGATCTTCTCTAGGTGAAAGAGAAGGAAAAGGCTGAATATCCAAGAAGAGTAGAAAAGTCCTTGAAGGCGGAAGACTTGTGCTTGAGTGGGTAAGACCTTAGAAGAAGGCTAAAGACTCTTGCAAAGTGGGTAAGTCCTTAGCAAGGTGGAAGACTCTTGGTGATTGGATGGGTAAGTCCTTTGGTGGTCTTGTGTTGTAACTCTTATTGGTGAATATATAGAGAAAAGCACTTGCAAATTTCTAGAGGCTAACCTCTCTTGGTAGTGGATGGACTCTCTCCAAATTTGGAGAGTGAAACCACTCTATGTGACATTTCCAAGTGATTGATATCAATTCCTCTCATCCTTGCTATGCTTGTTAGTTAGGACTTCAAATTGCACTTAATCTATTCGTTTTGATTTTATATAATTTGATGGTCTAATCTATCTTGTGAGAATGTTTGAAGCTTTGTTCACCCCCCGCTAGAGCCCTAGATCCAACAAGTGGTATCAGAGATAAGGATCTTCTCCAACAATCTCCCATGAGACGAGAAGATGGGTGACAACCTACTTGGTTTTCACAACCTAGAGGGAGGCTTCTCCATGCATCCTCCGGTCTTTGATGGCACCAACTTCCTCTATTAGAAGAGGCGTATGCAATTCTACATTCAAGGCATGAACTTTGAAATTTTGAAGGTGATGGTCACACCTTACAAGGATCCAACCAGAGCTGTTGCAACATGGAGTGAAGCTGCTCTCAAAGAAGCCCAACTCAATGCAAAAGCCACAAATATCCTCTATACAACCCTTACCACAATGGAGTTCAACCGGATCTCATATTGGGACACTGCCTATGAGATTTTGGACAAATTGTGCATCACCTATGAAGGCACAAAGCAAGTTAAGGAGGCCAAGTTCTACATGTTGAACAACCTTCTAGAAAACTTCAAGATGGGAAAGAAAGAAGGGATTATAGATGTGTACTCAAGAGTTAATGTCATCATCAATGGGCTGGCTGCATTGGGCAATACTTTGGATAGAGGTGTAATTAACTCCAAGATCTTAAGGACTCTACCAAATAGATGGGAGTCAAAGGTCACCTCCATTGAAGAAGTGAGGAGCCTTGGTGACATCCCAACCGAAGAGCTCATTGGAAACCTCCAAGTCCCTGAGACAAGTCTTGACAAATAAGAAGAAGAAGCCAAGCAAGAAGAGAAGGAAGCCAAGAAGATCAAAGATAATGCTTTCAAAGCACAAGTGGAGGCAGTCATACTTCAACTACAACTTTCTTACTGGACTTCTCCTTCCTCCTCTAGTGAATATGATGGCCCAAGTGAGCATGAAGCTAACTACACCAAGGGAAAACACTTCAAAGGAAAGCACTCCTCCTCCTCCTCTACTCCTAGATACTACAAGTGTGGACAAAAGGGACACTGCAAGAGTGAATGTCCCAAGTCAAGAAAGTCACACCATAAGGGAAGCTCAAAGAAGGAAGAGGAGCACAATAAGGAGAGAAAGTACAAGAGGAAGGACAAGAAGGAGAAGAGACACAAGAATGCAGCTCATGTAACTTGGGAAGCTTCATCTTTAAGAGGCTCAAGCTCCAAAGAAGATGGAGAGTGCCACCTCACACTCACATCCTCTACTAGTGAAGAAATTTATGAGGTAAGTGAGGTAAGTTTGAATGAGTTATCTAAGGAAGCTATTATTGACATGCTTATCTCTACCCATTCATCTTTTGCTAAATGTAAATCTAAAAGAAAATGGTTAGGAAAAATCATTGATGATCTATATGCTAAACTTGAAATCCTTGAGTTGAATGAGAAAACTAATCTTGAAATTATTGATAGTTTGCAAGGGAAATATCTTTATCTTGAGCTCTAATACAATGGAGTTGAAGTTTAGAATGGTATCTACCTTAAGAACATTTAATATCTTAAGGAGGAAAACCAAAATTGCCTAAAAGAGCTTGAAATGATTAAAACTGGAAATGCTAAATTTAAGCTTCTCATTGATGCTCATAGAGATGAAAGAGATGTCTGTCTTAAAGAAATCCAAATGCTTAAATATGAAAATGCTAGGTTTCTTGGTAAAGTAAATGATTTATCTTTTAGACCCATATTTCCTAGTGCTAATGTTGCTTCCATTTCCCTTGAGAAGTATTCATATTTAACTAAAGCCCTCTGTCTTGAGGCTGGTCTTGTTCATGTTAGGAATGACATAGCTAGCTTATCTTCTATCATTATTTATCTAAATGATGATAACCATAGATTGAGAGAATCCTACAAAAATTCCTCAAAGGGAAGAACTCCCTAAATGAAATCCTTGACCATACTACCAAATAAAGTGGTACAAGTGGTTTGGGATTTGTAGGGGTAGCACAAAAGGACAAAAACAAAGCCAAAGGTAAGAAAAAGAGCAAGAAGACCTCTTTCTTTGTAGGAGAGTCTTCCAGCACTAAGAATCCTATGATTTGTTCATATAAAAATGTAATGATCATTACTCTACTTATTGTCCTTACAAGCCTAGGGGACCAACCCAAAGATGAAATGGGTCCCCAAACTAACTCTAGATCCCAAAGTTTGAGTTGAGAACTGACATTCTCCTTTCTTGCAGGAAAAAGGAAGATCTATTATTGATAGTGGTTGCACTAAGCATATGATAGGTGACATAAGCCATTTCAACAACTTCACCAAAAAGAAAGGAGGTTTGATCACCTTTGGGGACAATAAGAAAGGTAAAGTCAAAGGTGAGGGTGATGTAGGTGAATCCTTGTGTATCAAGAATGTTCTCTTTGTGCATGGACTACAAAACAATTTAATTAGTGTTACTCAATTATGTGATAACAGTTACCTTATATTGTTTACTTCTTTTGAATGCTTGATTCTAGATTCCCTCACCTATCTAGTTATATATAAGGGGACTAGAAGTGGTAATATTTATGTTATTGCTCTTGACTCTATTAAGCATGTTGTTGGTAGATGCCTAGTAGGCAACTAAAATGATATTTCTCTTTGGTATTGTCGGCTTGGTCATGTAAATATGCATCAGTTGAAGAAGTTGAGTAAAAAGGATTTGGTTAAGGGACATCCCAAATTAAATTTTGAAAAGGATGAGGGATGCCAACCTTTTACCCAAGGAAAGAAAACCAAGTCCTCCTTGAAATCCAAAGGTGTTCTTAGTACCAAAAGTGCTCTTGAGCTTCTTCACATTGATCTATTTGGACCAATGAGAACTCAATCACTTCTTGTTTCCAAGTATTGCCTTGTTATTGTCGATGATTTCTCTAGATATACTTAGACCTTCTATATCATATCTAAAATTGATATGCTTGATGTTTTCTTGAGCTTTTGTAAAGGAGTTGAGAATGAAGCTTCTTGCCGCATCATTTCCATCCATAGTGATCATGGGGGAGAATTTGAAAATGAACTTTATGAGCATTTTTGTCAAGAATGTAGTTATGCACATAACTTTTCTTCACCTCAAACACCTCTACAAAGTGGGGTTTTAGAGAGGAAGAATAGGTCTTTATAAGAGATGGATAGGACCATTCTTCTAGAGTATGATACTCCATAGAAGTTTTGGTCTGAAGCTATCAGTACCTCATGTTTTGAGCAAAATCAGGTTTTTACTCATCCTTCTTTAAAGAAAACCCCCTATGAGATATCATGTGGTAGGAAGCCTTCTATTGAGTATTTTCATATTTTTGGATGTCCTTGTTTCATTTCGAATATGAAAGATTCTCTTGACAAGTTTGATCTGAAATCTTATAAGGCTTTCTTTCTTGTCTATAGCACTACTAGCAAGGCTTATAGAGTATTTATTGTTGATCTTGGAAAAGTAGAAGAATCCATAAATATTAAGTTTATTGAGACTAACCCCTCTATTCCCAAAGATGTTGCTCTAAATGATAATGTTGGAGGTGAAGTAATTCCTATTCTAAAAGAGGTCAACATCACCCAAAAGGGAAAAGAGGTGGTCACTCAAGAAGAAGAGAAAGATGAAGAGAAGAAGGATCCTACCCTCCAATTTGCAAAGTATCATCCAAAAGAGCTAATTTTAGGTGATCCTTTTGAAAGAGTGAAGACGCGGGCTGCATTAAACAAAGAATAAGTCAACAATGACTTCATCTCACAACTTTAGCCAAATAACATCCAGAAAGCTCTTGGGGATGATGAGTGGATCCTAGCTATGTAAGAAGAGTTGGAGCAATTTGAAAAGAATAAAGTTTGGACCCTAGTGCCAAGACCAAGTGACAGAAAGATCATTGGCACCAAATGGGTCTACCACAACATGCTTGATGAAATCCACAAAGTGTTAAGGAACAAAGCAAGGTTAGTGGCTCAAGGCTACAATCAGTAGGAAGGTATAGATTTTGATGAAACATATACACATGTAGCTAGACTTGAGTCCATTCGTATGTTGCTTTCCTTTGCTAGTTATAAAAAATTTCTTCTATATCAAATGGATGTTAAAAGTGTGTTTTGAATGGTACAATTGAGGAGGAAGTGTATGTTGCACAACCCCTGGGATTTGAACATGATAATTTACCTAACCATGTTTATTTGTTGTAAAAAGCTCTCTATGGACTCAAACAAGTACCTAGAGCTTGGTATGAGAAATTAAAGATCTTTTTGTTAGATCATGGGTATATGATGGGCAAAGTGGACACTACCTTATATCTAAAGCACACTTCTAATTATTTTCTTATCATTCAAATATATGTTGATGATATCATTTTTGGTGGAACCAACCTTGATCTTTGAAAAGAATTTAGTGATCTTATGCAGAGTGAATTTGAGATGAGTATGATGGGTGAAATCATGTACTTCCTTGGCTTTCAAATCAAGCAAAAAAAGATGGGAACTTCATCAACCAAGGCAAGTATACAAGTGAACTACTCAAATGCTTTGGGATGGAGAACACCAAGCCGATGGGCACATCCATGTCAAACACTGCCAAACTTGACAAAGATGAAAAAGGTGAGAAGGTAGATGATAAGCTCTATAGAGGTATGATTGGAAGTTTACTTTACTTAACTGCCTCTAGACCTGATATAATGTTTAGTGTTGGCTTGTGTGCTCACTTTCAATCAAATCCTAAGAAATCACATCTTATAGCAGTCAAGAGGATTTTAAGGTACTTAGCCAAAACCCAAAATTTTGGACTATTGTATCCCAAGTCAAGGGAATTTATCTTACTACTTATAGTGGTGTGGATAATGTAGGGTTCTTGATTTATAGAAAGTGAACAAGTGGCACTTGTTTCCTCCTACGACCATGCTTGGTGTCTTGGTTCTCCAAGAAATAGAGCACAGTGGCATTATCAACCACCGAGGTTGAATACATTGTAGCTGGGAGTTGTTGTGCCCAGTTCCTATGGATGAAGCAAATGATCTAAGACTTTAACATTCATTTTGATGCTTCTCCTATCTATTATGATAATACTAGTGCAATTAACTTGTCATATAACCCTATTTTTCATAGTAGAGCTAAACATGTAGAGGTTCTTTATCATTTTCTCCATGATCACATTGCCAAAAGGATATCTATGTCACGCATGTGGATACAGAAAATCAGTTGGTGGACATTTTTACTAAACCTCTAGCTAGAGAGAAAATTAACTTTATTAGATCAAAACTACTTATAACTACTTTCAATGAATCTAATATGCCTTCTAGATAGTTTTCCTCCATCCTATATATTTTTCTTCTATGTTGATCACCATTGCTCGCCAATATGAGAAGATTCCTATTTTCATGTTCATTCTACCTTGCTTTTCCTCTTATTTTTGGGTATTTTTTGCAAACGCATGCTTTACCACAAAATAGTACCCAATGATGAGTGATATGTGCCTATGTATGTTCAAAATACATAACAAACTTGAAAAATAAATTTAATTAGCACTCTAATGGCTAGAAACTAGGTTTCATATGTTTAGGTTAGGTTTACCATCAATCAAGTTGCCAACTTGACCGATCAAAGGCTGAGAGCTTATTTAAAGAACCTATCGGTTGAGTTTTTGAGTTCAAAGAACTCGACTGATGGCCAGGATAGAGAACATTTAAGATAGGTTTGGCCGACTATTCTCCCTCTCAACTAGAGAAAATTCGACCGATCCAAACTCTAGTTTCCCTAAGCTCTCTACCCTATCCCTAACCTTCCTCACCCTAGACCTAGCTCGACCTAGCTTGACCTCCCTTGACCTTCCCCATTGCTAACCTAGGTCTGTGGATGAGATTTGGTGGTGAGTCTTTAGCTTTTTCTCTCTCCTTCCTATCCTTTTTGTCTCTATGTCATCTAATAGGAGGAAGAGGGCCGCCATAACTAATGCACCTTCATCTTCGTCAAACTACTGATGACACTCTCTTTGTCTCAAATGAGGCTGTAAATAGGTATAAGGAGATCCTTCCCCAGAACACTTTCCCTTTTCGTGCCCTTTTTGAGCCTAGACAACGAAGAAAAGAGTTCATAGATCAAGTAGTAGAGTTTCTTTATGATCATATCTCTCTTCCTTGGGTGTTGAACATGCGTGCTACAACAATTCCATCACTAGTACCAAAGCGGTTCACGAATTCTATGCTAACTTGCATTGGAATTAAGACACCCTCATACCTGCCTAATACTCAAGTAGTCCTCACATCCATGATAGTCGGGAAGAAATTTAAAGTTTCTAAGGATACCCTGAATATCTTCTTTTTAGGTACAGAAGTAACTAACACATGGCATAAGGACTACCCAAAGTATTTTGACTTAGTTGAGCCTGATGCCTTCTACAAGAAATATGATCTTACTCTCCTTGATATTCATAAGTTCTTGAAGAAGCCTCAATTCAAGTATAGGAAGACGTGCACCCTTCCCTCCTCTACCTTGGACCTCAAGAGACACATCCTTGCCCTAGTTGTTAGCTGTAATATCCACTTGAAGAAGAACCAAATTGAGATTGTAGAAAACACTACGGTGATCATGTATTGTCTCTTGAAGAACATTGGAGTCAAGTGGTCAAGATATGTTCTCCATCATATGACCTTCTTTGACTCAAGAAAGAACACCCATGGCACCCACCCACCCTACCCTAACCTGATCTGTGGTCTATTCTAGCTTGCCACTGGCAAATATTTTTTTCATAACTTTCATTACATACCTATCTGGAAAAGAGTTCGTATCAGTGAGACCACACTTTAGAAGTCCATGCCTATCCTATCCTCTCCCCACCTGGTGCCTCTACCTTTGCCTCTATCGGAGTACCTCCACCACCTCATCCTTCCTGACGTACCCGTGCCTCGTTCCATGTGTTCAATGAAACCCTTATGGGCTACCTGATGCATCAACATGCATACAAACTTCACATTTAAGAGCACCAACATCAGGACCTTTGTTCCATCATGTCCAACATGAACATGTCCTGTGTACACCCCTACCCTTCCTACCAGCCCTACCTAGGAGGTGACTATGCATCTTTTGTATATGATCACTTTTACCCTACCCCTCCACCTGCTTCTTCCGCTGCTACACCCTCTGCTGTTGGTGGATCTACCCGTGGTGTGCTGCCTCTGACTGTTGTCCCCTTATCCACTCTTCTTGCCAGGCTCAGTAGTTTTTCTCCTTCCTTCCCACATGCCAATGAGCTCCATGCTCTTGGTATGTCTTGGGATGAGTAGAATGCACGTTGGCCTAATCGAGATTTTGGTTCTCTTACTGATGAGGAGATGCCAGACCAGGCTGATGAGGGGGATGTTGCTGATGCGGAGGCTACTGGTGATGATGATGAGGACAATGGTGAGGCATATGATGACGATGGCTCTGATGGTTTTGCGAGTGCCTCCAGTGATGAAGGCAATGATGTTCTCTCTATTTCACCTTCAGACGGAGATGAAGACTACGAGCCTGATGCTTTTGATGATGATGCTATGGACATATATAGCTTAGATGTTTAGTTCTCTTAGTTTTTAGTCTAGATGTTGATCATATATATCTTTCTAGGCTATTTTGTATTAAAAATATTTGGGCACATGTTTTGAGTTATACTATTTTATCATCTATCTTTCATCGTTATGGCTTGTTGTAGTTATTTTCTAAGAACTTGTAATATGAGTTGTCATCTCATTTCTATGCAAACTTACTCTTTAATTTACTATATCTCATGAGTAGGTGCCATTTTTTTACCATATTTTGATTATGAATTAGATTGTTTGGTTCTTTGGTCTCTATTTGGTGTATGCTTTGAGATTGCATGTTATGGATGTATGCTTTGGTTGTGCTTGGAGAAGATCTATTTCTATGCTCTTCTACCACCTTCCTTTTTGATAATGTCAAAATGGGGAGAGAAGTTTAATGTTTTGAAGCTCAACCATATTGCTTTTATTGCCTATGTGATCCTTTTCTTGTTCATTATATGCTTTATCATGTGACTTGCTAAATGATCATATAGTACATATGTGTTATATTGCTTTGGGTAGATAGACTAACTATGTAGGTTAGAGTAAGCATAGATTGAGGGAGAGAAATTCACATTGTTCAAATCTTGAATCCCCTTTCAATTCACATGGCCAAGGTATAACTTCAATATCTTTTTCAATATGATTGAGGAATGGTTTGTCATTGTTAACAAAGGGGGTGAATGTTGACTTGAGAGCTATACATTGCCCATATTTTGATAATGACTCAACCATTCCATTCTTATGTACCTAATATGTTTGTTCAAGATTGATTTCAGGCTTTAGGTTCATGAAAAGGATCAAAATATACATGCCCTAACTTGTTCAAGTTCAAGTCAAATGCAACACAAGTGTAAATTTTGGGAAATCACTCCAAATGACCTTTGATGTTTTTTGTAATCACTTATATTGATGATATGACCTGTAACTAAGATGAGAAAAAATTAGGGACACTTAATTCCAATGTTTAATCCCTCAAATGTCAATTTAAAAAAATTGTCATAGGTTGTTTTAAGCCGAATTGGAAACTACTTGCAATTATGAGTGAGATAGGCATATTGTAAGAGAGCTACTTCCTTGTGCTTGTAAAACTCTCCTATACTTCATCTTCCCTACCCCTTTCCTCCATGAAGCAAAGGTGAAGCAAGCTACTCCAAGTGAAGGTGGAGTTGTTGTTTCTCTTCTTTAAGGTTGAAGAAGAGGTGATGATCTTCTCCAAGTGAAGGAGAAGGCAAAGGCTAAAGATCCAAGAAGACTAGTAAAGTCCTTGAAGGTGGAAGACTTGTGCTAGAGTGGGTAATACCTTGGAAGAAGGTTGAAGACTCTTGCAAAATGGGTAATTTCTTAGTAAGGTGGAAGAATCTTGGTGATTGGATGGGTAAGTCATTTGGTGGTCTTGTGTTGTAACTCTTATTGGTGAATATATAGAGAAAACTACTTGCAAAGTCCTAAAGGCTGAGCTCTCTAGGTAGTGGACTGACACACTCCTAGTTTGGAGAGTGGAACCACTCTACATGACCTTGTCAAGTGCTTGCTATCAATTCCTCTTTTCTTTGCTATGCTTGTTAATTAAGACTTCAAATTGCACTTAAGATATTAGTTTTGATTAGATATAATTTGAAGGTCTAATATATATTGTAAGAATGTTTGAAGATCTATTCATCCCCCCTCTATAGCCCTATATCCAATAGAATATTGTAGCCAACTATTCCCTTCCCCTACTATAAGGATAAGGCCCAATAGTGGCCCAACCAATAGAAGAAACACCACTAGAAGCTACAGCCCCACCTACAGAAGAATGTAAACAAGATTGAGTTTTCACCATTGACAGTAAAGAGGTACAATATAATTCCAACTGTATCATAGAGGGTAACCAACATTAGAGTTCGTTCTTATCCTTAAATGTGCAAAACATTAGTTGTTTGATTACGATAAAATCTATATGGATATGCTCGAGATCATTGGATAGAATGTAAAAGATTTGTTTGACTTTGGCTCTAGTAATATTTTTATTTCAAGAAATCTTGGAACTATGATTTGTTTGAATATCTATGATTTTGGATATGTTTTGTATGTCACTATCCCTAGTGGTTGAATCTTTATGTCTCTCTTGAAAACCCTTGTTATATATGTTAAATACTTGAATTATGAACTCGCTACATATTTTATCCTACTTGAAATGAATGAATTTGATGTGATAATTATCATGGATTGGCTTTACAGTTATAGATCACAGATAGAATGTAGGGAAAGAATATTATAATAGAGAGACCAGGTCACCCACCTTTTACCATTAAAGGTAGGAAGGATGCCACCACTAGCCTATATGTGTTAGTTATGAAGGTATAGAAGATGGTGGCCAAAGGTTTTCAGGCATTCGTACTAGGAGTTACCAAGCCATAGCCAAAGGTGCAACCCTTAAGGGGAATAGAGGTAGTGAGGGACTACGTAGATGTGTTCCCATACAATTTACCTGGCATACCTTCAGAGAGGCAAGTGGACTTGTCGATAGAGTTAGCTCCCGGGACAAACCCTATTTCTAGGGCACCTTACAGGATGACCCCTACTGAGCTTCTTGAGCTGAAAACACAACTGCAAAATTGCTAGACAAAGGCTTTATCTGACTTAGCACTTCAACATGGGGAGCATGAATCCTCTTTGTAAAGAAGAAGGATGAATCGCTTTGGATGTGCACAGACTGTAGAATGATAAATTAGGCTACCATTAAGAATAAGCATCCTTTATCCCATATAGATGACATGTTTGATCATCTTAAGTCTACCAGAATCTTTTCAAAGATTGACCTAAGATCTGGCTACCATCAGTTATGAGTCAAGAGTGAGGACATCCCAAAGACCGCTTTCTAAACCCACTATGGCCATTATGAGTTTTTAGTCATACAATTTGGGTTGTCTAATGCCCAAAGTGTGTTTATGAACCTCATGAACAATGTGTTCCAACCTTTCCATGACTCATTCGTTATAATGTTCATAGATCACATACTGGTGTACTTTGATGGCTTAAAAAAACACCATGACCACCTGGTTAGAGTCTTTGATATCCTATGAAAGTAGAAATTCTACAGGAAGTTCTCAAAATGTGAATTTTGGATAGACTGTGTCATGTTCCTTGGACACATTATTTCTGAGGAACTATCTTTGTGGATCCTACTAAAGTGTCCACGGTATGTGATTGGACAAAACCAAAAAATCCTTTTGAGATATGCAGCTTCTTAGGATTGGATGGATATTACCAGTGATGAATTCATCTGCCAACTGGATGGTAATGACAGTGGGAAGCATGGTAACAAATCCTAATCTCAAATATAGACTATAAGGCATGGTAGAGTTGTTGGAACCTAAATCCTTAAGGCCTTTCCTACAAGCATTATCCCCTAAGTAACACCCAATCCCAAAGGAACCAGGGTCTTTAGAATTTTTAGATATTTTGCTTTGAATGATGTCAGAGGTTATCCTAGCAAGTTTTGTCATCTCATGATTTTTTGTGGCATACTTCCTGGTCAATAAAGTTTTATATACTTGGACCAGACATGCATGTCAGCACGAGCATCTAAGAAAGGGATGTCCACATGTAACTTTTTCATGGTCTCCCTAAATTTCATGCAATGGGTATTAAGTCTAGTCTGCATTAGGCAACCTTGTGGTACCTCAAGAGCAGGAATGGTGGGTTCTACTGGAGGTGAAGTTTGAATGAACATCTTGTGCTCATCTTTATAATCCAAGTGTACAATAAGGGTTTTCTATATAGGAGGGGGACGGGCATTGATATGGACTAAATCATGCATCCAAAAGGAGACAGATTCAGAAAGATCAAACTTCTAAATTTATAGCTCGAAACATTCAAGGACCCCCACAACTTTATTACGGGGTCAAAGTAGACATACAGGGTCTAACACAGGGATGTGCGTATCTTTAGGATGCTTAAGGTCTCTCTCTTTAGTTAGTTAAGCCAATCTGATAGTTGATAAGAGTATTAAACTAGAACTAGTCTAACAAGTTGTCACAAAATAAAAAAAATAAAGTAAAGAAAATAAAATAGAGTATGTTGGATTCTACTAATCAGAGAGGAGTTTGTGGCTATGTAAGCACAAGTTGGGGATTCTATGCACCCATTCTCTAGCATAGAAAACCCTTGAACACCTCAACAAGCAACCTACATCCAAACATAGTACATACTATGGTATCTGTTCCTATGGGGGTCATCCCACTCTCTTTCGTGCACCGTGACTAAAACTCATTAATGATATAAAACATCTCTCTAGAATGACAAATCTACACCCCAAGAATATTCAAGATACCCTCTTAGGTCTATAATATCCCGACCATGCCCATGTCCATGGTTCTGCACAAATCACCTTGAACCATCCTATTTTCATATTATGATCCAAAATACCTTCTCTAAACTATTTATACAATGAATCTCTCTCTATATGGGTAGAAATATAGGTTCAATCAAGAATGTGATCAACCAAACAAGCAATAATAACCATAAAGAGAAGATAGAACAAAAACATACTAGATTTGGAATAAAACAACTTGCTTAAGGTAAAAATGCATAAACATACTCAAACCGGGCTACATAGCCAAGAAGAAGCTCAACTAGCCATGGATAAGCATAGTCGACACCGAACAAAGATGGAAGAACATTGTTTGTACATAAATAAAGAAAAATAGTATAAGAAATGAGAAGAAGAAGATATTTAGCCCGTAGAGGAGAGGTGGCTCTTGCTATTTAGCCTCATTATGGGCCATATCTCGTCTTTGGATCGTCCTCCTTGGTCTTTTAGACTCCTTAGCCTCATTTCTCTTCAATTCCACCTTAACCAGTAACTTAGTGGGTGTATGGAGGTGGAAGATGGCTGGGAATGGTGGGAAGTGGGTGAGTGGTGGTGAAAAATGATGGAAGATGGAAAAAAATTGAAGGGATGGATGTAGGATGAGCACTACAACCTTTTCAGATCTTCGAACTCTCCCACGGGGCTCTGGGAACCAAAAATATGTGGAACCACAATGTGGAATAAAAAAATCTCAAAATCCCTCTCCAGGTAGAGAAGGGTGGGTATTTATAGGTGAAGGAGAAGTGTGTGTAATAAGTGGTCATGATACCTATCTCAGTCTCTACCTCGATCTCATCCTGACCATGTAGGGATCGACACGGTCATGCCGAGTGTGGAGGTCTAAATATGTCATGCTCGAGATGGATGTCGTGGTCGAGACAGATGTTGCGATTGAGATAGTCATCACAGTTTAGATGGTTGTCATGGTCAAGATGACTACTGGCCTTTATCCTCGGCCCAACCGTGTCTAGATAGGCACAATCATGTTGGGTGTCTTAGTCACGATAGTTGAGTTTTGGTAGTGGTTGCTTTGTGTCACGATCGAAACAAGTGGCACAATCATGATGGTCTTTTTGCGATTGTGTTGTAGTGGTCTCTACACCTTGACCTCGGCCTGACCGTGCTGGGTTGGGTAGTTGAGACAGTGTAGAAGTCAAGACGGTGTAGCAATCGCAACCCTTGCTCTTTAGGGATAAACACACCCCCAGGTGGGGGGGAGCTTTTACTGGTGGTTGATGGGTCTGCGTTGATGAACTTGTTGATTGATGAGGACCAATGTCTCCTAAGTTGGTGCACATACCGTGATGCCTGTGGGACATAATTTGGATAATTGATGTCTTTTTGAGAATGGTGTCTACAAGTCCCAAAATTGGCTAGTTGAGCAACTCTTTTTGTAAAAGGATACAAATTACAAAAATATAAGAATCTAGGTTATTATGGACATATTAAGTCTATAATGATACAAAACCATAAATAAATTCTTAGAATAACTGCCTAAATTCGAGTGTTATAAGGCATGTACCTTTTCCCAATGGGTGGAGACAACCTTGAGTTATTTAGGGTGCTTTGGGTTGTTTTTTGATTGACTGGAAAAGGTGTCGACTAGTGGTTTCTACTAGGAAAAGAATTGGGCCAACTGAGCATTAGTTGCCTTTTGATGAGACTACTAGGAAAGGAGGATTTGATTCATGGAAATGATGCATTGTCCAAGAAAATCTATCATGTCTCTATTGGAAAGAGGAGTCGGGGAATTCTATTGAGGTTGAGGTGGAGGATTATTTCATATTTTGGTAGAGTTTCCCTTGGTAGCACCGACAGTTTTGGAAATTACCCCTATAATTTTCTTGATTCCAAAGTTCCTCTGACTGTTGTTGTATGGAAAGCCTAGTGGACGGTGATTGTTGTCTTGAGGATGGGGGGGTCTTTGCTGGGGAGTAAATTGGGGAGCATTTTCAGCACCCAATGGGTTCCCATATTGGAATTCATGGTGGCTTGACCTGAGATTCTATGAATGAGGTTGAGGTCCTCCATTTGTTGTCCAACTTCCAACTATATGCAAGTGTTATAGAGATATTGACATTGTAGGGCAGAATGATCATACCCTTGGTAGATCCCGGAAAGAGAATATCAACTTTTATGAATTGAGGTTGCTCTCTCCTCTCAGAGGCACTTAAAGATGACTCTAGGCCATCCTATTTTAAGGAAATCAGCTTAAGGTTTTCAACAATATTTTTGATGACATGATTTTCCTTAGTCTTTTCTACCTTGAAGATCGCACTGGTTCCTATTTGTGCTTGACTTTTAGAATCTCATTTAACAACCCCTCAAGCGCTATCTAGGATCTAAAACATGAAATTTCCTCTAGATGAGGAATCAAGGAATTGTTTGGTGTCATCATCAACATTATGGAAGAATATTCCTATGAGTTGCGCTTTGGTAATGTTGTGGTGGGGGAAATGTCAAAGAAGTTCCTTAAACCTCTCCCAAGATTCTCTAAGTATTTCACCTGGGACCATAGAAAAGAGAAGAATTTGTCCCCATAATTCATATGGGAAGGGCGATAGTATGTTTCTAAAAATTTGGATTGAAGCACCTCCCAGGTGATGACACGTTCTTCACCTTCCATGGTATTGTACCAATTTCTGGCTTGCCCTAAAAGACAATATTTGAACAACCTAATTCAAATATCATCCTCAGAAAAGCTTGGGATCTTATGTAGGGAACATAAATCCATGAAACACTGGAGATGGTATTGGAAACATTCTCCTTTGTTTCCATAAAAGGGGTTGGCTTGAAGCATAGTGATCCACTGGGTGCATATATCAAATGGAGGGGTTGTGATGTTAGGTGGAACAACAGTGCGTTGTGCATATCCTATTTTGGGGATAGAGATGTCCTTTAATTGTTTTTTTGTCTTTCTTCTTCCTTTTGAGAAGTTTCTAGAGCCCTTTGTTCTTATATATATGTGGCTTGCAAAATAGCTTCTTGAGCCACACACTCAACCATCATAGCCTCCCATTGAGTAGAGAGAGTATGTTTGATCCTACGAACTACTTCCTCCTCGTCCATCCCAAAAAGATGTTGATTTTAACAATGGAATGTTCCTATGATTTCTAGATCGAAAATAGGCAACACAGAATCGACATTTTGCGGGTGTTTCATGCATAGTTATAATTTGAATAGACATAATAGACTACAGAAAAAACATAGTGATGGAATGAAAATTTAGCAGAGAGAGGAGTAGCACTTCTAGAATGATACTTGGAAGGAAAAAATAAAAAGAAAAAAGTTTTTTTTCAAAAATTTTCTAGGTTTAAAAAATAGTTTATTGTCTCCTACAATGGTGCCATTTGGATACGTGTCCTTTCACACACCAAACACTAGGTGATTAATCCTAGAGTTTATCCTTTTAAATAGAAAAATAACCAAATAAGGTAATGTACTTGTATAGAAAGGGTCAATACATAGACAATGTTTTTAAGATTGAATTTCTACACAAACACTTTTGAACACAGAGATCCAGAAAGTAATGATCCAGAGTTTGATGGCTTGATTGCAATAGAAAAAAGGAATTTAAAGTTGCAAATTAATATAAGTTATACTAGGAATTTTTTACAAAAAGAGTCATTCTAAACAAAGTAAAGGAGAATTATCCTAATGGCAGAATTAAAATGGCAAGAATGTAAAAGAGGTGATTTAAAACAACAGTTGAAGAGATGGATTGAATGAGAAGAAAGAGATATTAAGGTTATGTGTTTTACCACCACAATCAAAATAAAATAAGATCGATGAAATCAATATTATAAAGCAGGATAGAAGAGGAAATGTAAAAATATTCATAAATGTGTCTACAAAAGACAAGATCCTTGTGAACACATTGGTCCTGACATTCACAATTCCTAGCCCGATCATTCCAATACAGATCTTTTCACTGTCAAATCCAGATCCTTATGTATTTTTTTTGGTTGTTCTGAGTCTTGGGTTTCACAGTCACATCCCTCAAGATTAACCTACGGTAAAAAAGGGAGGTAAAATCCTTAAACTAGAAATTATAGAAGACAAAAATGGTCTACCAAATAGAATCTTATAGGGAATGATTTTTCAATTATTGGCCACATCATTATAAGAGTTATCAACTCAATGAGAACAACATTAGGAATATGGGGAGGTTACCTAGAGGATGGATTTATCTATTCTAAACCTTCCCTCCTTAGAGCTCAAGTTAGAGGTTCACTCAGCATGGATACACGAGGTACACCTTACATTAACTACAGTTGGACGAATTTTTGAGCCTTTTCTTCCCTTACTAACATGGTTCAGATATGATATATCTATTTTGTTTCAAGGATGGGCTTTATTTAAGGGGGATCACACCACGTAATTATAAGCGGGAGATGTATTTTTTTTTTAGTATTTTGCCTACACGAGGAGGGTAGGATGAATAATAATACCTCCTGACTTAAAAAAAGAATCTTATAGGGAATCAATCTAGGTTACAATATGGCCATGGGGATACCTCCCATGACTTGATATGAGGAAAAACTTGCTAGCCATTATAAAAGAAGGATAAGAAAAGGAAGGAAGGAAGGAAGCCATAGACTAGATACAAAAGAATCCCCATGGGGATCTTGCTAGTGACAATTAAACAACTTGCTCCCTTAAGTCCCCACTCCAAAGGAAGAATGAGAAAAGAAAATAAAAAACTAGAAATCTAGAGATGAAACACTAACCTTTATTGAAGAAGAAAAGAGTATAGATGCAAGAATTAGAAGGACATTGTTCAAAATAAAATTTGAAGTACAAAAAGTTGGATCCCCTTCTTTGTGGAGTCCCCCTCCTTTTATAGGAAAGGAGGGGGAGAAAACCCTAAAGGGAGAAGAGGGAAATAAGAATGGTGGCTATTGAAAAAGTGTCATCTGTGTGGTGCGAGCCAGCTGTTTCACAATTTGAATTGGTCAGTTGGCTGGTGAGGAGGCACAACTATTTTTGCAACAAGTTAAACCCTAGTAAAAGGTAGAATTGCTTTTTACTATCTAGTCTTGGTCAAGAAGCAATCCTCAAACCGACCATCTAAGGAAGTGAGATACTCGGTTGGCACTTGAGCATGTGCCGACCAAGGAAGAACCCTAAATAGGTTGGTGGCACATTGTTAAATGTGATTTGTTTATGAAACGGTCTAAGATGGATATCTGGTACTGATGAGCCGATCATTTGGTTCTTTGAAGATGAGCGTCTGGGATATTGGGATGCTCATTTCACTATTGAGATGGAAGATCTAGAAGGGATGAGTTGAGGGGTGAAACACGAGCTCTAGTTAGTGAGATGCCCGTTTGGGCTTGAGGTGCAACATATTTCTAGATTGAAACGTCAATTTAGTATGTGAGCCAGTCAACTTGGGTACTGAGAGAGTCAAAAGTGTATATCAAAGGAAAATATTAAAACTATGAAGGAAAGGATTAAGAATTTGCATTATATGTTGAAAAGTGGGTAAATTGCATTTATTCTATAAAATTAGTAAAAAGAGATAAGTCCTAGTAAAGAAGACTATGAAAGATATATAATAAGAGAGATGATTATACATTCATCACCTCCACCATTGACCTATCTACCACCTACTTCACTTCAAGGAAGTAGATCGAATTCGTAAGGAAGGATGGCCAACTTCCTCCAGTACTTCCCTGATGAACGTTTGATGAGTAGTTTGTTTCTACATCATCAATCTTTTTCATCAACCTTGAAGCTAAGCATTTGAATACCTTTTTCTCTCCCTTTGTTGTCTAATATGATGATGGATTCTTAAATTGCTTCCACTATTAATATTGTATTTTATTCCATGAGTGATAAATCCCCTTGCTAGAGTGTTGGGAGTAGCTCTGCTACCCAATTTTTCTCTCTACACTGCATCTACTATTGTTTGGCCATTATATGTTTCTAATCGGTTGGATTTATGCTTATATTATTTCTTGATCATCAAGTTTACATGTTTATCAGATCTTAGGTGTAGAGAACTTTGAATTGAGGATCTAGAATATTGACTAATTCATGTCAATCTTTTGATGAGTATTTCAAATATGTGTTTTTTGAGGAGATAGATGTATGATATCTAAGTAACACGATGACAATCATAGAATGGTTTTTGTGAATGCATCAATACTAATGCACAAAGGAGAATTTTACTAGACACAAAATATATATTCCTATGCTTAATATTATGTACAAAGAAACTAAATGATAGGCTGTGGTGACAAAAACAACATTCCTTTCTGTTGTTACCATTCATTAATAAATACAAGCTTCAATTCATTTGCTTTACCAAATTCTTAGTATAATCAAGAACTAATACATATTGTGTTAATAAGAGTTCTTTCCTAGTTACATTGACTATATCATTCTTAAAAATGTTTTTCTTTGGGGTTGGTCTAAAACTATACTTGATAAGACCCGTTCTCTTATTTGTAGTGATTGTCCGTACACTTAGATAAGGTAAGATGAATGTATTTCATCCCTGGTGAATTGAATCATGTAATCAATCACACATCACCATGTAGGTTCCACTTTACATTAGAAGTGATGTAATACTTCACAATAAATGAGACATATCTACAAATACATCATTTATACCCAAGTAATTGGAATAATTTATAGATAGACTTCAACCTATAAGTGACTAATGCTACCATGATAGCATAATTCCTTGTCATACATATCCACTTTGAACCCGATGAATGCATCAATCCCCTTAGAATGAGATCAATATTTCTTGATATAAAGAATATTGTTAATATTTTATGACACAATATATCTTACATTGACTCATGTGTGGATGGATATGTATTAGGTAGCATCACATATCAAGTAGCAAGATATCAATATAATAGAAGGGATTCATTTTATTTACACCACTCACAATAATCTACACATGACATAGTTGACCTTTTCACCATAGGTGTCGTAACCCTTGTATACAACTATGTTTAATGATGTTTTGGCCGACAAAAAAAAATGTTTAATGATGTTTAAGTAAACAAAGCAACATGTGCTCATTGTAGTGACCATTGTTCTGAGGACTACAATTGCCAATATCACATTTTGATAGGATTATGATTATCTTATAATGACTTTTGTGAATCATTCTCAAGGTGGGTCTATCGTGTACAACTTTTTCACTAATAATTACATATGTTCATGACTTCATATATGACATCATGACTATATAGACATAGTCATCATTCAACAAACGTATAGATGTTATTATTAGTATTGTCCATCATACCTTCATGTTTTAGAGGATTGGTTTTTCCATCCAAAAAGGACTAGTTGTGCAGCTTGTTGCCCTCTTGTCTTGTTCTTTGATGTAAATAATTATCAACATCATTGAATTGGACCATTTGATCAATAGATATACTAGTGTGACTATTAATATTTTCCATATAGCTTGTACAATAATATCCAGTTATGCACATAACAATGATAAATACCTTAAGTATTCATATGATTTTTAGGTTATCAACACAATCCTTATATAATTAATTTAAAGCATTCCTTGGATGTTGTTACATTTCCTCAATCTCTTAATACTAAAACAAAAAAAATATGTGGAATTTAGTTTCATTAAAAATTAACTCTTTTACAGAGTATCCCATACAGAAGAGAACATGTAATATATATATATATATATATATATATATATATATATATAGGGCTTATATTTAATGTTCACACGAGTAGCTACCTGCACCAAAATTATATATATATATATATAATAATAACATCATTCTTTAGACATCTATATATCTGTGTAATCATCTCATGATTGTGATAAATATTATAGACGAAATTACCTTTATCATTATCAAATTAGGCATTCAATGCCCCATTGCAATCAATGTGTGATTGACTCTCTGGGCTTATATACCAATAGACTCTTACTTGCGCTAAGAGCCAAACCCATGAATCTTATTCCAAGTGATCTTAATATGTCCCTCATGTTTATGTTGTGCAAGCCGCTATTATATATATATATATATATATATATATATATATATATATATATATATATATATATATATATACACACATACATACATACATACATACATACATACATACATACATACATACATACACATGTATGTATGAAATGGATTATATAAGGGAATGGAATGGAAGAGACTTGAGCGAAGTAAACTGCATCAAGAGTGAAGATGGTAAAGTGCTAGTGTAAAGGATAATGATATAAAGAACGAACAGAGAAACTAATTTTTCAAAAACATCTCAATTAAGATACTATGAATAATTTCATATACTAGTGTGGCACAAATACAACAAATATCATTTAAAGATGATGAGGTTCACTATATGATTTTAGGAATGCTTTGAAGAAGAAGAAAATTAGAAAGGCATATGGATCAATAAGTATTCCTATTAATGTATAGAAGAATATAGGAGTTGAAAGAGATATGTTGTTAATGAATTTCTTTAATAAGATTATTATGACCAAGAAGAAGTTCGATAAGTGGATAGATAGTATTGTAGTCCCTATCTACTAGAGAATTGAAGATGTTTAGAGGTACATAAAATACAAAAGTATTGATTTAATGAGTCAAATTTATGCTGGTTTTGGAGAGGATTATTGAGGAAAAGCTAACATCCACACACCAATATCAGAAAAAAAAAATTTGATTTCATGATAGGAATTTCAACAATCGGTTATATTTTTCTGATAAGATAGCTTGTGAAGAAGTATAGAGAGATAAAAAGATTTTTTCATATGGTTTCTATTGACTCTCAAAAGTCTTACGATCGAGTACCCATGGTTGTGTTGTGGATTGTTTCATTGAAGAAGGATGTGCTAGTCTAAAATGTTGACTTCATTAAGGACAAGTGTGATGGCTCAATCGAAGTCTAAAGAATCCAAGATGAGACACACCAACATTTTCTATCAAAGTTGGTGTACATCAAGGATCAACACTCAGTTCATATACGTTTTGTTATATTTGAGTCAACAAAGCATGTTCAGGATGAAATTCTTTGGTGTGTGATATTATTTGATGATTTTTTAATGATTTACAAAAGTGAAGACAAATTGAATGATAAAGTTGATCTCTGGAGAATTTTTTTGGATTCAAATTGGATTAGTGATTAGTAGGGGAAAAATGAGTATATGTATAGACCTCAATAATCTATCCTAATTTTATGAATGTAGGCTTATCCTATTTATGTCATGATCACCAACCATGTCATTTTAAAAATATCTCACATTCCCTTGGGAATATGCCTATTTGTTTATAAGTTTTAAACGCACCTATTGAAATCCTTATTTAAAAATGTTTCATGTCTATCAGGTAAAATTGAATGTAAATGGGTGTATTTGGTAACTAAATACAATCATGTTTGTACTCCAAGTCAAGTATTGCTTATCAATATAGATAAATATTGGTAGAAGATTGGACAAAGTATAGAAGAATATATATGAACAAAATTTAGTGAAAGTGATATTTAGGATATCGATTATTTTGTTTATTTGATCATTTATATGTTGTAGTTTTAAAAAACCTTCCTTTTTAGCAAAACGTTTAGTTTCCATTTCAAGTCTTACTATTAATGATAATATCTTTTATCAAATTTATTTATGATTTACAATTATTGGTGAGATGTGAATTCAGTATAACAATTTTTAATACAACTATTTAAAATATTACTTTACTCTTTAAAAAACAAGGAAATTTAAGAATGACTGAATCAATGAAAGCCTTGGAAATACAAAGTTATGCAATGTTTTTAGCATAAGAAGTCAAAGAAACATAAGTTTTGTAGTTAGTTATATTAAATCCTTATTGTAATATAATACATGTTAAAAATGTCTTTCATCCTTTATTTATTGTTTTTAAAATTAATAAATTCATTATTAGATACTTAGGTATATGTCCTTTTGATCATAAAACTTTATTGCATTTTTTGGGTGTGGAGGCTACCTAAATTTAAGATATAAGCTCTTGGTGTTCTCTAGAATAGGTGGATCACTTGATCATTAAGACAAATGCAGAAACCTAAAAGACATATTGTTAGTAATACAAGTCAGATTTTGAGTGTAGTGTGTGTATGTCACTATAAAATAGGAACATAAAGAAGACACTGGTTGTTTGAAAATCTAGATGCCTAAGATAGTTTGTCATTAAAATACATAGAGTAGTACTCGGGAATTATCTCTTATTGACATTATCATCAAAGGTACCTTTGATAAAAATGCACTCCTCCATCTAATTTAGATTCATTTATATTGTGGTTTTTCATTTTTAACTTCAGTTGCATATCTTCCTTCACTACTATCCAAAAGATGACCATAGTAATCTTTTTCCGTATGATTCTTCTTCATTTTTTTCTAACATGTATGCATCGTAACACCCAATAAAGATCTTCATATATAGTTATGTGAATATCATGTATTAGAAATATGATATACATATCATTCTTGTAGATTTATGGTGTTTCAAACTAATCTTTCCTTTCTTGAAATAGTATATTCTTTCTTTTTCTCACTAAAATAATACCTAGAAGAATTTTGTATTGAATTATGTATGAATAACTAATTATCATTCAATAAAAGGAATATCAAGACCTAAAGTAGTAGAACTTTCTCACAAGATATGTTGTTTGAGCTATTATAAAAATTTAACATGTTCACATTTTATAGAAGTGGTAGAAGTGCACGAAAACACTGTTTGTGGTATAGGAGATGTCATTCTATGTTTGAGATAAATTTAAAAATATATTTCATGATGATCACATTGTAATAAAAGAAATGTATATTCACATATAAAGTAAATTACTTCCACTATACCATTTGGGTATTCAATATATTTGATTGGAGATATTATACATATTTAAAAAATCTAGGCCACAACAAAGGAAAATTTAGGAAAATTTTGAAATATAAGTATACTCTTCAAACTATATATTTTTAAGATATTTAAACATTGTGGATACATTTTAAGTTTCATTGAATTTTATAGAGAATCCAAATAAAATAACCATACTCCAATTAAATCACGTCTAAAACATATCATGTCAAATGAAAAACCATTAAAATAGTTTATACTCAAACACACACAAAAAAAACATATATACATACATATATATACACACACACACATATATATACATACACACACACAGATATATATATATATATATATATATATATATATATATATATATATATATATATATATATATATATATATTCTATGATCATATATACACATGCAATTATTTGAATTCATGTATATGTATGTATATATACATATCTATATGTATATACATTATATGTGTGTTCATGGAAATGAACCACTAAAGTCAATGTATAGTTGACACTTTTTGGACCATTCACTTTGCTTAAACTTATTGTTATGAGTTTCGTCAATGACATAACTAATTGTCCATTCCACAAATCCATTTTAATCTCATCTCATGGCTCAATCATGCTTGGTTGTGTACATTGGTCCACAACACTTTAATTGTGTTTCCCAACAAGGCAATTGAAACAAGATAGATAACTCCTAGAGTTGGGGATTAATCTAACATGAAACCATGATTCTGTCCCATGTCATGTGACAATGGTATTGTTGTAGATTATTATCATTAGAGGGTATATTCTAGTTGATATGGGTTTTCAAGGAATTCATATTACTTTTTCCTTGTATATTATACTCTAAAAAAGTTCATTGATGAAGAGGCTGCCCAAAGTGCCCATTTTTCATGATATTGCTTCCATTCCTGCATTATCGACATTTTCCGCTGTAGGGAACTCTTAACTAAGATAAAATGTGTTGGTCTAATGGTAGTGAGTGATAGAAGGCACACTTATCTAGTTCGTTTGAGGAAATGCTTTGACATCCTGGGCAAGTTTTTATTCATGTCTTCAAGTAGAAAACACTTCGAGAGTCTTGTTCTTGTGAGAATAGTTGTCCTTACATGTAATATACGTCTACTTAAGTAACCATAATATATGATGTCTCTACAACAAACACACTAGATAGTGAACATCTCGATTTTGGAATGTGGTTGTAGAGTGGAAAATAGGGTTAGGAGGTTTCCAAGAAATCACATGGAAAAATAGGTACATATGATTCATTGTTTCATTGACTTGTTGAAAAGAAAGCTATGATGGACATCTAGAAGATGATATTGTGGTGATCATAATCTACATATTGTGTTGATACCCTCTCATTACATAGTATGTCATTCAACACTATTACATTTGTTAGAATGAAGGATATGGGAACTAATATAAACATGTAGTTGCCTACAAGAAGTGCAATGAACAAGCAACATAAAATGTGAAAGTATATTAAAATAACAACATTTCCCACTAATACCTATCAATTTCACTATAGGTGCCGATCAAGTATTGTTGGTCCTTGCATATTGTCCATTCTTGGGAACTTATTTAGAAGGAGATGCATCGTGATGGATGTAGCTACTTTTAGCATTTTCTAGTGATACTGGATACTCATTGTAGATTTATAACATGATTATTTTGTGCATTGCTACTACTACCAA
This sequence comes from Alisma plantago-aquatica, assembly GCA_963693085.1. Classification (NCBI taxonomy): domain Eukaryota; kingdom Viridiplantae; phylum Streptophyta; class Magnoliopsida; order Alismatales; family Alismataceae; genus Alisma; species Alisma plantago-aquatica. The sequence goes on from OY856415.1 coordinate 239,240,212, forward strand.
GAAAAAATGACAACAAAAAGTGGTGTGAAACTGATGCAAAGATAATCAAGGGAATAAAGAAATAAAAATAGAATAATGTGTGTTATATATAGAGAGAGTGAAAATCCAATGGTTTGAAAGAAGCTCACATTATTCATGGGATGGACAAATAAGGCTTACAGAGATAGATATTTACAGTCTGTGAGGCCCAAATGTTCCACACAACACATGGCCTATAGTATTTGATATCTCTATATGTCTCTAACATATACACATAGGGTTAAGAGAGAAAAATTTCTACCCCTTCTTCCACAAATTGTAGAAGAAGTCAGACATCCTAGGGGTAATAAATCGACAAATGCATGTCTAGTAGTTTAAATTCAGGTCCCTAGATTTGCGATCACCAAAATTTACCATTGTGCTATTCTTTGTCGAGAACTAACTATATATATACATATTTATATTTGTAATAATGTGTGTAGGTATATTGTGTGACCTAACACTATGGAGGAAATGATACATGATGAAATGTATTCATCGTAATCTTCTCATTCTTCAATTTTCTAACACACTTTGTTATAGAAAATTTTAATCAGTCTTGTCTGTTGTTGAATATTATTCTTTCTATGTAGAATAATACATGAAGTTACCTTACATTTGTCTCTCATTTATGCGTTCAGATTTGTATCCTAGAAATATATCAATATATATATATATATATATATATATATATATATATATATATATATATATATATATATATATATATATATATATATATATATATATATATATATATATATATATAGTCAGGCTAGAATACACTCGAGTGTATCCGGAGCGGAATACACTCAAGTAGTTTTTCATGATGCAATATTTTTTTGAAAATCTAATCCATTTATCTTATTAAACATCTCGTGAACAACTCATATGAAAAATTTGAGCACATTTGGATATGTATAGCTCATGTTATGAAGACCGTAAAAATTATACATTTCAAATTAGTTTTGCGCGTCAATTTTGTTGCCCTTGGATGAGTGACTTACACTCATCCAAATGGGCTCAAAATTTGTATGTAGCCTAGTTATAGTATGGACGTGAAGATCAAAGGTTTACATTTTGCAAAAAATAGTTTTGATATGATAACACACTTGACTGTATTCGTGCGATTCATACACTCGAGTGTATCCTAGCCTGACTCTCTATATATATATATGTTTGTGTGTGTGTGTTTCACTTTATATATATATATAATTAATACCAATAGGCTATCGACTAGAAAAAGATAGTATCTAGACTCTTTGAAAGTATCATCTCTCAGTATTATATTAGATCTAATACATACAAATGTGGATGTAAATACATGATGTAATTTAAATCAGAAATTAATAGATTTTCCAAGAAAATCACTTAATTAATTATGGGATGAAATCTTGAGAAATTAATTCCATATCACGATAGCAAACCATAAAATTTCATTCTATAAAAAGTTATCAATTTTCTTGTTTCAATATTGCATACCTGTTATAATTCAATTTTAGGCCGCTGTCCAACCTAACCTTTGGGCATATAGTATATAAACAATTGTTTAAAAGATTCTTCAATTTCTAAAGGATCACAACTTTCTTATAAAATTTAATTAATTTTTTTAAGAAATTAAATAAGGATTCCTTTACAATTAACTACATAACAATATGGTTAAAAATATAAAAAATCATATTAGTCTTGCTAGAAATAAAATTGGTTTAATACAACACTTTTTGTTAAAAGGTAAACATATAGATCTAGTATCTATTAGTTTAATAAAATAATATAAACTATAATATTGTAAGAATAGTGTTAATTTTTTTACACTCAAAATGCATATGCCACATTCCAATTCTTTTCAACCATAATTATTAGTAAAAAGAAGTATATCTGTGAGTTTTAAGATTGAATGTAGAAGCAAAGTTGCTACTTATTAATATCAATACATTGTTTTTGGAATTTATACTTTCATAAATACAATTTCAATTTTTTTGCAATGATTGATGGATTATTTAAGCAAGCATGTTATATTTTTTGTTGACGTGATATGAATAACAATTACTAGGATGGCGCTCATAAACTTTTACCATGGTGGGCTCATGGTATTTGGGCCAGAGATCAACTATGTAGGAGGGGAGAAACAGGAAATGCAGTATGATGATTGCATCTTTGATTATGATAAGGTTTTAGAACAAATGATAGAGATTTGCAATGGAGAGAACTTTTCAGCCTGGTTTAAAGACACTAGAACAGATATAATTGTTCCATTCAAGAGTGATGAAGATGTTGAAATTTTATCTCAAATAGTAGAAAGTGATGGTTCAGTCGATGTCTATTCTGATGTTACTATTGACTCTGAGTAAGCATATTTGATTCTCTTTGAACTATATATATATAACATACCCTATGAGATATGTTTAGTTACATTATTTATACAATTGGAGTTGAATATACAAACAAAGTTAGGATGGTCATTTTAATTGGTTACCTTTTTGTTGAGAAAGATATTTGGCTGAATATATTTTGACTACAAAGTGAATTGCACAATATTGATTAGAAGTCACAAGTTCACACTTTATAGCCCCAAATCATACTACAAAACAATATCTAGACATTCTATCCTTGTTTATATTCATTTGATAATATTGAGTTACTAAAATTCACATAAAAATTGCTATAACTGCTGCACTAATAAAATTTAGTAAATTTACAAATAGATACCTACGATGCTCTATTTTTGACATAAAATAGTGAATGCATGAATCTACAATAATATATGTACTTAAATATCATTTTGTAAATTGTGGGTCATATAAAGACTGATTGACAAAAATGATAACCTAACAAAGATAAGGCTTAACGATAGTAGATAGGTTATGGATAGAGGTGGAGAACATAACATGCATATTATATAAATGCTCATATGTAAGATTATTAATATGAGGAAAATCATGTATCAATCGAAATGATGCAACTGATCAATATTAGGTTACCAAATTTGTAATTATGGGTAGCGAACATAACATGAAAGGAAAAACATGATTTGAGTGTTTTTGGTATACATCAATGCAATCTAAGTTGTAGGATTCCGCAATTTCCTTATTCATATGGCACACACAATTCATATACTTTATACAAAACATTAAATTTCCTCTCTCGACATGTTACCAACCTATTTATTGCATACCTTAAGATTCTTGATATTCGTTAAGGTTTGTCTCCCTTACCCTCTCTTACATAATATTATATGTTGTTTTCACCACATTTTTCATATAAGACAAATCTTCCATATTTATGTTAAATTCACTAACAGTTGATCTGATTTCATATGAGAATACTAGGCAACTTACCATTGAAATTTAATCAATTATCATAAGTATTGAGAATAATTAATTAAATAATTTCATTTACTATGGTTAAGGGGACACAAAGACACTCACCAACCTAGTTAAGTTTATAGATTCATATAAACATTTACTAGGGGAACCATTGACATAGAATGATGTACTATATTATTTTCTTATGTATTACACATATTTTGGAAAGTATACTCAATAATAGCATTACTTGTATAACAAAACTAGAGAACAAAGATTTAAATAGAATCCTTTTGTTTTAGATCAAACTGGCTAGAGTTAAATTCATCTTACTTAAGGTATCGCAATGAAAAACATGTGATGCTAAAATCACGAACACATAATTATGTGACATCCTCATCTCGATTACACTGAATTAGTATATGTTGTTTCTACAGTTTAATCTAATGTTTTTTGTCAATGTATTCCCATACTTCAAATATTATGACTAGGTAAAGTGTAGCATTACCTTGTAGATATCACCCACAATGTGTTTTTTCATGAATATGTATTGACACAACACCAACTTTTTTTCAAGTAAAATTGATATATCAACCTTCATCCATAAAGTTATTAGATCAATGTTTCTTGAGTATGATATTATAGGTTTTTTCTATCTCACAAAGTATCAAGGAGTCACTCTTATACATGTATATTATTGTATATGGGAACTTTTTCCATGGTTCTTGTAGATACAAATGGTTATGGATGCTATTAAAACCTTAGAAAATTGTCGATTGCATGTTGTAAATTAACTACAAAACAACCAGGAAAAGAATTTTGATTGAGGCTTCTAGTCCACATATCACTTAGATGCGAAAAGTGTTAATAAACAAGGATGTTTAATGGGTATCCTAAAACAAAAGGAAGAATTGTATCATTGTAGTATGATATGTACTCATTAGTTCATGTTTGATTATATCTCCTACATAACTATAACACAAATACCATGATTGAAAAATCTTCTATAATTATGTAATTTCTTGATTCCATAGTCCAGTGCCCCCCACTAATTCCTTTAAATATTATACTCTCCATTTGGTGTGATTTTAAATTTTTTTTGATGAAAACAAAGCCATTGTATTAATCAGTAGATGATACAACATACTCTTCAACAAATACATGGAAATTACATGTGATAACTGATTCCCTTTCCTTTGCCAAGCCCATTTTTGCTAACTGGTGTGCCACAGAGTTCCCTTCTCTAAGGGTGTGAGAGAAGATAGTTGAATTGAACATCATGGCCTGCATTTTTATGTCACTGAACAACAATTCAATTGGGCTTAAACCCCCCATTTGTTTCATGATTTTCTGCCACACATTCTTAGCATCGGTCTCCACTTCAATTAGGTTGAGATTCAAGCCTTTTGCAAAACTTGTTCCCCTGGGCTTCAGCTATATACAGGCTCCATCTACACTCACATGTTCTTGTAGCCATAGCAACCACCTCAGTGTTATGATTCCTGAAAACAACAGCCAGACGCACCCTTTGATCAGCTATGAAGGATGCATCTACTTTGATTTTTGTACAACCCATAGGTGGTTCTCTCCATCTGCACTCTTTTCTGTCCATAGTGGATCTTTTAATAGACCTATCCTGGAGTCTTATGTCCACAAAGCTATGAGCCCAGTGGAGAATGATATGTGCTATCAAGCACAGTTGTATGGTCTTGCTACTAAAGATACTCTCATTTTTGCATATCCAAGCCGCCAAGCAGATGGTTGTGAAATCCACAAAAGTACTATTGTTACCTTTGTTTAGAGCCCAGTTGAGCATATCACCAAAGTCACTGGTTGGTGCGCCACTGATTAACCCTCTCTTCTCAGTTTCATTCCACATCATCTCAGCATGAGTGCATTGGGTCGTAATATGAATAGTTGATTCATCTGAGTTTAAACACACATCACAAATGCTATTATTGTTGATGTGTCTAGTTTGAAGGTTACATTTCATAGGGAGGGCTTGTGTCATACATCTCCACAAAAAGTGCTTCATCTTGGGATGCATTGAGCTCTTCCACACTTTATTCCACAAGTCATGGTTGATAAACCTTCCCCTATCAACAATATTCTGATGGCCAAGGATGCCCAGCCAGTAGGCCGATTTAACAGTGAATGTGCCATCTTGGTTAGGATACCAGTAGAGTGAAGGTTTTCCCACCATGCTTGTGGGAATCTTTAGAATTTCATTTATCATGTCTTCGGAGAATAGATTCTTCAGAATAGTAATGTCCCACTCATTTGAGATATTCAAGAGCTCCTTCACCCAGATAGGCCAATATCTGCTATCCTCTAAACTTTGTGAAACTACACTATGATTTCTGGGGATCCATCTATCATTCCAGATGTGGATTTTGGATTCGATGTTTATGTTCCACCTCAGTCCCTCAACAAGAAGAGATTTATCACCCCAAAATACTTCTCCAACAGTAGCTCAGATCGTGTCCTCTATCAGTAGTAAGTAAATCATTACTATTGTAATATCTGGCCTTGAAAACTGCTACGACAGTGGATTTTGATTCATGGTGAAGGTGCCATGCTTGTTTAGCCAGAAAATCATGATGGAAAACCTTTAAATCACAAAATCCCAGCCCCCTTCCTTTTTTGGGAGACATAGTTTACTCTAGGACTTCCAGTGCATTTTTATTTTACCGTTTTGGGTACCCCACCAAAAGTTAGGTAGCATCCTATTGATACCATCGATAATGTTGTCCGAGATGAGAAAAATACTCATCATATAAGTAGGTCTGGCTTGGACGATGGACTTTATAAGTGTTTCTTCGCCTGCTTGGCTTAACATTTTTTCCTTCTAGCCTATTATCTTCTTCCATATTCTGTTCTTTAGCTCACTGAACACCTTCTTTTTTGATCTGCCAATAATAGTGGGGAGGCCTAGATACGTTTCGTGAGCTTGAACCTGATTTACCTAGAACCAATCAAGGATACTCTTCTTCATGTCTTAAGAAGTATTTTTGCTCAAAGAAATCTCCATCTTGTTGTAATTTATTTTCTGTCCAGAAGCCCTCTCATAGTAGCTCATTAAGAAGGCTATTCTTTCAGCTTCTTGGAGATTTTCTTTAGCAAATAGGATGTTGTAGTCTGTGAAGAAGAGGTGGGTAGTACACATGCCATTTCTACAAGCCCAGGCCTATGTGATTTGTCCTTTCGTTACTTCTCTATTGATTAGAGTAGAGAACGCATCTGCACAAAAGAGAAAGAGGTAAGGTGAAATGGGGTTGCCTTGGCGGATCCCTCTTTTAGGTGTTATGTGGCCCCTTTTACTGCAATTTATAATAAAAGAAAAAGTTACAAAGCTCATACATTCATATATTTTTTACACCAAAGAGATCCAAATCCCATTTTTTCCATGTTTCTCACAATATAGCTCCACTCCACTCTATCGTAAGCTTTACTCATATCTAATTTAATTTCCATCTATGATTTCTTGCCTTTTGTCTTTCTCTTCATAGAATGGAAGGTTTCAAAAGCAATGAACGTGTTGTAAGTGATAAGTCTTCCAGGAATGAACACACTTTGATTGGGGGAGATAATATCATTGAGTAAGGGCTTCACTCTGTTAGCAAGAACTTTGGAGATGATCTTGTAGATGGTGTTGCACAAGCTGATAGGATGAAAATCATTCATGGTAGCTGGCTCTTTGCATTTTAGAATCAAGACAATGTTGGTTGCATTTATCCCTTTCAAGTTTTTTTCATTTTTCCACCATCCTTTGATGTAGGATGCAATATCCTTGCCAATGATAGACCAAAAATTCTAAAAGAAGCTGGCATGAAAGCCATCAAACCCTGGGGCTTTGTTAGGGTGCATAGAAAAGATGACATTCTTTATTTCTTCTTCATTTGGTTCCTTTTCTAGTTGCTCATTTATGTTTGGGCTGATCATACTTTTTATTCCTTCTAGGGTAGTGTCAGTCTCCTCACTTCCATTGGAGATGAACAGAAAGTTGTAATAATCTATGACAATGTTTCCAATATCTTCTTCATTGTGCTTCCACACCCCTTCATAATTCATAAGACATTTGATTGTATTTTGTCTCTTCCTTTGAGATGCCTTGTTGTGGAAATAGCTTGTATTCTGATCCCCATCTTTCATTTCTTTTACTTTTGCCCTTGTGAACTAATATGTCTCCTTTACCTTCTCAAGCTCATTTATTTCTTCACAAAGATCCTTGTAGTTTTTTATATTATCAACGGTCATAGGGAGAGCTTCGTCATGAAGTAGCTTTCTTTCAGCCTTTTTTAACTTTTTGTCAGTCGCCCCAAACTTCATCTTTGCCCAATCTAAAAGAGACTTAGAGAAATGATTTATTTGCTGATATACTTTAGTTTTTACTGCCCAATTTTCTTTAATAATCTCTATGCACTGTGAGTCTTTTAGCCAAAATTGTTCTACTTTGAAATCTCTACTCTTGCTCGTTCAATTATCACCATCCTTGCATTTTAATAGAATTGGGGCGTGATCAGAGTTCCTTCTAAGGAGGTGAATGACCTTGGCCTTCAGGTATAGATTGCTCCAATTTCTGTAGGCCAACACTCTATCAAGTCTTTCCATGATTGTTGTCTTAGGTTTTTTTCCCTCTCACCCAAGTAAATGGATTTCCTCTAAAGCCAATGTCCATAAGCTCACAAGTGTCAATCATCTTTCTAAAATTATCCAAGTATTTTTCCTCTCTAATAATGCCTCCACTTTTTTCATCATTGCTCTTTATCTCATTGAAATTCCCCATGAAAATAATTGGAAGGTTATTGTTGTTCTTAATATTTGTGATGAGCTCCCACGTCTTGACTTTGTTTTGTTTTTCCGACTAGCCATATATGCCCACACATTGCCAATCGAGATTATTCCCTTTGCTTTTGATGATAGCATTGATATGGTGGTTTGAGTATGAGAGAACATTAACATCCACATCATTCCACTACAAGCCAGATCCTCCAGCTCTGCCCCTACTACTTACACAAACACCGTTATCAAAGCCACATTTTTTCTTATTTCATTCAATGCATTGTCCTTTATCTTTGTTTCCATTAAGTACACTATATCTGGGCATTCCCTCCAACACAAGCGTCGGAGGGTGCAGAATGTGCCACGATTGCCCAAACCCTGGGAATTCCAGCTGATGAGTTTCATTGCCCTCACGGGCCTGATCACCATCAGGTCCCGTTACTTATTTGGGGTATTTCTCCCAAACCATTTTTCTCTCTTCTCCCTTCTGTATTTTTTGTTCTCTGCCTTGTTTCACTGTAGGTGCTATTCCTCCAAATTCTGTTTGTTTTTGTTTTTTTGTCCCTTTATTTGTCTTTTTTGTTTTCTATTTGGCTCCTTGTCACAATTGTTTCCCTTTGCATTTTGTATTTTCTTATCTTCCTGTTTGGTTTGTTCTGCTGCTCTTTTTTGTGACTATTTTCTCTCTGTGGCCCCATATCTAGCACCTTGTGCTCACTTGTTTTTTTTTCTTCTGTGGTATGGTGACCTTGGTTGGTCAGCTTTCAATTCCTTTACTACTGTCTTGAAGGGATGAAAATATGGAATCAAATAAAGAGCTGGTAGGAATGCTTCCCTATACATCGTGCTCCTCCCCATGATTGCTTTTGTCTGGTCTGCTTTCTGGGTTCTTTATTCCTCCTATGGTCCCATTCTGCTTAGCTTTGTCTTTCCCTTCATCCACAATAAAAGTTGTGTCCCTGCATTCACTTCTTAGCTTTTGTCCTGCAGTGATTTCTAATCTTTTAATAGCCCTCTCGCTTCCTTCTCCTTCCCCTTTTTGGCTCTCTTTTTCTATCATGGACAACCTTCTTCTTTGTTGTACTATTGTTCTTTTGTTCTCCTCCTTTTTTCCTCCCATTCGAGCTTCTTTCTACACTTCTCGTACTCCTCTCCCTCTCTGTTTTCTCTACTTTGTCTTCTCAGTGATTCTCGCAGCCTTGCTCCCCATTTTCCTTTTCCCAGCAATCGTATAGCACATGGTCGATCCTCCCACATTTATAGCACATGGTGTGCTTTTGAACTCTAATTTATCAAACTTCACATTTAGGAAAGTTCATTTCACACCCACATTAAAAAATCCCTTGATCTAGTACATGGGTTTCGTCTTTTCTCTACTAGTTAAAATCACTCCTCATGAATATGAAATAAAAATACCCATCACTATGTGTCACACAATAATGAGGGGGTAACATACTTGAGGGAATAAATCTAATACAACAACTAAAATTTTATCGAATAAAATGAACCCACAATGATACAAACACATAAATGTCGATGAATGGTTCTGAAAACATACATATGCGTGCTCTTCATGATCTATCATCACCCAAATGCATCTTCGGATATATTTTTAAAGACCTCAACCTTCCAAAAATTTAAAAGAAATTTATGAATATAATTAAGGTTTATGAGTCTTTGCAATTACAAAAGTTGGAGTTTTTGAAGCTCTTCTCATAAAAATATGGTGAATAATTTTGAGATAGATAATATCTACCAATTGCAACAAATCCATCATACTAAAATTGTAGGAACAAATAAAGGACTTTAAACTTCCATAATTGACATCATGTGTCTCATTAAGACTTTGTAAATTTGGCCAACCACCTTTTACCTGAGAGAAGTGTGAGGGGTCATTGATCCATGTAGAATAATTACCGAACAAACATTTTCATACACTAAGGTAAATCAACAGGTTTTGGGTTGTTTCCATGTCACACCTCATTGTGATATTTTCTCATTCTCATATTGTATCAAATATCATTGTGAAATAATCATGAGTCCATGTAACTTCATTTATTAATGTGTAAGTTAATATATAATCTATATTATCTCAGAAGAATAATGTAATCCTATGATTCCACTTGGTCAATGAACCTAAAAAATAGAACAAGTCTTACATGTTTTGTTCTCATGATAAATTAATATTCCACACATTACATTAATGATAATACTATGTGATTCTTTAGTGGAAATTACAATAAGGGGGAACTAATGATACCATCAGTACATTATGTTTTCCTTTACTAAAAGTTTTAAAATTCAGATAGTAGATGTTGTATCAATGAGGAATTGATCTCTATTTTTATTAAAGAACACAATTAGCAATTGATTTAACTACTCTTGTTGAGTAAACATTTGTTATTGCAACATTTTCAAATTTTACTCATAATACAATGGAGGTTAAACTACTATCTTTTCATATCTTTTAAATTATTTTTCACTGATTTTTATTTACATTGTGCAGATCTGGTTATTCACCTGATAGGCTACTCATTAACCTATTTTATGGAGGAACAATGGAATTGGAACCTTATTTTGAATATGTTGGGGGAGATAATGTGGAATATTGGATAGATAATAACATTGCAAGCTATGATGATCTTAAGAAAACATTGGAACAAACTGAATATTGTGATACAATAGATGGAATGTGGTTGAGAGAGCCTGGAGAAGGTGAATTTATAGAGATGGAAAGTGATGAATACATATTTCTTCTTAGGAAGATAGCGACGACATTTGGTTCAGTGGACCTTTATGTAATTTAGAAGAATTCTGTTAAACATGGTCCATCATGATAAATATCTCTCATATTGAATCACATACCTTTGTGTTTAACTTGAAAGCTACATCAACCAAAATTTTGATTTGACTCATTTCAAATATGTGTAATGGTTATTATATCCAAAATCTTTATATCAATACCTTAGACTAGTGTTTAAACTCTCTAGATTATTTTATTGGTATTGTATACTCTAGTTTGTTGAATGTTTATACTAGATATACTTAAAGACATTCCTTAAGAACTAATGGTCAAATGGGATGATCAAATCCAAATTATACATGTTATGTGAAATATAGATTATGGAGTAGTGCAATCACAAATCATTAGTATATAGTATATGGGATGAACATATAAATTGTATCTTGAATGGGAAATTTAATGAGTTACTAAAACTTGAACTAAAAAGAATATTTATATGAAAAAATATATTAGAAATGATCAATCAGGTCATATTTTCTTTATGTTAATAAACAATATGTATTCATTTATTTGAATATTTTGATAATTATTTGTTTTGTCATAACATAACATTCGGTATATCCATCACCTTTGATCAAGATATGACATGAATTTATGATCATATAAAGATAAATTCTAAACATTTAGACGTTTTTAGCATATAACTCAAGTTGTGGAATGCCACACATGAGAGCTTTCCATGTACTTCACCTAAATACAAAAAACTTACACGTAAGGTTGCTATGATCACAACATTAGGAAGTCCAAAATTTTGCATGAAAATCGTATTTGGTTATAGTGATGTAAAACTAGGGTTACGTGAAGTTTAGTTTTAGTAATAAAATGATTTTTTATTGATTTATGAGAATCCCATAGTCCACCAAATTTGTGTGATTATTAAATACGGTACTCTATATTTAATCAATGATAACATTTCACTAGGAATTTTAATACTTTAAGTGTTTAATACATATAACCAAAACCATATAGAGACACCATTAAAGTGTTGGATTTACTAAGAAGTACTGCAAATATTAAAAGTTACAAAAAAATCTGAAATTAAATTTACATATAATGTAGGAAATGATATTCAAACATAATCAAACACAACATCTACCTGTAAACTCAATTTGAACTAGTTCCTAGTATGGGAAACCCCTTTTTCCTAAACGAATTTGGCTTCCATGAAATCTACATAGATCATACCGTGCCAAACCAAACCACAATCTTACTATGTGCTAAATCAAGCCACAATAAATGACAAGTATCATTTACCTATAATAAATACCGCTTTTATATGCTAAAAACATTGTGTTTATTTTCCCAGATTGGTATTTGCTTTTGGTAGAATCCATTATTAGTTAAAGTAAAAGACATATGTACACTTTCAAACAAGCTAAAAGGACAATGAATTATTAGTAATTCCTTTTTGTTTATCCAATGATCAATAATCTTCATGAACATTGTGACTAGTTTGTTCCAACCTTTTCCAGGATACAATTCTCATAGTGTTCATTCATGATGTTGTTATTTACTTTATTGGTGTAGATTCGAATTAAATAATCCTGTTCTTAGTACATGAGATCTTATAAGAGAATGAATTTTATATAACATATTGCATATTCAATTTTGGGATATACCAATTAATGTTTCTATCATACCATACATATGGGAGAAATAGAGGCTTCCATAGAAAAGGTGATGATTGTATTAAGGGGAAGTGCCAAAGATAATCCATAGTGATTTACAAGTCATAAATTATTTTGTTTGGACGATTATTATCATTATTTCATCACTATTTTATCATTTATTAACTTGGATCTTGTAATGCTTATAATGAATAAATAAAACAACCTATGTATAGTTATACATGAAATCTAATTTTAAATATATTAAGAAGAAACTCACTTCTACACTCTTATAGACCATACCCTCAAGCAAAACCAGACACTTGATCTTTGCAGATACATTCAAAGTGGGATTATGATGAATCCTAAGACAAATGACAAGGTGATAGACTATGTGTATTGAAAATTAAAGTCCATTGAGAGAAAATGACCAAATATGATTTAGACATCACTACAATCATATATATATATATATATTGAAGATATGGAGGCAATATTCGTACCAAGCCACCTTCAATATCTCCACAGATCTACGATGTTGAATCACTTGTTCATGAAGTAGTACATATATTTCCTCTAATGAAGACATATATAGTGTTGTAAGGACTTTGAGTTCACAACATCTTATCCCCTTTGTAAGTCTAATGTGTTTGTCATTGCCTTCATTTATTTTGAACAATTCCTAAAACTTAGTGACTAAATGGATGAGGCTTCAGGATTTGGCTAAGAAAACACCAAATCAACTTTGTTTTAGATGTGTTTAGGTAACATCCAAATCAATTATTATCTCCTAGTGGATATAATTGAGTCCAATAGTGTCATTTCCACATTAGAATTAATATGAAAACCCTATTAACCAAGACCCATCTCCATTTTTTTATAAAATGTGATGGAAGATCTTATACATGAAATGTATTTGCGTTATGAAGGATAAGTATTGAAGATGTAGATATTACAAGAGGCACACCTATACAAGTACACCACACATATCTTTTACATTAGGATGCATAAGAAACTATAATGCTTTTTTTGGTGGAAATACATTAAAATAAATATCCAGTATCATTTCTAGTTCATGTACAAGGAGTGAAAGTGGAATACCAATGACTTAAAGGACTAAAGTGACATATCATGATCCCTAAATGGAAATGTGACCATATAACATGGTCATGTTAGTATGACTTTGTAGGACCAGTAAATGGTACAATGTCATTTGGGTGGTGGTCATCCACTTGACCAAATCTAGACATCAACTCATCAAACTTGGTTGAGATGGGTAAATATATCACATATATTGTTCATAAAGTCATGAAGTTGACCATTTATGGTTCGGACTTGAAGTTCACCATGGAATTGTGGAAACATGACTGGAAGAAAAAGGGAACAATTTGCAGTTTTAGAACATTCTAACACTAATCAATTAGAGTAGACGGTCCAAACACTAGTGGAATTGTTGATTACACATTTGTTGGATATTAAGGATCATGGGTAGACACATACAACTAGCTGAATTAGCATAGACATCTAGTAGGACAACATTAGTATGTTGAGACATAAAATTTGTGGGATCCATGACTCTCAGCCTTATATCAAGATTATTTTTACTTCCAAGATTTATATGAGCTATAGGCTTACACAGATAAGGTATCCCTCTATAAAAGGTCTCAAAATATTCCAAAATAGAGATAATTCACTTGCAAACACTTACACTTTATGTAGGGAGGGTACATTTTTGTTTGAATTTGAACTATCCACACCATTAACAAATGTATAAGTAGTTATGTCTACCTACCGTTTAGGGATTTTAGGTCTAAGAGAGGATTGGTGATTGTGCCTATGTGCTAGCCTTACCAATTTTGTGTAGTGTTATCCATTTCATATCCTATGTCTCCAACTTGAAGTAGCATATAATAGTTATGATGCATATCATGAAACCTGACCCTCTTAATCTACAAGTAAATGTATGTGCCAATAGGGAAAAATTAGACTATTTTATTGCACCATAATAGAACAAGAAACTAAGACAAATCTATATGGTTGGCATTGTAGGAACTGAATCATGATGATGTTTCCACATCGTAGATGAAGAGTGATGTGTACATATCCCATCCCCACCTTTTACTATACATGTAAATTAAATAGAAATAATTTTAAGGATGGATGAATATGAGAAAAGAAATTATCACTATGTAAATGTAATATCTTTCTGGTGAGGTCCATAAAAATATAATTGTTTTTACCTTTCAGAGATATAGATAAATGTATTAAGTTAACCAAATATAATAATGGTTTGAGTCTTTGTCTACTCAATTTATGTAATGATATGCCAATAGGATATATATAACATAAATAAGGCATTAATCAAGAATTGGATTCAAATAAGATTTTTAATAAACAATAGATGATTTTGTCGAGATAGGAAGAGGAGTCAAATAAGTATCCATGAGAAGTGGACAAACATAATGATAGATACTGAGATTTCCATGCAAACATGGGTTATAGAAAATAGATGACAATTTATAATTACCTAGGATCATACATAAGAATGAAAGGAATCAATAAATTAATAAATGGTTCAATAGTATTTGAAATTCATATTATAGTAATAGGTGTTCAATTTAGTCTAAGATACTTCTATTTGAATGCATATTCTTAAAATGAAGGTGATACCAAATTGATTGATGTCAATCAATTTAGATCATTTTCACACATGATATATTTTATGAAAGGATAAAACGTTATATTGATATATAATTTTATTAATTTATTATTTATAAAAAGTTAAATTTACTTGGATAAGTTCATGCTTTCATGTGAGTCCTAAACTTTCCTGATATATGTAGTTATTAGACTCATTTGAATTAGTTAGAGTCCTATCTAGTCATCCACTACATAGATAAAGTGCATGAATCACAAGCACAATATCCCCAACTACTACTCATAATATCTACCTCATACTTCACCTTTACTGCCAATTCTTTCTCAGTTGATGTATTGAACACTTCCTACATTAGTTGATACTTTAATAAATCCATCCTATTTAGTTATTAGAAACATCCTACATATAAACTAAATCTATCTACTGCCTCTATTGAAAATGAAAAATTATACCTCAACTTTCCTATGTAAGGAAATGGTAGATGTTGTTCCATCCCTAGAACCATGTTTTGACCCACCAAAAGTAAGAAAAAATCCCTAAGCCCAAAAAGTCATATTCGCCTTCTCCAATAAGGAGCCAAAACTACACATCAGACCTCATTCTAACTCTAAAATTTCCTTGCAAATTAACCATACCTATTTCCTTAAAAAGATATATAGACCATCCACAAGAAACACCTTTTATGCTTGGTAATATTGGTAAATATACTTATGCTTCATGATTCTCCTCATTACAAAACCATCCTTGTTGGTGCTACTTCCCTGGAAAACCAACAATTCATCTCCTTAGCACTATCTAAATATCCATGGACTATTAATTCAAGAAGAAGGTCACAAACCCTTTTTTTTACCTATGAAGACAAAATAGTCTATTTTCACAAACTAGATTAGGCTTTCCTATGTTATACTATTTGTTTACTTCAATAAAAACATTTGATTGTGTTTATAGAAGTAGGTATTCTTTAGTTATAAGATTTTGTACATCCTAGTTCTGAGAAGAAGGTTCTATATTTTGGTTCTAGAGCTGTATGCCACCTTCTTTAAGAAGGATTCTAGGAAGCCAACAATTTGAGATTTTAGTGATGATTTACACTTCGTTGACTTTTATGAAAGGAGATGATAGATCATTATCCATTAACCCTCATGAGATGGTGAAGAGAATTCTAGTTTTACTATGCCACTCCTATATTGTATTATGGTCAAGAAAGGACTGATGCACAAAGTTGTTGTTTTAGTTACAATGCAATGTTTAGTTTGTAATAAATGACTTCTTTGCTCTATAAATAAAATTACAATGTTAGAATTATGAGTGGGCATATTATTCATTTACTCACATTAATTAAATGAACTCCCATAAACAAATTTTAAAATATAAACTATAGTTGTAACATATTTTTTAGAAAACTCTGAAAGTGATGTAATTTTCAATTACAAAAATGAATACATTCTTATAATATTGAATTTGACACCAAAATTGATTTCTGCTATAAAAGGTTGTTTTTAGTTCTAACTTAGATTAAGTGAATTTTCAAAAATAATTACCTAGTGAATCCAAATCTTGCATAATAGTTAAATTCTATATTTTAAGGTAAAACCTTTTGTTGATGCCCTTTTATATCTGTATGGCCATTCTCTATATTTTTGCAAAAAACAATGTGTGTTGTATTTAACCATGTCAGTCATGTATTAACCTAGAATGTTAGTTTACTATTTTCATATACAAACCCTTATCACTCTACAACATTAAAAACATGAAACGTGAATCATACCCGAACTCTTCACAGTGTGGCTTGTTATGTTCTAATGTATACAAGTTAAAAATATTTCATATCTAACATTTATTAGACTATAAAAAATATTTGAACACGTCCAAGAATATGAGCACTACTAAATGTATGGATGTTAGCATTCTTTCATATTTTGCTCCTAATTGATTTATATATGTGATCATGTCAATGTTTAGGAAAAAGAACTTCCCATACTCCTACGAGAAACCCACTATGGAAACTAGTAAACTCGAGAAAAGCTTGTATATAAAATCTTGCAAATAAACTAGGTAGGCCATGTTAAGTATTCAAAATAGAGTATATGACAGGTTAGTACAAAGTAACACAATTTAGAAGAAATGAACAATCACGCAACTAGGAAACATAGGATTTATGTGGTTTGTCAGGGAGACCTACTCCGCGTGAGGAGACGAGATTGCAACTACTTTATAGATGAGGGTATAAGATGAGATCTCTCAGAAGATATAGAATACACTCAAAGTATGCCAACAACCATCTCAATACAAAATACATGATTATTTCAACCCTATTAAGGGTACATATACTTTTATATGTAGAACCATAATCACATCCTTATACAAATTTGGAAAATAGATCATACCATGTCCATTAACCAGGTCAATAAAAAACCATATAATTATATTGGATCTAAAATTGGATTAACAAAATGTTTGAGGCACATTACAGGGCCATCATTTTCTAAGTGTACGGTATCCTCATTTCATGAAGATTGTGAAATTAAATAATGATAATATTTTTATGTATTATATGATGGAAGTGATGCTAATTAAGAAACTAATGATTATAACCACCAATAAGGCATGGATTTAAATAGTAACATTGTTTTCCTATCTTGACTATTGTTGTACATAACTTACATTAAATTTGATCTCAAGTTTTCTCCCCACAAATAGTAAAACAACCAATTTTAGACATTTTAATGTGAAGTTGTTAAATTGATAATATATGATTTTTTTACTCCAATAGGATGTAGTGAAATTATTTTTTGTTTGTTTCAAGAAATATGTTGTACTTAGAATGTAATTCATCTAATTTTGGTTCAAGATTGATGCATTAGATTTTGATTGTTTTCCATGCTATTTTGTAATATATTTCATGTATAATTGTTCATCCTGACATGATTCAAGCATTGTTTATCAACTTTAGATTGTGACCCGCTATTACATCAAGTTATTAGTACATTTTATCAAATTATACTAATTCATCATATTTTATTCAAACATATGTTGGTTTGGGCTTAAACAGGCTCCTCGTGCCTACACGGCTTAACTCCTTTCTCTTAAGGAAGTCAATAGTTGATTGCTCTTGTCTTTTTAAATTCTGACCGCTTTTATCTCGACTATTGATCTTCTCCTTCCTTTATATCATTCCTCCATTCCACTTCATAACTCTGTGATACTGACAATAAAGTCGGTGGTACTGACACTAGGCAAAATTCAATAGGGAAATCTCAAAAAGTCAATGCTAATGGGAGCAAGTTGAATGCTACCAAAAGGGTGTTTATAGTTGCCAATTTTCCAACTAGAAACCATCAAAATCCATACATAATGGGTTTTATTCCACCAATAGCCTATTCGGTGGTACCAAATTCTGTATACAGAACAAGTTGGAACTCATAGGATTCAACTTGGTGATACCAACACAATAATCGGTAGTATCGACACTTATTAGGGTTTTGAGTCAGCCAAAAACTTAGTTCCATTGACTTACTAGTCGAAGGTACCAACTTGGAACAATTAGATTAGATTAAAGATTAAGACATATCCAAAAATTGAGACTTAATGACGTCCCACTTATGACATAAGGGTAGTTTGGACAGATGATGATATCATCTTCTATCACGTTGCAACTAAGCACGAAGCCGAGAGAGGATGTAATGCTTTCCCATTTATAAAACCACAATACTATACCCTAAAACACAAACTCACATATGTAATCAGAGAATGTGTGAACATCACATATCTGGAAAACTAATGCATTCAAATAATCAACTAGAAAATTTCATGAAATAAGATTTTGACATAAAAGCTTGAGAGTTTGGGAACAATAATTCCAAAGATAACAAAATAGCAAAGAACATGACTAAAATAGAATTCCAAGCTGGAAGGATCTTCTAGGGTAATGTCCCACCAGGTTAAAAATGTCCTATAAAACTTCAGACACTTGAACTAATATATAGATAGCTTTTCCTTCTCTGTAAATGTCACGTCCCCAGCCATGCACAAAAAGGAAACCTTGGCAAGAAATCTATAACAAGGATAAAGTATGAATGAAGAACCAAAATATTTTACTAAAACTAAACATCTTTTAATCAGTTGTTTCATGTTTGTGGACACCATTATACAACAAGTCCTCCTATGGTGACATTGTATTGTCCTCTATGGGGCTACACACCCTCTATTTGCACGACATACCCTCTGTTGATACCAAAGTGTCCTCTATGGTGTTGCACACCCTATGCTGACAGTATATGGCCCTCTATGACACACACAGTGTCCTCTAAAATCATCCCATGACTTTTTGGTGAGGACTTATCCTATAATGTATATAATTATTGTTTTGATGTCATTTTCTATCTATATTCTCAATTTTATATCTCTAAATATGTATCTATTATGAATAGGTAGATACTATTTATGAATTTGTATCTATCATCTCTGAGTTTATATATCTATTCTGAATGTAATCTAAATCTACATTTTAAGATTTTGACTCTATTGTCTAGTTCTAAAGTGACTCAAAGTTTGAGTCCATGAGTAGAAACTATATTGAATATTCTAACTCTCACGATTTTAAGTATCATATCTTATATCTTGCAATATCTAAAGATATATGTTAGACATGACTATTTGGAATAAGATAATTTGAATATGAGTAATTTAAGCAACATGTCTAGCTATGAATCATGAATGAGATTTCTAGGGAATGGCCTGCTTACCTACAGTAAGTCAAGATACTACTCTCACTGCTCCTCAATAAATTTGTTTTGACTTACTCCTGAAAATATGAAAGTCTATATCAGATTCATATCCTTTTCCTTTTGGTCAAAATCTTTAGGGTTATAATTTCTTTATTCACTAATACATGTATTTAGGTATGTATAATGTTATTAGGGTATACAAGGTTAGGTTATCAATCTGTCTTTGTAGATATTTCTTTGATAATGATAATAATATTAGGGTTCATAGTTTAGGTTTATTATGAAAATATCTTATTCATGCACTACTAACTTAGACCAGAGTTCATAAGAATCCAAAATTATTATTAGTACATATTACCCATGGGTTTTATGGTTATACATGTAATATTCATGTTCTAGTATCTATTACTACTTATAAGTTAGGCTTGTGCTTATTATTCGGAACACAAAGATGGTCATTAGATGTGATAAGATAATTACAATACAAAAATACACTTTTAATTATATTGACCTATTAAGTATATTTACAAGTATGAAAATAATGGATTTATATTTATACTCTAATAATCAATTAGAAAATAGATAAAGTAAGAGTCCCATCAGATAGATTACATTTCTAGGGTTTCTGGTTAAAATTTCATATTTTCCTGAAGTCAGAATGATTTACTACAATTTAATCAAGATTAATTAGTTACTAACCAATAGGGAAAAGATAAAATGTCTTTCAGTTAAAAAAAGAAAACCCTGATTGGATGTTGTCGAAGACCAATATGCCCTTGGAGGCATTTTTGAATCATTGCGTGACCCGAGGGTGATGTGGTCAAAGTGCCAGATCGAATGTTCTTGCATGTGTGAAGCTTGGGTGGTGGATTTGATCTATGATTATGTGAATTCTAGTGTTTGTTTGATCAAACTAAAGACCCATATCTATTCCTGAGATCTAGATAAAGCGAACGAGCTCTTGCTCATTTCCTGAGGTGCACTAAGCTGCTCTAAAGGGTCGCCAGAAGCTACTACTTCTAGGGCCAAAACATGAATGCATGAACACAGAGAAAAACTCGAAAAATCGAAGGATCGTATGATTTCATGAGGTCACCACGAAGCTACTAAGCTAAGTTAGAGGTTACAATGATGACCAGAAAGGTGACATTGCCATGAACGGGTCAAAAACCTTGAAATTGGGGGTTAATCATTTACCTCCCCTATAGTGGAATTGAGGGTGCTAAATGATCCTTGGAGGCAAGGAATGAATTTCTAGATCTTCTCCCTGGTTGAGGGGATGATGTAGATGATCTCTGGTGTCTAGCTTCAGCAACCTGCCAATGATCTGGTCAACATGATGCCTCACTAAAACACAAACCAACACAAGGTGACGTGCCAGGTCGTTCATACACTGGAGTTGGAGTGGTTGCAGGGAATTGGTCAGAGTTGACCCATTTATGGAGAAAGGTTGTGGACCAGCTAGAGATTAAATATGGTGTAGGATGAAGATCCTTGAGGGTATTACAGGGCAATTGATGGTGGAGGAGGGTTTGGTGGAATGCAGTGAAGCTTTAGAAACACTGAGGGAGTCGGGGCAAGGCTAGGTGGTGGTTCCACAACTCAGATGTGAGATGGAAGTGATGGTGGAATTGGGTGTTTCTTATACTGGTGCTTCTAGGGTTCAAATAACGATTCAACAGGTGTGGATTCATTCGAAGGGCGAGCTTTTGAAATGGAGGAGTGACATGCAAGATTTTCACAATTGAATGGGGCACCTACTGTTTCCAAAATTATCATAGGTAGGGGGCAGTGACCAATGGATGATATTGATCTGGTTCATTTTGGATCCGATCTGACGGTCTGGGAAAAAGTAGTCAAGGGAATAAGGAGTATATTAATTGATCTTCATTTATTATTACCTATTTACTTCCCAATTTTGTTTCCCTTATAAATTATAGCCCTTTTGGTCTCAAAACTTGACCAAACACTCATAATAAAGTCTAAAATCCTCACACACTTAAAAAAAATTTCCTCAAAATTTACTGGTTAAATAGCTCTGGATATTTCTTTAACATATTTTGTTTATATTCCCAAGCTGCTTCCTCTAGGTTGTGATTTTTCCATAGAAACTTAACTAGGAATATGTATTTCTTCTTTAACTACTTTGTCTAGGTATCAAGGATCCATAAAGGAATCTCTTCATAAGATAGATCTTTCTTGATCTCAGTAGGTTTATGAGAGAGGATATGGGAACTGTATTGGACATATTTCCTAAGCACTGATGCATGGAAGACATTATGTATTTTCTTATAAGAAGGTGGTAAAGCCAGCTTGTAGGCACTCTCACCTACCCAATCAAGAACCTAAGAAGGGCCAAAAAATCTAAGATTGAGTTTTCCTTTCAGTTTGGATCTGGAAATAGACTTTATGGGCTTGACCTTCAAGAACACATGATCCTCAACAAGGAACTCTCTATTAGATCTGCGTGCATCATCATACCTTTTCTTTCTATCCTGAGCTGCCTTCATTTTGTATCTAATGAGTGCCACCCGATCTGTATAAAGTTGTAGGTCTTTTCTTCTTATCAAACTCTTCCCACCTGGATCATGTCTGGGAAAAGGTGCCTTGAATGGCCTTCCACAGAGGGCCTCATATGGATCCATGCCTATGATTGCATTAAAACAATTATTATAGGTGAATTCATCAAGTGGAAGATATTTCACCCATGAACCTTCCCAGTCTAGGATACAAGCTCTGAGCATGTCTTCAAGAGTCTGAATGGTCCTCTCAGACTGACCATTAGTCTGAGGATGATAAGAATTACTAAAATGAAGTTTTGTACCCAATTACTCTGGGACCTGCTCTTACAGCTTTGAAGTGAACTTCATATCTCTATCAGAAACGATAGCGGAAGGAACTCCATTCAGTCATATAATCTGTTGGATATAAAGCTATGTTGTATCTAAAAATATAGAAGTAGTCTTAAAAGCCAGGAAATGAGCACTTTTCATCAAATGATTGACAACTACCCAAACAACATCAAATCCCTTCCACAACTTTAGAAAACCGATAACAAAGTCCATGGTTATCTTGTCCCATTTCCATTCAGGAATCTCTAGTGGTTGCAACAAGACTCAAGTCTTTGATATTCATCTTTCACCTGCTAATATGTGAGGCACTTTGACACAAACTTTTCTATATCTATCTTCATTCCCTCCCACCATAAGGCTCTCTTTAAGTCCCGATACATCTTTTTGGAACCTAGATAGATAGTGTACTTTGTCCTATGTGTTTCTGACAAAATCTTATGTTGTATTTCATACATTGGTACCAATAACCTATTCTTCATCAAGATATCTCCTTTCCCTTTGTTAGGTTAGCATCATTCTTCTGTAATCATCCTAGTATGCAAGGAGGTCAGAATTATTTTGTTGTGCTTGTAGAATTCCAGATGTCCATTCAGGATGAATTGTATGATGTGCCATCTTCAACTCTACCCCTTTGAGTTGTTGCCTCGATTCTGCCAAGGTTTGCATCATCTTCCATTCATTGATGATTGTTGTAGTAATGACTAGTTCCTTCTTTCTATCAAGGCATCTACTACCACATTGGCCTTGCCAGGATGGTAAGAGATAATGAAGTCACATTCTTTCAAGAATTTGATCCATCATTGCTGCCTCATATTCAGATATTTTTGACTCAGTATATGCTTGAGACTTATGAGTTATGATTACAAAAAATCTCAAACTAGGTGCCATATAAGTAATGCCTCCAGATCTTTAATGCATACACAATCACTACCAATTCCAAATCATGAGTGGGGTAGTTTTCCTCCTGTGATTTGAGCTATCTGGATACATACACTATAACTTTATCCTTCTGTTGCAAGACACAACTATCTGGATACATAGGCTATAACTTTATCCTTCTGTTAGAACACACAACCCAATCCTAACTTTGAGGCATCATTGAAAATGACAAAACCATCATTTCCTGAAGGAAGTACATGTACATGTGTTCATGTAATGCTCCTTTTTAGGGTCTGGAAACTCTGTTCACACTAATCATTCCAATGAACTTGGATTCTTTTAGTGTGAGTGTTGTGAGAGGATTTAATATGATAGGAAAGTCATGAATGAAATGCCTATAATATCCCACTAACCCCAAGAAGCTTCAAATATCAGAAGGAGTAGTAGAGGTCACCAGTTCATAACAGATTCAACCTTTGCTAGATCAACAAAAATATGACCATAAAAAATATATATGTCAAAGGAACATAACTCTACAAATCTAGAATTTGCATTTAGATAACTTCCTATACAACTAATGTTGTCAGAGTGTCTCGACGTGATGCAAATGTGTTCCTCGTGCAGCTGATCATTAATAGAATAGATGAGAATATCTTCAATAAAGACAATAATGAATGATTCCATATATTGATGAAAGATATGATTCATCAGGTCCATCAAGATTGCGGGGGCATTAAAGAGGCCAAATGACATGACAAAAAACTCAAAGTGTCCATATTTAGTACGGAAGGTAGTCTGTTCTATATCTGAGGGTTTCATCTTCAGTTGATGGTATCCACTACATAAATCTATTTTTCAGAATACCTTGACTGTCTTTAACTGGTCGAACAATTCATCTATTCATGGAAACAAGTACTTATTCTTTATGGTCATCTGGTTCAACATTTGATAGTCGACACAAGTACAGAGGGAACCATCTTTCTTTTTAACAAAAAGAATAGGTGCTCCCCAGGGAGAAGCAATGGGACAAATATAGCCCAGATCTAGAAGCTCATGTATATGTTTCTTCAGTTTGATGACCTATATGGGGCCTTAGAAATGGGTGTAGTGCCAGGAATGATATCAATAGAGAACTCAAGCTCTCGATTAGGGGGTAGGCCAGGTAAGGTCTCAAGGAAGAAATTAGGGAACTCATTCACTATGGGGATATCAACAAGAGCATTCTCTTTTTCAGCTATAATCGATATAAGATATGTTTAATAACCTTTCTTCTTTAGATTATCGACTTGAATAGAAGAAACAAAGAAGTCTTTGTGATTCTTCTTCCTTCCTTTAATAACTAAGGGATCCTTGGATGGATGAGATCTGATGAATGACTTCCTTCTATAGTCTAGGAGTGTGTAGTTCTCAAGGAGCCAACTCATGCCCAGAATAATATCAAAGTCATTTTAGGGAATAACCATAAGGCCATCAGGAAATACTCTCCATTTTAGGGTAATCCCAACCCTAGAAATCATCCTCCCAGGTACATTGATGTGTCCACAGGTATTCTAATTTTGAGGTCATAGTGGAGATCTTCCAAAGTTAACTCTAGCATTGAAAACTAATGTAGTAGATATGAAAGCATGCAATGTGCCTGATTTGAATAGGACTTTAACAAATAATTGCCTGATAAAAGACATAACTTCAATGACCTGATCTTCATCTACCTCCTCAGTTGTCATGGCAAAGATCCTTGCTTGACGTTTTTCCTTCTGGTTGTTCTAGCCTTGTTTCTGATTGTTGTTTCCAAACATCTGCTACATCTTTGGACAATTGAGCTTGATGTGGCCTTCCTCACCACAAAAGTAGCATACATATTGTCCATACTTGCATTCCCCATGATGAGACCTCTGAAACATGGGGAAAGATAGAACTTGTGGCTATGGTATTGCTTTTGCTGGTGGCAGTGGTCCTCTCAGTGTTGGTGGTCCTCCTGATCCTTTCTGAGATGGGGGTCCCGTTGGGCCCCTCTGTACTGGGACACCTCCATGTGCCTTCCTCTTATTCTACTCACCTTGGTAGTTGTTATAATGATAGTTTCTTTTGGAAGATCCCCCATTCTTCCAGTTTTGCCCTGGGTGGTCTTCTAGTTTCAAAGTTTCTTCCAATACGTCTTGTACAGTCTGGATGACATGGCCCACCAAAGTGTAGCTGAGGTCAGGCTTCAAACCACACATAAAATTTATGGCCAAATGTGCTTCATATTTAGTCCCATATTTCTGCAACATACAAAACTTCATTGATGTAAGGAGGTGGGATCACCCCCTTACTATTTTTTGAAGAATTAACATCCATTCCAAACACACTGAAAGGTATGCTGGAATAGGTTCAAAATTGTCAAACTTCAACAAATGGTATTAAAAATAACTAAAGTGTAGCAGCAGAATAAAAATAATTACTATATTAAATTTTCACAAAAGAGTAAAAAAGTACATCATAATATCCCATAAGGGTTTACATGTATGATGTTGGCTAAATGGAAATTTGTAAATCCCTGTGTTTTGATAATGACAAACATTTCATTCTTGTTAATCTAACGTGCTACTTGAGTGTTGTAGGAATAAGGTGGATGACAAAGCAATTAGGGAAATCCATATGCTTACATATTTATATTTTCATGAAATGTAATCGCTTTGTAAAAACTTGTACAAATATATAATGTACAAGTACTTAGATTTCATGTAAATCAAGCATTAGATTCTCCCTAGCTAAACATCACATCTAGATAGGTCCTCCCCTTCAAATAAGTGCCACATATGCACACTCATACACACACTTAATGCTTTAGTTGAAAAATTGAAACAGGGTCAATCTCGGTCGACTAACTCCTCGACCGAGACACTTTCGGTTGACAATCTTCTCGACCGAGAAAGACCCAAGTAGCCGTTAGACACATCTGACAAGGTAGTTGGCAGTTGGAGATAAACGTTGCAAAACACTTGATTCAGAGAGCCTGTCGGTCGACAAAAGTTCGACCGAGTAGGTGTCTCGGTCGACCATTTCTCGACCGAGATGGACTCTGACAGCAATTGCAGAATTAATCAATTAGCCATTGCTAAAGCAACAAACTTGTACCTAACGGCTAGTTAAGCACTTAGAAACCCCTAAAAGGTGTCTAGAACGTCCTTAAGCACTTGTAGGACATTCCTATAAATAGGACATGCCTTAGGACACCTAAACACACTTGTTACACTTGAGAAATCTTTGAGCATACTTTGAGCAATCTGTTTGTGTGCAAATTGAGCATAGTGACAATTGGCTACTTCTTCTCTTAGCTCAAAATTCGTGTCCTATAGGCTAGCATCTCCTATCCACTGCAATTACATTTCCATACACTTTGGTTAGGAGATCTACACGCTTGATCTAGGCAAATCAAGCCTTGTACTACAAAAGGATAAGTTGTAATTTCTATTTTCTTTCTTGTTCTCTATTATTGTTTGTACTCTCCTTGCTACTCCTAGGTTGGAGGC
Source organism: Alisma plantago-aquatica (assembly GCA_963693085.1). NCBI lineage: Eukaryota > Viridiplantae > Streptophyta > Magnoliopsida > Alismatales > Alismataceae > Alisma > Alisma plantago-aquatica. The sequence continues at coordinate 239,267,356 of OY856415.1, forward strand.
TACAGATTGGAGAGGTTGAAGATCTTCTTGGTGAAGAAGGGGACCTTGAGCTACTTCAAGAAGGCTGGTGCAACAGGAGGTTACTTCTAGAGAGGAAGGCTACTTCAAGGGGGATCTTGGAGTTACTTCAAGAAGGCTACCTCAAGTTGGTGCATCTACTTCAAGTGAAGGCTGTTCAAAGGGTGTAAAGAAAGTATTGTATTTTGTGTAAATCCTTGTGAAGGTAATAAAATTAATACTTTCAAAATCCCGGTTGGGTAAGCAACCGGGCAGTGGACTGACAACTTTAGTATTTGCTAAAGTTGGAACCACTCTAAACACCTGTCTCCTTCTTCCATTCTTCATTTGTGGTTGTTTGAGTTAAATAATTGCTAAAATATTTAAAAACTCTATTCACCCCCCCTTAGTGTTTTTCAATTGGTATCAGAGCAGGCTTCAAGGAACCTTAACAAGGTCTTGAAGAATGGGTGACGGGGTGCTTAACAACCTTAACCTTGAAGGAACACTTGTGGCTAGACCTCCGGCATTTGATGGAACAAACTACACATATTGGAAGAGAAGGATGCAGTTCTACTTCCAAGGCATCAATTGGGACTTATGGAGGATGGTGTCAACCCCATATGAGCTTCCTCAAACACAATATGCAGAGTGGGATGCAAACACGATAAAGTTGGCTCAAATGAATGCCAAAGCTGTAAGCATTTTATATTGTTCAATTTCTGTAGGAGAATTTAATAGAATATCAAATTGTGACACAGCCTACGACATCTGGCATAGACTGTCCATAACTTATGAAGGTACAGTTCAAGTCAAGAATTCTAAGATTAGCATGCTTAAACAAAAGTTTGAACACTTCCGTATGGATCCAAATGAATCTATTAGTGAAATGTTTGCAAAATTCTCTTCTATTGTTAATGGTTTAAATGCCCTAGGAAAAACTGTTCTTGAAGAAGATCAGGTATCAAAAATCCTTCGATCACTTCCTCCTAAATACAAGACAAAGGTGACAGCTATTGAAGAAGCTAATGACCTAACTAGGCTGAAAATGGAACAACTCATTGGCAATCTAGAAGCTCATGAAGCAACCCTAGAAGAGGAAGAAAGAAGAGAACGTGAACTTCAGAAAGGAAAGAAGAAGGATGTGGATCTAAAAGCTTCAAAGATAATCACACCAGAAAGTGAGGAGTCAAGTGAAGAAGAAGGAGAAGAAGCATTGATTGTCAATGGTAAGAAATATAGAAGAAGATATAAATCTAACAAAATTTCTAGTTCTTCTTCTTCTCCTCCTAGGTGCTTTGAGTGTGGAAAGAAAGGACATTTCAAAAATGAATGTCCTAAAGCAAAGAAAGGAAAGAAAAGCTCACACAAGAAGAGAGGAGAAAAAGCCTATAAAGCTGCATGGGACGAGTCAAGTGAAAGTGAAAGCGGAGAAGAAAAGGTGGAATGTCTAATGGCAAGAGAAGATGATGAAGACTCTTAAGAGGTAAGCCTACTTGATCTTCCTAAAGAAGAGTTAATTACTAGTTTACAAGAAACTCATGATAAATATGTTGATGTCAAGAAGAAACTAAAAAAGGTTATCAAAACAAATGATGAGCTATATGCTAAATTAAATGATCTCTCTTCTGAAAAGAACAACATTGATCTTAAAAATTTATCTTTAAAAACATCTTTAAATGATTGCACTAACAAGCTACTCACTCTAGAAACAAATGTTGATCTTCTCTCTCAAGAAAAGACTGAATTGTTAGCTAAACTAAAAGATTTTCAGACTCAACCAATTCTGTGTAATCATCTAGACTATGAAAACGTTGTAAAAGAAATAGACTCCCTATTATTTGATTTAGATCAAGCTAGAAAAGATTTACACAAGAAGATGGATGATATTGCTAAGCTACAAAGAAACGTACATGAGTTAAGAAGAAAAGATATCCTTGACAACATCCTAAAAGCTTCCTCTAGTCTCAATGGAAGAAAAGGTTTGGGATATGATCCAAAGAAAAATCAACCCAAAAGACCTCATACTATGTTTGTACCTAAGAACACAATTCCTAGGAAGAGAAATGAAGTTGACTCTATTACTTGTCATTTTTGTTTATGTCTTGGACATTATTCATTTTCATGCCCGTATAAGACCAAGGATTCCTCTTAGTTTGGGTCCCAAAATACAAAACTTAGTAGAGTAGCATGCAATTCAGTTGAGATATGATCAAATGCTTAATTTTGCAATTCATATTGTATTATCTCAACTTAATAAAAGGTTTTATGCATTGTAATAATTTTCTGAACTACTGTACTGAAACAGAAACTTAGTCGGTCGAAGTATTGTCGACCGAAAATATAATCGGTCAAACTTTTGTCGACCGACCAGATGCCTGTGAAAAATCAAAATCAAACAACAACTATTTCGGTCGAAAATTAGTCAACCGGCTGAATTTCTATCTTTAATTTGTAATACAGCAATCTTCTCGATCGAGGATTAGTCGACCGAGAAAGATGTCGGTCGAACAATTGTCGACCGACTAAAGTTCTGAATCAGAATTTTTATACAATCTCTACTTAAATGCTTCTAACCATATCGGACCATCACATGGGTACCAAAATCTACATTCTAATGCAGGATTGGGTGGTTGATAGTGGATGTTCCAAACACATGACCGGAAACAAGGATGCATTTCAAACCTTTGAAGAAAAGAAGAGTGGAACAGTCACTTTTGGAGATAACGGTAAAGGTAAAATTGTTGGAATAGGTAACATTGGTACAAACCTCGAAATAAAGAATGTTCTACTTGTTGATGGTTTGCATCATAACTTAATAAGTGTGAGTCAATTATGTGATAGTGGTTATGATGTTTTATTTAACAAAACCTACTACAAATTATTAATAGAAAACACTACAAATGTTTTCTATGAAGGAAAAAGAGTTGGAAATCTTTATATCCTTAGACCTAACTCTATGAAATCTGTAGTAGGAAAATGCTTGCTTGCAAATGAAAATACTTTACAATTATGGCATAAAAAGCTAGGACATGCTAGCTCACATGTTATCAAAAAGTTAGTGAAATATGATCTTGTTCGTGGTTTGCCTACTTTATCCTTTGATCAAGTTGAAAATTGTGAACCATGTACATTGGGAAAACAAACAAAAACCTCTTTTAAACCAAAACATGAACTTAGCACCAGTAGATCTTTAAAATTAATTCACATGGATTTATTTGGACCTATGAGGACACAATCTATCGGTGGCAAAAGATATTGTTTTGTTATTATTGATGATTATAGTAGATATACATGGGTACATTTTATTGCAACCAAAGATGATACTATTCATGCTTTTATAAAATTTTGCTCTATGATTGAAAATCTATTACAAAGCAAAATATGTACCATTAGAAGTGATCATGGTGGAAAATTTGAAAATCATGTATTTGAAGAATTTTGCACATCTCAAGGGTACACTCACAATTTTTCTGCTCCACGCACTCCACAACAAAATGGTATAGTTGAAAGGAAAAATCGATCACTACAAGAAATGGCTAGAACTATGATTCTCGAACATAACACACCCAAAACCTTTTGGGCTGAAGCTGTAAACACCGCATGCTATGTGTTAAATAGAGTAACTGTTCACTCTCATTTGAAGAAAACTCCGTATGAAATAATACATTCTAAGAAACCTAGAGTTGACTATTTTCATACCTTTGGATCTACATGTTATATCTTAAATACCAAAGATGATAGAGATAAGTTTGATTCTAAATCACACAAAGCATTCTTTTTGGGATATTCTACCTCTAGAAAAGCATTTAGAGTCTATAACACCATCTCTAGAAAAGTTGAGGAATCTATTCATGTCTCTTTTCATGAAGAGTCCAAATCAGAAAATCTAGAAATAATTGATCTTACTAATCAATTCGAAAACCTAACCATACCAAATGATAGTGAGAAAGATACTACAAACAATAACCAAGCTGAAACACAACCTATACCTAGACTTATTAAGGATCATCCTCAAGAATTAATTATTGAAAATCCAAATGATAAAGTAAAAACTCGGTCTTCATTTAAGGATGTTGCAAACATGGCCTTTGTTTCTATCATTGAACCTAAGAAAATATCCGAAGCTCTTAAAGATGATTATTGGATAATATCAATGCAAGAAGAACTAAACCAATTCACTAAAAACGATGTATGGGATTTAGTTCCTAAACCACAAGATAAAACCATCATTGGAACTAAATGGGTTTTTAGGAATAAACTAAATGAGGCAGGAGAAGTAATAAGGAATAAAGCTCGGTTAGTAGCACAAGGATATAATCAACAAGAAGGAATAGATTTTGATGAAACGTATGCACCAGTAGCTAGACTTGAAGCTATAAGAATGTTACTAGCTATTGCTGCACATAAAAACATCAAACTCTACCAAATGGATGTAAAAAGTGCATTTCTAAACGGAATCATTCAAGAAGAAGTATATGTTGCCCAACCACCCGGTTTTGAAATACTGGAAAAAGGTGACTATGTTTATAAACTTAAGAAAGCACTTTATCATTTAAAACAAGCACCTAGGAACTGGTATGAAAGACTCAAGACATATCTTTTTGATAATGGTTTCTCTATTGGAAATTCCGATTCTACTTTATTTTTCAAAACATATACATCTGATTTCCTAGTTGTGCAAATATATGTTGATGACATTATTTTTGGAGCTTCTAATGAATCGTTGTGCACACAATTTAGTGACATTATGCAAAAAGAATTTGAAATGAGCCTCATGGGTGAACTAACTTTCTTTCTTGGTTTCCAAATTAAACAAACGCCTGTTGGAATTTTTATAAGCCAAGAAAAATATACTAAAGAACTCTTAAAACGTTTTGGGATGGATCAGTGCAAACATGCTACTACTCCTATGGCCACTTCTATAAAAATGGATAAGGATGAAAATGGGGAACCAATTGATGATTCCTTATATAGAGCCATGATTGGTAGCTTGCTTTACTTAACTGCTTCTCGACCGGACATCATGTTTTCTGTTGGTTTTTGTACTTGATTTCAATCACAACCTATGCACTCTCATTTTCAAGAAGTTAAGCGAATTCTTTGATACTTAGCCGACACTACATGTTTTGGTTTATGGTATCCAAAAGGACAATCCTTGGATTTTAAAGCTTATACTGATGCAGATTATGCTGGTTGTCGACTTGATCGCAAGAGCACTAGTGGTGGCTGTTTCCTGTTAGGGAGAGCTTTAGTATCTTGGTTTAGCAAGAAACAAAACACGGTTGCCCTCTCTACAACTGAAGCTGAATATATGGCAGCCGGATCTTGTTGTGCTCAAGTGCTTTATATGCAACAAGTGTTAAATGATTATGGTTTTACTCTTTCATCTACGCCTATCTTTTGTGACAACACGAGCGCTATAAACTTAGCACATAATCCTATTTTACACAGCCGAGCTAAACATATTGAAATCCGTCATCATTTTTTAAGGGATCATATCTCCAAGAATCATGTTTCCCTTCATCATGTTGATACGGAAGATCAATTGGCTGATATTTTAACAAAACCGCTTCCACTAGACAAATTTAACAACATTAGGAAGCAATTGATTATCACTCCTTTGGAAGATGTTTTCTTTGATATTTGTGCTTCTTAAAAATAACTTTTACTTACATCATTTTGGCTTTTAATGGACATTTTTTTTGGAACATCTAATTAAGGAGGAGTTTTATTCTTAAACGGACATCTTTTTGAAATGACAAAGGGGGAGAAATCAATATAAAACTTAGTATTTGTGCAAAACTCAATCAATGAGTTTCATAAACTCTTGGCTTTACATTGAAAGTTGCTATATTCCCTAAAGGATTGGATTTCATGTTCCATAATTCATGGGGAATAATAAGCACACATTTTATAAACAAGAGAAGAAATTTACAAAGGTAATCTTCAGGTATGAAACTCACATGTTTTTATACTTTCTTATTTTATATTTAGGAAATGTTTGTCATCTTCAAAAAGGGGGAGATTGTTGGCTAAATGGACATTTGTAAATCCCTGTGTTTTGATAATGACAAACATTTCATTCTTGTTAATCTAACGTGCTACTTGAGTGTTGCAGGAATAAGGTGGATGACAAAGCAATTAGGGAAATCCATATGCTTACATATTTATATTTTCATGAAATGTAATCGCTTTGTAAAAACTTGTACAAATATATAATGTACAAGTACTTAGATTTCATGTAAATCAAGCGTTAGATTCTCCCTAGCTAAACATCACATCTAGATAGGTCATCCCCTTCAAATAAGTGTCACATATGCACACTCATACACACACTTAATGCTTTAGTTGAAAAATTGAAACAGGGTCAATCTCGGTCGACTAACTCCTTGACCGAGACACTTTCGGTCGACAATCTTCTCGACCGAGAAAGACCCAAGTAGCCGTTAGACACATATGACAAGGTAGTTGGCAGTTGGAGATAAACGTTGCAAAACACTTGATTCAGAGAGCCTGTCGGTCGACAAAAGTTCGACCGAGTAGGTGTCTCGGTCGACCATTTCTCGACCGAGATGGACTCTGACAGCAACTGCAGAATTAATCAATTAGTCGTTGCTAAAGCAACAAACGTGTACCTAACGGCTAGTTAAGCACTTAGAAACCCCTAGAAGGTGTCTATAACGTCCTTAAGCACTTGTAGGACATTCCTATAAATAGGACATGCCTTAGGACACCTAAACACACTTGTTACACTTGAGAAATCTTTGAGCATACTTTGAGCAATCTGTTTGTGAGCAAATTGAGCATAGTGACAATTGGCTACTTCTTCTCTTAGCTCAAAATTCGTGTCCTATAGGCTAGCATCTCCTATCCACTGCAATTACATTTCCATACACTTTGGTTAGGAGATCTACACGCTTGATCTAGGCAAATCAAGCCTTGTGCTACAAAAGGATAAGTTGTAATTTCTATTTTCTTTCTTGTTCTCTATTGTTGTTTGTACTCTCCTTGCTACTCCTAGGTTGGAGGCTGTAGATTGGAGAGGTTGAAGATCTTCTTGGTGAAGAAGGGGACCTTGAGCTACTTCAAGAAGGCTGGTGCAACGGGAGGTTACTTCTAGAGAGGAAGGCTACTTCAAGGGGGAGCTTGGAGTTACTTCAAGAAGGCTACCTCAAGTTGGTGCATCTACTTCAAGTGAAGGCTGTTCAAGGGGTGTAAAGAAAGTATTGTATTTTGTGTAAATCCTTGTGAAGGTAATAAAATTAATACTTTCAAAATCCCAGTTGGGTAAGCGACCGGGTAGTGGACTGACAACTTTAGTATTTGCTAAAGTTGGAACCACTCTAAACACCTGTCTCCTTCTTCCATTCTTCATTTTTGGTTGTTTGAGTTAAATAATTGCTAAAATATTTAAAAAATCTATTCACCCCCCTTTAGTGTTTTTCATATGATACAACATAAGGATCTAAGTAGAGAGAAATCTAAACTACTTCAAATATGTCTCCAAGCAACATCTCCAAGAGCTAGGTCCATGTTGGAAGCTATGTTCTCCTTGGTCATGTTCAACACCTCGATCTAAACATGGGTGGTTAGCAAAACACCCAACAAAAGGGAAAGGAAAAGAAAGTATGTGTCAACAAATATGAATAGGATATCAAGGAAAAGAAAACATGTAAATAAAGACTAGTTTTTACCATAAGATGAAGATTTCAAGAGTATGAGGCTATTTTTAAATAGATGCTTGCCATAAACAAAATATAATAAAAGGTTGCACGTATGATAATTATGACTACCTTAACTAAGTAGGGTTGTGGCACCTATCGAACCTCAACCTATAGGTGAGGAGAGAATTAGTACATTCCCAGTCACCTACACATATTTTTATGGGGGAGAATAAGACATTCCCCAGGGTGAATTAATACATGCCCTATCTATGGGTGGTTGTACATAAGTACCACTACTATAGCTAAATAGTCCATAAAATCAACATATTAGAAAATAATTCATGGAAAATAAAAGCATCATATTAATTAAAACATGGAAGTGGGGTACAAGACCCAAGAAAAATAATATCATTACTAATTTTGAGGCAATTTAACAAAATAATCACGAATAGAGGAAAAAGGGTTCATATAGTGCCTTATTAGGGAATATAGGGTTTGGTTTGCAAGTATCCCAACTTAGGGTGTAAGAAATGCACATACCTCTCTTACTGATATTAATTACTAACTTTCACCACTTTAATTGATTCCAAGTTCCACTTTGCCTATTTTCAATGTATTAACATGTATTAAAGTACATAGTGCACATTAATGTATAGAAACCCTAATTTCAGAATCTTTTATCAAAACTCAGATTTATATTTTAAAAATATCACCAATGAACTTATTATGTTCTCCTAATCAAGAAAATATATTTTTATGTTAATTTTGGAGTTGTGGTGATTAAGATGTACTTTTTATGGTTTTTATGCATTAAATTTATTTTACAAAAATCACCCTTCGTCAAACCATGAAATCAGACCTTGAAATTTTTTTATTAGATAGAGTTTAATTTTCCAATTCCAAAACATATTTATTTGTCAAATTTGGATAAGAGGTTTAGAAGATATGAAATTTTCAATATTGACCAATACAAAATTGCCACATCATCAAACTGATCAAGATAATTGAAGAGAGAGGGAGAGGGAGAAAACACCATTTGACCCAAGATCAGGTTTGAAGTTGCATAGGTAACCAAACTAGAGCTTCTAGAGAAGGTAAAATAGCAAGAAACCAAAACCCTAGAAGAACATGGTAAAAAGAGATGGAGATCATCGATATTAAACATAGAAGCATGATTTTTAAGCATGTAGTAAGCAATATATGAGAAGGGGGTTAATAAAACTTGCCTATAGGAAGGTAAGAATGTCCAAACATAAATAATATCGAGATTAGAAGGTCTGGTTGCTCCAAGCCAAGCTCCTTTCTTGAGCAAAGATCACCTTCTCCACTTTAGAGGTGCAAACCCTTGCAAAAGAGCATGGAGATGAGATGTTTTAGGGCTATGGGTGGAGTTTTACCATGGAAGGTCATGGTTCCGACCTTGAAGAAGGTGGGAGGAAGATTAAAAACATGAAAACAAGGAAGGAAAGGAGGATATTTACTACTTTTGGTCAAAATCACTAAGGAGGAGCTTAAGAAATCCTATATAGAGAAATTTGGAACCCTAGGAGCCTTCTTCACCAAGGTAGGAACCCTCTTTTACCTTGGGATAGAAACTTCATGGACAAACATAGTAGGAATGATGCTATAAGCTGGAAGAAAGATAAGGAGATGATTGCTTCTTAAGTTGGGAGGTGGGAAGGGGTAGTCATGGCTTTATAAAGAAGGGGGAAAGCATGAGGTGTCTATGGGACTTTCCATGTGTCCTTAGGCTAAGGCTTCATGGCCATGCAAGAGGACAGCTCATAGAGACTTCTCGTATATCCAAGGTTGGTCCTAAAATTAAATGGATACTTCTAGGCCATCCCCATCATCCTCCAATCAAAGAAATAACCCCATTGGTTGATAACTTCAAAAGATAAGCTCATTTATAAAGAGGATAATCCCTAAAATGCCCTTTGAGAGAAATGCCTTCAAACCAAGGTACAACTAGGTGCCCCATGGTTCAAAAACTCTATAATGGTAACGTAATATCTAAATATTATAATGCATGTGACAATTTATAAAGAAAACCTCCGAATTGGGTAAATTATATAGAAGTCCAGAATGTGCATATAATTGCATAACTTGCACAAACAACATCCAAATTGGACCAAACTTAAAACTTAATCTTATCTCATGATTTAAAAACACCTCACAAGGTTAGATTAATGTTTAGAGTAATGAATTATGGTAATTAATCTTGTTCAATTCACTAAGTAAGGTTTGTGGCCTTACACTTCTAACATGGATTTATTTACCATTGTTCCACTTAAGCGATGATTTTACATTTTAGATCCTTAAATAAGATTTCACCAAGGTATTTGTGAACAAACCCTTCCATTAGTATAATTATTGAACAAATGTTCACCAAACCACTATAAATTCCACAATTAAAGCATCGAGGACAAAAATGATAGAACTAATAGGAAAATATTGGGAAAGGGCCAAAATGAGAATATGTTGAAGTTTTATTATGTTACAATTGCGTATTGACTGTGGAGTCATACTGCTTGAAGCATTTAAATTCAATCTCTTTATTTTCTACCATCACCCAAGATATATAGAGATTCTAAAAGGTAGTGGTAAACTCCTCCCAGGTTAAGGGTGAAGCATTAGGCCCCCTAGCATTGGTGAAGTTGTCCACCAAACTTGAGTAGCACTTTTCAATAGATTGGTCCTAAAATGGACCTTAGAATGATCAGGGCATCCCAGGTCAAGAAAGTAGTATATAACATTTAGTAGACACTCTTCAGCATGATGACTACATCTGCCACGACCTCTCAAGTGAAGGTATCTTGCTTGATCTTGAGGAAGTAAACTAGGGTCTGCTCCTGATTTTTGGGTTTAGGTTGTCCTCCCCACGAATCAGTTATGGCATTAGTCCAGGTTTTGACAAGTACGTCAAGTGGAGGGTTGGGTATACTACTTCGCTTAGCACCCAAAGACAACTCATGGTCATCTTCCATGTTGTAGGAGCTTTCATCCCCATCAATGTGCTCCTTTCCCGTATCAAACTTCTTCTTAGGGGCCATCTATAGGGAAAAGGACATTCATAAGGATATACATAAGGACATCAATCTTTAGTGGTTATTAAGATGCTCTGTTACCAAATTGTAATGCTTGACCATTTATAAAACCACAATACTATACGCAGAAGCACCAACTCACATATGAAATTTCAGCATGGGAAAACATCACATATTTGGCATACTAAAGCATTCAAACAACCAACTAGAAAATTTCATGAAACAAGGTTCTGACTTAAAAATCTTCATAATTTTGGAACAACATTTCCAAAGAGAATAAAATAGCAAAGACCATGACTAAAAGAGAACTCCAAGTTATAAGGATCATCTAGGGTAATGTCCTACCAAGTGAAAGATATCCTTTAAATCATCAAATATTCAAACTAATATTTAGATAGATGTGTCTTCTCTACAAATGTGACATCCCTAGCCTTGCACACAGAGGAAAACCTAGGATTTAGAGTAAGTGGTAAGAAATCTATAACAAGGATAAAGTATGAATGAAGAACTAAAATATTTTACTAAAGAAAAATAAACATATTTTAATCACTTATTTTATCTTTATGACCACCATTTTAGGATAAGTCCTCCTCTAGTGACATCGTAGTGTCCTCTATGGTAATAAGAACCCTCTATTGGCATGATGTGCCCTCTATTGACTCCAAAGTATCCTCTATGGTGCAGCACACCCTCTGTTGGAACTATATGCCCTCTATAACATAGAGTGTCCTCTATAATCATCCTGAGACTCTCTGGTGAGGACTTATCCTAAAATTTATATAATTATCATTCTGATATCATTTTCTATCTATATTCTCAATTTTTATCTCTAAATCTATATCCATTATCTTTGAATCTATACCTGTTATATATGAATTTGTGTCTATCATCTTTGAGTTTATATCTGTATTCAAAATGTAATCTAAATTAATATTTGAAGCTTTTGACTCTATTTTCTACTTTTAAAGTGACTCAAAGTTTGAGTCCATGATTAGAAACTATATGGATATTCTAACTCTCATGATTTTAAGTATCATATCTGATATCTTGCAATATCTAAAGGTACATGATAGACAGGATCATATGGAACACAACATGTCTAGTTAAGAAGCACACATTAGATTTCTAGGGCATGACCCACATACATGTAGTAAGCCAAGTTCCTACTCTCATTGCTCCTCAATATATTGCATCTGACTTACTTCTGAAAATCCCAAAGACTATATCAGATTCATATCCTTTCCTTTTTGGTCAACATATTTAGGGTCATAATTTCTTTATTCACCGATATATGTTTTTAGGTGTGTATAACATTAGATTACCAATGTGTCTTTATACATGTTTCTTTGATAGTCATAATAATATTAGGGTCATAGTTTAGGTTTATTATTGAAATATCTTATTCATACACTACTAACTTAGACCCGAGTTCATAAGTATCTAGAATTATTACTAGTACATATCACCCGTAGGTTTTAGGGTTATACATGTAATATTCATGTTCTAATGTCTATTACTATTTATAAGTTAGGGTTAGGGATATTATTAGGTTCACAGAGATGGTCATTAGATGTGATGAGATCATAACAATACCAAAACACATTTTTAGTGATATATACCTATTAAGTATATTTACAAGTATGAAAAGTATGGATATATATTTATTACTCTAATCATCGGGTACCAAATAGAAAAAATAAGGTTCCCAACAGATATATTACATTTAGGAGTTTTTAGTTAAAATTTCATAATTTCCTAATCTAGGAATGATTTACAATGATTTAATTAAGATAAATCAGTTATTCAATAATAGGTAAAAAGATAAAACATCTTTTAGTTAAAATAGAACACCTGAGTCAACTTTTGTCAAAGATCAATATGTCCTTGGAGGCATTTTCATACCACGGTGTGACCCAGGGGAGATGTGGTCAAAGCATCAGATCAAATATTCTTGTGCATGTGAAGCTTGGGTGGAAGATTTGATCGATCCTCGCATGAATTCTGGTGTTAGTTTGATCAAACTAAAGCCCCAAATATCTTCTTGAGATGAAGGCGAAGTGAACGAGTCCTTGCTTATTTCATGAGGTGTACTGAGCTACTCAAAAGAGTCATCGAAATTTTCTACTTCCAAGGCCAAATCAGGAGGGAACAACAAAACTCAAAAAATTAGAGGGTCATATGACTTCGTGAGGTTGCCAAAAAGCTACTAAACCAAGTTGGAGGCCATGGTGATGATCAGAAAGGCGTCATTGCCATGAATATGTCAAAAAGCTTAAAATTGGTGGTTAATAGTTTACCTCCCCTCCAGTGGAAGTGAGGGTGCTAAATGGTCCTTGGAGGTAAGGTGGGAAGTTATGGATCTTCTCTTGGGTCAAGGGGCCACTATAGATGATCTCAGGTCTCTAGCTTCAGCAACTTGCCAATGATCTTGTCGACATGATACCTTACTGAAACACAAACCAACATGAGGTGATGTGCAAGTCATTTTGATCATTAAGATGGTGTGGTTGCAGGGAATTGGTAAGAGTCAACCCATGGATAGAGAATGATTGTGGATTGGCTGGAGATTGAAGATGGTGTAGGATGAAGAGCCTCGAGGTGATTGTAGGGCAATTGATGAAGGAGGAGGGCTTGGTGGAGTGCAGTGAAGCTTCAGGAACAATCAGGGAGTTGGTGCGAGTCTCGATGGTGGTTCTACAACTCAAAGATAAGATGGAAGCATAGGCAAAATTGGGCATTTCTTATACTAGTGCTTTTAGGGTTTGAATAAAGGTTCAATGAGTGCAAATTTATCCTTAGAAGATGAAGCAAGGGTGATCTTTCGAAATAGAGGACTGACTTCCAAGATTTTGGCAATTGAATGGGGCACATACTATTTTTGAAATGATCAGAGGTAGGGAATGGTAACAAATGGCTGAGATTGATATGGTTCATCGTGGATCCAATCTGAAAGCTAGGGAAAAAGTTGTCAAGGCGATAAGGAGTATATTAATTGATTCTCATTTATTATTACCTATTTACTCCCCAATTTGGTTCCCCTTATCAATTAAAGTCCTTTGGTCTCAAAATTTGACCAAACGATCCTAATAAAATCTAGAGTATTATCCTATAGTTAGCTTTCGAGTTGGGTCATCAGGTCAATTACTATAATTAATAAGGTATATAGCTTTGATATTGCATACCTAATTATCTAAAAGTAATGATGTATTCAAACTTTGGGTTTTCTCTTATTTACACGTTATTTTCAATTAGGAATTTTTTTAGTACAAAGTAATAATCAAAATTATGTAAAATGACCCTTGCATAAGATGTGACCATAAAGGTTGTGATTATTAGGGAAATTGAAATTAAATACCTTAATAATGAGGAAGTTATTGAGGAGGAGGTCAAGGAGATGACCACCAACTAAATGATTTGGGCACCTCCAAGAAGTGGATTTATAGTCGGAACATTGTGGATTAAGGTGCTCACTAGAGGGGAGCATCATATGGGTTTCTCTAGGGTTTTTCATTAGCTTTCATGATTTTTACCTCTTTGTCTCTTTATTCTTCATTGTATTTATTGATGGAAGTCATGTGGGACTAATGCCCTTGTTCCTTAGGACCCGAGAGTATCTCAATTATGCATTGTAATTGACTATTATGATATATATATATATATATATATATATACATATATATGTATACATATATATATATATGTATCTACATAGGTATATATATATTTATATACATACATACATACATATATATATACATATTTGTGTATATAGATACATATTATATACATATATATGTACAAATATATACATATATATACATGTATATGTATAAATATATACATATGTATATACATGTATATGTATATATATATGTATATACATATATATGTGTATATATACATACATATATATATATATATATACATATATATACATGTATATATATGTAAATATATTCCTAAAATCTAGGCATAAGTCTGTGATTATGTAATGCATTCCATGTGCTTGATCAACACACTCAATTGTTTACATTTTTAATCACTTTGGGAGAAGGATTAAGAGTTGTATAAGTCATAGATTAACACATCTAACACCATGATGTGAAGGGAATAACTTAGACATATCGCTGATGTGTCGATATGATGCTTAAATTCACTATGAAAGTGGAGTTGTGTTAGTATAGGTAGTGTATTATGTTGTAGGGGAGGATAATACTTACTTCATGTCCCTTGGTCCAGGATTAAGGATAAATTAATATTAATGAAATGGGGTTAAATGCAATGTGAATAAAGATGAAACTATAATTATAAGGAATGTATTCATTTGTGGTCACATTCCACTTAACTTATATTTGAATTCTTATAGTTAGTTGTAATAAAAAACAACCACCTTTTCCTTAGGCCTAGCTAATTAGGTTATAGTTAGTAGTAGTCTCTGAAGTAGGTTTTTCTATGTTTGAATTTCAGGCCTCATAGGCCTATACTACTCGACGTGTACACTTACTATTTGCATGCATAGTTTAAGCTTGTCAAGTATTTGGTATCTTTTTTGGGAAAATAGAAACTTCTACACTCTCAGTGATGTGATCGACCTCTCTAGGCCATTTTATTTTGTTGTAAAATTATAGTTCAAATCCTTTCTTTGACTGCATGCTTAAATTGAAAATTTTATATTTTCAACATAATTTACTAGTACTCATTCTCACTCACTGATATCTCATTTTTATGTACTAGTGCATAGTTCACACCAAAACCACTAACTACAGGGAATCCACCCTAAAGAGTATATGCCCCGAGGAACTTCGTCGTAGAGCAAGAGAGTTTGGGGCTTCAGATGAAAAGTTTCTCCAACTTGCACCACCATAAGAAGAGCAAGAATAGTCATTAAATATGGATCCTAATGCTTAAGAGAGTGGTGGGGCCGATCTTAAGGAACAAACTATCAAGGAAAAGATCAAGGCATCTTCATCCACAACATAGTTAGGGCCAAATAAATGGCAAGCAGTCACCGTGATAGTTACAAAACAAACCTCGTACTGGTTCCACTTATCAAATCTCAATCATGTCATGGCCACAATATTGTGAACCCAATGGCACACATCAATGGCATTGTGGAGAGTTGTAATATGTTGAAAATTGACAAGGTCTTAGCCACAGTAATTTACTTGAAGTTGTTCTCCTGCACATAGTAAGAAAAGGCAAAATCATGGTTTTCCAATCTTCCTTCAGAACCCATAGATACAGGAGATGATATGATAGATGATTTCTTTGAGAGGTATTTCCCACCATAGAAGTCACATGACTTGGTCAAATGATATAACTTCAAATTATATGTTGAGGAAATCTATTTAGAAGCTTGGGAGAGAATTAAGAACATGCTAAAAAAGGCCTCTCATCCTAGGATTGCTCTTTATGGCCAGGGGAAGACATTCTTTATGGGATACAAAAGGGGGAGAGAACTACTTTTGATAGAGTAGGATCAAGATCTTTCTAAAAAATAAGCCACAAGGTGTCATGATATATTGAAGAATGTGGAAAATAATCAATATTGGGCAAAAGAGTGTGACTCTCCAGCAATTGCCAAAAGTGTCATGGAATCAAAGGAGATTGCCATTTTGAAAGAAAAGATGGAAAACCTCACAAGGAGATTTGAGCATAAATTTGGAACCTTGTATGTAGGTAAAGAGGAAGAGTGCATGTATATGAGGAAATAGAACAACCATGATAGAAATGATTATGCATGGGGGAATGATCCCAAGTTCTCATGGAAAGATTCTAACAATATTCAGCAAGACCCGTCACCAGTGTAGCAACCTAAACAAAGATGAGAAACATATTTAAATAGTAGTAGCAGGACATGGGTCCCAACAAGATAGACTATATAGAGGACATGTTAGCATGTTGGTGACTCAGAACAAGGAAATTTTGGACGAGACATAAAAAGAGAAGAAGAATCAAGGGGCATAGATCTTGAAGAATAAAAAAACTAATTTCTCATATAGCAATAGAAGTGGCATCTCTTAAAAAGCCGAATCAGCAATGAATTCCAGGGAAAACAAATATAGTATGCAGCAATCAACAAGTGAAACTGGTACTTCTTTTTAATGGTGAAGTGTTGATGAAAGATCAAAATGTGGTGGCAAAGAAGAACACCACCACAATTGACAAAAGGGAGGTGACATAGACTATTCCTCTAGATCAACCACAAGACACCACAACACAAGAGGAGAGCCTAGAAGAGGAGTCAATATTGAAGAAGGAGAACAATAAGGAGTGGGACATTCCACCCATCAGTGAAAAATTGTGACTCCAATACCATTTTCTAACAACATAAAGGCCAAGAAGATTCATCACTAGTTCAAGAAATTTCCAGATACATTAAAAACGCCCCTAATAACACCCAAATTTAAGCATCTATGCTAAGCATTTATTTAGGGTTTTGTGTCAATATAGCCTAAATATGCCCAAAATAACCATAGATTCTTATATTTTGGTAATTTATATCTTTTCATAGATAAAGTTTCTCAACTAGCCAATTTATGACTTGCAGGAACCAAACCTAGAAAGACATCTATTTCTCAAGATTTCTCCCCAACACAGTTTTTTTAGCAGCTAGGCTTCCATCTACCATGACTGCGGTCGTGAAGGCAACACCACCACCACCATCGCAGAGTGGACTGTGACCGCGGCACGACCGCAAATACGACCGCGGTGAGCAGGACTGCCACCTAGATTTTCATCTCAACCATTTCTCCTATAAATACCTGCCCCCTCTACCTGAAGAGGGGTTCCGGGTATCGAGAGGTCAATATTCTGAATTTTGAGTTTAAGGTGTTGGTTCTAATATTTGGAGGTTCCTAGAGCCCTGTGGGAGGGTCCAGAGGTCTGAGAAGGCCGAAGTGCTCATCCTACACCTGTCCCTTCGGCGTGCTTCCATCCTCCACCATTTTCCACCATCATCCACCCACTTCCACCCATTTCCTACCATCCACTATCATTTTCCACCTCCACCCACTCACCAAGCTACTATTCGGGGCACATCTAGAGAAAAAGGAGGCCAAGGAGTCCAAAAGATCAAGGAGGACAACCCAAGGGATGAGATCCAGTCTACACGGAGGATAAGGAGTGAGAGCCACCTCACCTCTATGGGCTAAATCTCTTCTTCTCCTTTCTTCTACTATTCTTCTTTGCTTCTGTACAAATGATGCTCTTCCATCTTTGTTTGGTGCCAACTATGCTTGTCCATGGCTAGTTGAGCTCCCTCTTGGCTATGTAGCCCATTTTGGGCATGTTTATGCACTTTTACCTTAAGCAAGTAGTTTTCTTCCAGATCTAGAACATTTCTTGTTCTATCTTCTCTTTCTAGTTATGATTGCTAGTTTGGTTGACATCTTTCTTGCTTGAACTTCAATTTATGCCTATATCAAGATATTTGTTGTAGAAATAGATAAGAGAAGATAGATTGGATCGAAATCTGAAAAGAGGACCATTCAAGGTGATCTGTGTAGAATCGTAGACCTGGGCTGATCCCACTACCTAGTTCTACGTAGATCACACCTATTCCTAGCACCTCAGAACATTCTTGACATGAGAAGGTATCTAGAATATTCTAGGGTGATGATTTGTCATCATCGAGAGAGGTTTCATGTCATTGATAGATTTTGGTCACGTCACACAAGGGCGAGTGGGATGACCCCACAGGAATAGATACCACAATACATACCAGGATTGGATGTAGGTTTCTTGCTCGGGTGTTCAAAGGTTGTCTACACCTGAGAATGGGTGCATAGACTTCCCAACTTGTGTCTACATAGCCAGGAACTCTGTCTCTTTGATTAGTAGAATCCTACAGACTCTGTTTTATTTTCTTTTCTTTGTTTTGTTTTGTTTTGTGACAATCAACTAGACTAGTTCTAGCCTCATACTTTTATCAACTATCAAATTGGATTATATGACTTAAGAATGAGATATTAATCATCCTATGTGTCCCCACTTCCCTGTGTTCGACCCCATATATCTAATTTGACCCCGTAATAAAGTTGTGGGGGTCCTTGAAGGTTTTAGGTTATAAATTTAAAGTCCAATCACCACCCTCCTCAAGAGCCAATCAACTTTTGCCACCATTTTTTGGGATGTGGTTTTCTACATTTATACGCCCAAGGATTTTGTTTTGTCATCCTTAATCTTGTATATATGCATAGTTTTCTTTTTGTTTTACACAAACTTGTTCATGTATACTGAATAACTTTCCTTTTTCTTATACGTTTTCAGCCATGGATCTTGCTTCAGCAAGACAAGTTATATTGTCCACCTGTCCTCCGGAGTTTTTCTACAATTCTGAATGCTGGAAAATAATTGAAGTCCGTGCTCTACAACTAATCGAGCTATACTCACCTCCACTGTCATCATATGTTGAAATTCCAACAAAGGAGATGGCATATCAGCCCTTGACTTCCACGTTGATGTGGGATCAAGAGTTAATTAAAGTAGTGAAGCTAGCCGGAGATAGTGTCAAAGAACTCACCTCCTCCTTAGCTCCTCATCTCCAAGAAAATGTCGATCCGCTCCAACAACTACTAGAAAAGCTTGATCATTAGCTCCAAGTAGCCACCGAGATCACATACTATAGTAGAAGTATACTTCAAACTATTGAACAAGGATTCATCCAACTGCATCAGTCTAATATAGTGGGTTTCCAACATAAGTGCATGGTAGAATCGACGAATCTTGAAAGCATTGCTTCTCAAGTGCAACAACTTCATGAAAAGGATGTCGAGAAGAGCAGGAGGCTTCAAGATCTCATTTATTTGTTTACCATTCAATCGCAAATTCCATCACACGACCATGAAGATTACAATCATCAGGATCACTCCATTGTGCCTGAATTGGAGCATGCTTCACCAGCCTATTCAGACTGACAACTGGATTCACCCATATTTTTCTATGAAGACCAACCCACCTGAGAAAACCCTTCATTCTATCTAGATAATTTAGATGATAAACCAATGGAAGATACAAGCCACAGGCAAGAATGGCTCTACGATGATGATGTTCAGGGTAGTCAAATAGCCTCACAACATGAAGGTCAATTTAAAGAACCTGAATAAGACATTGATCCAGACTAGAGTGATACCACTCATATTAGGCCGTATCACTTCACTTTGAGCAACATGCCAGTCATGGTTTGGAACAATTTGTTCAATGAAAGTGATGACAACTATTCATCTCAGTGGAGTGAGTATACCGATGATGACGAATTGGACCAACACAAGTCGTTGTTGTCCACAATCCCTTTTTAAGGGAGAGTTGACGTCAAGGGAGCAAGATGGACAATCCACTACAACATGGCTGTTGAGCATGAAGATAACTTAAACCCCATAGAACACAATAAGCTTGGGGTGGTAGAACCACAAATAGACTTACCTGGGGATACTTCTCATTCAGAAGATGATTAGATGACTCAAATTGTACATGAAAGTTCATCTGAACATCCAACCTCAAGTTCAGAGGAGGGGATAGAAGAGAGGATCCCTCTAGAAGACTTTCAAACTCTCCACTCCATCTCATCATGTGTCGACATCCTAGGGCCTTCCTATTCAGATTCATACATCGATGGGTACCTTGAGGATGCTCTACAAAAGAATTCATTTCAGTGCAGTTCAAGTAAATCCTAGCACAGAGATGACTTCATTGAGTCAGAGAATTCTATTCCTCTTCTCCAAACTCGGAAGGGCCCACCTCTCCACCTATTCTGCTCTGACATGGTGGATCTGATCGGCTAGACACATGTAACATGGACCCCAAAACTACAGATTTGGGATCCAAGTGTAGGAGTTGTAGGGTAGCCACCCCCTACTACCTATACAATTTCTCTTTAATTTTAAAATTTTTGCATAATAATGTTGATTCAAGTTTTATCTTTCCTCTAACTATTGAAATTTAGTTTCCTTTGCCTCATTTAGGTTTCTTTTACTCTTTAATCTGTGCATTTCCTCCTTTTTCACCCCGACAGCTACTTTTGGTCTATCTTTGTAAGAAGTTATTTGTTATATCTTGTTACTCCCCCATGGTGTTTGATTCTGAAGCTATTTTGAGCACATTCCACCCTCATTTTATCTGATTATTGTGCTAAAAGGTATTTAATTAGATTTTTTTCACTTGGCAGTGGGAGGACCACAACCACAATCCAAAAAGCCTAGACCGTGACCGTGGTCTAGACCGTGATCACAGTTCGTCAGTGACGACCGCGATTGTGGGCTTGCCTCGACTGTGATTGTAGGCCTGCCTGTACAAGACCGAGGTCGGCTTGACTGATTAGTATGTCAATTTGTCTCCACCTTTTTGACCGACTATAGCACTTTTGATTGAATATTCCATCTTTTTGAATGACCTTTAACTTTTGACCAGGTTTTTGTGTGCCTTTCCTGATTCTTCCATCATCTAGGCACCGGGCTAGCATGGTCGGGCCTCAAGCTAGATAATGTACCCAACCTATAAATACCCCCAGGCTGAGGGTTTCTTCCCCAAACCCACCACCCAAGTTCTCTTCTCTTACACGTGACACTCATCCCATTTCCCTCTTCCATCGCTGGCTAGCATGCTTGAAGTAGGCGTAGAGGCAACTATAATAGCAACCACCCTGAAGCCTCCCCCTCCGCCTGTGACCACAAGCCGCTACTCTAGCGCCTTGGATGCCTATGCCCGACTGCACTGGATCCCACGACTACGGTCGTGGAACTTTAAAACCTTTAGGGTTATATTAGTCATCTTATAGAGACTAAATCTGACTTAGCCTCTAGGTTAGCACCTAGATGTATGAGAACTAGCTCTAGACTGGTGCTTGTGGTATAGCAAGTCCTAATATTTCATTATTCTCTTATAATGTGGTGGTATGGGACGTTACATTATTTGGAGATGATGTGCATTGAGGGAAGAGAAATCCTAGACATATAGCGCTCGTTGTCTAGGGTAGCTACACTAGTCTACACGTTGTTTTCACCTTTTTCACTAGGTGGCATGACACTGGACTCTCTACTATGGGTGGGACACTCATTTTGAGGATTTGGTTTTTTATTCCAATAGGATCGAAAGCCACGGTCACGTCCATCCCAGTCGCAGTTACCTTAGTCGTGTTAGGGGTCGAATCATGGCCACCTCGGTCGTAATGGTCGAGGCCAAATTAGTAGTCTCGGTCAACATCACGGCCGAGGTTGATGTGTTTTGGTGCTACAATGCCAACCCTCACCATGATCGCACCGACCAGTCCAACACCAGAAAATTGGCACCATGGACACAATGAGAAATAGCTTTAAGAAGCTCAAGAAGAGTGTGTCATGAAAGAAAGGGGAAGGAAGCTCCTCGTCACTATCAGAGCATGAGAATGGATATCCACACTGCACCATGTGAACCATGATCCCAATGTATGAAATTGAGACTATGCTTTCCGCTTCAGCAGGGTTCGGGTCGCATGGGACCATTTCAGACTACCGTCACATGTCGGCCACTCCTTTGGACACCTACAATGGTGATTCATTATAGGAAGTCTCTAGTGAGAGAAATTCAAGAGAACACCATGACGTTGAGCTCCCTACTTTGAGAGGCCATCAAGAGAGCCTATCTGTTTTGCACAGAGCTTCATCTGCAGGGGATCAGTACCGAAAGTCAGCGAAATGGTTGATGTATTTATGCCGATTAACTTCGTCGTACGATTCAATTTAGGGGAGCATACACCACCCCACCCCTAAAGGTGTTAACCAATTCTTCCTACATTCTCTCCTATATAGAAGTATGAAGCAAAAGAAATAGTTTGATGCCTTAATTAAAGACATGCACAGGATAATAGGCCCAAGATATATCGACCCTATAACACTGATTAGGCTCAGGATACAAGCACAAGTTGATAGATATCTTGCAATTTTTGGCCTAGACATCCTTGCATATACGTAATGCGATGATTATCATAGACTCACCTATGAGTTTTATGCTATGCTCAAAACCCAAAAAGACCACCGACACACCGTCATGCATTTTTGTCTCCTGAATCAGACCCACAAAGTCATTGAGGATAACCTCAATAGTTGGTCGTCATGCTCTGTTGAAGACTACACTGAGATGTCTAGGGGCCGGATGGAGATAGGGGACTACAACTTTAACATTGCTCAAGCATGGAAGATGCTTATAGGGGAAGATCAATATGTTGCTAGAAGCACCAAAGTTTCACACATCCACAACTGAATGCTTCCTTATCTACATCAGGTGATTGTGAACTGTGTCTTGGAGAAGCAAGACAGTTAAGGGTGCTCAATTCAGTAGACTTCTACATTTTGTGGTGTGCAACAATAGGAAGAAAAGTGAATGTGGGGAACTTCATCATCCACCACTTTCACAACTCTTTCAAGAAGCAGGTCCAATTCATGTTGATGGTAGGAAATATCACTTTCATAGCATGCCATCTTGGGATTGGAGATGGACAATTGGCACTTATGTTGGAAAAGGCTGAGTGGTCCAAGTTGGACTTAGATCACTTGATTTGCTCAGGTGTGGGCAAGCAGTGTAGCACATGATATCTTTATATCTTCGGTTACATCAAGCACATAGTTCTACTGCCGGCAAATGCGAAGTTTGCATGTCTAAAAACACTTATGGACGTCTCTCTATTGGACGCCTAGGGAAACATTCATCAAGTGGGTGGAACTGTAGGAGCATCTACTTCAGCACCACCAGTGTGAGAAACTCTAAAGGAAGACAGAAGACAGGGGCAACCTTCCATGACATACCATATCACGGAGGGCCCTACATAGAGATGCCTACAATAGATTACTAGCAGCCTCCTTAATAGGAGCAATACGCCCCAAATCTCAACTTGGGGAACCTTTATGAGTTCATGACTAATTTTAAGGTTGACTCTGATAGATGGTTTGATTTGCTGGAGCAGGATGTGCAGTACCTCAGATAGAGGTTTGACATAGCCTTCCCTCCACTTCCTCCACCATCTTTTTAGTAGCCATTTCAATAGCCACACAGACCTTTCTACCAGCCGACCCAGGATTTCAGACAGTCATTCCACTTTCAACAAGGAATACATGAGGACTATGAGAATCCACCATGTGGCATCAACTATCTGAACCAGTATATAAATAGTGACTACTAGTAGTAGCTATTGTTTTGCACCATCTAGAGCTTTAGATTTGCTCGAGGGTGAGTAAAGTTTCTAAGCTTGGGGTGGTGGTAGGGTGTACCACCAGCTATCTTCCACTTTTCCTTTTTATTTCTTTGCATACATGTTTATTTTCTATGATCCTTACATTTAGCATAAATTTTCATATTTGTAAGACTTTGTTTTGTAATTTGTAGCTTTGCAATTAAGGCTATATAATACAAATCTTAGAGCTAAATGCTTATCTTTATGCCTAAATGCACAATTTTCATCTTAAGCTGCTTGATCTTTTGCTTGACTAGCTCATTGACTCTTTCCTTAAGTTTGGTGATAAAATCTAAGGTTATGCACCTTGTTCATAGCTTAAAACATTATTCCCTTGATCTATGTTGTGAACGACAAACCCAATATATAGGACCGTTGGAAAGAAGCTAGAGTTTGATCAAAACTCCAAGCTACGTTTCTCACAAACTTGCCTCTAATCTAAGGATCCTTGAATCATAGTTACTATCTTTTCATATAGGCATGAAGCGGATAATGATGAGTTTTGATCTAGATTCAAGTTGGAGTATCTTCCTTAATGATCTGCGTGCCCTCTCACCTTAGATTGAGTCAAAAAGATGAAAAATTAAAAATTTGCAAAAGAGGCTTGGCCACGCACAAAATCCCAAATATGTCAAAATAGTTCTTACCCAAGCCTATAAAAATAGAATGTAGAGAATAAAGGCCTAAGAGTGAATAAATGAGCGTTGTTTTCTCTTTTAGGAGAGTTGAGGATGGTGCCCTGCCAGTGTATGAGTGCGCTCATGAACACAGGTATGTCATGCCTAGTAGTGCCACCCCAAATGCTCATTAGAGAGTCACTAGGGACCCCTATGTGACCTATGATATCATCCCAATAGCAGGGTTGGTTCAAGCGCAGTATGAGGAGTTTGTGTCACTGCTTTGGGCTAACTGGCTCGGACTGCAGGGAGTGTTGCTTGTTACATGGACCAACCGAACATAGATCGGGATCCTTAGAAGTCATTTGAGTCTTTTTTCTTTTGTTGCTTCTTAGGACCTGAATAAATGGGAGGTGTATTATTCGTGATTGGTCTACATGAATACATGATGATGGCTCATTGGTCATCACCCGTGTGATCACCTATGTGACAATTATTTTATGTTTTATAATTATGATTCAAACCCTCATGAGTATCGACAGGTTGTAGTGAATTCTCTTAATCTTTCCTAGATGCTCTTCGATCATACTTTAGCAGGATTTTGCTTGATTGGTGAGGGTTTGTTCTAAAATGACATGGGTTAAGAGAATTGAATTTTTAAATGGCAGGTTACCTTAGCATTTATCATAAAGCTTAATTTGGATGTTATGTTTTTGTTCTTTGAACATAGTTTTGCTTGAGGACATGCAAAGGTTTAAGCTTGGGGTGGTTGATAACACCCAAATTTAAGCATCTATGCTAAGTTTTTATTTATGGTTTTGTGTCAATATAGCCTAAATACACCCAAAATATCCATAGATTCTTATATTTTAGCAATTTATATCTTTTCATACAAAAAGTTTCTCAACTAGCCAATTTTGGGACTTGTAGGCACTGAACCTGAAAAACATCTATTACCCAAGATTTCTCCCCAACACATAGTTTTTGCAACAGCTAGGCTTCCGTCTGCCACGACTGCGATCGTGAAGGCAATACCACCACCGCAACCGTAGAGTGGATCGTGACTGCGACATGACTGTGACTGCTTTGAGTAGGTCCGCAACCTAGATTTGCACCTTGACTGTTTCGCCTATAAATACCCGCCCCCTCCACCTGAAGAGGGGTTCTGGGTATCGAGAGGTACAAGTTCCGAATTTGGAGTTTAAGGTGTTGGTTCTGATATTTGGAGGTTCCTAGAGCCCTGTGAGAGGATCCATAGGTCTGAGAAGGCCGATGTGCTTATCCTACGCCTATCCCTTCAGCGTACTTCCATCCTCCACCATTTTCCACCATCATCCACCCACTTCTGCCCATTTCCTACTATCCACTATCATTTTCCACCTCCACCCACTCACCAAGCTACTGTTCGGGGTAGATCTAGAGAGAAAGGAGGCCAAGGAGTCCAAAAGATCAAGGAGAACAACCCAAGGGATGATATCCAACCTACACAGAGGCTAAGGAGTGGGAGCCACCTCTCCTATATGGGATAAATCTCTTCTTCTTCTCCTTTCTTCTACTATTCTCCTTTGTTTCTATACAAATGATGTTCTTCCATCTTTGTTCGGTGCCAACTATCCTTGTCCATGGCTAGTTGATCTCCTTCATGGATATGTATCCCATTTTGGGCATGTTTATGAAATTTTACCGTAAGAAAGTAGTTTTCTTCCAGATCTCGTACATTTCTTATTCTATCTTCTCTTTCTGGATATGATTGCTAGTTTGGTTGATCTCTTTCTTTCTTAAACTTCTATTTCTGCCTATATTGAGAGATTTGTTGTAGAAATAGATAAGAGAAGGTAAATTGGATTGAAATCTGAAAAGAGGATGGCACAAGGTGATTTGTGTAGAATCATAGACCCAGGCTGAGCCCACTACCTGGTTCTCATTAGATCACACCTGTTCCTATCACCTTAGAACATTCTAGGCCTAAGAGGGTATCTAGAATATTCTAGGGTGCTGATTTGTCATCCTCGAGAGGGGTTTCATGTCATTGATGGGTTTTAGTCATGCCACACGAGAGAAAGTGGGATGACCCCATAGGAATGAATACCACAGTACGTACCATGTTTGGATGTAGGTTGCTTGCTCGGGTGTTTGAAGGTTGTCTACTCCCGAGAATGGGTGCATAAACTACCCAACTTGTGGCTACATAGCCAGAAACCCCTTCTCTCTGATTAGTAGAATCCTACAGACTCTATTTTGTTTTCTTTTATTCTGTGATAATCTTCTAGGCTAGTTCTAGAACCATACTTTTATCGACTATCAAATTGGCTTATCTGACTTAAGAATGAGATCTTAAGCATCCTAAGCATCCCCACATCCCTGTGTTCGACCTTGTATATCTACTTTGACCCCATAATAAAGTTGTAGGGGTCTTTGAAAGTTTTGAGTTATAAATTTAAAGTCTGATCACCGCCCTCCTCAGGAGTCGATCAACCCCAAATGAATATAACACTGGTGGATGCTCTTGAGAAAATTCCTTTGTATGGCAAGTTCTTGATGGATATTATCAACGAGAAGAGGAGGATAGATGATTCTAATGTCATCGTCTTAAAGGAGGAAGTCAGTGCACTGATACAAAGAAAACTACCAAAGAAGAGATAGGATCTAGTGTGTTTCAACATACCAGGCTACATTTAGGATCATGTATGAGATGCACTATGTGATTCAGGGGAAGCATCAATTTGATGGCATTGACTACTTTCAAAAAATTGGGAGTATAAGATTCCAAGAAGAGAAAGATGACTATTATGTTTTCAGACAACTCTGTGGTGAGACTGATTGGTATATCTAAAGATGTACTGGTAAAGGTTGACAAATTCATATTTCTAGTAAATTTTGTTGTCATGGAGATGTGGGATGACTATGTGAATGACATATTTTTAGAAAGGTCATTCCAAGAGACAATAGACATCATTTTATAAATTAGGAGAGGAACACTAGAATTAGAAAACCAAGATGACCAGTTTGAGATTAAGCTAACTGGTTATCAATCGCTACACAAGGAAAGTACACAATGCCATATGATGCAGAAATTGGGCAATCGAGTGTCACTATTCTTGGGAAAAATATTTCTATATATGGCCCATGTCATGACAAAGGTGGACAAGGTTACTCTTGATGTTGACATAATGGATCATACAAAGAATATTTCTTTGACTAAATATATGAAGTGTCATGATGATCTAGAGGAAGAGGAGTAACAAATGACAATTATAGATGTGGTGATCTCTACAGTGATGTGGGAATATCCATATTTACCATTATAGGCTTGTCTCATGAATTTGGTCAATGACTGTACTCGCTATCATTCATTGAAGGAGTGCATACTATTTCTAAAGACCCTATCATGATTTTACACAAGACACTATGAAGACTTAGGACCATCTTTGCCACTATTAGTCCCATCTCTACATTGTCCTCTTGAATTGGAATTAAATCCACTACCACCGCATCTGAAGTATGCATTCCTTGCAGTGGACAACAAACTTCCAGTGATAGTTTTAGTGTCATTGAGTGTGATGGAGGAGCAACTACACACAATTTTGATAAATCACTGTGATGCATTTAGGTGGTCCATTGTAGGCATAAAGAGGATCTCCCCTATGTGACATCAACACAAGAGCTAGATCAAGGATGGAGAAAAAACGTGTAGTACAACCTCAATAACGTTAAGCTAGGTCATGACAAAGGTGGTGAAAAAAGAGGTAGTTAAATTCTATTAAGATGTTTAATTTATGCTATCTATGATTCTAAAAGGGTTAGTCCTACATAGGTTGTACATAAAAAAGGGGAAATCATGATCACTATTGATGCTGCTAGTGAGTTAGTTACAACTAGGCTAGTGACTTGGTGGCATATGTGCATAGATTACTACCGTTTGCATGCTGATACTTCAAAATATCATTTCCCACTTCCATTTATAGATCAAATTATTCAGAGGCTCATTGGACACTTGCGTTTTGTTTTCTTGACAATACTCTAGTTACAATTAGATCTATGTCAACCACAAGATCAAGAGAAATCTACCTTCACTTGCTCCTATGGTACTTTTGCATACCACAAAATGCCTTTTCGTCTTTGTAATGAACTGATGATGTTTCAAAGATGCATGCTTGCAATCTTTTTTGACATGGTGGAGCATTGTCTTGAGATTTTTATGGATGACTTTTTGGTGTATGGAGATTCTTTGAGGACTTTCTTGCCAGTCTAGATAGAGTTTTACAAAGATGTAAGGACATATCATTTTTAACTAGGAAAAATGTCAAATGATGGTGAATGAAGGAAGTGTGTTGGGGAACAAGGTGTCCAACAAAGGGATGGAAGTTGACATGATAAAAATAGAGCTGATCTATTAGATACCTCCACCATCATTGGTGAAGGGAGTTAGGAGATTCTTAGGGCATGTCAAATTTTATTGATGCTTTATAAAATATTTTTTGAAAATTTCTTAGCCACTTTTTTAATTGTTAGATAAAGATGTAGATTTAAAATTTGATTATTGCTGATCAAAAGCTTTTGAAGTTTTGAAGGAGAAATTGATTTCCACACAGGTGGTGGTGGCTCTAGATTGGCGCCAACCATTTGAGTTGGTGTGTGATGTATCTGATTTTACATTAGGGGTAGGTATACGACAACATAATGATCAGACTCTTTCAATTATTTACTATGCATCTAGAACCCTTAATAATGCATAAATGAATTATGCCACCACATAAAAAAGAGATCCTAGTTGTAGTCTTTGACTTTGATAAATTTAGACAATATTTGATAGGGGCAAAAGTGATAGTAAGCACTGACAATATACCTATATAGTATATGTTTTAAAAGAAGGATGCTAAATCAAGGATAATTACATGGATTTTTCTACCACAAGAGTTTGATATATAAGACCGACCAAAAAAAAGAGTTTGATATATAAATAAAGAATAAGGCAGGAGAAAGAGAATACAATAGTGGATCGTTTGTCTAGGTTGAAGAGGGTGTATCAATCTGGGACAGAGGTAACTATTTTTTAGGAGCTCCCTAATGAAAAACTTTTTACCATGAAGGATAAGGATACCTAGTTTGCACACATAGTAAACTATCTAGGGTATGGAGAGATATTAGAGGATTGGGGATATCAAGATAAGAAAATATTCTTCCATTCTTTGAGATTCTATGTATGAGACAACCCTACTTTACTCAAATAGTACAATGATGGAATTTTGAGGAGGTTTGTTCTAGAGTGTGAGTTTGAGAGAATACTTGATCATTGTCATTCTTTTCCTAGTGGGGGTCATGATGCAATCTCAAGAGTGGTGGCTAAGGTATTCAAAAGTGGATTTTACTAAACGAACTTGAAAAAATGAGTTTTCGGTCTTGTGAAAGAAATATATTGTGCTTGAATGTTGGAGTTATAGCTGCTTGACAAGATATAGTGGGAAACATGTAGCTATTGGACGACAGTGTGCATCTTTTGATAAGATTGATGGATATAAAATACAAGTTTGTAGACAAAGCAATTAACCTATTATAGTTTTTCCATTGACTTGACATTAGATGATAGTTTTGTTGCAATTCATTTTTATATTCTTATATGTTTTCTGCAACATTGGTCATATGTTTTATAAAAAATGCAACTTTTGAACTTATCTTGAATGTAGAACTTTTATAAGAAATCAATGAATCCCCAATATTTTTAGTGTACTTACCTTTTGTGAACTTGATAAGAACCTTTTGAGTTAATATGGAAACTACAATGTTGTAAGCCAACACATAGAATGGGATAACAAAATTTGAAAAATCTTAGAAAATAAGTAGCATAATTTCTGACATGCTTGGAAATATCCAAAAAAATGGTGTGGCGGTTAACAAAAACATTAAGAGATACTATGCATTAAAATATTTCATATGAAATTCTATACTAGAGATATTCTATTTTAACTATAATTAAGATTATAGTAAATAGAATCAGTGCATTCCAAAACTATTTGTAACAAACTGCTGGGTGAACTGAACCACGATATATTTTTTTAATGTTGCTAGGTTTGGGAGATAAGTCTGGATTGTAGGTGAGTACTATATATTGATTAAAAAGATTCCTTTTCTTCTCAATAATACATGGGTATGTACTGCATTAACAAACAAACACTTAAATATCAAGATACCAACAACAAACATAATGTACATATCTTTGATCTAACAAATACCATCAACTTCTATGTTTATATTTTTCTTATTTAGCTCGAATATTTGGTCTATCAAGCAATTAAATATTTGTTGTGACCGAAGCAAGCACCTAATGTAAACCTTGATAACTCAAATGCCTCATAAACTTCTTGAATGAATTGAGGCAGATCCCTATTTTAAGTAGGCTAAAAAATTGGGCCCTGAGGAGCATATGCCTCTGGCATATCAAAGTAGAATATTAATATCATGAGATAGATATTTATGGATCAGAAATCCTAAGATGGAATTCATCATCTTAACATTTTCTTCCCATAATGATTTGATTTGTAATCTGCATCATGATCTTGCTGAGGAATCATTAATATATAGGTAAAAAAGAGTAAAGAATTTGAACCTAGCAAGCTATTTTTACACTAAGTTGTCCATGACAACCACTTAGTTATGGGTGGGGTGTAGTGAGTATAGACATAACTAGGAGAGGAAGATAACTCAAGAATTACTCACTGGTTTGGATGATTCTCTATATTCACAAACACAAGTATCAAGAAAAATGTATCATCTTGAACAAAGTCCTTTTATGCGCAAAAGTGAAGCTTCTTCATTGTTTTTGCATAGGTAAGAGGAACAACTACCGACATCCATAACATTCATTTATCCCTTTTGGATTGTATGATAAAAACATCAGAAAAATAGATGTTGGCATCTTTAGTAATGTTCTCACAGGAAAATAAACAAAGGCAAGCACCAACTATGCCATATTCCACTCATATAGAAATCATCTAGTGGAAAATGGTTATTTTCCAACTGATTGAACTTATATTTATTAATATATATCATCTCCTTCTAAGACTAACACCCTCTAACTTTGCACCAACACATTTCCAAGAATATTCATGTTGGAACCTTCTACTAAAGGAAGGTTGCCTACTATGTTATTCTTCATGTGTTTGAAAGATTCAAGAATGAGTTCATCACTGTTGACATGAATAACTTGATCTTTCTTCATAAATGGAAGTCCAAAACCTAAAATAAATCTTGAAAAAAAGTAGTCAAACCAATCCCATCCTTTACAATCCTTCAAATGTTTTATAACATCTGACTGAGTTGAAGTTTTTAATTGAAAGGATTATAATGATTGATCATAAGGACCTTTCTGGGTCGATATTTTGAAAGTAACAATAACACAATAAGAATGGAATTGTTTGATGCAATAGGAATTAATGGATCCAAGCAAGGAGACTTAATAACTTCTTATGCCTTAGTTTATTTGAATGGTACTTCTTCAAGAAGAACCCTGTAGAAGTCCTGCCCAATTTGCTCAGCTGGAGTGGTGGAAGCATCCTTTTATGACAAATTTTGCAGCCAACCCACCAACCACAACTGCACTAACACCTACAGTAGTAAGTACAATAGTTAAAATAGGGCCACTAACTAACACCAAAGCCAAGGCTCTAAGAGAACAAATTGCACTTATAATTTGCCAATTTGTTGATCAAGTTGATATAGAATGACAAGCGAGCAATAAACTTATAACAAATATACCCAGAAATAAAGCATAAAAGGAGAAAATAAACCAGCACATGGTTACTAGTTTCCACTTGAAACATGTATACTTATCTATACATAATACAACAAGAAAGTTCACACTGACAACAAAGTATCAGTAATAGTTTTCAATTACCTTACAAGACTCGTCAATAATGGAACTATAGGTGAGTTGTTCACGCAGGAGGGGATAAGTTGGATATGCACACAGTTGAAGCAAGATAATTCCAAACAATGACAATTCTTAGTAGCCTACTAGAATATATGCCTAGATCATAATCAATAGGTTTTTTAAGGTTGATAAATTCTGACGGAACAACAAGAACAAATTTTTTTGCACGATATGGAGTTGATCAAAATTGCATGGGAGAGGGATACACCAAAAAGGAGAACTACAACAAATGCAGCTGGTGCAAACTGGTGCATAGGAGCATCAAAAATAAATACTGACACTGCCTGGAAATGTGACAAGACAACGGTAGTGATCATCACATGAGACCATGAAGGCAATTGGATTGATGGTCATGTCAGTAGCATAACATTGGACTCAACTACTCATGCTGAGATTGTAGGAGTGGACATTGCTCTTGAGATAGCCGAAAGAAATGATATCACAAATCTAATCATGGAGACCATTTGTGAGGTGTTTATTGGAATTTTTCCCTCAAATGAAATAAAATTTCCCAAAAAAGCTAGATTGGTTGACTAAATTCAGTAGAGATTGGTTGAGAGCCCAGGGTGGACCATACCTTTTAGCCCACGAGGTTGTAACTAGATGGATGACATGTTGACTAAAGAGCACTAAAAACAAACAGCAGGATGATTTGATCTCCATAGACCCCCTGAAATATTAAGAACTTCTTACATGAAGAACGTGGTGATGGTAGTAGTACTATCATGTTTACTTATCGCACCAACCTTTTAATGTGTAATTGTTTTCCATATTATCTTGCAAGAGGAGGGAAAAATCAATAAATAGCTTCCTGGCTTCCCCCAAAAAAATCATTGTTTAACATTTTGAGTCCCATTATCTTCACATTGTTAACAAAAGAGTTTCCTTATATTATCATGCAAGAATTTCCATATTTTGTGTATTTATCATATCAATCCCATCAATTAAATATTTATTTAGATAATGGTTGATTATTCATATTTATAGACTTGGAAACACCAATTATTATTGTAAAATAGATTATACCTATAACTGAACATATTTTAGCCCTTATTTGTGTATTAATTAGCAAAAGAAACATATGTGTCATGCTTAATTAATTCACTTACATGTTACCGTATTATTAAATAATCATGTTAATAAGAAATATTGATATGTGATGTGGATTAAATAACTTTATACCACTTAATACGTTATATATGTTTTCAATCCTAAATATGTAATTGGTTGCCATTGAGTTATTCACGTTATATCCATTAAAAATATTCATTAAGGCATAAATTTATCCTTGTTTCATAAAATCATAGGAACCAAGCGTACTAGCCTCCTAATCATGGAATAGAATAAGATCCAAGATTTTAATTTGTTACAACTCCTTATGAAAGTACCATTCTTTTTTTTTATAATCAAACATCCTATCTTTGCATCTTATTTTCAGTTCTAAGGATTGGAAGGGAACACTTCAACATCTCAAACTAAGAAATGACACTCTCCATTCTTTGTTGTCCTTATTTTTTGTAAGTATATATTGAGCCTTATATCAATACATACTAATAATATTCTAATTAGTAGGGAACTAAATTATTATGTATATGGTTAATAGAGGTAATAAATTCTTGCATCATGTAGGCATTTATATGACGATGTCTTGTGAATGTTGAAACATATAAATTTTTTCACATGACAAACACTGTTTTCTTGGATAGGACTTTTCAGTCCCCATGAGTGTTGATCGACATCTTGTTATTCCTCCTAAAATTATTTCTCCACACTTCGAGATCCATACACAATGGATTAATCTCCTCCAAGGCAACCCATTTGTAAGAAAAATGGGTG
The DNA here is from genome assembly GCA_963693085.1 of Alisma plantago-aquatica. NCBI lineage: Eukaryota > Viridiplantae > Streptophyta > Magnoliopsida > Alismatales > Alismataceae > Alisma > Alisma plantago-aquatica. Next base: position 239,301,648 of record OY856415.1, read on the forward strand.
AAAATCATCAAGACCACCTCCAGCGATTCATTGACTTATGTTCCTTACATAAGGTACTTTGCATTACTGATGATGGCTTTAGACTTTTATTGTTCAAATACTCTCTCACCAACCAGGCCATGAGTTGGTATAACTCTTTAGAAGGAAATTACATCATCACATGGGATGCTCTCCATGCAAAATTTCTTGAAATCTAATAACCCCATCCCTAATATCAGGGGACAAATCACTAGATTCAACATGGTCCCTGGTGAGACCTTGAGATAAGAATGGGAGTGATTCAAGGAACTCCTTTGTCTGTTCCCACACCACAACATATCCAAGGATCAATTGGTTGAGATCTTCTATGATGGTGTAGATGATGATACCAAAGAATTTCTAGACTCATCCTCTAGAGAGAAATTTATGTTCCAAAATATTGGGAGTGTCTGGGAAGTTGTCCAAAGAAGTGCCATAAACCATGCCAGATCTAATCGAGGAGGAGTCCTCAACGTAGCAAAGGACAAAGATAACTCCAAACTAAAGTTATTTCTAAAATGTCTCAAGATATTTTTTTTCAAGTTAGGTTGGAATACTCTATAAAAGCATATGAAAGAGGATTGCCTCAGCAAAAATTTGAAGATGTGAATGCTATTTACAACATTCCTAATTAATACATAAATCCATAGGCTATAAGACACCCCATCTATGAATATAAAAATCAACAAAAATTCACAATTTAGGGAAATTGTAGGGAGCAACAACTCCATAATCCACACCAAGCTCCCCCCTCATGATAATGAGAGGATTTCTACAATAGAAAGAAGTATGTAGGCTATGATGATCAAGTAGCAGGCAATGTTTGACAACTAGAAGATGATGTTCGACAACCAACAAGCTCAGCTGACTTGTTTGGCTACAACCCTACATCCTCCCACTGGAGTTCTCACTGGACAACCTAATCCAATCCCGAAGCACTCAGAATATCTCAAGGATGTAACAACTAGATCTAGCCTTTCCACTTTAGAAAAAGTGAGTCCCTTCCCCATGATCCTTGTCCAAGGAGATGATGATGAAGTTGTTGTCCCTCGAACACTAGCATCATCTGTCCCCCAATAAGATATCCCCCACTATAAACCACATATACTCTTTGCAGGAAGGCTTAAAAGACCCATTTGGAATCTAGATTGAACAAGTTTAAGGAAACAATGAGGAATTATGTGTCAATATCCCTCGTTTGGATGCCACGACAAAAATGCCTTAGTGGACAAAATTCTCTAAGGCCTTGTTGAACTACAAGAACATTACAGAAGAATCTAAAATAGTGAAGCTAGCCAGAACCACATCAAAAATTATCCAAAGCAACACACCAAACAAATGAACAGACTCTAGATCCTTTGGTATTACATGCACCATCGGAAAATCTGCTAGCCATACAGGGTTAGCCAATCTTGAAGCAAGCATCTCCATCATTCCACTAAGCATGTGTAGGAGGCTTGGTGTCACTGATGCTCAACCCACCCATATGAGTATTCAACTGGCTGATTCTTCCATTACTAAGCCACTCAAGATTATTGATGATGTACATGTTAAAGTCAAAAAAATTTACATCCCATGTGAACTTGTGGTATTGGATATAAAGAAAGATCAATGCTACCCACTTATCTTTGGAAAGCCACTCCTCACCACTGCCAGAGCACTTATCAACATTGAGCCAGGACTTCTCACCCTAAGAGTTGGAACTGAATTCATCAACTTCCAAGCCTCTAGAGGTAGAATAAAGTATAGCATAGAAGAAGTATACTTCCTCGACTGCATAGACCACTTCAACTATATGCAAGAGTACTTACTCAACTCTGAGTCCCCACCTGTGATTGAATCTTGAGTCTCTCTAGTGGAAAACCAAGATGTAGTGTAGATTGAAGGCACAACAACAGGCCCCTTGATAATGGAGATCTCGCTTCCCACCATCCCCATTCTTGCAACACCTAGTCCACTACCCAAGAGATTCCCTTCCCACCACCTTTTCCTACATTCTACCCAAAATCTCATTCCACTCTAACTCTACTTCCCCCATCTTCTCTAGAAGATCCATCCTACAATACCCACCAGGTCCCCTCTGAGTTACTGATGCCAATTACAATTCAAGAAGAACTATTGAAGGTAAATGAAGAAGTATCCATTTTTCATCCTTCTGAGTCATTCCCTATTAACCCTAAATACATGCATGGTGGGATGACTAGACATCCACACTTAAATCTAAATTCTACACCTTGTAATAATTATTTCTCTTATTATACAATGGCAATACCCCATAACTATTCCTTGTCATATATCGAACATTGGGAACCCATCCAGACTGATCCCAACTATTGTCCTTGGTACACAAATATGACTCAGGCCATCCATGACACCTTCCAAGGAGCTCAATAATATATGAGGGGATAGATGTAAGGAAAGTAGTAAAATCAATGCAATACCCTCATTCAAAGTCTGGATTTGGACCCCCCTTGGGGAACACCACTATTGTCAGGCCTTTGACGTTAAATAGGGCACTTGTTGGGTGGAAACCCAACCATTTTCATCCCTACATTCTAGATTTAAGTTTTGTAGGATAAGCAAAATTTTATGTTTGGGGTGGAGTTGGGTGGTACTTTCTCACTCCACCCACTTTATCTTAAATTTCTTGCAATTTTTAATATGTTATGTAGTTTAATTTTTAATTTTTAATAAAAAAATTCCAAATTTTTTCCATTTAGTTTTAGCCCTTATCTAGTTGGCCACACCTTTACCCAGTTGGCCATGTTGAGATGCATGCTTATCATTATACTATAGGGAAATACAACTATAAAATAGACAGTAGAAACAAAACAATTACTACCATATTCCCCATAAACTAGCAGATCACAACAAAAACTACATGATGATAAGGATATTTTCTAGGATATACCTGGTATTGGAGCAAGTCCAGGGACATATCCTCATTGTTGTAAATGAGCAACTATCTTCTAGTTACATTGGGACTTGTTTGTTGTGCCTCGTGGTCTGCACCACAGATAGTAGGTTGACGTTGGTCTCCTAGCAGAAGACAACAACCTCCACACCTCTATGGAAGTCCACACAGGTTGCCTACAACTCTTATTGTGATAACCTGACCTTTTCTCTCTCTTCAAGTGATATGTTCCTCTCTCATAAAGTGGACCATTATTGACTTTGATGTCAATTTCATAATTGGAGGGTTGAGATTTTCTAATTTGGCCACTATAATGATCAATTTCACAATGGGTACATTTGATTTGCTCTCTTGATATAAATTTCACTATTTAATGATTCACTACTTTGTAAAATATCTTGAACCTGATTAGTATGATCACCTTGCTCTACAACATGTTTCAAAATATCGAGTGTCCGTTTATCTTCCCAACGGTACAAAAATTACCTTGTTTGGACCATCCTAGCCTAAGATATGGGTATTTGAATATTTACCCAAATTGTACATGTTTTAACTACTTTTGTGAGTTTGGGCCTTAATGGGCCTAGTTTGACACGCGACCCATGCTTTACCCTTGTGCCTTGTGGATCCTCTTTCCCCTTCAGGAAAGTAACGAAGAGCAGTAACTGCTCACCTTCATCCCTTCCAAACCAAGAGATGGAGGCGGCGCATGAAACCAGTCCTGTACACACACACCCATCTAAACCCTAGGTCTCAAGTTCCTTTATAAGCCCCCTTGACCAACCCCTTCTTCATTTCCTTCCTGCCCCACCTCCTTCTCTAGTTCCTCACCACCTATTTTTCATCCCTATACTGGTTATGCTAGTCGACGACTACGACAACCATCTAGCCCCGTCGCACGCCACCACAGTGGCACTCACGGCCAGACTCCAAGCGGTCGGCGTGCCCCGAACCTCCACCAGCTTTGCTGCTTCTTCCCCAGGCTAAGCGGCCATGATGGCCATCGTGTTTGGTTGGGCGCGGAACCCCTGTACCTCCCCTATTCCACGGAAGGAACATAGCAATCCCGAGCAGGATCGCAAGGGGTAGGAGGCGGTGGTGAGCGAGGGTGCACAACCCTCATTGGCGGTTGACGGCGTCTCGGCGCAGTGCCTGGCCGATGGAGACCGCTAGGCCAACACCTGGAGTGGTGAGCAGCGGGCGCGAGGATGCCCAAACCAGAGGTGGGCGTGGTGACGAGCGACCCTGAATGTGGCCGCTGATCCCCGATCCAAGGATCTGTGTCACAAGGGAAATAATCAAGGGTATGCTTCTTGGCTTCTCTATAGTTTGACTCATAACCTTCTTAAGTCAATATCTCCCAATTCCCTTGGCCAAAATATACAAAATTATATATCAAATCGATCAACTCGATGAGACCTACACCTTAGGCCTAGTTCCAGACCCTAAATCCAATGTTTGTTCCTTTATTTCTTGAAAATACTAACATTAGTCATGTTTGAGCACATTTATTCACTATTATGATCAATCTTGCATCTTTAATGACTATTTACTCTCCTAATCATGAAACCAGTAATATTTATTCACCTTGAACCAAGTTGATCTCTTAAGCTCCCCTTTTGATCCATGGTTGTCCCTATTGCATGTTGTAGCTTGTTCATGGACTTTAATGCATGATTATGATGAAGTTTGAATCTTTGATATACTTATAGCCTCCTAAGAATCAAAGCAATAGTTCTTTTGCTCTTGTGACCATAATGAGGGCCCTAATTGACCCATTGTTCATGAATGATTCACATTTGTGCCTACTTTGGACTATAATGTTGAACTTTGCCTAGATTGCTAATCTTGCTTCTAATGGACACCCACCTAATCTTGTTATATGTTTCTTATGACCTTATGTTGCTGATTTAAACCATCCCTTATGCTTGTCTCTTATTCATTGATGATCTTTGACCTTGATTACTCTATTATGAGTCTCGTGACCTAATCTGAGCATAAGTATCCTAAACCTTGTCATGTCCACATGAAACCTCGAAATGATATGAAACTTGAACCACACTCTTATGATGACCTCTAGATCAGTACAAGATCATATAATGAACTAATAAGATACTTGGAACCCATCTTGGCCAAAACCCTAAAATGCATCTAATTAGGGTTAATGATGAGAATCTAATGCATATATGTAATCTTGATGTTAATTAGGTTTGGCTTATGATCTAGATGGTAATGGACGTGTTAAGTTAAGAATCTATGAATAAGGTATGGGCCTTATCTAGTTATATGACTATCACTTTCTTGCTTGAAAAGACATATATTGTATGCTTGTTTGTCTATTTGCTCAATTATTGCCATGTAGTATTGCTATGTCTTACTCGATGTTTGCCTCTCACTTTTATAACTTGAACATATATATAGATAGAACTACATTATAATATTGTTGATAAAGGGTTAACTCTTGGTTACGTCCTTGAGGTCCCTCTTGTATAAAAGGGTTAGCTAAGCTTGAGCACCCTTACGGACCCTTCCGATGGGAAGATGGTCAAAGGACTTTAAATATGTTTGATATTGTTAATATAATGGAGTGAAATGACATAAAACATGATTTCGCATTTTGATAAACAGTTAACATGTTTATTTTGGTTCGTTTCATCTTGAACTCTTTTCAAATATGCAAATCTTATATATATATGTATCTTTCTGCCCTGTACTCAACTCCTCGTGTGTTGACCCATTTTTCGTATGCTGTTTTTAGGTTCAGAGATGGCTAGAAGGTTGATGGTCTTGGTGAGCTATGCTAGGTGCACTTGTTGTAAGATCCAGATATAGTATACATGAGAAGACTTCTACAAAGTGACTCTTGAATATGTAATTCAAAATTGTGTAATATAATAATGTTTCTTAATATATCTTGTTGATTGTTGAGATTATGTTGGTGCTTGTATCTTGTTATCTGTTCATGTGCGCTAAGATTTATGCTTCCGCATGTCGCCTTTGGTATTCGTTTGGTTCTTGGGACTAGGATTCCGGTTTCATGACAGATGGTATCAGAGCATGAACAATAACTACACCAAACATTGCTCACATGAAACACAAACTAAACTCACCTTACATCTCAAACCTAGAAACTTAATGAAATATCCTTGTGGATTAGGTTGACGTAGCCTCTAGGTTAGAACCTAGATGTTCTAGAACTAGGTGTAGACTTGTGTAAATTACCTCCCTAGACATGATTCGTGACATGTTCTTAGGATGTCTACACAAGTATGCACCATGTTCTTACTAGTTCTCTAGGTGTCATGATACTAGACTGCCTCGTGAGTGTGGTAACTCATTTTGGTTTTGGTTTTATTCGAATGGAGTATGGTGGTTTTCATCGCCTGTTTAAACATTGGAGAAAACATATTTCAAGTGTTATTATATGTACATATGAAAAATGTTACCACACATAGAAAGGCAGTGAGTTCCCATGCAACCTAGGAGAAAGAGATGTAACATCAAGTCTAGATGAGAGAGTTTAGATGATAATGATAGTCTCTAGAGTTGTCTAGAGCCATGATATAGGTTAGGCATGTGACTAACCTAGAAACCTAAGATGATGATTATGATATTGATGATGATGTTGATGTTTTATAGGACCCAAGATGTTTGAGGAAGGTTAAGTATGTTTGACGATATGAGATGAGTTTGACCATGCCACCCTAGCTAGACCTAGCACCTTGTTGATACATACCACTTGGTTGACCTGCTAAAAATAGCTAGTGGGTTGACATGCTTTCTTATACCTAGTCTTGTATGTGTGGAGATATGATATATGGTTTTAGACCAACACGAGCCTCAATCTCTTTACAAAGGAAGACCTCTAGCATGGGACATATGAATAGGGTGACCTGTTAATATGAGTTGATCCGTGTCAAGAGAAGGTTAGAGTACCTGAACCCCAGAATATTTGAAATGTTGAATATTATGACTGATGAAATACTTGATGATGAGTCCCTAGCTAGAATACTTCTAAGTATATGAGTTGAGTGACCTAACGTGTGCTTTCCTTGAAAATGTTGAACCCTCGATGTCCTATGAAAATATCTAACCCTAGAGAAAGAGGCAATTGAATATTTAATTCTTGCTATATGGGTGAGGGGGATGTCCCAAGACCCTAAGATAATGTACATGATGTGTGATATCCATGATGAGCCTCATACTTGGGTTATAGTTGTATATAAAGGAATCTAGTGGTTATCCTTGTTTCTTGAAAGATGGATAGAGAAGTTTGTTACGGGTAGATAGTTGTGGTTAACATGTCTTGTTGGACACATATATGTCTTAGATTGAGTGGCTTGAGATTGTGAAGCTCTTTCTAGATACAAGTGAGAAAGTTACAAAACCTCTATATTGATGATAATGTTGTTCCTCGAATGATGCTTGATACGTGAAATATCTCACTTATGTTTAAAAACTGATATATGCTAGATGAGTCTCTCACATAAGCTAGACCTAACACGAAATCATACCATACATAAAATATGTTGAGTGGGAATCATGCACTTGATCGAGGATGCCTAGAAATCTTAGCTTGAATAATCAGCAGTATCATTCCTAATCTCATACCCAAATGAAAAAAAAACTAATGTGTAGATACTAAGGGATGGGTAAACCCTAATGCCATGATGATGTCACATTATGATGGAACACTAAGTGATATGTATATACGTCGGTGGGTACAACCTTAATGATGTAAACCCATGTCTACACCTCATGAAGGAGATTCCTTGATGCCTTAGTTTGATTACCTAAGCACAATGAATACATCATCTCTGACTCTTGGCTATGATCTTGGGAGAATTTTGAGGACGAAATTTCTTTTAAGGAGGGAAGGATGTGATAACCTGACCTTTTCTCTCTCTTCAAGTGATATGTTCCTCTCTCATAAAGTGGCCCATTATTGAATTTGATGTCAATTTCATAATTGGAGGGTTGAGATTTTCTAATTTGGCCACTATAATGATCAATTTCACAATGTGTACATTTGATTTGCTCTCTTGATCTAAATTTCACTATTTAATGATTCACTACTTTGTAAAATATCTTGAACCTAATTAGTATGATCACCTTTCTCTACAACATGTTTCAAAATATCTAGTCTTCATTTATCTTCCAAATGGTACAAAAATTACCTCGTTTGGACCATCCTAGCCTAAGATATAGGTATTTGAATATTGACCCAAATTGTACATGTTCTAACTACTTTTGTGAGTTTGGGCCTTAATGGGTCTAGTTTGGCACGCGATCCATGCTTTACCCTTGTGCCTTGTGGATCCTCTTTCCCATTCAGGAAAGTAACGAAGAGCAGTAACTGCTCACCTTCGTCCCTTCCAAACCAAGAGATGGAGGCGGCGCACGAAACCAGCCTTGTACACACACCCCCATCTAAACCCTAGGTCTCAAGTTCCTTTATAAGCCCCCTTGACCAACCCCTTCTTCATTTCCTTCCCGCCCCTCCTCCTTCTATGGTTCCTCACCACCTGTTTTTCCTCCCTATACTGGTTCTGATAGTCGATGGCTATGACAGCCATCTAGCCCAGTCGCACGCCACCACAGTGGCACTCACGGCCGGACTCCAAGCGGTTGGCGTGCCCCGAACCTCCAGCAGCTTTGCTACTTCTTCCCCAGGCTAAGCGGCCACGATGGCCATGGTGTTTGGTGGGGCGTGGAACCCCTGTACCTCCCCTGTTTCATGGAAGGAACAGAGCAATCCCGAGCAGGATCGCAAGGGGCAGGAGGCGGTGGTGAGTGAGGGTGCACAACCCTCGTTGGCGGTTGATGGCGTCTCGGCGCCGTGCCTGGCCGATGGAGACCGCTAGGCCAACACCTGGAGTGGTGAGTAGTGGGAGCGAGGATGCCCAAACCAGAGGTGGGTGTGGTGATGAGCGTCCCTGACCATGGCCGCTGATCCCCGATCCAAGGATCCGTGTCACAGGGCAAATAATCAAGGGTATGCTGCTTGGCTTCTCTATAGTTTGACTCATAACCTTCTAAAATCAATATCTCCCAATTCCCTTGGCCAAAATATACAAAATTATATATAAAATCGATCAACTCGACGAGACCTACACATTGGGCCTAGTTTCAAACCCTAAATCCAATTTTTGTTCCCTTAATTCTTGAAAATACTAACATTAGTCATGTTTGAGCACATTTATTCACTATTATGATCAATCTTGCATCTTTAATGACTATTCACTCTCCTAATCATGAAACCAGTAATATTTATTCACCTTGAACCAAGTTGATCTCTTAAGCTCCCCTTTTGATCCATGGTTGTCCCTAATGCATGTTGTAGCTTGTTCATGGACTTTAATGCATGATTATGATGAAGTTTGAATCTTTGATATACTTATAGCCTCCTAAGCATCAAATTAGTAGTTCTTTTGCTCTTGTGACCCAAATGAGGGCCCTAATTGACCCATTGTTCATGAATGACCTCCATTGCACATTTGTGCCTACTTTGGACTATAATGTTGAACTTTGCCTAGATTGCTAATCTTGCTTCTAATGGACACCCACCTTATCTTGTTATATGTTTCTTATGACCTTATGTTGCTGATTTAAACCATCCCTTATGCTCGGCTCTTATTCATTGATGATCTTTGACCTTGATTACTCTATTATGAGTCTCGTGACCTAATCTGAGCATAAGTATACTAAACCTTGTCATGTCCACATGAAACCTCGAAAATGATATGAAACTTGAACCACACTCTTATGATGACCTCTAGATCAGTAAAAGATCATATAATGAACTAATAAGCAACTTGGAACCCATCTTGGCCAAAACCCTAAAATGCATCTAATTAGGGTTAATGATGAGAATCTAATGCATATATGTAATCTTACAGTTAATCAGGTTTGGCTTATGATCTAGATGGTAATGGACGTGTTAAGTTAAGAATCTCTGAATCAGGTATGGGCCTTATCTAGTTATATGACTATCGCTTTCTTTCTTGAAAAGACATATATTGTATGCTTGTTTGTCTATTTGCTCAATTATTGCCATGTAGTATTGATATGTCTTACTCGTTATTTGCCTCTCAATTTTATAACTTGAACATATATATCGATAGAACTCCATTATAATATTGTATATAAAGGGTTAACTCTTGGTTACGTCCTTGAGGTCCCTCTTATATAAAAAGGTTAGCTAAGCTTGATCACCCTTACGAACCCTTCCGACGAGAAGATGGTCAAAGGCCTTTAAATATGTTTGATATTGTTAATATAATGGAGTGAAATGACATAAAACATGATTTCACATTTTGATAAATAGTTAACATGTTTATTATGGTTCGTTTCATCTTGAACTCTTTTCAAATTATGCAAAGTTTATATATATGTATCTTTCTGCCCCGTACTCAACACCTCGTGTGATGACCCATTTTTCGTATGTTGTTTTTAGGTTCAGAGATGGCTAGAAGGTTGATGGGCTTGGTGAGCTATGCTAGGTGTACTTGTTTTAAGATCCAGATATAGTATACATGAGAAGACTTGTACAAAGTGACTCTTGAATATGTAATTCAAAATTGTGTAATATTATAATGTTGCTTAATATATCTTGTTGATTGTTGAGGTTATGTTGGTGCTTGTATCTTGTTATCTGTTCATGTGTGTTAAGCTTTACGCTTCCGCATGTCGCCTTTGGTATTCATTTGGTTCATGGGACTGGGATTCCGGTTTCACGACACTTATCATTCTACTAGAATATACAGGAAGGATTTGTCCCTCTTGTTGGTGTACTAGTCACCAACTTGGTCTCCCACAATTATTTTTGCCTTGATATCCATCCCCTTAGCAGGTAGGACTTACTCGGGCACTCTATTGGTTACAACAACTAGAGAGGACATCGATTGTCAAAAGCAATTGATTTATGCACTGGGAAGCCCCCACTACCCCTCTATTTATAGGAGGGGTTAGGGTCTGGGTTCTCAGTCAGTGTGGGAGTGGAAGGGATTAGAAGATCATGAATTTTTGCAACTTGTGAGCTTTGAACCATTTGAATTAGCAAATGAACTAGTTGGTTCACATGCAAGATGATCGGTGCATTTTTTGAACTGGTTGTTTCTCCATATTTCCCAATCACATATGAATTAGAAAATTCAAATCAAATTAATGCAAAAAATGATGTCAACACTAATCCTTGATGTAATCAAATTTCTCCATGAATAGGATGTCTCGCCCTACAAGCTGGTTGTCTCACAAACCCAACCGATCGGTTGGTTGAGACAATATGATTGGTTCACTAAGTGAATCGTTTGGTTCACTACCCAATTCAGGTGACACTCATCTAATTCAATATCCAATCAACCTGACACTCCAATCATTCATTTCATCACATGACTTGACTGGTTGGGAGTCTCGTCAATTGATTTGTTGATTGAAATGAACACCTAAATACTTTAGTAATCAATCCAATTATCATTCAAGAACAAAACTCCTCTTCTTGGTCATGATCTATGTGTGTGACCCTATAGGTCCCATATTACGTTGGAAGTGAATGTCCATAACCAGTTATGACATCACAACCACAAAGTAGTGCCTAGTCACACAAAAATGCTACCCTAGTAAATGGAAAGTTGGAGAACAACTTCAACCTACAATTTGTGTATGGTGTTATTGTGTTTGTATATTTCCTTTTTCACTGATATTGAGGTTTATCTTGAGGCATGGAGCAATCATCCTCTTCAATATTCAATCTTGTTCCTTGAACCAGAGTAGACTATCTGAGATATATATAAGCTCAATATCACATATTGACTCACATGTTCATGGCCATGCATTTCTAAGTCTCTCTAATCAAGATGCCTAGGATATCATACTCGCAGAGGTGGGACAAACCCAATATGTATCACTCAAAGTCAGTCCCCATGTGTAATAGTCACCCAATCATCACCTTTATGGTAACCCTTATTCATTATTATGTTTGATGATGTAAAATCATATCAAACTATATGTGATCCGTGTAGTGATTTTAGTTCTAAGAACCACAATCAGCACCAACACTATGAGAGCTGACTATGAGTACCATGGTAATGGCTTCCATGTGTCAGTCTCACAGTGGGTCTGCCTAATACACTATTCTCTAAAATGTATATGTGTGCTTTCTTTGATATTACATGTCATGAATAATGAGATTATGTCATCAACCAACATGCACTCTAGTTTTATGTATTATTGTTGTCTATCTTCCTTCAACAATAATGACCAACTTGAGACATAATGATAATGTATATACTCTTAACATTCATATGATCCTATTGTTCAAGTCACGTACTTGAAGACTAAGTCATTGATTAATATTGTTCTCTAGGTATATATTATGTTACATCATTATCTCATTATTGAATAAAATAGAATAAATTGGAAGCTTTCCTTTCATTAATAATCAAATCATTTACAAATTATGCCATTACAATCATCATATGATTGGCTCTCTAAGCATACATACCAACCGAATCTCACTTGCACTTAGATCTAATCACCCACGAATCTTATCTTGAGTGACCTAACATGACCACCATGCTTCTACTGTAAAAGTGCCTTTGTCACGAGATCGACAATATTTCTCTCATTTGGTATTCTACAAATCTTCACATCTCCTCGTTGTACAATCTCTTGTATGATATGGAACCACCTTTGTATATGATTTGAGCACTGATGCGATCTGGGTTCCTTAGCTTGTGCAATACCTCCATTGGTGTCACAATATAGCTCAATAGTATGTTGATGCTTGGAACAACCCCAAGTTCAGATATGACTTCTTGATCAAAACTGCCACCTTTGTTGCACTCAATGTAGCAATATACTCAGCCTCTATTGTAGAATTGGTAACTGTCTTTTTCTTGGAACTCTTCCATCTCACAGCTTAGTTGTTTAGAAAATACATAAATCTTGATTGCAATCTATAATAATCTTTATCAGTTTGGAAGCTTGCATTGGTGTAACCCTTTACCACCAACTCTTCCTCTCCATCATATACTATAAATTCATCCTTAGTCCCTTTCAAGTACTTGAGTATGTTCTTTACGGATGTCCAATGAGCATCACCTAGATCTAACTAATATTTTCTCATCATGCTCAAGGCATACAAGATGTCGGGACATGTACACAAAATTTCATACATGATCGATCCAATTGTTGAGGCATATGGGATCAAACTCATGTGTTCCCTTTCTTCACAAGTACTTGTACATTGAGCTTTAGAGACAGTAACTCCATGAAACATGGACATGTTTCCTCTCTTCTAGCTCTCCATGTTGAATTGCTTCAACACTTTGTCAATGTATGTGCACTGACTTAGTCAAAGAAGCCTTTTAGATATATCTCTATAGATCTTGATCCCTAAGATGTATGATGCTTCTCCCAAGTCTTTCAATTAAAACATATTTCCCATCAGTGTCTGTACCTTTTGTAAAGTAAGGATATCATTCACCATGAATAGTATGTCATCTACATACAATATGAGGAATGTCATTATGCTCCCACTCACCTTCTTGTACACACAAGGTTCATCTTCATTTTGAATAAAGACAAACTCTTTGACTACCTCATCAAAATGAAGATTCCAGCTCTGAGATGCTTGATTCAATCCATATATTGACCTTAGTAGCTTACATACTTTATTTGCATCCTTTGGATTCATAAAAACCCTCAGGTTGTTACATATACACATTCTCGAGAAGATTCCCGTTAACGAATATGGTTTTAACATCCATCTTCCAAATCTCATAGTCATGATAAGATGCAATATCAAGCATCATCCTGATGGACTTAACATGGCCATTGTAGAAAATTTTTTATCATAGTCAACACCTTGAACTTGTCTAAAAATCTTTGCAACCAGTCTTCCCTTATAAGTTTGTAATTTACCATCCATGTCAGTCTTCGTCTTGAAGATCCACTTGCACCCTATGGGATTTACCACTTCAGGTGGATCCACCAAGGTCCATACCTTGTTAGTATACATGTATTACATCTCACATCTCATGGCCTCAAGCCATTTCTTAGACTCTAGTCCCTCATTAGATACTACATAGGTTGTTGGATCATCATCTATGACCAACTCACCACCTACTTGAGTCACTAGATATCCCAATCACTCAAGTTTAAGGCGTGTCCCATTACATATTCCACAACACTTTGTGATTCTCTTTCTTCCTCATGTACATATATTGATTCAATGTTCTCTTGTTGGCCTCAAACCTCTTTGAGTTTCACTTACCTCCCACTGATACCTTTCAAAATAAATTCCTTTTCTAGGAAAACAACATGTCTAGAAACAAACACTTTGCTTTTAGTTAGGGAATTAAAGTTGTATCCTTTTCTCTCCTTAGGATATATAACAAAATAACATTTATTATATTTAGGGTCTAGCTTTTAAGGAGACATATTCCTTACATAAGCTTCACATCCCCAAATCTTTATAAAAGACACATTGGGATGCCTCCCATACCATATCTATATGGTGTCTTTTGAACTAATCTAAATGGTTCTCAATTTAGTGTAAGTGTAGAAATTTCTAAAGCATACCCCCATAACATAGTTGGAAACTCGACTAAAATCATCATTGATTGCACCATATTGAGTAATGTGTGATTCATTCTTTGTGATACACCATTATGTTGAGGTGTTCTAGGTGGAGTCCACTGAGATATAATCCCATGGGCTCTTAGAAGGTCCTCAAAATCTTGGCTTAAGTATTATCCACCTCACTCAGAATGAAGTGCCTTTATACTTTTCCCAAGTTGGTTTTGTACTTCACTCATAAACTCCTTGAATATGTCAAGAGTTTTTGACTTATGTTTCATCAGGTAAATAGAACCGTACCTACTGAAGTCATCAGTAGAGGTAATGAAGTATTGATACCCACCTCTAGAGGTTTTTCTAAAAGCCCCACATACATCAATATGTATGAGTCCTAATATATCACTAGTCCTCTCATTGTTACCAGTGAAAGGGATCTTAGCCATCTTGCCCAATAAACAAGATTCACATGTCTCTATTGATTCAAAATCAAAAGAGTCCAGATAAGCATCTTTATGGAGTCTAGATATGTGATTATCATTTATGTTCCCTAGATGAAAATGCCAAAGATATGTTTTATTTGATTTGTTGAGTTTTTTCATTTGGTATTTTTGTTATAAACATCTATCTTTAGATCTAGCAAGGAAATACCATAAGACATTGGAGTACTGCAATAAAATATCCCATCTTTAGAAATAGAACATTGACCATTCTTAATATGAAATTCATATGCATCATTGTCCATACAAGATATAGAAATGATGTTTCTATTTATGGAAGGTACATAATAATTTTTCACTAACATATTGCAATCCATGTGGCAAGAGATAAACTATAGGTTCCAATTGTAGTGGACGCAACTCTTATGCCATTTGCAACTTGGAGTTCAACCATGCCTTTTCCAAAATGCCTACTTCTTTTCAGAATCTGCATATTTGAGCATATGTGAGATCCACATCTGGTATCAAGTATCAATGATGAAGAAGTAGATATATTTTTATCTCAATAATGTATATACGTAAAGTGGAGATCTGTATCCCCGTCTTATTCCTGAATGCCTTCAAGTATAAAGGATAAGTTCCTCTGGTACTTATCTTTCTCCTCATCTTGAGCTTTGAAGATCTAGATTAGGGTTTTGCCTCAGGACTCTTCATGGCTTTTCTTTCATCCTTGGACTCAAATATGTTGATCACTATCACGGATTTGTCCTTCTCCATTCTTTCTTCAACATCAATCAACATACCAAGAAAATCTAGCATCGGTCTAGACATTTTATTCAAGTGATGACACGCAACAATGTTGCTCCCAGATAGGAAGGAGTTGTCCCTCCTATTATCTAGCACCTGGTCTAGCGCCTTCATATTTATCACATGATCATTGAGGAACCTCGAGTTACATTCGAGGGGAGAAAGGGTAGGAGAGAATAATACATTTTGATCAGAGAGAATAGTACTTTTATAGTTGGAAGATAAAGTAGAGGCTCAATATGCAAATTGAGATAAAATGGGATTAACCAACTACAAAACCATACATAGATAATTAGGGTTATTGGTCGTGACCACACTGCACATCCACCATCAAAACTCATTTTAGGTTGACATGTGTAAATAATTATGCATGGTATTTGATTGGACAGAATTATTTGCATCAAATGCAATATTTAAATGATAAAACCAAAAATTTGATCATAGTGATTATCTTAAAATGTAGTAGATTGATGTGGCTCTGATGCTATTGTAGGGAAATATGGCTACAAAATAGATAGAGGAAACAAAAATTTTACTACCACATTCCCCATAAACCAACAGATCACGTTAACAACTATATGATGAGAAGGATGGTTTTTTGTATACCTGGTCCTAGAACAAGTCCAACAACATCTTCTAATCATTGTAGATGCCCAACTATCTTCTAGGTGTACTAGGATTCATCTGTTGTGCCTCCTGGTCTACACCACAGACAATAGGTTGGTTTTATCCTCCTAGAGGAAGACAACGACCTCCATGCCTCTATGAAAGTCCATGTGGACTGCCTATAACTCTTGTCATCCTATAAGAATAGATAGGAAGGAGTTGTATCTCCCGTTAGTGTACTACTCACCAATTTGCTCTCCCATAATTTTTTCTCACTTGCTATCCTTCCCTTTAGCGGGTAGGACTTGCTCTAGCTCTCTAAGAATCCCCAGTACCCCTCTATTTATAGGAGGAGTTAGGGTCTGGGTTCCTAGTTTGTGTGTTGTAGAAGGGAGTGCAAGATGATGAATTTTGGCAACCTGCAAGTGTCGAACCAGTCTGTTGGCAAATGAACTGATTGGTTCACATGCAAGACAATCGGTTGTTCCAGTCGGTTGGAAAATGAACTGATTGGTTCACATGCAAGACAATCGGTTGTTCACTTATGGAATAGATTGTTTCTCCATGTTTCCCAATCTCATATGAATTAGAAAATTCGAATTCAATCAATGCACAACATGACAGTAGCACGAATCCTTGATACAATCAAATTTCTCCACGAGATGGAAGAATTGCCCTGTGATCCGGTCTTCTCACAGACCCCAATTGATCTTTTGGTTGAGCTGAGCCGACCGGTTCACTAATTGAATCGGTCATTTTACTCCCTAATTCAGGTAGAACACAACTAATTCAATATCCAATCAACCTGACACTCCAATCAGTCATTTCATTACATGATCCCATTGGTTGGGAGTCTAGTCAGTTGATTTGTTTCTTGAATTGAATACCTAAACACTTTAGTAATCAATCCAGTTATCATTTTTGTTCAAAACTCCTCTTCTAGATCATGACCTATGTGTGACACCCTATCAGTCCCATATTACATTGGCAGTGAATGTCCATAACCAATTATGACATCACAAGTAATGAGAGGTGCCTCGTCGCACGTCAATGCTACCCAAGTAAATGGGAACAACTTCAACCTACAATCTTTGTATGATGTTAAAATTTTTGGATAGTTCCTTTATCACTAATAACGAGATTGAACTCAAGGTATGGATCAGTCATCCTCTTCAACATTCAATCTTGTTCGTTAAATCAGAGCAGACTGTCTGAGATATATGTAAGCTTAATATCAAATATTGACTCACATGTGCATGGCCATGCATTTCTCAATCTTACTATTCAAGAGGCCTAGGATATCATACTCACATAGGAGGGACATATCTCATCTACATTAAGTCTCCATGTATAACAGTCACCCAATCATCACCTTTATGGTAACCCTTATTTAGGATTAGGATTGATAATGTTAAAGCATACCAAATGACATATGATGAGTGTAGTGACTTCAAGTCTAAGAACCAAAATCACCACCAATACTATGAGAGTTGACTATGATTACCATGGTAATGGTTTCTATGTGTCAGTCTCATGGTGGCTCTGCCTGATACATTCTTCTATAACATGTATTTGTGTGCTTGGTTTGATATCACATATCATGATTAATGAGATTCTTCCATCAACCAACGCACACTATATTCTTATGTATTATTTGTTTCTAAATGCCTTCCATAATAACAACTAACTATAGACGTAATGGGAATGTATATACTCTTAACATTTGTATGATCTCATTTTTCAAGTCACGTACATGAAAACATAGGTCATTGAGTAATATATTATGTTACATCATTATCTCATAATTGAATAAAATAGAATAAATTGGAAGCTTACCTCTCACTAATAATCAAATCATTTACAAATAATGCCATTAAAATCATCATATGATTGGATCTCTAGACATACATACCAACACATATCCCCCTAGAATGATACAACTTCTTTTGTAAAATAATTATAAAACCTTCCACTGCAAGAAATTATCTTGCCACCTATGATTTAAAAGATGGAAAGCCTTATAGGACTGCTAGCAATCGAAAACAATGTTCCCTTATCAAAAGTTATATATTAACTTGAAATATTTCTTTATTTTTCCTATATCAAAAATAATTGACCTAATGTGTGATACTCACAATGCGTTGAAATTCAAGAAAGTGAGTTTCACAATGAATAGTCTTTTGACCACTTTCTCCATCACCTCCTTATCTCTTCAATAACACAAGAAAATAAAAAGCCAAAAGTGCTAAACCCTAAGTTTGGGGTGGAACTCTTTCCCCTCCTCCGCTTCTTCCATATCCCTCATAAATCTCATAGGGGTGTATCAAGAAAAGATTCCAAAAGAGGATACCAAGACATGCACTCAATATAATTACAAACAAAGAAATAAAAAGGCCTCAAGTCAAATAGAGGTCAGACCACCTTCCCTACCTCCTTCACTCCAATTTTTTTGCCCGGTGGAATCTATATAACCCCACCAAAAAACCTTGAGTCTTGTTCTTGTGCAATAATTCATATGAATATGTGGGAGTACCAAATACAAAGAGAAGATGAAATATGTTTTATTGCAGTTTTGAATGAAACCAAGTTTTGAAATAATCTTGAAATAGGGAATAAATTATTTTATGTTAATCAAGAAAGTTTTGGTTGCTTGGCCAAACAAAGTGGAATGACTCAAGTGTTGTTATGCAGGTGAGGATCATATAGGATGAAAGTATTTTGTGGTAGTGTTCTAAATTCAATGTTGCTTGAGGACAAGAAAAATTATAAGTTTGGGGTATTTTGATGAGTGCAAACTTGTCACCTTTTTTCTTTACCTTTTTTATCTTTATTTGAAAATACATTATTGCCTATTTCTAGATTTAGCATAAATCCTCTTAAATAACCCTTCTTGCCTAAATTGGAGTTTTTTTCTTAATTTTCATGGGTTTCATAGGAAAATATTTACATTAATTCAAAGACCTATAAGACCCAAGAATCAGAGGCTTCATATCTGCAATTGTTCCTCACAGCCGACCATTTCATCTCACTAAATGATTGACTTAGTAGCACAAAAGAATGTCTATCCAAAACTCAACTGATAGGATCACTCTATGAGATGATCATTTTATTCGCACCAAGCACCACATTCTACATTCCAATCAGACATTTCACAGTGCCAATCTACAACTCAAGTTAGATTCTAAATCGAGTAGCTCATTCATCCAACCAGTTGGCTTGAGAGTCAATCAAAGTAGGAGTCTCAAGATTCAAAACATCCAATTCACTCCATTCATTGACCAAAAGACTTGGTCCAACAACGCCACCACCCCTGTACTAGGATTTTGACCACTTCCCTAAGAGTCGTGGTCCAGCATACATGAACTGAGCGACTCAGTTGGAAAACTAGTTAGTTCACGTCCGGTGATCCAAATTCTCTAGCATCCACTAGTAACTCTTTTCTCCCCCTATTATGGGTTTCCTCACCCTTCTTTCCCTATAAAAGGAGGGGGGACTCCACAATAAAAGGCATCCCTTGTTATCTAGTTTTTTTAATTCTATTCTTTACATTATCTCGGGGTAATTCCATTCTAGGGCATGAGTCCCAAACTTATAACCTATCTTTATTCAATGCAATTGAATCCCTCTTTGAATAAAAGAATGTTTCTTCATCTCTTTCTTCTGGATAATCGAATGATTTGACATATTCTTGTGCGGTGATATGATCATGGATTCCCACAAGAAAAATATTTCGTCCCTTAATTTCAATTACTATCCTTTAAAACTTGATCTTATACTTATTTTTCTGTTAGTAAGATTATATCTTTGAGGTGGTGCCAAGCGTTCAAAATGATGAACTCATAGTCTTTTTTATGCGACCAATAAAAATTAAATTATGATCTTCCTACGCATTTATTTGTTACACTCCATGGTGATGCGACCACCTGATCCATGGAGTCAAACTCCAGATAAGAAACATGTGTATTTTGATGAGTCCTCAGAGAAATATGTGTTAGGTGTATGAATGAGGATCTACAAATGCCAGGACCAATGGGTTTGTGGGAAGCTTGGCCCTTATTTTATTGTGTTATGCAAGGATACAATCACATTATCCTAATTTCATTATTGACATCCAAGAGTTGATTCCTTGAGTAAAGACTCACTTATTGTTGGTGATCCCCCGGACCCCCAGTCCTCTTAATTATTTAATTTTATTTGTTATTCCCACACTTTATTTCTATTCTTAGCGTAAGTCAACCTTCACAAATCATATTTTTCTTTACTATTCTCTCATGATCAGATTTGGATTTCGACCGCCTTCTTTTGTCATCCCTTTGGATTTGACACCTGACTACCATAAGGTTAAATCTAGGACTTTTCCTAGTGTTTGGTGTGTAAAAAAACACACATAAATGATGTTGAAAAATATCTTTTGGTTAGTTCCTAGAAATACCTAGGTCTAGAGCATTCATCAACCTTGTATAATGTGATAATGAACTTTATATTGATTTCAAAATAAAACATGCTTGTCGTATATGGATGAACTATCATACCGATGTACTAAATGAATATTGTATACCCTAGGTTTGAATGTTTTGGACCTATGACTTTTGGTATCCAAATCTAGACTAGTGATATTAATTGAAGAAATCATGACTCGTGGTTAGTCTTGGTATTGATTTGACTCCTTGGTCACCATATTTGGATCTTCAAATCACCGAACATCCACTGATTTGTTATCTAAAACCATGATGTTGAAATATGATGTTTGGATTGAATTGGTGTAATATAAAATCTCGTGGATTACAATCCCACCTAGGTAAATGTAGAATCTATAGCCATAAAATATAGGGATTAAAACCATGATTTACTCTTGAATGAAAGGGCCCTATGTTGGTATGTATGCCCAGACAGGTGATGTAGAACTATTTTAGGGCTCCATCTTGTACCATTTTGTACTTAAATCACATCTAAACATGTTTGATTACAAGCTATTTCCCGTAATATGTTTATCATTATCAAATGTGCTTATGGATGTTCTTTGCATCATTTTCAGGTACTTGGACGATGATTAGGGTGAATGAGAAAGAAGGAGGGGTCCAAATAAGGCCCCAAAGCTCCATCAAACTACCTTTAATGGCCAAGGATCGACATCAAGCAAAGAAATCCATGAATGATGAAGTTTGAAGTTAATTTTCATACTGTAGACCCCAACACAGTTGTGGGAATAACCCCACAGTTGTAATGTTTATTGTGAAGAATCAACAAATTCAACAGGGATTTTGCACCAAAATGGCCATTGTCGTGGCCACCAACACAGTTGTGTCCAGGAGAGCTGAAGATGGCCGTGGCCATACCTCCATGGTCATAATGTTTATTGTGAAAAACCAATAGAATCAACAGAGATTTTGCACCCAAAAGTCCACGACCTTGGCCATCAACACGGTCGTGGCCCATTGAAGATACCATGACTGTGGGATATGCCCACGGTCGTACCATTTATTGAGAAGAATCAATAAGGAGTTGCCCCCCCAATCCACCACGACCGTAGTCGTCTGCCAAAACCGTGGCCGTCCGCCACGACCGTGGCCTCTGAAGATCAACTCGCCCATACTGCTGCCCCACGACCAAGTCCTCCTCCTCCAAAATGGTCGTGTTACCCAATACATCCATGGTACTACTCACCCAACATGACTGTGGCACTCCGCCACGGCCATGGCCACCTACTACTTAGCCACTTCACCACCCTTTCCTTACCACGCTCGTTTCCCTGCTCCACGACCATCCCATACCACCCTTACCATGGTCGTGGCACATCAACACGACCGTGTTGCCACCCTAAACCTACCACTTTTTACACTTATTTTCCCACAATACCCCTACTTACCATAGTGCTTCCACCACCACCTCTATATACAAGGGTGGAAGCCACAACACTAGGTTAGCTTCCCCTACAGCTGCTCCTAGCATCCATCACTCCTCCTTGAGCATCTAGTGCATTTCCTTTGCATTTGTGCTCTCCATCCAGCATTTCCACCTCCATTCACCTTGGAGACCTAGTTTTCTAGGTTTTCATCCATAATCCCCCATATCTTCATGCTAACCTGCACCCTTAGAGGAGAGAGGGCGTCCACAGAAGCAAGGAGGTGAGGAATAAGGCTACTTCCCCGAGCTCCATGGCATTTCTTCCCCTTATTCCCATCTCTTTTACTATTTCTTTGACTATGTGTAGCTAAGCCCCTAGTGGTGTGTTGTTTGGGAATAAAATGTGACTTTGATACCATTTTGGGGGAATTTTGGCTTGCAATGAACTCATTTTTATCTATGATGATTGCTCCATGCTTGTGTCTCTTATCCCATTTCCATGCTTGTGATTCATACTTTTTGCTATTAATTGCTTGTTTGGTGATGTTTGATGATACCATATTTCTAGGGGAATTGGGATGCATATGGCAATCTTAGGTGTGACTCCTAGGTTCCAATAGGGGATCCCTAGCTAGTCACCTTTATTCCTACATGCCTATCTCCTCTCCTACTACTTCGTATGACACCTAAGTTACTAGTATAAGTGGGATGAATGTGATTTCCTAGGGTCTTCTAAAGGCTAGAATGGCTAGTGGCATGAGGTCAAATATCCTTATCTCTACTCCCATCTATACCCTCAACCCTCAATTTCTCAATATCACTTAGTTGCTTTTTCTCAATCTAGTTAATTGTTTAGTTTTGCTCTTTAGTGTTAACTTAGGTTCTTACTCTCTCTAGTGGTTAGTTTAGTTCTAAATTGTTTCTTGCCTTTCTAGAGTAGTGTAGTTCCTCTTGCTCTTGCTTAGCTAGTTTGTTAACCTAGTTTGCTAAATTTGCTAGCTTTTTGATAACTTAGGTTTAATTCTGCCTTTCTTGCTTGTTCAATTAGAGTAATCAACAAATAAACCCTTTTAAAACCCTCAAACCCTGATCTCCACACTAGGAACATAGAAAACACTACTCTAGCTCTAGTGCCCCCTCTATCCCTGAGGACCGACCCTTTTTCTTGCCAATCACCTATACTACAACAATACCCAGTGTGCTTGCGAGTGACCTATTTAGTTTTGTGATCAACTTGGTTCGAGATAATATAAATTTTGAAAGTTCCCTCCTGTGTGTTCTGATCTCGTGGGGTGCATCTAGTTGAGTCAAATCGGCTAGTGTGTAGCACATCTAGCGGATGCACCAACAGCCAATAATGTGATTATTGTAATGGCATAACATGTAAAATGATTTGATTATTAATAAAGGAAAGATTCTAATTTATTCTATTTAATCAAGTATGAGTTAATGATGTAACCTTATCAATGTCTAGAGAATAATATTACTCAATGACATATGTCTTCAAGTACGTGACTTGGAAGAAATGAGATCATACAGATGTTAAGAGTACAGATATATATTATCATTAGGTCCATAATTGTTTGACATTGTAGAAGGTTGATAGACCACAATAACACATAAAATTAGAATGTGAGTTGGTTAATAAAATAATCTCATTAGTCATGATATGGCAATATCAAACCAATCCCACAAATACATGTTAGAGATTAGTGTATCGGACTGAGCCACCATGAGACTGACACATGGAAACCATTATAATGGTAGTCATAGTCATATATCACAGTGAAGGTGGTGGTTGTGGTTCTTAGACTTTAAATCACTACATTCATCACATGTCATCCAATATGCTTTGACAACATCAAATGTAGTCTTGAAGCATGGGTTGTTATAACAGTGATGATTGGGTCATTGTGACACATGGGGATTGACTTTGAGTGATAAATATGGGATTTGTCCCTCATATAGGAGTATGATATCCTAAGTTTCTTTATTAGCAAGACTGAGAAATGCATGGCCTTGCACATGTGAGTCAATGTGTGATATTGAGCTTGTATATATATCAGATAGTCTGCTCTTTGTTCAAGAAACAAGATTGAATGTTGAAGAGGGTGACTACTCCATGCCTCAAGTTCAATTTGGATATTAGTGAGAAAGGATCTATATAAGAACTATAACTCCATGAACGAATTGTAGGTTGAAGTTGTTACCCAACTTTCCATTTACTTGAGTACCATTGATGTCTGACTAGGCACCACTTATTGCTTGTGATGTCATAAGTTGTTATGGACATTTACTTCCAACATAATATAGGACCTATAGGGTCACACACATAGGTCTCACCCTAGAAGAGGAGTTTAATCTGAAATAGTGATTGAATTAATTACTAAAGCATTTAGGCAATTGATTCACACGACATATCAACTTGTTACACTACCAGACACCCATCTCACAGGTGAGATGGCCGTCTGGAGTGCCAAACAATTGTCTTAAGGGTTGAGATGGGTGTTTAGAGAACTAGGTTGGTTTAAGTTTATGGGTTGAACTAACCAGCTCGACTTAGATTACCAGAGATCTATCTGGGTGAGAGTCAGAGCCATATCACATGTGCAATACTTCTAAATATGGTTGGAGGGAGGTTCTAGATACTTTCCCATATTCATTTGGATTGCACATTACTTGTTGTACAAGGAATTGATGTTTGGCATTAATGGGAAGCAAATTGCCAATTTCATATGCGATTGGAAAACTACAAATAGCCGTCTCACAGTAGGATATGACTATCTCGCATGCTAGATGACCATCTAGTGTGCCATATGGCTGTTGAAACAACATAGACAATTGAGAATTAGTTGCTCTGACAATTATTATCCTCTCTGTTTGTGGTAATCGAGAGAGCCCAAGCAAGTCCTACATGACTAGGGAGGGATAGCAAGGGAGAGAACAACTGAGATCATTGTGGTGGGAGAGCATGTTGGTGATTAGTACGGAACTAAAGGGACGACTCATTCCTATCTATTCTAGCAGGATGATAGGAGTTTTTTGTGGTCTGTGTGGTCTTCTCTAGAGGTAGGAGGCCATTGTCTACTACTAGGAGAACAACATCAACTAGCAGTTCATTGAGAGAGGAGTTGTTGCAGGCGATTAAGTTTGATTATGTAGTCTATGATTCATACCAGAGACACTGAAGTCAGATGAGTCCCAATTGAAAAACACTAGAGGGGGGGTGAATCGAGTTTTTAAATAATTTTAACAATGTATTGAACTCAAACAACCACAATTAAAAATTAGAAGAAGGAGACAGGTGTTTAGAGTGGTTCCAACTTTAGCAAATACTAAAGTTGTCAGTCCACTACCCGGTTGCTTACCCAACCGGGATTTTGAAAGTATTTATTTTATTACCTTCTCAAGGATTTATACAAAATACAATACTTTCCTTTACACCCTTTGAGCAGCCTTCACTTGAAGTAGGTGCACCAACTTTGAGGTAGCCTTCTTGAAGTAACTCCAAGCTCCCCCTTGAAGTAGCCTTCCTCTCTAGAAGTAACCTCCCGTTGCACTAGCCTTCTGAAGTAGCTCAAAGTCACCTTCTTCGCCAAGAAGAACTCCACACTCTCCAATCAGCAGCCTCCAACCTAGGAGTAGCAAGGAGAGTACAAACGGTAATAGAGAACAAGAAAGAAAAAGGAAATTACAACTTATCCTTTGTAGCCCAAGTCTTGATTTGCCTAGATCAAGCGTATAGATCTCCTAACCAAGTGTATGGACTTGTGATTGCAGTGGGTAGGAGATACTATCCTATAGGACACGAATTTTGAGCTAAAGAAGGAAGTAGCCAATGTTCACAATGCTCAATTTGCTCACAAACAGATTGCTCAAAGTATGCTCAAAGAGTTCTCAAGTGTAAACAAGTGAGTTTTAGTGTCCTATGGCTTGTACTATTTATAGGAATGGCCTAAGGATGCTTAAGGACGTTCTAGACAACTTCTAGGGGTTTCTAAGTGCTTAACTAGCCGTTAGGTACAAAGTTGTTGCTTTAACAATGACTAATTAATTAATTCTGCAGTTGCTGTCAGAGACAATCTCGGTCGAGGAATGGTCGACCGAGACACCTACTCGGTCGAACTTTTGTCGACCGACAGGCACTCCGGAACAAGTGATTTGCAACGTCTTTCTCCAACTGCCAACTAACTTGTCTGTTGTGTCTAACGGCTACTTTGGATCTTTCTCGGTCAAGAAGATTGTCGACCGAGAGTGTCTCGGTCGAGGAGTTTGTCGACCGAGATTGATCCTGTTTCAATGTTGCAATTTAGGCACTAATTATATGTATGAGTGTGCATATGTGATCCTATTTGAAGGGGATGACTTATCTAAATGTGATGTTTATCTAGGGAAGATCTAACGCTTGATTTACATGCAATCTAAGTACTTGTACATTATATATTTGTACAAGTTTTTACAAAGAAATTACATTGCATGAAAACATAAATATGTGAGCATATGGATTTCCCTAGTTGCTTTGGCATCCACCTTAATCCTGCACACTCAAGTAGCTCGTTAGATCAATAAGAATGAAATGTTTGTCATAATCAAAACAAAGGGATTTTATAGATGTCCATTTAGCCAACAATCTCCCCCTTTTTGAAGATGACAAACATTTCAAAAAATATAAATAAAGGAAATATAAACCATATGAGTTTCATACCTTTAGATTACCTTTTGTAGCTTTTCCTCTTGTTTATAAAATGTGTGCTTATTATTCCCCTTGAATTATGGAACATGAAATCCAATTCACTAGGGAATATAGCAACTTTCAATGTAAAGCCAAGAGTTTATTTATGAAACTCATTGATTGAGTTTTTCTAAGTTTTAGTTTTATATTTATTTCTCCCCCTTTGTCATTTCAAAAAGATATCCGTTAGAAATAAAAAAAAAACTCCCCCTTAATTAGATGTCCCATCAAATCTAATGAAAAAAATGTCCATTTAAAAGCCTAAATATCATGATGCAAGTAAGAGTTTTTTGTATAAGTAGCACAAATATCAAAGAAAACATCTTCCAAAGGAGTGATAAGCAGTTGCTTCCTAATTTTGTTAAATTGATCTAGTGGAAGCGGTTTTGTAAAGAT
This sequence comes from Alisma plantago-aquatica, assembly GCA_963693085.1. Classification (NCBI taxonomy): domain Eukaryota; kingdom Viridiplantae; phylum Streptophyta; class Magnoliopsida; order Alismatales; family Alismataceae; genus Alisma; species Alisma plantago-aquatica. Next base: position 239,328,982 of record OY856415.1, read on the forward strand.
ATCAGCTAATTGATCTTCCGTATCAACATGATGAAGGGAAACATGATTCTTGGAGATGTCATCCCTTAAAAAGTGATGACTGATTTCAATATGTTTAGCTCGACTGTGTAAAATAGGATTGTGTGCTAAGTTTATAGCGCTCGTGTTGTCACAAAAAATAGGCGTAGATGAAAGAGTAAAACCATAATCGTTTAATACTTGTTGCATATAAAGCACTTGAGCACAACAAGACCCGGCTGCCATATATTCAGCTTCAGTTGTAGATAGGGCAACCGTATTTTGTTTCTTGCTAAACCAAGATACTAAAGCTCTCCCTAATAAGAAACAGCCACCACTAGTACTCTTGCGATCAAGTCGACAACCAGCATAATCCGCATCAGTATAAGCTTTAAAATCCAAGGATTGTCCTTTTGGATACCATAAACCAAAGCAAGTAGTGCCGGCTAGGTAACGAAGAATTCGTTTAACTGCTAGAAAATGAGAGTGCATAGGTTGTGATTGAAATCGAGCACAAAGACCAACGGAAAACATGATGTCCGGTCTAGAAGCAGTTAAGTAAAGCAAACTACCAATCATGGCTCTATATAAGGAATCATCAATAGGTTCTCCATTTTCATCCTTATCAATCTTAATAGAAGTAGCCATAGGAGTAGTAGCATGTTTACACTGATCCATCCCAAAACATTGTAAGAGTTCATTAGTATATTTTTCTTGGCTTATGAATATTCCGGCAGGTGTTTGCTTAATTTGAAAACCAAGAAAGAAAGTTAGTTCACCCATGAGGCTCATTTCAAATTCTTTTTGCATAATGTCACTGAATTGTGTGCACAATGAATCATTAGAAGCTCCAAAAATAATGTCATCAACATATATTTGCACAACTAGGAAATCAGATGTATATGTTTTGAAAAATAAAGTAGAATCTGAATTTCCAATAGAAAAACCATTATCAAAAAGATATGTCTTGAGCCTTTCATACCAATTCCTAGGTGCTTGTTTTAAACCATAAAGTGCTTTCTTAAGTTTATAAACATAGTCACCTTTTTCCGGTATTTCAAAACCAGGTGGTTGGGCAACATATACTTCTTCTTGAATAATGCCATTTAGAAATGCACTTTTTACATCCATTTGGTAGAGTTTTATGTTTTTATGTGCAGCAATAGCTAATAACATTCTAATAGCTTCAAGTCTAGCTACCGGTGCATATGTTTCATCGAAATCTATTCCTTCTTGTTGATTATATCCTTGTGCTACTAACCTAGCTTTATTCCTTATTACTTCTCCTGCCTCATTTAGCTTGTTCCTAAAAACCCATTTAGTTCCTATTATGGTTTTATCTTTTGGTTTAGGAACTAAATCCCATACATCATTTTTAGTGAATTGATTCAATTCTTCTTGCATGGCTATTATCCAATAATCATCTTTAAGAGCTTCAGATATCTTTTTAGGTTCAATGATAGAAACAAAAGCCATGTTTGCAACATCTTTGAAGGAAGACCGAGTTTTGACTTTATCTTTAGGATCTCCAATAATTAGTTCTTGAGGATGATCTTTAATAAGCCTCGGTGTAGGTTGTGGTTCAGCTTGGTGATTATTTGTATTATCTTTCTCACTATCATTTGGTATGTTTAAATTTTCGAATTGATTTGTGAGATCTATGATTTCTAGATTTTCAGATTTGGATTCTTCATGAAAAGAAACATGAATAGATTCCTCAACTTTTCTAGATATAGTGTTATATACTCTAAAAGCTTTTCTAGAAGTGGAATATCCCAAAAAGAATGCTTTGTGTGATTTTGAGTCAAACTTGTCTCTATCATCTTTGGTATTTAAAATATAGCATGTGGAGCCAAAGGTATGAAAATAGTCAACTCTAGGTTTCTTAGAATGTATTATTTCATATGGAGTTTTCTTCAAATGAGAGTGAACAATTACTCTATTTAACACATAGCATGCAGTGTTTACAGCTTCAGCCCAAAAGGTTTTGGGTGTATTGTGTTCGAGCATCATAGTTCTAGCCATTTCTTGTAGTGATCGATTTTTCCGTTCGACTATACCATTTTGTTGTGGGGTGCGTGGAGCAGAAAAATTATGAGTGTACCCTTGAGATGTACAAAATTCTTCAAATATATGGTTTTCAAATTCCCCACCATGATCACTTCTAATGGTACATATTTTGCTTTGTAATAGATTTTCAATCTTGGAACAAAATTGTATGAAAACATGAATAGTATCATCTTTAGTTGCAATAAAGTGTACCCATGTGTATCTACTATAATCATCAACAATAACAAAACAATATATTTTACCACCAATAGATTGTGTCCTCATGGGTCCAAATAAATCCATATGAATTAATTCCAAGGATCTACTGGTGCTAAGTACATGTTTTGATTTAAAAGAGGTTTTGGTTTGCTTTCCCATTGTGCAGGGTTCACAGTTTTCAACTTGATCAAAAGATAAAGTAGGAAATCCACGAACAAGATCATATTTTACTAACTTTTTAATAATATGTGAACTAGCATGTCCTAGCTTTTTATGCCATACTTGTAAGGTATTTTCATTTGCAAGCAAGCATTTTCCCACTACTGATTTCATAGAGTTAGGTTTAAGGATATAAAGATTTCCAACTCTATTTCCTTCATAAACAACATTTGTAGTGTTTTCTATCAATAACTTGCAGCAAGTTTTGTTAAATAACACATCATAACCACTATCACATAATTGACTAACACTTATCAAATTATGGTGCAAACCATCAATGAGTAGAACATTTTTTATTTCGAGGTTTGTACCAACATTACCTATTCCAACGATTTTGCCCTTACCATTGTCTCCAAAGGTGACTGTTCCACTTTTCTTTTCTTCAAAGGTTTGAAATGCATCATTGTTCCCGGTCATATGTTTGGAACATCCACTGTCAACCACCCATTCCTGCATTAAAATGTAGATTTTGGTACCCATGTGATGGTCCGATATGGTTAGAATCATTTAAGTATAGATTTGTATAAGAGTTTTGAATCAGAAGTCCAGTCGGTCGACAATTGTTCGACCGACATCTGTCTCGGTCGACAAATTTGTCGATCGAGAAGATTACTGTATTACAAACAAAGAAACACAGAAATTTAGCTCGGTTGATCAATTTTCGACCGAAATAATTTCTGGAAATTTTGATATGTTACAGACATTCAGTCGGTCGATAATACTTCGACCGATTAATGGTTCGGTCGACAATACTTCGACCGACTAAGTTCCTGTTTCAGTACAATAATGCAGAAAATTTACAATATGCATGAAATCTTTTGTTTAGTTGAGATAAGACAATATAAATAGCAAGATGGAGCGTTTGGTTATATCTCAACTAAATTCCATTTGACTCTACTAAGTTTGAGGTTTTGGGACCCAAACTAATTCGGAATCCTTAGTTTTATAAGGACATGAAAAGGAATAGTGTCCAAGGCGTAAACAAAAATGGCAAGTAATAGAGTCAACTTCATTTTTCTTTCTAGCCATTGTGTTCTTGGGTACAAACATAGTTTGAGTTCTTTTGGGTTGATTTTTCTTTGGAGCATATCCCAAACCTTTTCTTCCGTTGAAAACAGTACCAATGCTTAGAATGTTATCAAGTATATTTTTTCTTCTTAACTCATAAAGTTCTCTTTGCAGCTGAGCAATATCATTCATTTTCTTGTGTAGATCATTTCTTGCTTGATCTAAATCAGATAACAATGAATATCTTTCTTTTATAACATTATCATAGTCTAGATGGTTACACAAAATAGGTTGTGTCTGAAAATCTTTTGGTTTAGCTAACAAGTCAGTCTTTTCTTTAGAAAGAAGATCAACATTTGTTTCTAAAGTGAGTAGCTTTCTAGTGCAATCATCTAAAGATGTTTTTAAAGACAAATTCTCAAGATCAATGTTATTCTTTTCAGAAGAAAGATTATCTAATTTAGCAATTTGCTCATCATTTGATTTGATAACCTTCTTTAGTTTCTTCTTGACATCAACATACTTATCATGAATTTCTTGTAGACTAGTGACTAACTCTTCTTTAGAAAGATCAAGTAGGCTTACCTCTTGAGAGTTTTCATCATCTTCTCTTGCCATTAGACAATCCACGGTTTCTTCTCTGCTTTCACTGTCACTTGACTCGTCCCATGCAGCTTTATAAGCTTTTTCTCCCTTATTCTTGTGTGAGATTTTCTTTCCTTTCTTTGCTTTAGGACATTCATTTTTGAAATGCCCTTTCTTCCCACATTCAAAGCACCTAGGAGGGGTAGAAGAAGAGCTGGAAATTTTGTTAGATTTAAATCTTTTGTATTTCTTACCATTTACTATCAAGGCTTCTTCTCCCTCTTCTTCACTTGACTCCTCACTTTCTTGTGTGACGGCCTTTGAAGCTTTTAGAGCCACATCCTTCTTCTTTCCTTGCTGAAGTTCACGTGCTCTTCTTTCTTCCTCTTCTAGGGTTGCTTCATGAGCTTCTAAGTTGCCAATAAGTTGCTCCATTTTCAGTCGAGTGAGGTCGTTTGCTTCTTCAATGGCTGTCACCTTTGGCTTATATTTTGGAGGAAGTGAACGAAGGATCTTTGATACCTGATCTTCTTCAAGGACAGGTTTTCCTAGAGCACTTAAACCATTAACAATAGTAGAGAATTTTGCAAACATTTCACTAATTGATTCATTAGGATCCATACGAAAGTGTTCAAATTTTTGTTTAAACATGCTAATTTTGGAATTTTTGACTTGGACTGTACCTTCATAGGTTATGGACAGTCTATGCCAAATATCATAGGCTGTGTCACAATTAGATATTCTATTAAATTCTCCTACCGAAATAGAACAATATAAAATGCTTACAGCTTTTGCATTCATTTGGGCCAGCTTTACCGTATTTGCATCCCATTCTGCAAATTGAGTTTGAGGGAGCTCATATGGGGTTGACACCATTCTCCATAAGTCCCAATTGATGCCTTGGAAGTAGAACTGCATCCTTCTCTTCCAATATTGGTAGTTTGTTCCATCGAACGCTGGAGGCCTAGCAACAAGTGTTCCTTCAAGGTTAAGGTTGTTGAGCACTCCATCCCCCATTTCTTCAAGACCTTGTTAGGGTTCCTTGAAGCCTGCTCTGATACCAATTGAAAAACACTAGAGGGGGGTGAATAGAGTTTTTAAATAATTTTAACAATTTATTGAACTCAAACAACCACAATTAAAAATTAGAAGAAGGAGACAGGTGTTTAGAGTGGTTCCAACTTTAGCAAATACTAAAGTTGTCAGTCCACTACTCGGTTGCTTACCCAACCGGGATTTTGAAAGTATTTATTTTATTACCTTCTCAAGGATTTATACAAAATAAAATACTTTCCTTTACACCCTTTGAGCAGCCTTCACTTGAAGTAGGTGCACCAACTTTGAGGTATCCTTCTTGAAGTAACTCCAAGCTCCCCCTTGAAGTAGCCTTCCTCTCTAGAAGTAACCTCCCGTTGCACCAGCCTTCTGAAGTAGCTCAAAGTCACCTTCTTCGCCAAGAAGAACTCCACCCTCTCCAATCAGCAGCCTCCAACCTAGGAGTAGTAAGGAGAGTACAAACGGTAATAGAGAACAAGAAAGAAAAAGGAAATTACAACTTATCCTTTGTAGCCCAAGGCTTGATTTGCCTAGATCAAGCGTATAGATCTCCTAACCAAGTGTATGGACTTGTGATTGCAGTGGGTAGGAGATACTAGCCTATAGGACACAAATTTTGAGCTAAAGAAGGAAGTAGCCAATGTTCACAATGCTCAATTTGCTCACAAACAGATTGCTCAAAGTATGCTCAAAGAGTTCTCAAGTGTAAACAAGTGAGTTTTAGTGTCCTATGGCTTGTCCTATTTATAGGAATGGCCTAAGGATGCTTAAGGACGTTCTAGAAAACTTCTAGGGGTTTCTAAGTGCTTAACTAGCCGTTAGGTACAAAGTTGTTGCTTTAACAACGGCTAATTAATTAATTCTGCAGTTGCTGTCAGAGACAATCTCGGTCGAGGAATGGTCGACCGAGACACCTACTCGGTCGAACTTTTGTCGACCGACAGGCACTCTGGAACAAGTGATTTGCAACGTCTTTCTCCAACTGCCAACTAACTTGTCTGTTGTGTCTAACGGCTACTTTGGATCTTTCTCGGTCGAGAAGATTGTCGACCGAGAGTGCCTCGGTCGAGGAGTTTGTCGACCGAGATTGATCATGTTTCAATGTTGCAATTTAGGCACTAATTATATGTATGAGTGTGCATATGTGATCCTATTTGAAGGGGATGACTTATCTAAATGTGATGTTTAGCTAGGGAAGATCTAAAGCTTGATTTACATGCAATCTAAGTACTTGTACATTATGTATTTGTACAAGTTTTTACAAAGCGATTACATTGCATGAAAACATAAATATGTGAGCATATGGATTTCCCTAGTTGCTTTGGAATCCACCTTAATCCTGCACACTCAAGTAGCTCGTTAGATCAATAAGAATGAAATGTTTGTCATAATCAAAACAAAGGGATTTTATAGATGTCCATTTAGCCAACACCAATGCAACTAGAATATAGTTGTGCATCTATGATGATGAGGTGATGTCACTGCCTTTGATGGAGGACTAGGTATATCCTCGAAACCATCCTTCATATCTTATATAAATTGACATGTTTTGTTAGTTATGGGGAATATTGTAGATAGATTTTCATTTCTGCTGCTTTTTCTATAGCCATATTTCCCTATAGTGGCATTAGAGATGACATTCCCTACAATGTTATTAGAGGCAACGTCAATTTACTATACTATGGGATAATCAAAATGATCAAATTTTGGTTTTGTCATTTTATTATTGCATGTGATGTGAATAATAAATATCCAATCAAATACCATGATTATCCCAAACTAATATATATATATATATATATATATATATATATATATATATATATATATATATATATATATATATATATAATTTACATGCATCGTCCTAAAAATGGTTTTGATGGTGGATGTGTAGCATGGTTATGGCCAATAACCACTATTATTTGTGCATGTTTGTGTGTTTGGTTATTTTATCTCGGTCTGCATACCGAGCCTCTATCTCATCTTCCCAATGTAAAACTATTATTCTTTCCTACCCCTGCTCCCCTCGAATGTAACTCAAGGTTTCTCTATAATCATGTAAAAGTAGGATAGTTTACTTTCATTTTTGGATGAAGAAGATGACGTCCCAAAGATGAGTCAATAAGATGGAGGACCAAGGAGAACTAGAAGGATAGGTTGAACTGACCGGCTGGTGGACCCCACTGATCTGCTGGAGGAGCTAGCATATGGTGGACCGATGAAACCAAAAGACCAAAGAAACAACCTAACAACCGGCCAGGAGGTGAGCCAATCTGTTCAAAGGTTGAACTGATCAACCCAGATTGGCAAGCATAGATCTTCATCAACAATAGATTTTTACATGTGAGGTAGACCTAGATGTGGTAATTCCTTGTGGATCCAAGGAATTACATTAGGATGTACATAACCATCTCTTTCATTTATTGCATGATTTCATTGTGGGATATATAATGTATATGATATGTACTATATATGTGGTGATTGGATAAAGTATATTATTTATACAAATTCGCTCAACTAAATATTAAGTCATAGATGCCTTCCATTAGCAGCACACATGAAAAGCTTGATCAATAAAGCATAGATTTGCACAAATCATGGTAAACTATCTATCTCGTGGATGTGTGATGGTAGATATGTAGATTTGCATGAAGCATGGTGCGTATCTATCGTGTTGGTTATTGGGTTAGGCTTAACTGGTGACTTGGAGAGCCCAAGTCCAAAGGCATGCAGATGATCATGGCAAAGAGTTGTGCATATCATCTAACCACGAGTTTCATGTGATGCAATTGCCATGATGGTCTACCAAAATAATTGAGTTGTGGGTGATTGGAAAAAGCTAACTCATGACTTGATGAAATATGGATCTTGGCCTACTAGAATATAGTACGTTGCAATATTCAAAATTGATATGTGAGGGCTATCAATTTGAATAAAATATTGAGAGTGGTAATAATTAAAGACCTAATTAATATTGTTGAAATTTTCAAATCAAAATTAAAGGTTTTGAGAAATGCAAATTTTCTCTTATAGAATCGAATCACAAACAAATATATTTTGTGATCGGTCCAGAAGAAGGACAAACTTGACGAGACAAATTTTCACAACTGGTTTTGGACTTTGAGAAGGGTTCCTAATAAAGAGTGCAAGCTCAACGTCCTTGACAAACCAGTGCCAGAAAATCCTGATCTTGATGCACCTAATGCACAAGTGTATGCTTAATGGAAGCATGCCAATGATGTCTTAGAGATAAAGTACCTTATGCTTAGCTACATGAACTATGCATTGCATGAGAAATGTTAGGACATGAGTGTTCTTGAGATGGTAACACATTTTAAGAAAGTAACACTTGGTCTTAAAAAGCAAGAAAGGGACGTTATCATGAAGGTGTTACATGAGTCTAAGATGACAGAGGGAACCATAGTACAAAATCATGTGCTCAATATGATAGGACATGTGTATCAACTTGAAAAATTGGGATTCACCTTGAGCCAGGAGTTGGCCACTGATATGATTCTAAAGACTATGCCAAAATCATATATGTAACAACCCTGACCTGGGTTATGAGGTAAACCTATTTGTTTTGGCTAATAAAGTTGCTTATAACTTTAATATAATTCTCTAAGGTGTTTTTTTATCATGTGACACACTCATGTTTCAAGTTTGGTCCCGATTGAATGTTGTTTGAGCAATTTTCCTTTGTTTTGGACCAAAGTGTAATTTACCCAAATTGAGGGGCTATAATGCAAAATATCACATGTTGAACATGCCTCATGTGTTTTAGCATCATTATTGAGAGAATGATGCAAAGTGGTGGCTTGTGGAAAGCCTAAATTCCAAGTTTGAACTTGTTTGAACAATGCTGGTACCTTGTGCACCAATTTTGGTACAAATTGTAATTTACCCAAAATGTGGGGTTGATATGCAAATTACCACCTTTAGAGTGTTACTATTTCCTCTATGTATCATTTAGAGGAGAAATAATGAATGATACACCATGTTTAATTCCATTATCAATGATTGTAATCTTGGTGATGAAATGACCAAGAAAAAGCGTTGAATTTGGAAGCTTAACTTGAGTTGTATCAAGTTGAAAAGATTATATATGAGTGCCTATCGGCCATGGAGCCCAAGGAGATGTCCCATATCGTTTTGTGAACTCTTGGAAAAGTCCATATCATTTAAAGCACCTCAAGGATGTGAGGTATGATGGCCAACAAGTTTCCTTAGAAAAAGTGTATCGGCTTGACATAAAATAGTGATTAAACCTAGATGACTTATCCAAATGGATAAGCAATGGACGAATTTGCATCTTTAGATGATCCTCAACCTTTTTGCATTTAAATATAAATGTTTATTCATGCATGGACACGTGTCACCCATGCATGACACGTGGCACCTACTAGCTCAAAATGTTGACACCTCATTTTTGCCTTTCTTCATGATCAGTAAGTATATATACCCCTAGTTTCACCCCTTGGTGCAATTTTACGACCCTTACCACCCTCCTACCCTAAGGTATCGTGCATAGAGCTCCCATATCGTGAAGGGATGTTGTGGTATCGTGCATTGGCCTTGGGATATCGCTCATGACAAGACCATATCGCCCAAGTAGGTGATATCAGCCATATAGGGTGATATTGGCCATAAAGTGAAGTGTTTTGACTCCAAGTGAGTGCCATATCGTGAAAGTGAGTATCATATCGTGCAATAGGGGTGGCATGTCATGCAAGAGCACAAGCGTATCGTGCATAGGCCTTGTATATCGTCCATAGCAAGTATAACGGCCATACCATGTTGATATTGCCCATAGCAAGTTGATATCGGCCAATTAAAGTGAGTTTGGCCACAAGTGAGGGGGTATCGGCCACAAGAAAATTTGTGTCGGCCAAGAGGAAGTCCATATCGCCCAAGAGTGGTAGGGTGTCAGCCAAGGATCTAAGGAACTAAAAACTTAAACCTAAGGTAAGATATAGTTGTCTTCAAGCTTGAATTGAAGCATGGAATTAGGGTTATGATCTACCTTTCTTTTCTTCTTCACAAATTGCTTATCCATGGTGATTCCTTGTATATGAAGGAGTTGTGAATGAGCCTTGGACCTTTGATAAAGTCATCTTCAACCTTAGGAACATGGAGCTTTGGACCTTGAAGCTTTGAAGTGGTTCTTAAGGCGGGTTATATAACTTGAACTCAACCATGTTATTATTCTCCACCTAAATTGTTATAATTAGTGAAATACTTTTAATACTGAAATTTCCAAAAATAGTTGATGAAATTACGAGTTCTAGTAGTCTTGTAGACCTTCTACAATGAATTATATCAGTTAGAACAAAGGTCTAGAGCTTGAAGAAGATGGTTTCACTTTGTAAAAGGGATATCGGATTCAAGTATAAATACAAGTAGTTATAACCCGATATGGGTATGTCTTGCCCGATATGTCTTGCACAAGATGTTGCATGAGATGCTTGCATAAGATGCTTGCCTGATAGAGAGTCTAGAATAGACTACATGCACGATACAAGGTTAATTGTATAGTTGTAAGATGATAAGAAACCCTAATTTGGGTAACCCGATATAAGTGGAGTAACAAATGTTATTGCACGACACACATGGTTGCATGATATAAATGGTTGCATGACATGGTTTCACGACATGGTTGCATGACATGGTTGCACGATAGGGTTGCACGATACACAAACCTAGATGATATGGTAACCCTAACCTGTCATGGCGAACCCTAGATGGTGACTAGCCTGATAGGGTGATTGAATTTACTTCTAGCCCGACATGGTGATGGGTTGATACCTCATAAGTATCATGGGTGATGCATACATATACCTTATGCCTGATATGAGGTCAAGAAGATACCTCATGCCCGATATGGAGACAAGTACAAATCCTAACCCGATATGGTGAGTGTTCATACACCTCCAACCTAAGACACCTTGTAAAGGTGAGAGTAAGACACTCTTAGGAATAATGAGTGTTACACCAAGTAATGGTATGACTGATACCTTGATAGGTGAAACACCTAAAGTGGTTGATAATGGTTAATCCTATATCAATAATGTCTCAACCGAGATGAGTCCATATCAATTGATGGTGGTTGGACAATTCAAATGTATGACTCATGATCAATACACTACAGAATAAATGTGATGGGCTAGTGCATAAAGTATTAGGATGGGAAATACCCTAATACAAGATAAGTTGATGAACTTAAGTAAGTTAAAAGTGATGAGGGAAGTGATACACCAAGGCATGGTAAATATCACATCCAACACTTTAAGGTTGTTACACCTTGATGCACCTTAAATCCAATATACTTGGATGAGTAACACATGAAGTGTGTTATGTCAATTGTTACATTGAGATGTAATAAGTTTAATGCACTTTGATAAGTGTGGGCTAACATACTTTGAGAAAGGGTTAATCCAAGTTAATAAAGTATGATGTAATCATTCTCTAGTAAGGATGAGAGAGAAACTCATACCTTGTGTTGATGATCATTTAATGATAAATGATGAGAATAAATAAGTATGATTGAATACTTATGATATCAATGTTTGCTCCTAGATGTGTGGAGCAATGAATTAGGGTTTGAATTAATAATATGAATTTGAAACCCTATTTGGCAATAAAGGGAAACCCTAACCCTAATAGTTGTTGCCTAGTGAAAGGTAACAAGATGTGCAATGGCCTTGTGAGCCATGTTAATAAGTTGTTGCCTAGTGAGAGGTGACAAGATGTGCAATGGCCTTGAGAGCCATGTTAATAAGTTGTTTCCTAGTGAGAGGTGACAAGATGTGCAATGGCCTTGTGAGCCATGTTAATAAGTTGTTGCCTAGTGAGAGGTGACAAGATGTGCAATGGCCTTGTGAGCCATGTTAATAAGTTGTTGCCTAGTGAGAGGTGACAAGATGTGCAGTGGCCTTGTGAGCCATGTTAATAAGTTGTTGCCTAGTGAGAGGTGACAAGATGTGCAATGGCCTTGTGATCCATGTGAATAAGTTGTTGCCTAGTGAGAGGTCACAATATGTGTGATGGCCTTGTGAGCCATGTGAATACTTGCACAACAAGTGAAATGAATACCTTGGTCTGAGGACCTAAAGGTAATGGTTACCTGTTATAGAAGTAACCATGTTATGTGATGATCTAAGGGTTTGAATACCCATATCCAACAATCATGATAATGATTATGCGAAGGGATGTGAATTCCCAGTAATGTGATAAGGGACTGAGATCCCAAGTATCATGTGTTTTAAAGATTTGAAAAGTATGTGATAGATGTATTATACCTTTCTTTGTAGCATTTGTCATAATAATTCATGTGTGAAAACTTGATTGATGCTAAAAGAATATGGTAATGCACTTAATTAATCAAGTGGAATTTTATCATGTAGTGCCCTGGCCATAGATCCATCATCGTCAGCAGTTGGTGATGGTGAAACGGGTTCTCCTACGGGTTAATCAGGAGCGCATATTGTTGAATATGCGGGGTTGCTCCTAGCCACAAATAGGAAGGTTAGAGTACAACTTCGGTTGTAGACTCTAGAGCATGATTTCAGACCCGTGGCTCAGTGTGATAAGAGCATGGTGAATAGGCCCATGGCTCAGTGTGATAGAGCATGAATGCGTTCATGGCTCAGGGAGCATGGTCAACTGGCCCGTGGCTCGATTCACTAGTGCCGACACCTATACCAAGGTGGGCTAGGCAGAGGGTAGCCTAACCCTATGTGACTAAGGTCACTTAAGAAAGAGACAACGGTCTTGCTTGTGGTATCGCACTGACCGAAACGTGGGAGGTCATGGAGTCCGGATCTTCCATTGACCTTGTATGGTACTGATTTTGACTTTGCAATGGTCGGTTGGATTTGAGCGGTACGACTCACTTCCTCAGGGCATAAGTGTGATTGTAAAATGTAATTAGCCGTATAGCATGTTTGCTTAAGGATTGAATACGAAAATCATTGGCTGATGTTACATTTATTTTATGCATCCTTAGTGGATAGATGTTATTTATGTTTCTTTACATTCCCTGCAAGGCAGATAGATGATTGATAACTCTACCATGGGTAGATGCAATGTTCTCCTTGAGAAAGGAGATTACTTCATTCTGTTCATATAGTGAATTATCCTACTTGTTAATATAAAAAGAACCTATGCTCAGTTTATAAATGCTTAATCTGTGATAATAATATGATTGGCGGAGAGTTATATCTCTCGCTCGGACAATTACAATTTTCTCACCCCCTTGGGACCCAAATTTTTAGGTGGACATGCACGAGGAGGTGAAGACCTTTTTGTAGAGGAAGAACAACAGCTGAGACAACAGTGATAACTTAGGTTGAGTGTACTGTCTGTCATGTCTTGTAGATATGAGTCATATGTGTCGTCTCTGTACTCTCAGGTCCTTGGAGTTGGTTCGTATTGGTTTTATGATCAATAAGAGATTTTGTCTTACGCGCCTTGAGATTTTATGTTGCTCATGTATAGTTTGGTAAAGCAACTGTTATATGTTATTCTCGAGATGAGATGTACCAGATATGTTCAATGTGAATAATGATGTATATAAGGTTTTAGACCTTTCAATAAGAGTTTTCCTTGGAATGGATCTCTTTGAAAAATGGTTTTAATTTTTAGTGATTTTTGTTAATCTGCTGTTTATGTTTAATTCCGCTTAATTAGTAACGATTTGATTTTCGGTCATTACAGTTTTGGTATCAGAGCTTAAGGTTCACTGAGTCTACAGAGACATAGGACTAAGGTGTTGAGTCTGTGTTATTGTCCTCCAGTATACCCTATAGTGACTTCTGCTTGTGGAGAAGAAAGGGTGAAGCTTATAAATGATAGGGGAACACGAGGAATACATTGTTGAGGGCAATGTTGTTGCACCGGGAAAGGGTGCAAGGGATCAGGCAAGAGAAGAATGAATGACTGAGAATTCCCATCATGACCCGATCAGGATAGAGAATCCTATGTTTATGCTCTTGTTGGGCAGGTTAGGACAACAATGATGCATATAGTAGACTGGATACTAGCATTACAACCTAGGTTACCAGGCCTCAATGTAGAAACTTTGGGCTTTGAAAAGGTTCCTGAATGACATAGTCATGTTGGAACAATGGAAAATGTGGGAAGGATTAGCATATGGAAAGGAATAAACTCTGCCATAAGTATAGACAGATAGTATATCTATGATGGTAATGCCCAAGATGGGGCAATAAGTTGAGAAATAAGGAAAGGTCTCTACAATTCTAGAGACATGTCCCTAGTTGTTCTAAAAAGACAATTTTTGGTACCATCAATGCAATAAATGCTTAGTGTACCAGGGCAGTAGCCACTAAGTAAAGGCAAGGGTCCTAACTTTCCACCTGTAAGAACCAATGTCTTAGTATCTACATCAGTAATAAGACCAATAAGACCATGGTACGAGGACAAGACATGCTATAGTTATGGACATGTTGAGCATACTAAACCCTTTTGTTCAAAAAGAAGGGAGGAAATGACTCAACAACTGAGGTAGACTCGACAAGGCTTATGAAAGTTATAGCCCAATAATGTAAAAAGCCAAAAGTAACAACATGAAACAACTAGACTCTATGGGTTGAGTCAACCTAAAGCGGTGGATGACCGCGAGGGGTAACAATCAGATAGAGCTTTTTCATTTTGATATGCCTTATCTTGATGATTATATGATAATCCTAAAAAGGATTGCTATTATGGATTTACCTATTGATTGTCCTATGGGGACATAGGGAAGAAATGATGAGAACTAGAATTTATATTCTATTCAGTATTCTTTTAAATGCTCTATAATTTCTCTTATCTGTGTGAAAAAGGATGAGGTATAGAAGAGATGCCTGGAGAAAATCCAGGAATGTTAAATCATGTGTTGGTTATTATACGAAAAGTAAGGAATATGATAGTAAACAAAGTGCATACTACTTAATCTCAGTATTTGTATACCCCGGACAGGTATATAATTATTGGAGAAAGGGCAAGTATGGAACTCTTAGATTGTTATCTTTCTGATTACTCTGATCAAGTAGTCATTCTGAGACAATCTAGTGAGTATAATGAAACTGGAAATATGGTATGGACATGTATATCACATCCTAAGTGCAATAAAGTGGAATCTGAGATGATCTCAGACCAATATGTATGTATGAGGAAATGAGAAGTATAATCCTCATGATAAGAGAATGAGAACAAGGGAGATGATCCCTATCAGATAAAGCATGTGTGAATAGTAAAGATCTTTTCCCATGATGTGGAAATGGGAAATGTGATAAAATCACAAAATGCTCATGAACATGTTAGACAATAACAAAGAAAGGAATAATGACATGTAATCATCCTTATAATTCCTATGCTGATGGCAAGGAACCTAAGATGAAACACGAGTAAATGACTCATGAATAGTTGAAAGTTCATGCAATAATCAGAGGAGATGATAATCTCTTCTCTTCGATAAACAACCCTGGATGATGATGGGGTGATAACAAGAATATGTTCCTTTGTGTTATTTCCCTTCTGGGACATGGTAATCATGAGGGTCTTATGACACTTGATGTGCATAAGTTAAAAATGTGCAATTGATGGATACTTAGAAAAGTATTAGTTTGTCTTGGACTTTGGTTCCAAGATAAAGATATGTGTAACAAGTAATGTCCCAAGATGAAAGAAAGATGAGGATGTGATGTGTTTTCAACACATGTGATGGATACCAAGATAAGAAATTCTGGTATCTAAGAAGTATCAAGTGATATGGCAAAGTAAAATCATAACTCCTAATCAACTGATTTATGTGGGTTACCTGGGATGGCCAACTGTGAAATCAGTCTAGTTACATAAAATAATATGGACATCACATGTCAGGGGTTTATGCTCCGCATAAACATAACATCGATAAGGATGTACTATTTGAAGGGACAATTGTAAAATCATTGTGGGAAAAGCTTATCAAGCTAAAAATAATTTCTTAGAATACCCCTATCTAGATCTGTTAAGGCAACTTATATATAACATCTAAAGATACCTCTAAGATAAGTTCTTAATTGATAAGTAACCTCCCCTTATTATAAGAGAATGTACAACTAATGAGATAGTTGGTACAAGTAGTAAGAAAGTTTAATGTTGTGTCAGTAGATTAGATGACACAGCAGATATATGACAAGACTTGTAGTTACAAGTGGGTGACAGAACATGACTCTCGTCTTTCCTTTAAAAGTAAAATGCTAAATGAGGAGTATGGGAGACTTCCCAGAATCTTGTCACATAAAGTTGTAAGTTGAGAAAGGTGACAAATCAGTAAGGTATGACACATGAGTTAAATAAGGTATGAATGATGTTTCCTTGACTAAGAAAAGTATTACCTGACATAGAGTTGACTCTACAGACAATAATGAAAAAGACAGTGGAATATGTGCCCTGTGTGAAAGATTCAATGATAATCCTATGTGGAAGAACTTTGTGTTGATCAAAGTTCTATGTCATCTCCATGACATTAAGATGTTATGTGGAGACTTGATGGTATGATGAATGAATAATATATGTCTTCCTTTACCTGGGATTTCGGGGACGAAATCCTTGTTAGGAGTTTATAACTTGTAACGACCCTAACATGGGTTATGAGGTAACCCTATTTGTTTTGGATAATAAAGTTGCTTAGAACTTTAATATAATCCTCTAAGGTGTTTTTTTATCATGTGACACACTAATGTTTCAAGTTTGGTCCCGATTGAATGTTGTTTGAGAAATTTTCCTTTATTTTGGACCAAAGTGCAATTTACCCAAATTGAGGGGATATAATGAAAAATGTCACATGTTGAACATGCCCCATGTGTTGTAGCATCATTATTGAGAGAATGATGCAAGGTTGTGGCTTGGGGAAAGCCTAAATTCCAAGTTTGAACTTGTTTGAACAATGTTGGTACCTTGTGCACCAATTTTGGTACAAATTGTAATTTACCCAAAATGTGGGGTTGATATGCAAATTACCACATCTAGAGTGTTCCTATTTTCTCTATGTATCATTTAGAGGAGATATAATGAATGATACAACATTTTTTATTCCATTATCAATGATGGTAATCTTGGTGATGAAATGACCAAGAAAAAGGGTTGAATTTGGAAGCGTAACTTGAGTTGTATCAAGTTGAAAAGCTTATATATGAGTGCCTATCGGCCATGGAGCCCAAGGAGGAGTCCCATATCGTTTTTCGAACTCTTGGAAAAGTCCATATCATTCAAATCACCTCAAGGAGGTGAGGTATGATGGCCAACAAGTTTCCTTAGAAAAAGTGTATCGACTTGACATAAAATAGTGATTAAACCTAGATGACTTATCCAAATGGATAAGAAATGGATGAATTTGCATCTTTAGATGATCCTCAACCTTTTTGCATGTCAAGATAAATGTTGATGCATGCATGGACACGTGTCACCCATGCATGACATGTGGCACCTACTAGCTCAAAATGTTGACACCTTATTTTTGCCTTTCTACATGATCAGCAAGTATATATACCCCTAGTTTCACACCTTGGTGCAATTTTGCGACCCTTACCACCCTCCTACCCTAAGGTAACGTGAATAGAGATCCCATATCGTGAAGGGAAGCTGTGGTATCGCGCATGGGCCTTGGGATATCGCCCATGGCAAGACCATATCGCTCATGTAGGTGATACCGGCCATATAGGGTGATATCGGCCATAGAGTGAAGTGTTTTGACTTCAAGTGAGTGCCATATCGTGCAAGTGAGTATCATATCGTGAAATAGGGGTGGAATGCCGTGCAAGATCACAAGGGTATCGTGCATAGGCCTTGGATATCGTCCATAGCAAGTATATCGGCCATACCATGTTGATATTGCCCATAGCAAGTTGATATCGGCCAATTAAAGTGATTTTGGCCACAAGTGAGGGGGTATCGGCCACAAGAAAAGTTTAGTCGGCCAAGAGGAGGTCCATATCGCCCATGAGTGGTAGGGTGTTGGTGAAGGAGCTAAGGAACTCAAAACTTAACCCTAAGGTAAGCTATAGTTGTCTTCAAGCTTGAATTGAAGCATGGAATTAGGGTTATGATCTACCTTTCTTTTCTTCTTCACCAATTGCTTATCCATGGTGATTCCTTGTATATGAAGGAGTTGTGAACGAGCCTTGGACCTTTGATAAAGTCATCTTCAACCTTAGGATCATGGAGCTTTGGACCTTGAAGATTTGAAGAGGTTCTTAAGGCAGGTTATATAACTTGAACTCAACCATGTTATTATTCTCCACCTAAATTTTTATAATTAGTGAAATACTTTTAATACTGAAATTTCCTGAAATAGTTGATGAAATTACGTGTTATAGTAGTTTCTTAGACCTGTTACCATGAATTATATCAGTTAGAACAAAGGTCTAGAGCTTGAAGAAGATGGTTTCACTTTGTAAAAGTGATATCGGATTCAAGTATAAATACAAGTAGTTATAACCCGATATGGGTATGTCTTTCCCGATATGTCTTGCACAAGATGTCGCATGAGATGCTTGCATAAGATTCTTGCATGATAGGGAGTCTAGAATAGACTTCATGCACGATACAAGGTTAATTGTATACTTGTAAGATGATAAGAAATCCTAATTTGGGTAACCCGGTATAAGTGAAGAGTAACAAGTGTTATTGCATGACACACATGGTTGCATGATATACATGGTTGCATGACATGGTTTCACGACATGGTTTCATGACATGGTTGCACGATAGGGTTGCACGATACACAATCCTAGATGATATGGTAACCCTAACCCATCATGGCAAACCCTAGATGGTGACTAGCCCGATAGGGTGATTGAGTGTACTTCTAGCCCGACATGGTGATGGGTTGATACCTCATAAGTATCATGGGCGATACATACATATACCTTGTTCCTGATATGAGATCAAGAAGATACCTCATGCCTGATATGGAGACAATTACAAATCGTAACCCGATATGGAGAGTGTTCATACACCTACAACCCAAGACACCTTGTAAAGGTGAGAGTAAGACACTCTTCGGAGTAATGAGTGTAACACCAAGTAATGGTATGACTGATACCTTGATAGGTGAAACACCTCAAGTGGTTGATAATGGTTAATCATATATCAACAATGTGTCAACTGAGATGAGTCCATATCAATTGATGGTGGTTGGATAATTCAAATGTATGACTCATGATCAATACACTACAAAATAAATGTGATGGGCTAGTGCATAAAGTATTAGGATGGGAAATACCCTAATACACGATAAGTTGATGAACTTAAGTAAGTTAAAAGTGATGAGGGAAGTGATATACCAAGGCATGGTAAATATCACATCCAACACTTTAAGGTTGTTACACGTTGATGCACCTTAAATCCAATATACTTGGATGAGTAACACATGAAGTGTGTTATGTCAATTGTTACATTGAGATGTAATAAGTTTAATGCACTTTGATAAGTGTGGGCTAACATAATTTGAGAAAGGGTTAAGTCAAGTAAATAAAGTATGATGTAATCATTCTCTGGTAAGGATGAGAGAGAAATTCATACCTTGTGTTGATGATCATTTAATGATAAACGATGAGAATAAATAAGTATGATTGAATACTTATGATATCAATGTTTGCTCCTAGATGTGTGGAGCAATGAATTAGGGTTTGAATTAATAATATGAACTTGAAAACCTATTTGGCAATAAAGGGAAACCCTAAACCTAATATTTGTTGCCTAGTGAAAGGTAACAAGATGTGGAATGGCCTTGTGAGCCATGTTAATAAGTTGTTGCCTAGTGAGAGGTGACAAGATGTGCAATGGCCTTGTGAGCCATGGTAATAAGTTGTTCCTAGTGAGAGGTGACAAGATATGCAATGGCCTTGTGAGCCATGTTAATAAGTTGTTGCCTAGTGAGAGGTGACAAGATGTGCAATGGCCTTGTGAGCCATGTTAATAAGTTGTTGCCTAGTGAGAGGTGACAAGATGTGCAATGGCCTTGTGAGCCATGTTAATAAGTTGTTGCCTAGTGAGAGGTGACAAAATGTGCAATGGCCTTGTGAGCCATGTTAATAAGTTGTTGCCTAGTGAGAGGTGACAAGATGTGTAATGGCCTTGTGAGCCATGTGAATAAGTTGTTTCCAAGTGAGAGGTGACCAGATGTGTGATGGCCTTGTGAGCCATGTGAATACTTGCACAACAAGTGAAATGAATACCTT
Source organism: Alisma plantago-aquatica (assembly GCA_963693085.1). NCBI lineage: Eukaryota > Viridiplantae > Streptophyta > Magnoliopsida > Alismatales > Alismataceae > Alisma > Alisma plantago-aquatica. The sequence continues at coordinate 239,349,342 of OY856415.1, forward strand.
GGTCTGAGGACCTAGAGGTAATGGTTACATGTTATAGAAGTAACAATGCTATGTGATGATCTAAGGGTTTGAATACCCATATTCAGCAATCATGATAATGATTATGTGAAGGGATGCGAATTCCCAGTAATGTGATAAGGGACTGAGATCCCAAGTATCATGTGTTTTAAAGATTTGAAAAGTACGTGATAGATGTATTATACCTTTATTTGTAGCATTTGTCATAATAATTCATGTGTGAAAACTTGGCTGATGCTAAACGAATATGGTAATGCACTTAATTAATCAATTGGAATTTTATCATGTAGTGCCCTGGCCATAGATCCATCATCGTCAGTAGTTGGTGATGGTGAAACGGGTTCTCCTATGGGTTAATCTGGAGCGCATATTGTTGAATTTGTGGGGTTGCTCCTAGCCACAAATAGGAAGGTTAGAGTACAACTTCGGTTGTAGACTCTAGAGCACAGTTTCAGGCCCGTGGCTCAGTGTGATAAGAGCATGGTGAATAGGTCCATGGCTCAATGTGATAGAGCATGAATGTGTTCATGGCTCAGGGAGCACGGTGAACTGGCCTGTGGCTCGATTCACTAGCGCCGACACCTGTACCAAAGTGGGCTAGGCAGAGGGTAGCCTTACCCTGTGTGACTAAGGTCACTTAAGCAAGAGACTGCGGTCCTGCTTGTGGTCTCACACTGACCGAGACGTGGGAGGTCATGGAGTCCGACTCTTCCATGGACCTTGTATGGTACCGATTTTGACTTCGCAATGGTCGGTTGGATTTGAGCGGTACAACTCACTTCCTCAGGGCATAAGTGTGATTGTAAAATGTAATCAGTCCTATAGCATGTTTGCTTAAGGATTGAATACAAAAATCATTGGCTGATGGAACATTTCTTTTATGCATCCTTAGTGGATAGATGTCATTTATGTTTCTTTACATTCCCTGCAAGGCAGATAGATGATTGATAACTCTACCATGGGTAGATGCAATGTTCTCCTTGAGAAAGGAGATTACTTCATTCTATTCATATAGTGAATTATCCTGCTTGTTAATATAAAAAGAACCTCTGCTTAGTTTATAAATGCTTAATCTATGATAATAATATGGTTGACGGAGAGTTATATCTCTCGCTCGGACAATTACAATTGTCTCACCCCCGTGGGACCCAAATTTTTAGGTGGACATGCACGAGGAGGTGAAGACCTTTTTACAGAGGAAGAACAACAGCTGAGGCAGCAGTGACAACTCTGGTTGAGTGTACTGTCTGTCATGTCTTGTAGATATGAGTCCTAAGTGTCGTCTCTGTACTCTCAGGTCCTTGGAGTTGGTTCATACTAGTTTTATGATCAATAAGAGATTTTGTCTTACGCGCCTTGAGGTTTTATGTTGCTCATGTATAGTTTGGTAAAGCAACTGTTATATGTTATTCTCGAGATGAGATGTACCAGATATGTACAATGTGAATAATGATGTATAAATGGTTTTGGACCTTTCAGTAAGAGTTTTCCTTGGAATGGATCTCTTTGAAAAATGGTTTTAATTTTTACTGATTTTTGTTAATATGCTGTTTATGTTTAATTCCGCTTAATTAGTAATGATTTGATTGTCGGTCTTTACAATATAGCTTCTTTATTGCATGTTATCATGTGAATAATATGGCTGGATAGATGGTAGATTTGCTTGCCATATTGATTCATGTTGAAGAAAAATTGAAGAAGGATAAGCCTGAGATAATGATCAGTAGAGCTGAGTCAAAGGATCAAAGCAAGACCGAGAAGAGTTCCGAGGTCAAGCCTAATCCAAATCTCCAATACTCAAGATAAGGAGAATGAAAAGTACAAGAGGAACTCATCCTTTGTACTTGAAGGATTTTAGGAAGAAGAAGATGGGGATGGTGATCTCTACTTTAGGTATATATGTTATTTAGATAAATCTATCTACTTTATCATCATGGGTACTAGATACCGGATGTGGATCTCACATGTTCTAAAATGAATGATCTGAAAGGAAGTAGGCCTTTGGAAAAAGGCAAGGTATAATTGTGAGTTGCTAATGGCACAAGAGTTACAGCCAGCACAATTGGAACCTATAATTTATCTCTGCCCACATGACTTGTAATAGAGTTAAAGAACTACTATTATGTACCTACTATAATTATAAACATCATTTTTGTATCTTGTATGGACAAGGATGCATTTGAATTCCATATTAAAAATGGTCAATGTCCTATTTCAAAATATGGGATCTTTTATGGAAGTGGCCCTATGTCTTATGGTCTTTACTTGTTAGATATAAAAATAGATGTTTATAACGTTAATACCAAAAGACTAAAACTCAACAACTCAAACAAGACATACCTTTGGCATTGTTGTCTAGGGCACATAAATGAGAACCACATATCTAGACTCCATAAAGATGGTTATCTGGACTCTTTTTATTTCAAATTAATAGAGACATGTTAATTTTAATTGGTAGGAAAGATGGCTACGACCCCTTTCAATGGTAACAATGAGAGGGATAGTTATTTATTAGGACTCATAGAGATTGATGTGTGTGGACCTTTTAGAACAACCGCTAGAGGTGGGTATCCGTACTTCATTACCTTCATTGATGACTTTGATAGGTATATCTATGTTTATTTAATAAAACACAAGTTATAAACTTGTGAAAAGTCCATGGAGTTTATGAATGAAGTACATAACCAAATTGGTAAAAGTATTAAGGCTCTTCATTTTGATCGAGGTGGAGAGTACCTAAATTAAGAGTTTGAGAACCATCTTAGAGCCCATGAGATTGTATCCCGGTGGACTCCACCAGGAACACCTCAACATAATGGTGTGTCAAAAAGAATGAATCACACATTACTAGATATGGTGAGATTGATGATCAGTTTAGTTGAGCTTCCGACTACCTTCTAGGGGTATGCTCTATAAATCGTTGTGTTTAAGAGACACCATAGGAGATATGGACTGGGAAGTGTCCCAAAATGTCTTTTATGAGGATTTGAAGATGTGAAGCTTATGTCAAGAAATTTTTTCCTAAAGATATTGGCCCAACGTCTGATAAATGTTATTTTGTTGGATATCCCAAAGAAACTATGGGATACTACTTGTCTAATCCATCTGACAACAACGTGTTTGTTGCCAGAGATATTGCATTACTAGAAAAGAAATTTATTTCCAAAGGAATAAGAGGGAGGAAAGTCGAACTCAAAGACATTTGAGACCAACAAGAAAACATTGTGCCATTAGAGGTATAAGAGGAACCCAGAGAATCACAAAATGTTATGGAATCTCAAATTCCTCAAGTAACAAGGAACCTCATAGATCTAATAGGACATACCTTGAGCCTAAAATATTTGGATATCTCATAAATTAGGAAGACATTAAATTGGTCACGGATGATGAGCCACTATCCTATCAAGATGCTATTGAGGGACCAAAGTCTAAGAAATAGCTTGAGGCCAAGAAATTTGAGATGGAATCCATGTATACCAAGAAAGTATGTATTTTGGTGGATCCACCTAAAGGGGTAAAACCCATAGGGTGCAAATGGGTCTTCATGAAGAAGACCGACATGGATGGTAAAGTGCAAACCTATAAGGGTAGATTTGTTTCAAAGGGTTTCATACAAGTTCAAGGTGTTGACTATGATGAAACCTTTTCTCCAGTGGCCATGGTTAACTCCATGAGGATCATGCTTGCTATTACAGCTTATCATGACTATGAGATTTGGCAAAAGGATGTTAAAACTAAATTCCTTAATTGGAATATTGTTGAGGATGTGTACATGACACAACTTGAGGGTTTTATAGATCCAAAGTTTACAAATAGAGTATATAAGCTACAAAGGGAAATCTATGGATTTAAGCAAGCAACTCAGAGCTAGAATATTTGTTTTGATGAGATAGTCAAAGAGTTTGGATTTATTCAAAATGAATATGAACCTTGTGTGTACAAGAAGGTTAGTGGGAGCATAATGACATTCATCATATTATATGTAGATGACATATTGTTGATTGTGAATGTCATCCCTACCTTACAAAAGGTAAAGACATGGCTTGGAAATCCGTTTTCTATGAAAGACTTAGGAGAAACATTCTACATTTTGGGGATAAATATCTATAGAGATAGATCAATAAGGCTTCTTGTATGTATGAAGAACATGTATAAATGTTATAAACTAAACAATTAATAAATAAGGCATGGGATTATTCAATGTGATTCATATTTGACCCTAAACAATACACTACACGACTGTTTAACCATTTTTATGCCATGAGGATTTGAGTCGTACCACTCAAATCCAACTAACCATTGCTAATTTGAAATCAGTACCATACAAGATTAATGGAAGATTAGGACTCCATGATCATCTTCAACACTACTTGGTCAGTTCAAGTCTACAATGTAGTGACATATAGTCAGACTGCTAAAAGCAACTTGTAGTCATAGCTATAGTCCTGTAAAGACAACAACTCATAATCAAGCTATGGTCTTGTAAACAACTAGCATGCCTTGGTACATGGCTCAACACTAGAGAATTGGCTCACACATAGTCGTTCAATGATGAATAATATACCAGTGTTTCAACAATTTAAGGATACAAGGAAATATTTGTCACTTGCACCCTGCATATTCAACATTATGCACTCTGAGTTTTCCAGTAGGAGTTACTCACTTCACCATCCAGCTAGATACTGACGTTGTAGATGGATCTATGGTACATGGAAACTACATGATTAGGGTTTCACTTGATTAGACATGCTAACTGAATATCTTTTAATGCATAAATTACAAGGAATTCACCCTAAACAAATTCTTACAAAAATAAGGTAAGGTGCAACTTCTGAAGATATAGAATGTTTTAAGTGATAACTTGTCTCATCATCACATCACTTATAATACTGCCATTTTCAATGTCATCATTAACAACACATCACTATGGGATGCCAATCCCTCAATTGTGCACAAAACATTTTCTAGGTCATTAGACCAAATTATGTACCCCTGTAACATTTAATATCACAAAAAGCCTCAACATTACTCACAATCATCACTCTGTATTGTATAAGGCTCACCGTAGCATTCACTTAGCTATGCCATTCATTTCACCTGCAAGTTAGTGTTGCACAAGTAAAAGAGAAAATTACTATCCTTGAATAATAACTTTCAAATATAGTTAACACACTTATGTTGTTATCATCATATTAGGGTTAGGGTTTATATGTACCCAATTAGGGTTTAATAGCATCATACCACCTCAAAACCCTTAATTCCATCGCTTTCCATATTTTTGGAGAATCATGTATCATTTTTTATGGTTAGCCATTCACAATAACATTACTTTTAGATAAACCATTACCCTAGGTACTGACCATATTCATACTTACATGTGTGTATCTTAACCACTTTTTAACACACTAGTGTTGATCTCCCTTGACACATGAGTGTTGACTTGTTTAGCAACAAGGCATCGCTACTTGACCATGAATGGGGTGTAACGACTAACCAGTTGTGGGATGTCACGACCATCCAACTATGGTATATCACAACTTGACTAGCTAAACATTTGATCTTAACACAACCTCACAAGGAATTGTGCTTAAAACCAACTTAGAGTGTCTTGATCCTTAGCAACACAATGTCGCGACCCCTTAATGTCATGACATCATCATCGTGACACCAAAGACATGTAACATTGTATCGCACAACATCAGGAACATAGTAAGGTGTGTTGTGACCGTTACTTCCCAGGTGTGTCATGACCATCTGGCATGGCATCAAGACCAAGTTATAGAACATGTGTTACCATCCTGAAAATGGAGTATATTAGCCTTAACACAAATGACTCAATCTTTACCAAGTTCTAATCCACTATTATGACTTGAACACTTAGCCATCTAAGCTGCAACATTGATCATCAACCAAGTTAAACACTGCAACAACACTGTGTCGTGACCCAACTAATAGGTAGAGACCAGTCTAGGGTTAAGGGGTGTGTTATGACCAAAGAAACCCTACCATGGGGTGTCGACCTATGTAGAAGTCCAAGGGTTGTCTCAACCTCCTGCACAACCCCATGGCAGATCTAAACCAAGGTCTAATGGATCAGTAACAATAGGGTAGCCCATCATAAATAGAGTGTATAACACCCTAAATCATAGGGTTCATCCATCTTAATCATGCTGATGGAAGATCATCCAAAATAAGATGTTTCAAAAAAGATAACCAAGAAATGTATGCATGTGTAATAGATCAAAACCTCATGTTATTGCCAGTATAATGAACCACATAGAAGGTAGTATGAAATTGGGTTAAGATGCACATAATAGAGATAGGAAGAGTTATAAAACCTGCCTAAGTTTTGGAGAGAAATAACTCCTATGATCTAAGGCTCCAAAAGCTTCACCCAAGATCCAACACCTTGGTCAAGAGATCTCCTCCAAGAAGAAGAAAGAAATCTTGGTCACCAGGAAGTTAAGAAAGAAGGAAATCATGCATAATCTGCACCAAAGAAGAAAGGTGAAGGAGATGAGTAATATTCACAAACGGCCACCATGGATGATTCACACATCTTGAACACGAAGGACGAATAAGATGAAGGTATCAGGAGAGAGGAAATGTGATCAAGAGTAAGATCACTTACCAAAAGGGTAAACTTCTATGAAATCTCCACCAAGATGTTGATCTAGCACAAAATCTTCCCTATGTAAGGTAGATCGACCACCCAAGGTCTAATTTCTGACCTTCGTTGTTCCTCAAGCTCCAAAGGCGACCCAAAGGAAGAAGATGAATTTGTAGGTCGAAAAAAGATTGCTTGGTTGTGAAGAGGATGGTTTATATACCCAAAAGGAAGAGAGAAGTGAAGATATTTGAGGTGTCAACACCATAGCTCACCAAGGGACACATGCCCTCCAAAGAGATAGCCTTCCCTTCATTCACATGCAAATATCCATGATCATGTTTATCCAATAACTATGTTGCAACCTACTAGGTAGGTTTCCCTCTTGTTGTGGTCGCAACATCACCTTCACCAACTTGTCTAGGTTGTGGTACTCCATGGTGAAAACTCTAGCTCTCAGATGTACATGGTCAAGTCACTAAAAGACAGGGTGTTCCGATCCACCTCTCACAAGGTTGTCTCGGTCACGGTCATGCTTCCTAAGCATGGGTCTTGGTCATGACCCTCACCACAAGTGGTGTAAAGGCCATAACATCAAACCCTCAGCCAAACATTAAGTCAACTATGCAAACCCTAGAGGCCCTAGTAACCCTAATTTCTCATGATGATGTTACACTATTATTCAATGATTCAAACAAAGAACCTCATAACATATTCTTCTCTCTCATGATATCAAAATATAAGATTCCCTTTCTTCACGTGAAATTTTTCAAATTAACCCTCACCTATGGGTAAGTTGCAAACTAGTCCAAAAACACACATATATTGCATAATAGCTCAAACATTAATCAAATTGGTCCAATAATGAAAATGCAAGTATGTCACATGATATTAAAGCATCTCAAGATTTTAGATTTAAGGTATAGGTTTCTAATTATATAAGGTAAACTCAATTAAACATTCAATCTAGATCAGAAGTCTTACAACTATAAAACCATAATAGGGATTTCGACCCCAAAATCCTATGGAAAAAGAGATGGATACTTCTTCTACATCTCATTTTCAAGTTCCCATGTGGCTTCTTGAACGTCACGGTGATGCCATAAGACCTTAACTAAAACAATGTCATTCGTCTTGAATTTCTTATATGAGTGTAGTAAACTCATTCTACCCTAATACCCATGTCATGTTAGTTTTTATTATAATATGTATAATTATCTACAATCATCTCATGTGCATACTTGTATTCATATGGGTAATAGGAATCTAAGTAAGAGCATGACAAGTATAAACTTGTACATATATGAATTCTAAATGGATTTAAAATATATAATTATCTAATAAGAGTATGATGTTTAATAGTAATTCATGTAATACATATCATTGATCCTAGTTTACCCAAACTGAGCTAATTATATAAAGGGAGAAAATGAAATTAGAAGGCCTAATTTGGTGTAATGAATTACCCACGCATATATGTTTCTTAGACATCCTAGACATGTATCTATATATTTATATTAGAACTACAATCTATATATAAAAAATCATATGTCCACTTAATAGGATGAAAAATCATAATCTATCATCAATTGATCTAGCCTAAGAAATGAATAATATGAAGATCTATAACAAGAATGTATACAAAAATTTTTTTTGCTTTAACTAACATATATAATGTGTTCGTAGAATGAGAACTTGACTTTTGGATCAATTATATCGACCAAGTTAACGATTAGCTATATGATCATGTATGTACTTCCTATGATTCTTATTTTGGGCATTCTTTGAATTATACCTAAATTCATTTAATGTGGAATCTTTTGAATATCAATTCTACTTGAAACTCAACTATTTGACATTCGTATTTCCCTATTTGGCTTCATATAAATTTTAGTCATTGTTGAATTACTCTATTATAATGGGTCATTGGACCCCTCTTTCTATGATTGCCTTTTATGTGAAATTGATTAAAATGATAGTCTTTCCACTCTATTTATGCATGCTGCGTGTTCGACTAGAATATCTAGAATAGTAGTATTTTGTACAACCATACTTATAAAAGGCGTGCATATTCTTTTTAGGGTGTGCATTTCCACCCAAATTTCTTTTAGGCCATGATCCTATGGTGTTATGGCCCTTTTTAGGTATATTTAGTCTACATTGTTATGCATGCAAAAAGTTATTGTTTTTTTTAGATTTTGGTTAATGATATGGCAAGACATTTTGTTCTTCATGCTTATACTCTAAATTTAACATGCCTCATTTCTCTTGTTATGATTCTTTTGAACTTACCTAATTTCAAATAGACCCTTCTTGTGGGAACATCTCTTTTTGTACTTTTAACCCAATAGAATGCCCAAAGTATTTATTATATGTACATACTCAGCCTTTGTTGACCTATACATTGTTTCCTATATTCTAGGTGATGTTCCCTTCCACCTAGGTGTAGGTACATTAAAAGACAAGGATGCACACAGATCGTATACATGCCATTAGACCTAAGGAAGCTTGGAATGGCCAAGTTGCCCTCTGCAACTGGTCATCTATTTTATTATATTTACTAGATATGTACCTATCTACTTTTCTATCCCACCTTTCTATGGTGAGGAACAATTGTAATTGAATCATAATGTAACTTTGTAATATCTTTGTTTCTACTGCTTATTAACTTTTATGCTTGTATTATATATACCATTTGAGAAATAAATGAAATTCCTCCTTTCATTTTTATTTGGAATTGGATGGACTTATTTCTTAAATCAATGAAGAGTGGATACACTATTGGGTCCCACTCTTTTAAAAATGGTATCAAAGCCAAAAGCAGTCAGTAACTTGACTATTTCAAGTTATCCCATATTGTTCCTTAATTAGGTACTTAGGTGACCCTTTACATGTAGTTGGTGTACCTATTCCTGAATAGTGTAATATCAAATAGAGTTTCAATTCCTATCCATGTTGATGATATCCACTCCCTAAACAATTATATCATTGAAACTCATTTTTGGAAACCCTAGTTAACCATGCACCCTTTATGGAGTGTGGAATTTCTGTATAGAGGAATTGACTCTCTTGGTCATCAGATTCGATTTCCCCATCTTAAGGGAAGATTATCCATGACTAGAATGTAGGTTGACTTGAACATCCATATATAGGTTTAACTCTAACTCATGACTGGGCCCCTTCTTTGACATTTTTCTAGCACGCGTAGAGTACGTCCAATGAGAGGAATGAGCATGTAAGGATGATAGACATAGAATTTTGACATAAGTTGTAGAATGATGATGAATCCCTTGATACTAAGTGATACATACATTAGCTCTAATATGTTGCATCATACCTTTCCTTCAACATGGAGTATCTCAACATAACACTGCCCAAACCCATCTGTCTAAGGGATGAATACCATCCTCGTTGAGATCGTTATGCCTCATACATGAGAAGTGGTTAACGAAATATATAAATTTCAATGAGTAATCATAGGGGTTCACCTCTATAATCCCTAATAGTGTACTTGGTTTACTTAGTGATTAAAGTGAGAAACTTGACTATATAGGTTATTCTACCATGTAAAGAACTGGCTAATAGTGGGATTACCCAAAATTTCTACCTATAGCATTTGATAATCTTATGACCCTTAGGTATTGAGATGAGGCAATGTGAATTATGATTATGAGAGAGACATGGAATGGTGGATCTTGTGTCTTAATATGGTTTGATAGTAGTTTACCATGTGTGATAAGAAAACCCTTCTCCCTCTTAAGTGTACATATTAGATATTTAGTCGTATGTTCCTTTTGGTGTTAGAGAAATTTTACCATACACTGGATCGAAGTGATGATAGAATTATAGTATATGTGTCGTGTTGTGGATGGTGACTTGGTTCTCAAATTGATTTTGATGCCAATATTAGATTTTTCATCGCAAAGCTTCTACCGTTAATTTTTTTTCATTATTAAGCTATATGTATAAAAAATCAAACTTTTAGATTTTATCGATGGTTTTGGAACCAAGTCACAACCAAAATAAATCTTGAGTTGTAGAGAAACCCCTTAGTGAAGAAACTCTTGACTGGAAAGATCAATACTGAAACCTTAGGCCTAACTGTGATGCAGGGAGTGTGAATAAAAAAATTTGGATAGATAATAATTGGTAGATCCACCCATGTTACCACTCTAGATTTTTGGCTAAGTTATATGTTAATCTTTTAAGGGAGGTGTAGTCCTATACACTTATAGTGTAGATTACTCAATATTAATAGTTGTAACAATAAGTCATACATGAGTAACTCTTAATAATGTCAAACAAACATAGCTACCACCTAACCAAAGCATTGTTGTTTGGCCACCATAGAAGTTACTTAGATTATTAAAACAAGTTTTATAATATAATTTCACATACCTAAAATGATGAACATAAGTAAGGTAAATTATTAAATTTGGTAAAAAATGAGAATTCTAAAAGAAAATAATACTTATAATAACATTGATAATAGAATTCATGATGATACTTTTGGAGGATTTTTTTACTACACAAGCCTATCCCTACAAATGAAATGTTCCCATTGGAAGACGTGTATAGAAAAAAAAATGATCCATCATTCCTAGGTAATAGAAATGTAGTAGTAGAAAAACCTAGTGACCATAAAAAAATATAATATTGAAGAATCATCCTCCATGTTAGTATAATATCTAAGGTTCAAATCAAATATGAGAAGACTAATGATGACATGATGTATAGCATATTATAGCTCCACCCCAAGAATGGCTATTAGCTTAATATGGGTGTTATCACTACTACAGAAACAACATTCAGTGTCGCTTTTCTGGGCGTCGGTTCTTTAGGAAAACCGACACCTACACTATTAGACATCGGTTATTTAGGCAAACCGACGTCTATATTCGAAGACCAGCCAGACACGGGTACCGCTTTGAATACAATGTCGGTTTTTAATAACAAACCGATGCCTAAAGTCACCCGCGAAATCCAATTTTCGAGCAAAAAAAATAGTGCCACATTCAGCGTCGGTTATGTAGATAGAAACCGACGCCTATGCACGATAAAAATTTGCGTGAAAAGTGTCACTTTCAGCGTCGGTTAACCTGTTATAAACTGACGCTGAAAGTGGTTCCCTCCAAACAATTTTGTGAAAATATCGTCCAATTGGACGTCGGTTGGTTCAAACAACCGACGCTAAAGAGTTTAGGCATCAGTTGTTTGTAAAAACCGACACCATTTGGGAACTTAATATCCCGCGATCGCCTGACTCTTCCCCGTTCTTCTGTTTCATTGCGAGCCGATTTCCCTTTTCTTCTCTGCTGTCGTCCGACCACGCCGCCGATTTCTCCTCCACGAAAGCTCCTTCTTTGTCCACGACAGCGCCGTCGTGCCGCCGCCGCACACCCTTCTCCGCCGCCACTACTACTGCCTTCTTCCCCTTCTCCGCGCCCCCTTCTCCGCCGCGCCCCCTTCTCCGCAGCCACTGCTGCTCCTTGGTCTGCCTTCCCGGCCACCCGGAGCTCGCCGCTGTGCTGCCTTCCTCCTTGCCGTCGCCCGCCATCCTTCATTGCCGTTGCCGCTGTCCTCATTGGCATCGCCGCTGCCTGCTCCGTGCTCGCCGCCGTCCTCCCTACCGTGTCGCCTTCCTGCCTGCTGCCCACTGTAGCCTCCAAGTAGTAGTCGTAGCCTCTGTTCTTCCTTCTCCCTAGCTCTTTACCAACAGTAAACATGGCCGTGGTAGGCCAACACCCACTGCTGTGTTTGTTGTTGGTAAGGATATGAACAAATCTATATGTAATGCTTTATGTAAATTCTAGGATACGAACAAATCTTTTTGTTTGCATATATTTGTGCTTCTAATCCTAATGCTTGACCTAATACAGTAAATTTTGAATCATGTTGAAATAAGATTTAAACTTGTCCATTCTAGCATCCTAATTTGATTTGATTAAACCCTAACATTGATGAAACCCTAACATTAATTGTGATGAAACCCTAACATGTACATATCTATTATTGTGTTTGTTGGCCTAGAAAACCCGTCCAAGATTTACTCATTAGGAGTAAATCTTGGATAGTCCCCGATTTGGGACTATTCTTGAACACCTAATCTCACTTAGGATGTAAGTGTATAATGTGTATTGGGTTTTTGAGAAAATTTCGGCAGCATTTCCCCGTTTGTTCTCTAAGTACATATGTACTTAGAGAACAACGGGGAAATGCTGCCGAAATTTTCTCGAAAACCCAATACACATTATACACTTACTAGTGAGATTAGGTGTTCAAGGATGGGATAGGTGGTACATATTTATTATATATAAGAATGACATCACATGTGTTTGTTGGCCTAGAAAGTGAACAATCATTGTTCTTTATATTACTTGTACATTGGTATAAATTAGAATGAACAATCACTAAATTATATACTGTTTGTATGGAGTTTGGCTTCATTGTAGATATATTATTGTGTTTGTTGGCCTAGAAACCCGTCCAAGATTGACTCATTAGGAGTAAATCTTGGATAGTCCCCGGTTTGGGACTGTTCTTGAACACCTAATCTCACTTAGGATGTAAGTGTATAATGTGTATTGGATTTTCGAGAAAATTTCGGTAGCATTTCCCCGTTTGTTCTCTGAGTACATATGTACTTAGAGAACAGCGGGGAAATGCTGCCGAAATTTTCTTGAAAACCCAATACACATTATACACTTACTAGTGAGATTAGGTGTTCAAGGATGGGATAGGTGGTACACATTTATTATATATAAGAATGACATCACATTATACACTTAGGATGTAAGTGTATACCCTAATCTTTTCCTAATATATACTTGTTTCCTAATATATACTTGTTTTCGCTTTGATCATAGAATGGATAGATCATGGATGTCCATTCGTAATCGTTGCACCCCAGAGTTTATATCTGGTCTTGATTAGTTTATTAGATTTTCCGAGGAACATAGGAAAAAACCTACAGATAGGTTCTACTGTCCATGTAGGCATTGCGGTAACAACTTGAAAGTCAACACTAGTGAGGAAATCAAAAGTCATGTCATGTGCAACGGGATTGTACAAGGCTATACAGAATGGCACTGGCATGGAGATATTTCAAAATCGAAACCAGTAGATGTCGATAGCAGTGCTTGGGTGGAAGAAGAAATTGCCTCCGATGACGTAAATGTGAACGAACCAGTTCCAGCAGACATCGTTGATGCGATGCTGGATAGTTGTAGGGTAGAGCACACCGATCCACCTCCTATCTTTAGAAACATTGTGCATGATGCTGAGATACCGTTATACACAGGCTGTGTTAAGTTTACGAAGCTTAGAACTGTGTTGAGATTGTATAAGTTGAAAGCTAACAATAGATGGAGCGACAAAAGCTTCACTTCATTGTTGACTTTGTTGAAAGAAATGCTTCCTGCAGGAAACGAGCTGCCAATCTCAACATACCAGGTAAAGAAAATGTTGTGCCCAATGGGAATGGAGGCCAAGAAGATACACGCATGCCCGAGTGATTGTGTATTATTTCAAAAGGACTATGTAGATTTGAAAGATTGTCCAAAATGTGGTGCATCACAGTATAAATTGACGACTTCAGGGGAGTCCACAACTGGTTCTCCTGCCAAGGTGTTGTGGTATCTACCTATAATATCACAGTTTCAACGCTTGTTTGCAAATCCGAAAGATGCAAAGAATTTGAGGTGGCATGAAGATGTTAAGAAAAATAATGATGGGATCCTACGACATGCGTCTGATTCCCCACAGTGGAAGAAGATTGATCTATTGTACCCCAAATTTGGTGAAGAAGATAGGAATCTAAGACTTGGGCTTTGTACAGATGGGATGAATCTGTATGGGACATTGAGCAGCCAACATAGCACATGGCCAGTCATGCTTGTTATATACAATCTTCCTCCCTGGATGTGTATGAAAAATAAGTACGTTATGTTGTCGTTGTTGATATCGGGCCCTAAACAACCCGGAAATGATATTGATGTTTATCTTGAACCTTTGATTGATGACTTAAAGAAACTTTGGGCTGAAGGTGTGATGCCCTATGATGCTTCAGCAAGAGAGACATTTCGTTTGCACGCTATGTTGTTTTGCACTATTAATGACTTTCCAGCATATGGGAATTTGTCTGGATATAGTGTCAAAGGAGCTAAAGCGTGTCCTATATGTGAAGAAAACATTGATTCAATAAGACTAAAACATGGCAGCAAGACTGTATATCTTGGTCATCGAAGGTTTCTTTCAAAATTCCATTTGTATCGTAGGAAGCGCAAAGCATTCAATGGATGGAATGATGAATGGAGTGCACCTAAACCTATACCAGGGAATGTTGTTTATGAAAGAGTAAAAGACATTGTTAATGAATTTGGTAAGAAATCACAATGTAGTGTGGTCACACGGAGTGACAATTATTCATTCAAGAAGAAGTCAATATTTTGGGATCTTCCTTATTGGAGTTCTTTGACAATCAGGCATTGTATCGATGTAATGCACGTTTGGTACGAAGTGAGTGTTTATATCGAACAAGCTCACTTGTATATTTTACACAATATGGATGAAGTGAGTGTTTATATCGAGGAACATACCAATTTCATAAAGAGACAACATCCTCGAGCAAGTTCAATGTGGCTTGCTAGAGAGCATAATAAGACTTTTACTAAGTGGTTTGAAGATAAAGTCTTACATCAACTATATCAAACACCAAATGATATTACAAAAACTATCAAATGCCTCACCTTTAAATCAAAACCGAATGTTATGTCTTATGAAGGGTTTGACATTAATGGATTCACATATTACACAAAGCACCAAGATGATAAGAGTGTCGTCCAAAATAGTGGGGTCACTCTTCAAGCGTCGACTATGTACTTTGCAAGTGCAAAGGATAAGAGTCCACGTGAAGCTAAAATGTCATATTATGGTGTCATTGAAGACATTTGGGAGTTTGACTACATAGATTTCAAAATTCTGCTCTTTAAATGTAATTGGGTTGATAACACCAAAGGAGTTATAGTGGATGAATTGGGTTTCAGTTTGGTGAACTTTGAAAAGATTGGCGAGAAGGGTGAACCATTCATATTGGCATCAAAGGCGAAACAAATATTCTATATCGATGATCCTGCGAATGATAAATGGTCGGTTGTTCTTCATGGTAAAAGACAGTTCATTGAAGATCCTATAGATGAAGAAGAGTACTATGATAAGTATGATGACTCCAGTCCATTCTCAGTTGGGTTGCCAACTCCACAAAATATTGAAGCTAATGATGACTTATATGTGCGCGAAGATCACAATGAAGGATTGTTAATTGATAAAAGATCACAATTTTAGAGACATGTATGTTTATACAAATGTTAAATGTTTGCCTTTTTCTAGTTAATACAAATGCTAAATGTTTGCCTTTTTCTAGTTAATACAAATGCTAAATGTTTGCCTTTTTAATGACATTTTCAGATGGCTGACCATGATGAGCATGATGTCCATGATGAGCATGAAGTCCATGATGAGCATGTTGTCCATGACGAGCATGGCGAGGATACCAATGTAAGCTCTAAAAACATATCCTGTATTTCTATAAAATTCATTATCTTCTAGTTATGTCATATATCCTATATTTCTATATTGGGCTAATTCAGTGTGTTTATTTTTGTCAAATTTTAGGTTGATGATGCACATGTACCCACTGAAGCACTGGAGCAACTTGATGCGCAACACCAAACACTTAACAAGAAAAGGGGCATCACTCTGTTGAAGAAGTTAATAGCGCTAAGTGGCAATGGATCCAAATTGGTTGTGGAGTTTGATAATGGAGGAAATGCAATTGGAGTGAACCGCGATAATTTTGTAAACTATCTTGGGTGTACCACTCGGAGCCATTGTGGTGTTAAGTATGATAATTGGCATAAAGTTCCTCAGGGGAAAAAAGACTTGATATGGAAGGATTTATGCGTGAGTTATTATTATTTGCAATTCTATTTTGTAGATTACAAATTCTATTATTTGCAATTCTATTTTGGATACTAGTTAATAACATTTCTATTTTACAGAATCTGTTTGCATTGGATGAGAAGTTGCATCGTAAAAGTGTGATGCAACGCGCTGGAAAGATGCTTAGGAATTATAGGACAAATCTGAACAGAGAATACATAAAAGAGGGTGATAATAAGAATAAGTCAGCCCTTGAACAATGGAACTTCTTGGACAAAGAAGATTGGGACAATTTTGTTGCTTCAAGAAAATATGAAGAATTCAAGGTATTAGGCGTCACTCCCAATTTAATTAATATACATTGTATTCACCTATTCAAGATTAACATTTAGTGCTAATAACCAAATCATTAATGTGCATACTAACTAGGCCCTCAGTGACACACAAAAAGCAAGGCGTGCACTGAATGTGCATGACCACACTATGGGTCCAAAACGCTATGCAAGCGTTCGCCAAAGACTACATGCGGAGTCTGCGGCTACTCAGGAGTCTGCTCCTACTCAGGAGTCTGCTCCTACTCAGGAGTCTGCCACACCCATGCCTCGCCATGATATCTGGATAGCTGGGAGGCAAAACAAGAAGGGTGAAATAAAGAAGCCTGTAACTGCTGAGGCGGCTGCGAAAATGGTAAAATACAACTCTTAGAGCAATCGTTTGAATATTGATTATTTGTGGTGTTAACTTACCAATTTTTGTTGATGGTGATTAGCGAGAGCTGCACGAGCAGAGGAAACAAGGCACATTCATCCCTCAGGGCACAAGGGATGAATTGACAGTTGCTCTGGGTAACCCAGAGCATCCTGGACGTGTTAGGGGTGTAGGAGCTGGTGTGGGCATCAAAGCATTCTTTGGGCCATCCCAGCGCAAACCCAGAGCGGGACTTTCTCAAGAAGAGGTAACCTATTCTTTTTTTAGAATGTTACTGCAAAAGGAAATTCAATAATAAGAAGCTAATGTTTCTTTTATCCATGTATAGGAGAAAAAGAGAGTCGAGGATATAGTTGCTAAAAAGGTCAACGATGTAGTTGCTGGGAAGGTCAAGGAAGAATTGCTACGGTGGTAGGCATCTCAGGCTTCCAATCAGCCTATGGCGACCCACTCTTCTCCTGATGCACAGACTGCGAGTAATCCTGGAGACCCATCGCCTAACACGTATGTTGTAAGTATTGTTTATGACATTGTAGCTAGTATTTTCAAGATGATATGTTTTCAAGATGATATGTATATATGTATAACATTCTTTACGTAAATTTTTAGGCATTGAAGCCATGCCGCTTAAGAATACAAGACTATGTTGTTGCAGAGGCGCAGGCTTACCCGTCCCTTCCTGGGGAAAGGTTTCACGGGACTCCAATGCCACAGGGCTACGTTCGTGTGGGCCCATTACGTGTGTTACCCGATTAGAGGGAAGCTACATTGCCATATCCCCACCCGGATATTGATACACTTGCTAAGGCAGAAGGCGGGGTCATATTGTGGCCCAAAGCAGATGTCGTCTACACTACTGAAATTGTAAGATAAATTTACATTGATTTAGACTGTTAATGTGTATATATGAGGTCAACTGATCTGAAATTATATATACAGGTTAAAAAGAAGACACCAGGAGCACCTAGGCATCCACCTCCACTTCCCGCATTACCAAGTTGGGTTCCAACTGACCTAACATACCCGTTAGGTCCTGCTTGTAGGGGAATGGCATGTTGTCTACGGGCACATAATATACATTGCCCTATAATTGTTTCTTTAGATGTAGATTATACAGGTCAATCATACGATAGCTCTTTATTTATACAAGATATTATTGAGTTGTTTATGTATGCTTGGCTGAATACATCAATGATAGAGACATGGATAAGGTGAGATCTTGTTTATACATCCATATACCTTGTGTAAGATCCGGTGATCTGGTTTCTTATAAATTAATGCATACATAATACATGTTTTGCAGCTACTTAGTCGAAGATCAATGCAAACAATTTGCATTTGATCATGTGGGATTTTTGATTCCATCATTAATTAGTATGGTAGCTAAAGACCCCGATAGTGTTCAACAATACTGTATAGATGCTTTTACAATTTTTGGTCAGCAAAAGAAGACGATAATAATAGCTCCATTCAATGTCAAGTAAGTTTACTTTATTTATAATTTGGACTTAAGAAAATTCCATTTTTATTGTGCATTTTGAGTTATTAATTGTTAACTTTTTACCTCTAGCGGTAAACATTGGGAGTTACTAGTTATTGTCCCCGGGACGTTCACTGTTTATTATCTAGATCCCGTGGGAAGTACATTAAACACTAAAATTTGACACGTAATGAGAATGCCATTATTCTGGTGAGAAATATTTCATTTTTGTATCTGTTAACATTTGTTATTACATTACTATTTACTTATGCAATTTACTGTGTTATATTAACATGTAGGGGTTTAGATGCATTCAAAAAGGCTGGAGGAATGGTCCCAAGGAAAAAGAACCAGCCAATAAATTGGCAGAACGTACAAGTAAGTTCCTGACTCCAATGTATATATTATTGATGTGAATTGTGCTTAGTTGTATTATTTTGTATGTTTCAATTTATAGTGCGCTACAAGACAACGGCTGGGCATGCGCATACTATGTGATGTGATTTATGCAGATGATTATCTGACATGCCGCATTGGACATCGATAACATACATGAGGTATTATATATAGTCTCATTAGTTAGTATGAAATATATCAATCTTATTTTTATATTATTACTTATATATATACATCATTCTCTTTGCATGTGTTTAAAACTGACCACACTATAGGTAAACGCTTAAAAAATATACATGCTCCATATATGATGGAAGCATTAGATGAAATAAGAGAAGAATGGGAAAAAGCCATACAAGCAGTGGCAACTGTAAGATATAATTGGGATGTTGATAGTGATAATGAATGATACTTTGTAAATGAATATTTCTGAATGTTAATACATGTATTTGAATGTTTCTATATGTGTGAATGTGAGAATTGAATTGATGTCTGAATGTATCTACTTGTGTGAAATTTTCCTTGGGACTTTTGCAGGTTTGTGGCCTGTTTGTAGGCTGATATCAATGGATGTTGTAAACCTGCAGTTCAGAAAACTGAACTGCAGGTTCTCATCCTGCTGACCAGCCACAGCAGGCCTGCAAACTGATATGAAAAAAAACGATATAGGCGTCGGTTATTTATAGAAAACCGTTAGCAAAGACATACATCGTCGGTTATTGGATAAAAATCGACGCCTAATATTACAAACAACCCGACCGTGCAGGAAAGCACGACCGTGGTGGAAAAGGCGTCGCTTATTCATATAAAACTGACGCCTATAGTACTAAACACGGATGTGCAGGGAAGCACGACCATGTCGTCTTGAAGTATGGCGTCGGTTGTTTAGTTGATCACCGACGCCAAACGGGTTCGCGCCATAGAAAACGGCGTCATCTAGGACACTTTCTGCGTCGGTTACCAATTAAACACCGACGCAGAATGTGTCCTAGATGACGCCGTTTTCTGTGGCGTGAACCCTTTTGGCGTCGGTTTTCTATAAATAATCGACGCCATACTTCAAGACGACACAGCCGTGCTTCCCTTCACGGCCGTGTTTAGTACTATAGGCATCGGTTAAAAAACTGACGCCGAAGTGTTAGACCTTTAGCGGCGCCCACATAGGCGTCGCTCGGAAACCGACGCCAAAGCGGGTTAAACAACTGACGCTAAAAGGCATTTCTGTAGTAGTGTATAGTGTAAATTACTATTGTAATTGAATTAGAAACCCTTAGATTGGTTTAGAAATGTGATTTTATACAGATGGATTTCGAGGATGAAATACTTTTAAGGGAGGGAGTATTGTAACATACCCAACTTTAGATGCCCATCTTATTCCTTATGTTTCCTTACTAATTTTTATCAAATTAATAGAAGGTATCTCTTTCCCTTACCTGAGACATGAAGATTAATCAGAGTCAAATAATAGCATGAATATATAAATATCCTTACTATATGAGTGTTAGGACGAAAAAATAAAATAAATTTGATTATGGGTTTGATGTAAAATTTCACTACTTAAGAGAAAATGACCCTAATTTGAGGATCTATATTCTTTGTAGGACTAAAAGATGTAAGAAATTAAGGAAATAAAAATATTCTATCATATTTTATTAATTAAGAGACATCAATGCATTAAGAACATGCTTAATATATAAGTAATGACATAGCATGTCAAATGTTTTGAAAATATAAAATTAAGGATAGATTTGGACTCTTCATTTCTTAATTGGTTTACCC
Organism: Alisma plantago-aquatica; assembly: GCA_963693085.1. Lineage (NCBI taxonomy): Eukaryota > Viridiplantae > Streptophyta > Magnoliopsida > Alismatales > Alismataceae > Alisma > Alisma plantago-aquatica. The sequence continues at coordinate 239,370,269 of OY856415.1, forward strand.
ACTAATTTGAATATCAATTAGGCATTTTTTCTACTTCAATTAATTTAGAAGAAAAGTTTATAAATAAGTAAAGTTGAATTTTATTTGGTCACATTAAAAAAGCAACGTTGAACTGGTCGTCATCTCCCCCATCCCTCAATGACCTTGGCGCTTTACTCGATATCTGCTTTGTCTAGAAGAAATTGTTGTGCATCATCTTCTCCCTCTTCTTATCTTCCTAACTTCCTCTTCTTCTTCTATCCATCTTGTTCTCCTTCTCTTCCTTCATGCTTGGTTTCACAAACTCTAGCCACCCATCCTTCCACTTCCCATCTTTCTCTTCCCGACCTTCTTCCTCCCACAACATGTAGATCTACTATTCCATTTCAACAATGTTTGGAAGAGCTCATGGGTGAGAAGCCTGCTCTCCTCACCACCACATCTACCACAAGGAATCACCATCGACGCTAGTAGTAGCCACCAACAAACAACATGATGTTCCCTCCTATATGCACCCTACTTCAAAAAGACATGAATGATCATCAGTAGACACATTACAGAAGGAGGTGAAGTATCTCTATAGATCTCTAGTGGTCACAATTGATGTTGGTGACACCACTGATATCGTCCCTCCTCTTCATTGTTCCTATCAAATCTTAGTCGCCACCATCAATGTCTCTTTAATAGTTGCCATCAAATTTGGGTCTTCTGCAATCTGTCACCAACCTACGACACCTCCAGCCTCCACCACTTGGAAGTTCTCCAGTCAATGATAGAACACAAACCCTCTCCTTCCTCATCTCCATGGGCACCCCCATTGCCATGAAATAATATATGCTACCACCAACATCAACCAACCTACTGCATCTATCCCACTCACACAACAGTTCACCAGAATCAATGATCTCTTAATGCCAGCTCGAGTTTTTCAACTGGAGAGCATCTTCCATGGATTCCAAGAAGGATGAGGAATCCACATCATGACTCAAGTCACCATTAGTGCCACCAAAATCACTTCTCCAGTACATCTCAGTCAAAGACAATTTCAGATGATCTATCTCCATGTTCTATGATGTAGAGCCATGATCCTCTACTCTTCCTCACCTACATCTCTATTGCCTTCCTCCTACATTGTCATTAGACCTCTTTTTATCAGTACAATCTCTTATACTAGAGAAGACTACCACCCCAGGTTCTATGGCCATTATGGAAAAGCTACAATACCAAACCACTTCCATCATCGCATCCTTTCTTCTCCATTGGTCCATTTCTACCATCTCAAACAAATACCACCACAGACAACACAAGTTCTACCTATTCTCCATCTAGAGTTTGTCTCCCTTCATCATGAACAATCTTCAACTATGAAACCAGTCGATGATGCAAGTCAAACGTCCTACAAACCCCAGCTAAATAATATAGACCTTAGGTGGTAGTGTTTTCTATTATAAAATCAGTATATTATAAGTCAAATGTCCTATGAACCCCAACTCATACTAATTTATATATGTATGGTGGTGTATATTAAGATCAGTTTATAGAAAAGAAAATGATTGCTTTGAGTTGATACTTATATAATTCTTACATATACTTTAAGTCATTTTAGAAAGAGGGAAGATCTAGGTTGTATAGTTATCTAGATTGAATATTTTGTATAAGACGGTATACAAGAGGAATTTTGTAAAGAAAATTTCTTATATGATTGTAGAAACTCATTATGCACTAATACTCATATCATGTTAGTTTGGAATATATTATGTATAATAATCTAAAATCATCTCATGTGCATACTTGTACTCATATGGGCAATAGGGATCTAAGTAAGAGCATGAGAAGTATATACCTATACATATATGAGTGCTAGAGGGATTTAAACCCTAGAACTATCTATTAAGAGTATGTTTCTCAATAGTAATTCATGTAATACATATCATTGATCCTACTTTACCTAAATTGAGCTAATGATATAAGGGAGAAAATGATATTAAAAGGGCTAATTTGAAGGAACAAATTACCCACACATATATGTAACTTAGACATCCTAGACCTATGTATCTATATATGTATATTATAACTATAACCTATATCTAACCAATCATATGCCCACTTTATAAGATTAAATATCCTAATCTATTATTAGGTAATCAGCTACAGGAAATGAACAATTTGAAAATCTATAATAAAAATGTGCACACAAATTTTCTTTGGTTTGAATAACATATCTAATGTGTTCCTAAGATGAGAACTTGACTTTGTGGATTAAGTATATCAGTTGGGTTAAACATTAGATATATGATTAGGTATTTACTTCCTCTATTCTTATTTTGGGAATAATTTGACTTATACCGAAATTCATTTAATGAGGCATCTTTTAAATATCAATTCTACTTGAAACAAAACTATTGGACATTCATATTTCCTTATTTGGCTTCGTATAAATTTTTGTGATTACTGAATTACTCTCTTATAATGGGTCATTGGAACCCTCTTGTTATGATTGCCTTTTATGTGAAATTGACTAAAATGATAGTCCTCCTACTTTATTTATGCATATTGCGTGTTCAACTAGAATAACTGTAATAGTGGTACCTATGTACAACCATACTTATAAATGGTGTGCATATTCTACCCGGGGTGTGCATTTCCACCCTTATTTCTTTTAAGCCATGATCCTATGGTGTTGTGGCCATGTTTTAGGTATATTTATTCTTACTGTTATGCATGCAAAAGTTATTATTTTAAGTTGATATTTTTTTTATATGAAATGGCAGACATTTTGTTTTGCATGCTTGTACTCTGAATTTAACATGCCTCATTTCTCTTGTTATGATTCTTTTGAACTTGCCTAATTGCAAATAGACCCTTCTTGTGGGAGCACCTCTTTTTGTACTTTTAACTTAATATAATGCCCAAAGTGTTTATTATATGTACATACTCAACCTATTTTGACATATACCCTGTTTCCTATATTATGGGTGATGTTCCCTTCCACCCAGGTGTTGGTACATTGGAATACAAGGATGCACACAAATCATATACAGGACATTGGACCTAAGGATAGCTTGCAATGGCTAGGTTTCCCTCTGCAACTGGTTGTTTATTTCAATAAATTTACTAGATATGTACCTTTATACTTTTCTATACCACCTTTTTATGGTGAGGAACAATTGTAATTGAATCATTATGTAACTTTGTAATAGTTTTGTTTCCACTGCTTATTATCTTTCACACTCTATTTTATATATACCATTTGAAAAATAAATAAAATGTATCCTTTCCTTTTTATTTGGAATTGGATAGACTTATTTCTCAAATTAGTAAAGAGTGGATCCCCTATCGGGTTCCACTCTTTATAGAGCTCAAATTGGAGGCTATGTACCTAGCCCATTTGAAAACACTTATAATTCACTTTGAGACCACTTGGATAATCAAGGTCCTCAGATCCTTTGGCCATGGATCTTGACTTGATCCAATGGTTGTGGGATGATCATTCAACCTACTCCCAATGATAGGAGAAGGTGGAAGGAGCAGGTGGATTGACCGCCTACACCCCTTCTAACCTTTGATTCCACTCCCTTAATGCTTTCTCCCTTTCCTACACTTTCTTTTGCACTAATTTTCCACTCTTTTTGTCGCTCCTTATGCCCAAACTTCCATTCACATCCACCCTTCTTCCGCATGTTATTTCATCTATGCCACTACAAAGAGGTAGTGGTGGATCCTTCTTCATTCCTCCTTAGACCTATCCAAGGCCTCCTTTACCTCTGTGGGACTATGTTAGGTACAAACAAAAACCTCACATGACCTCTAGTGGTCTCCTTCCTCAAGGCTCATGCACATATACAAGTAGCATTGTTTACTAACTGATGGTCTCAAAAGTTTTAATGCTTGGGAGAGAATATTCAACATCCATCAGATCTAGGGTGTCGCTAATAGATAACCCAGATTTCAATCTCCACTCCCACGCATGTCCCATATCTCTTATGGGATGAGCCATTCCTGGCCATGAAATATGTAAGGCCCCTAAACTTGCTTAATGAGTTGAATAAAATTAATTATCATAATTTAATTCTTATAAAACTAATCTAACCTTTTTATATTCTTTTAAAATATATGACAAGATTAAGTTTCAAATTTGGTCCAATTTGGACACTGTTTGAGCAAGTTATGCATTGTTATGCACCTTTTGGACTTTTCTGCAATTTACCCAATTGAGAGGTTTTATTTACAATTTATCACTTGAATTATGTTCCTTGTATATTCTCTCATCATTATTGAGCTTTTTGAGCATGGGGAGCCTATTTAAATCTTGGTTTGAAGGTGTTTTCTCTAAGAGTATTTTAGGGTTTACCCATTTATGGATGAGCTACCTTTAGTAGCTATCAATTAATGAGTTATTTGTTTTGCTTGGAAATTCAAGAAATGAAGGATAAGCATGTCTATATGGATGGTGGGGGATCTTCTTGTGTGTGTGATTGTATATTATTAATAGTTTAAGGCCATGGACACTTGGAAAGATACTAGAACTTCAACTTTTTCTTTTTCTTTATCTTGAAGTTTCATATACTTATCCCTAAGAACCAAAACGATCCATTTTCTCTCCACCACTTCCCTCCTTCTACAAACCTCATCCTCTCTCTGTGCTGCTTTTAATTTCCTATCCAAGGAAGAAGAAAGAGGGGACCTTCTTGGAAAAAGAATCTAGGGTTGCAATTGATTTCCTTTTAGGGTTTAAAAAGCTTCCTTCTAGTGATCGTTACCTAAAAGAGTAATAATCCCCTTATTTCCTCAGTTTATTTCTTTTTTATAATTCCTCCTACCTTCCTCCAAGTCTTAACCTTCTTGTTCCATGGTAGAAATTTCTCTAAATCTCTAAAACTCTACCTTTGTTGCTAATTATGCTTAGGGTTTTCTCATTTGATGAAGAAAGGTGCTAGATGGAGGAGTTCATAGCTTATGATTGGATTTTCTACCCTAACCACTCGTGTTTTCTTATGTGTGGGAGTTTATATTCTCATTAGAGGCAAGTTTTATAACTTTATCCACGTTTATTACTTATCATAAGCTTTCTAGATCATGTTCTTGCTTCAAAATGATGATCCATGCACTAAAAAGCTATGCTTGACTTGGATTTCGATTTTTATAATGTTCCCTATTCTAATTTCAGTTCTAGATGAACCTGTGATCATGTGTATGTTATTCCTAAGGTATAATATGACTTGTATCAGGTTGGTTTGACAACCTATGGTGCTAAGCACCTATCAACCAATGGTCAATTTTAGGGTTTTAAGTTGATTTCTTTTATAAACCCATGACCCAATGATGGTACCATTGCAACAACTCTATGGTGTTGTTTTCATGAAAACTGATGGTCGGGAGCAAAGGTGTCAGATGATGGTGACAACCTGGTCACCCCCTTAGGTCAGGTTTTGGATTAATTAGAAGTCTAATGATGAACCATTTAGTACCCTACTGATGTTATCAATCAATGATGACATTGGCTTAATATTTGATGTTGATTAATATATAAAGTGTTGATCTAACAACCTATGGTGATTTAATGGTCATTAATGATGGTGGATTAGGTATGTACAACCTATTTTGATTTAAGCATTGTAGTTGTAGCATCAAATAAGCCTTAGACCAATGGTTTCTTGGGTCACTTGATGCAATGGTCGAATCTATATTGTAATTGATGGTTTTAACATATGAACTTGAACCAATGGTCAAGATCTAATTTTTATTCCTCCAATAAAGTGGAATGATGGCTAATGTAATATTTTGGTCCTAATACTATGATTTATATGGATTCCTTTGTATGATCAACTTAAGGAGCTTACTTGTTGACAATGGATGGCTTATTTTAACTGAACAGTCGATTGTGGGTTTTACCCTACTCTCAATGGAACTTTTTGTGTTGTTAATCAAGGGATGTCTAGGGTTAGATGGTGACTGTTTCTATAGAAAAAATCAAGGACTTCATAGGTGGTTTATCCAAGGTGTTTACTTATGTAAACAACCAATGGTGTTACCTTTTAAACATCCAATGGTTCTGGGTGACATTTTGGTATGGTGATATTGGTTGAATGATGACGAAACAAATGGAGGTTTACCCTTAATAAGGTATTCTTACCTATTCACTCATATTAATAGAAGGTAAGATAATCATATTATGTTGATATGTAACCTAATGAGGTATAGCTTGTTATACCTAGCTTTAATATAACTAAATGATGGTAATTGGGTATGAATGGTCCTTGAATGACTAATACAATCATGAAATACTTTGTTATTGTTGTTGAAACCCTAGTATGCTATAACCTAATGGTTACACCTTGATTTATGCATGGCTTCATACTTGAGAATGTATGGAATGTGATGGTGATGCTTCGCCTTATACATCCATGATCCAATGGGGATGTTGTGAGTTAGGGTTTGGGTATAAGTGATGATTAGTAACATCGATATAATTTATCATGTTGAACCTAACTCTAATGCAAATAGATAAATATGAGTATTCATGTTTAACATTCTTATATGATGGAATGATGGTGGAATAACCTCCTTAACATGATCATAACCTAAATGTGTTAATTGGTGGTTATCATAGCCACATGGTTGATACTTTCTTATGCTAAACATGTGCATTATGAATATGATGAGTGTTAATCATATCTAGATTCCTTGCATGTTGATGTAATAAAGGAATATTCTTAATGTTAATATAACCATGCTATGATTGTTTATGAATATCTCCTAGATCATTAATGCAATATTGTGTTGATATGGTGTATTATATGTAAGTGATGTTGTTGAGCCTTTCTATAAGGCATGCAAAGATAATGATGATCTTATAGGGAATAGTATGATGGTATTAATTACCTTTGGGCATGGTTGAGCCCTGAATGAGGCGTAATCCTTTTGTGTTGATAAGGGTTAATACCTTGTGATATTGTGAAAAGGATTTATATCATGTGATAGTATGATGGTCTTAATGACCTTTGGGCATGGTTGAGACATGAATGAGGTATAATCCTCTTATGTTGATAAGGGTTGATACCCTGTGATATTGTGAAAAAGATTATTATCTTGAGATAGTATGATGACTAGTGTGGTCTCATGAATGGCAAGTGAATAGTACCATGTGATGATGAGATGAGAAATTATGTTTCACATGTTTTATATCTTTTAAAAGTTGTGATATTTATATGCTTTCTAGAAGTGAATTAGGGTTTGTACGTCCAATTATTTGATGTAGCCTTAATTCACCCAATTGGCATAACTAATCAAGGAAAACTCTAATCATGTAGTGCTCTATGCCATAGATCTATGTGAGTGTCATAATTTTCCAGATGGTGAAATGAGTATTCCTAAGGGAAATTCAGAGTGCATATTGTTGAGTATGTGGGGGTGGCAAGTTGAGGATATATCCTTGTCATCCACAATGCAAATTGTGGAGGTTGTATGTGGTCATGCCTCATACATCTGATGTGATTGAGAACGGTTGCGATCGTGTCTTGGAGATTATATATGTGACAAGATTGGAGGACAACTACAGTTGTACCTCAGATGGTAGGGTATGCGTACCCACCTCCTTTTACTAGTGTCATGACCTGTATTAAGGGCAGACTAGGTTGTTAGCGACTTGACCTTATGTGTCACTATGGCTGACCTGTATTGACTGGGGGCGGAGAAGATCTTAGGAGTCTGACTCTTCCTAGATCTTTTATGGCACTGATTTTGAATTAGCAGTGGTCAGTTGGATTTTGAGTGGTATCCTCAAATTCCTTAGGGCATAATAAAAGATGTAAGACAGTCGTGTAGCATATTTGTTTAGGGTTATACACAACATTTCACATTGGATGATAACCCTTGTTTGTTATATTTACATAAAGATGATGATTAGTGCAATTAAGAGATAGTAGATATACTTAGGTTGTGGATATGCTTAAGATTGTAGGTGTGTACATATAGTAGTCATGCTTATGTTGATAACTATACTGCTATTGCTGATTATAATCATGATGCTAGATATCTCATGGTGTTAGTTATGTTTAGCATGCAAGCCATGCCTTTGTAACTAGAGATGCATATACCACTAATCATGATTATCCAGATAGTTGTGCTTATGTTGTTAGCTCTTCTTATGATGTTGATATGTTCAATGAATCATACATGCTCATGTTTTTAGATATGCTTATGTGGCTAGACTTATTCATAATGATAGAGATTCTATGTTACTAGACTTGCTCATGATGCTAGATATGCATATGCTACTGAATTGCTTATATTGTCAACAAGATAAATGATGATAGTCTGGCTAATTATGATAGTTATTACCTGCCCCTTTATGTATTTTGTTAATCATCATTATTACTGAGCTTATTTGTTAGATCTGACTAAACTGCTTAACTATTTAATTACTTAAAAATGTTGTAATAAATAAATGTTGTTGGAGGTAATATCTCTTGTTGGGACATGGGTCTCACTCTTGTGGTTTGCCACATTTTTTTAGGTAATCAGAAGTGACAAAAACAAACATGTGGTAAAAAAGAGGAGCTATAGTAATGAATCTTTGAGAAAGTTGATTAGATGTCTAGTGTGTCCTAGAGTCATCCTTGTACTCTCAGGTCTAGGTAGAAAAAGTTTGTATATGGTGTTTCAAACAAATCAGAATTTTTGTAGCATGTTAATACTTGTTTTGGTGACATATACTAATATTTTTCTCCTGTGTATATATGTTGTGGCTAAGGCGATAGACCAATTTGTATCAAATTCTTGGCATAGTATGGATATAAGAAAGATGTTGGGCTCTTATGCAAATGTTTTTGAGCGGGCGTTGATGTTGAAATTGGTTTTAATTTACCCATATTTTTGGGTATGTGATTCATTAGTGATTGATTGTGTTTTATGTTTTGTGTAACCTCATTTAGTGTAATAGATTCTCACAAAATCACTAACCCAGTCAACCATTTAACCATCATTGAGCATCCCTTGTTTCCAAAATTTGGTAAATCTTGCTCAAATATGGTTGAATAATATACCATTTTGATAAAAAAAAAACTAGATCTATCCAATAAAAATGGTACCTAGGCCTAGTTCTACTCAAGGATCCTACCATATTCCAAAATGCATGATGTTCATGTCTTTTTTAAATGATTTATGCTATTTTTATGTACAAGAAGATCTTTTATGTCTTAAATCACCTTTGTTACTATGGACTAGTATGATTTGAAGAACGAAAAACCAAGATCCAACCTTGATTTCATATGTGTACCTAAATGTGATCTTTTGACTCTAAATGATGCTTCATGAGGACTTTAATGCTAATATCCTTAAATTTATACTCAGACTTGGTTATATTTTCCTCAAATCATAATGCTTGATCTAGAGTGTTAAGTTATATTTTTAAATGTGCCAAGATTCAAACTTGTTCACAATTATAAACTAGTTCGACTTATTGAAATGAAATGTACAATGAAATTGGACATTTATGGACTCTTCATGATGATCTATGAACATTGTGCTATTGTTAGATCAATAATTCTCAAATGATTATGTTGACCCCTAAATGCGATGTGGATCACTCGTGTACTCATTTTGTTACTATGTGACCTAAATAATGCATGAAACAAAACCTTAATGCACATGTTTCTAATTTGAGATTTAACCTTGTAAAAATATCACCCTAATGATCATACCTTCTATTTGATATATTTGAATCAGTAATATGTTGATACACATGACACAAATCCTTAAGTTAACATTTTTATACTCTAACGATGACCATCTCATATGAAAATGACTTAATGTAACTAAAATGGATGTCATAATGATTAAGTCATTAATCTTATTCAAATATTATGTTTTCTCCACTATGATTGTGAAACCCTAATCTTATTATCTGTATTCACTCTAAGTTGAGAATCTAAGATGAAATTTCATGTACATTGGGGATGTTGAAATCAATGTGGAAGAAAATGGTATGTAAATTAGGTGAAACATCTTAGACCCATGAATATGACAAATATGGCTAAATCATGTTTATTTTAATCAATGCAATGATTTTTTATGTCAGACCCTAAATTGTATGACTCTTATTAAAGACTAAATCAAGTTAATCTATGCTAGTTTTGTCAACAAGGTACGCTTTATCCTCCTACTGGTTAGACTGGTAGTATTGAATCTTGCTAGTATGTATGTAATCTAAATGCTTGATTATATGCTTATTTGATCTACTTGTTCCCTATGATTACTAATTTAATGATTATTTTTATATATTGAACAAACCTAAATACATGATAATTAATATCCATTATACAACCTTGTGCACCTTCCTATATTCTAGAGGTAAGGACATAAGGGATGGAGTACCTACTTTATTTATCATGCAAGGGTAGATCATGTTGTTGGGAGGGTTAACTTGTGATGCTTAGTCTTGTAGTTGCTCAAGTTGCAACATATGTTACTCCTAGTGTTGCTTAAATGACCTTAACATACCCTTTTATTTGAGAAGCTAGTCAAAGGCCTTATGATGTTGTTGGTGTAATGAAAATGAACTTAAATCATGCTTGCATATTAAAATAGAAGTCCTAAATGTTGTTGCTTTTTTCTTATTATTACATTAATGGTTGGCTAAGAAATTATGTTCTCTTGTACCTATAGTTTGATATCTTTTATAGCGTAACTCACACAGTTGTGTTGATGTCTTCTCACACTATGATTTTAAAGTACACAATAATCTTTGCTTCCATTCTAATATGATATATTTTCCTATATATATGATGGTCATCATGCAATCAAAATGTAATATCCATATGGTTTGAAATCTATAAGAGTTATGATCTAAATTATAGGTACTAGTTAGTTTCTTTTCTGCATATACCATTGTTGTTATTACATTAAGATTTATTATGTTGTCTTTTTCATCATGTATATGTTCTATGAATGTGCACCATCCTAAGTATGAATGTTCGGATCCTTTAGCTATCAACTTTCTATTCATTTGGAGTCTAGATTTAGGTAATAAATAGTTCCATGACAAAATGATTGATAAACAAAGTGTGGGAACGCCAAAGTGTGGGCATGGCAAAGTGTGATGCACTATTTATCTCATGGAATTGGTGAAAGTAGATATGTGGGTTTGCTAAAGCAGGGTGCATATTTTAGATAGTATTAAGTACCTAGAGACATATAGATGGTTATGACAAGGGGTTATGCATTCATCTATCAAGATTTGCATTAGATGCAAATAAAAATGTTTCTTACCTAAATAGTCAAGTTGTAGGTAATAGTTACAGCTAACTCATGATTTGATGAAATATGGTTCTTTTCTCATTAGAAGATTTTATGATGTAGATCCTAATGACTTAGTCGTGAGAGATATTAATTTAAAATAAAATAGTGGGATCAATATTCAATTAAAGATCCAATTAATATCAATTAAAAATTCAAAATCATATATGAACTCCTACAAATAATTCATTTTGATCACATGGTGACTAACACACTAACAACGTTTCACTATGGTTATTCTTGGAGAAGGAAAATTAAGTGGAAATAACTTCAATGACTGGTTCAATATAGAGAGAATTGTTCTCAGAGATGAGCTTATGCTCTATGTCATTGATACACCAATACAAATTGAACAAAATCCTAATGTGCCTAGGGTGGAAAGGAAATATTATAAGAAGTATTCGAATGACAGCATGGGCATCAAATGCCTTATGTTATTAACCATGAATCATGAGGTTCAGAAGATACATAAGAATATGATTGTTATTTAGATAATAACACACTCCAGTTACATGTACCAAGAACAAGCAAGGAAAGAGAAATATGATGTCTCCAAGGCATCATTTAAGCCCAAGATGGGAGAAGGAGATGTAGTTGGATCACTTATACTCAAGTAAATTGGGTATATAGAAATTTTAGCTAGACTGTGATTTTGTTTAGGCCAAGAATTCATCACAGAAAAAATTGTGCAAGTTGTCGGATTCATACAAACAATTTATCATGATATACAACATGAACAATTTCATTAGACTACTAACAAAGCTACTTGGCATGTGAAGAACAGTTGAGGGGAAAGTGAAAGACAAGACAAATTTTGTGTTAATTGTCACTAGAGAAATGAAATTCCAAGGGAAAAGGAAAAGACAAGAAAGGATCTAAGCTGGAAAAAAGTGTAAATCTTCTACATTTAAGGCAAGAGGAGTAGGTAAATAAGGCAATTGTGACCATTGTCACTAGGCTAGACATTGGAAGTGAAATTGTCCTCTATACCTAAAGGAACTAAAGAACAAGAAGAAGGGGATAGGGACCTTCACTTTAATTATGTAAGTTAACTTATCTACTTCTCTAGAACGGGTATTGGATACCATATGTGGATGACATATATGTGAAAATATATAGGATCTAAAAACAAGTAGACCCTTTAAGAAAGGGGAGGTTGAATTACATGTTGCAAATGAAGCAAGATTTTCCACCATTGTTGTATGGACCTACTAATTATCTCTGCCTAGTGGGCTTGTAATTATGCTAAAGAACTACCACTATGTACCTGCCATACATAGAAACATTATCTTTGTGTTCTATTTGGACAACAAAAGTTTTCAATTTCTAATAAAGAACAATCAAGTTTCTATTTCAAGAGATGGTATGTTCTATGGTAGTCCCTTGATGTCTTAAAGTCTCTATTAATTAGAACTTTATATGAATGTATATAATAGAGATACCCAGAATCTTAAACTTGATGAATTAAACAAAACTTATCTATGGCATTGTTGTCTAGACCAATATATTGGAAGTGTATTTCTAGACTCCATAAAGAACAGTTTTTAGATTCTTTCATTTTTAATAAATTGAGACATGCAAATGTTGTTTGTTAGGGAAGATAAAAAAAACAAGTGTTTACTGGAAATAATGAAAGGGAAAGTGACTTATTAGCACTTATATATAATGAGGTGTGTGAACTATTTAGAAAAAATGTTAGAGTTCAGCATTAGTACTTCATCACATTTACTAATGACCTCAGTGGGTTTGGTTATGTTTATCTAAAGAGACACAGGTCATAATCCACTGAAAAGGTTCAAGGAATTCATGAATGAAGTGCAAAATCAACATGGTTAAAGAATTAAACCACACTAATCAAATCAAGGTGGTGAATACTTATGTCAAGAGTTTAAGGTCGTTCTGAGGGATTGTGGTATTGTATCACAATGGAATTCACTTGGAACAGCATAACATAATGTTATATCAGAATGAAGGAATTGCACTTTGTTGAATATGGAATGCTCTATGATTAATGTTATTATTATTCCATATTTTGGGGGATATGCTCTAGAATGTGCAATGTTTACACTTAACCATGTATCTTCCAGACTAGTTCAAAAGGCACCACATAAGAAATGGAACATATCTCTTATATGAAGACTTTGGGTTGTGAGTCTCATGTCAGGATATAGTATTCTTAAAAGAATTGAACCAAATATGACAAATGTCATTTTGTTAGATACCTTAAGGAAACCAAAGGATATTACTTCTATATTTGATCTGAAAATTTGTTCTATTCCTCAAATATATATTGACTTAGTGGGAGGGAAATAGAACTTAAAGAAGTTCAAGTCCAACAAGATGACATTGAACCTACGGAGGTTGATAAGGAACAAGAAAACCCAAGTTGTTGTGGAATCTCAACTTCCTCCTATAACACAAGAACCTCAAATGCCCAATATGGAACATCTTGAGCCATAGAGATATGGATGTCTCATTATCCAACAGGATGATGTTTTCGTCATTGATGATGGTGAAACAACAACCTATACTGAGGCTATTAGGGATCAGAGTTTGAAAAGTGGATAGAATCATGAGATTTAAGATGCAATCCAAGCATACCACCAAGGTATGGACCTTGGTGGATCCACCCAAAGGAATAAAACACACATGGTGCAATTGGGTAGTCAAGAAGAAGATTGACATGGATGGTAATGTACAAATCTATAAAGGTTGATTGATAGAAAAAGGCTTCATACAAGTTCAAGGTGTTTGCAATAATGAAAAATTTTCACTAGTTGCCATGGTTATATCCATAAAGATAATGGTTGACATTGTATCTTATTAAGACTATGAATCTAGCACATGGATGTTAAAATTGCAAGTCTTAAGTAATTTCCTTAAGGATGTGTCCATGACATAACTAGACGTTTTAATCGGTCAAAATGATCTCAAGAAAATTTATAAGCTACAAAGGTGAAATATGGATTCAAGAAAACATCTCGAAGGAAGAATATTCATTTTGACAAGATAGTCAGTAAGTTTGACTCTATTCAAAATTGAGATGAACCATGTGTTTATAAGAAGTTTAGTGGGAGCATAATTACAATTCCTATTTTATAGATGACATACGATTGATGGGGAATGACATCCCTACTCTACATTTGGTTAAAACATGGTTAGGAAACACATTCTTTGAAGGACTTAGGGGAAGCATCTGATATATTAGGAATCATGATCTATAGAGATATATCTACAAGGCTTCTTGGTCTAAATCAAAGTACATGCATTGATGATATGCTGAAAAGGTTCATCATGCAATAGTCTAAGAAAGGAAAACTAACCCATATATCATGGAATAAGTCTCTATAGAGATCAATGTCCAATATCTTATGAAGATAGGGTATGCATGTGAAAGATTCCATATGAATTTGCAATTGAATTTATCATGTATGCAATGTTATGTATGTGCCATGACATCTTGTATGCTTTGAGCATGAAAAGTAGGTACTAGTCAGATCCTGGTGAAGGTCATTGGACCGATGTAAAGAACATCCTTAAAGTACTGAGAAGAAGTAATGATCAATTCTTTATTTACACTAGTGATGAAGAGTTGGTTGTAAAATATTATATCAAAAGCAAGTTTTAAACTGAAGAAGAGAAGAAAGAATGAGGGTGGGGTCAGAATTCCATCTTGATTCGAGCAAATATGATCAATGATCATGATTGGATTTTGTGTTTTTCCACAAAGGGGGTGGAACTGTGTGCTAGAAAAATTCTAACAAAGAGATGGTGGTTGATTCTGCAATAGAGGCCAAGTACATTAATGCCTTCATTTCATCAAAGGAAGCTAAATGGATCAAGATATTCATTGGTGAACTAGGAGTGGTTCCATCCATTGACAATGTAGTAGATCTATATTGTGACAAGAATAAGCTATTGTAAAAGCTAAGGAACCCAGATCACATCAGTGTTCAAAGAATATACTACAACACTAACATCACAATGAGAGATTGTGTAGCGATTAGAAGTGAAGATTTGCATAGTACCAACTAAAAGCAATGTCATTGACCCTCTGAAAAAAACACTTTTGCAACAAAAGAATGACAACCATGTTAAATTGCTTGGACTTAGATTCATAAGTGATTGACACCAGTACCAGAGAATGGTGGTAGTATGTCCTGAGCCAATCATATGATGATTGTAACGGTGAACCTTTAATTTATTTGATTATTAGTAAAGGAAATTCCAATTTTTATGTTTGATTCAATATGAGGTAATGAATAAACATAATAACGTCCTATGAATGAAGGTCTCAATGACATGTGATCCAGGTTGAGCACCTAAACATGAGGTCATGTGTATTCTAAGAGTATTAATTCTTGTCTTGACCCCTATCAGATTATATTGTGAAACTAGTACAACAATTATAAACTAAGATTAGTATGCATGTTGACTGATGAATACGTCACATTATTTAATGTACTGGAAAAACACATGGGTACTTATTATTTAATGTACTAGAAAAAATCAACTTGAGTGTGATACATGGAAGCTATAAATGACAGTTGGAATCATATATCATGTGACAATGGTGATTGTGGTCCTTAGACCTGAAGTCACTGGAATGACCACATGTGGTTCAATGTACTTCAAAACTACTCAACATGAACATGAATGAGGGTTGTCATACATGTGTTTGGGTGCACTATGACTCCCCTATCATATTATATTGTGAAACTAGTACAACAATTATAAACTAAGATTAGTATGCATGTAGACTGATGAATACGTCACATTAGTCATGATATCGGATATCAAGTCAAACACATAGGTACTTATTATTTAATGTACTGGGAAAAATCATCTTGAGTATGATATATGGAAGCCATAAATGACAGTTGGAATCATATATCAAGTGACAATGGTGATTGTGATCCTTAGACCTGAAGTCACTGGAATAACCGCATGTGGTTCAATGTACTTCAAAACTACTCAACATGAACATGAATGAGGGTTGTCATACATGTTTTTGGGTGCACTATGAAACATGTGGATGATTGTGAGTGATGTGCATGGAATTTGTCCCTCCTAATGGATTGATATCTTAGAAACTTCATGAGTGAGACTATGAAATGCATGGCCATTCTCATGTGAGTCAACATGTGATGTTGAGCTCATACATACCTCAAATAGTCTACTCCATATCAAGGAATAAATATTGAACATTATGAGGATGACACTTTCTAGGACTTGGATTCAATCTAGATATTGGAGAAAAAGGGATTATATGATCATTGTAACACTGGAAAAATTACTAGATTGAAATTGTTCTCCAACTTCTCCAATTACTTTAACAACATTGATGTCTTTCTAGTTGCCAATCATTGTATACAAAATCATAATATTTTTATAAATATCACTACCAACGTAATTTAGAGCCTATAGAGTTACATGCATGACATGAACATGAACAAGATGTATAATAATGGACACATTTTAATTATTTCTAAAAAGTTTTAGGAAATCATTTGCATCCTTGATGGACTGACTAGAAGCCCATTCAATCCACTAAAAAGTATAGTCGCCCAATTGGATATGCTGGTCAATCAATTGGATTGTCCAATTGATTCATAAGGTTGAGATATGCCATTTAATTGACTGGCTAGCCCAATAACCAAGAGGACTATATCACCAATCGATCGATGGGTTGTTCTAGTCGCTCGACAAGACTGGATTAGTACATTGATGTAGAATGTTCTAACCCGATCTAGTTGATCAACTAGATGTCTTTAGTAGGTTGCTATAAAGTATCCCACCTAGTCCAATCGATTTACTGGACTAAGCCAGTTGATAAATCAATTATTAGTATGTAGGTTGCTAAAAGGCATATTTTGTATTTTCATTTCTTAAGGTTTATCAGTAATCCTATTGCATGCCTTTCCTATAAATAAGGGTATGATGACTAGGGTTATGGTTAAAATTTGTTACACCTTTGGTAAATCTATCAACACCTACAAGGAGAGGTAGTGGTAGGGATAAGGGAAGATTGTGAAATACTAGCACATTGTCAATGAGAAGGCTTGATCCTCCCCTACCAACTCGTATAGTGCAACATGGAGTTCCACTCATTTGCATGGACAATATAAACACATAGACATGTTTGTGGCTAAGTTGGTAGCATGTCACCAACAACCTCCTCCATCTATATTCTTATGAGTGGCTTTGTCAGATACTCTGTGAGTTATATCTCACATCCCTTTCTTTCTAATATATCATTGTTGACGAGATCTATTCATGTATATGTGGGTTATAAATAAAAAAATTTTGCTTCTACTACACATGTCGCATCCTCATAGCCCTAAACTAAGTCCATGTGGCCAGTCAGTGGCAAGTGTAGATGGAGAAGATCAGAAGCCTAATTGTCTAAGGCTAGCATAAACCAAACATATTACAAAATAGATGACTTCATCCCTTTATTTGTAGGCAAGTGTCATCTCCTCCTTGTGAATCAGGTTTTCAACACCAATTAAAGATGATGTTTTAGTTACTATTTAAGATTATTACTAAACATCTTTAGATATTCAAACTTAAACATATGAATCCATAAGAATAGATGATCCATTATTATAGACGTTAACATGCATATAGAAATGTGTATGGGAAATACAAGTATATGTATTAGTAACTTAGTTTAACCCTAGTGCTATTAACTTGTTTAGTAGCGTACTAGATAAGAGACTTAAAATAATCGAATGGCTAAAAGATATAATACTTAGGTATGGCAATGGCATATATATTTGGATATGTTACCATGGTGTTATGAAACTGTTAAATATATATATATATATATATATATATATATATATATATATATATATATATATATATATGTGTGTGTGTGTGTGTGTGTGTGTGTGTGTGTGTGTGTGTTGTAGTGTGATACAATTTATAAACTGAGTAGTTTTCAAGAATTGCATTTCAAACCCAAAATAGCCTTTTGAGAATTAAGAAATAGATACACATATAGGAATGTGTATATATAACATGATAAATAGAAGTAAATATGGATCTTAGGATTAATATATATGTCTAATGGAACATATATTTATGTAATAACATTAAAATCCTAAGATGTCATTAGGTGTTTGATAAATGCATATTTATCCCCTCTTCAGTCCATCTTTTGGTTCATTTATTTAGGGTGTTATGTTAATTTTTCTTAAAATTAGGAACTAATTGAAATTTCATTACTTTTTAAAAAATAAATTGGCAATTCATTCATCCCATCACCTGGGTTTGAACTCATGACCTCTCGGTCTTACATCATCACTTTTACCACTGGGGTGCCACTTCATTGGCTAAAACAATTAGCCATTCATTCATCCTGTGGTCGGGGGGTTTTGAACCTGAGACCTCTCGATCTTACATCAATACTTTTACATCATTACTTTAATCTCCTTAGTTAGATTTTTTATCATTTTTTGTTCACATTTTGTAAGTTCCACACTCATTCACATTCTATCATTTACCAAGTGCAAGAACTTACTTCACCACTCAGAGAGTCAGAAGGAGGGAGGCTTCCATTACACACTCTCAAACTTTCTATGATTCCATTCGATTAACTTGCCTCACCAATTGATTGAATCGTGTGGCTAAAACAAAAACCTAGTTGATCCTCTCACTTAGACAAACAATTGACTCTCTTCATTCCCAAAAGGCATGCCACTTTGATGAACCAATTGAGTCAGTAAGTGGATTATTTGACTCAGTGTGCAAACTGATCGTCTCAATCTGCCAACCCCTGACTGGAGTCCCTTATATCCCAAGTATTGCCCAATCACATCGACCCTAAAATAGTCTATGTTTCCAACAAACTTATGGTTTTGACTCGCTTCCTCCAGATCCACACAAACATCCCATTTGACTAACTGGGAATTCCATTCGATCGATTGGAATCTACAAGATAGACTTTAAAGCTTCTGCGAGATACATTTAGCCACATTCCTATGGTTTTTCACCCCTCTTTACCCCTACAAAAGGATAGGGGACTCCACAAAGAAAGAGGGTTTTCTTGTAACTCTTATACTTCATTCTTGCATCAGAATTCTAATGTTATTTTTGTAATTTCAACAGATCTTCTTATACACAAAGCAAGGATTGAAGAGGATAGTCATTTGATTATCGCAAGATCAAAGTCCAATATTGATTGGATTCTTCTTTTATCACTAGCCTACAATTTCTTTCCTCCTTTTTGAAAAGATCTAAAGAGGGGTTAATAGATATTTATGAAATATTTTGACAAATAAAAGCAATAGGCAAGAAACCAAGGATGAGACAAGATTTAGAGTGGTTCTGTCAGAATCAGTCCACTACCTAGTTGTTTCCAACTAGGATTTCCAACAAATAATTTTATTAATTTATCTGTGATGACAAATTACAAAATAGTTGTTGCAACAAAACCCTCTTCTTTATCGGCCATGAAAGAGAACCAACCAAGCCTCTTCTTTTACGGACTCCAAAGCACCAACAGATGAGGAAGAGAATTGGATGCTGCCTCTTCTTTTACGGACTCCCAAAGCACCAAAGAATGAGGAAGAGAACTGGATGCCACCTCTCCTTTGACGGACAATGGAAGAGTACCTTCTCTTGTGAGATCCTAGAGAGCCTTCTCCTCTTGAAGTAGTCCAATCACAGTTAAACAAAAGTAGAATGAAGATGGGAGAAAGTAATAAGGATATTACAACGATCTTTTCGTATGATATACAATTAAAAACTATTGACAAGTGATGATGATCTTTTTCCACAAAGTTTAGGCAAAGTTGAATTTGGTGGAAAGCACACTAAACTAAAGCTATGTTATAGTCTAGATTGATGGCAATATGAAGTATAAGGACTAAGCACTTTGAGAAGGATGCAAGCTCAATTGTATTTCAATGTATATGCAATTTGTTTTCTCAAAAGTTGTGTTTAAGTGTCCTATGACCACTACTATTTATAAGAATGGTTTACAAGTGGCTAGGACAACTTTGGGAGTGTCTAGAGTATTATGGATGGCCAGCTAGCCTTTGGGATGAAATTAAATAAGTTGCATTGGCTAGTTTGATCGTAATTAATTTTCATTCTAGAAAGTGCACCAGTCGACAAGTTTTTCAATTGGAAGTGCCTCAATAAACTAATTATCATCCTATCATGTGCTAAGTGCAAAAAATTTCCAACGGCTACTTCTTGGTCAAAAGGAGTCACAAAGGCTCTTTGTTGATAAACAAAGATTTTGACTGAAGGTTTTTTTGGTCGGAAATACGTTCGACCGAGTGTATCTCAGTCCACAAAGTTCCTCAATTGAGAAACTTTAAAATATGTGTAAACATTTGAAAATCCTATCTAAAGATTTTTCTAGTGTTATCTACCTATCCAAGACACTTAATGTTGACATATGAAAAGTTTTGAGACAGATGGGTTTGGTTTCGGAAGATCAACTCTTCTCCTTACATCATATCTATCAAGTTCTATGAAAACATGTGAATATAAATATATTCATAGTACAACTTGGTTTGCAAGCATCCAAATATGTAGAGTTTCATAGTCTTGCAGTTAGATCTTGACTTAGTTCCTTGATCTCCTGAAATATTCAATACATGTGTTAGTTTTACAATTTGGGAAATATTTACATCATCAAAATATGAGTGTGGCATATCCAAAAAGCCAACAATATCTTCCCTTTTGATGATTATAAATATTTCCATAAAATAAATTGAAAGTAGACATTTTGAACTTCTTAAATTTAAATTTCTTTCGTGATAGCCAATTTATCTCATGGATTATTCTCCCCCTTTTGTCGAAGTAAAAAAGGGTCAATACTTTCCAATGCTCCCCCTCAAGGTGACACCCCCTGACAAGATAATCATTTTTGAGAGGGAAAAGCTTATACTCGATGTATTAATAATAAAAATATACCAATAGATGGGAAATCCAAAAATATAGACATTAAGGCATAGACAAAAAGCCATATGATCAAGCAACATTAAAAGGTAGTCAAATTGCCAATGAAAGAAATTTTAAGTCCTTCATGACAAAAGATCCCATAAAGTGCCGATATCAAAAAGAGACTCTAAACCAATGGTCATGAATGTTAAGTTCCATGATGTAGAGATGCCATGAAAAATAAAAAATCAAAACAAAAGTGATTTCTCAACCATTTTCAAGGGATGTTAAGCCTAGAAATGATTATAGAATTCATCAAGCATAAAAATGAGGTTAACAAAAAAATCCACTGCCCAAATATAAGGGATGTTAAGCCCATATTGATATATAGAATCCATTAAGCATAAAAATGAGGTCAAAAAAATATCTCTAGACAAAATAGAAGGGATGTTAAGCCCATATTGATATCGAGAGTCCATTAAACAAAAAATGAGGTCAACAAAATATCTCTAGAACAAATATAAGGGATGTTAAGTTCATATTGATATAGATACTCAATTGTAAGAACAAAAAGATATTCAAGTTATATTAAATGATGATGTGCTCCCCCTTAATCTCTGACCAAGTAAATAGAGATCAAACAAAAGAAAAAAAAAATGAGCTTATTGTGATGTCCATTTAAGATCCCAAACTCCATGATAAATCATTCATATCTGAAGTAGAGATGAGAAATCAAGTAAAAATTCAAAATCGAGCTTTAGAAGATTCAAAATGAATTCTCTGATATGCTTTCGTTCGAGAATACCATCGAAAAATGTACTATAGACACATAAATAAAGGAATTTGCTATGAATGATTTCTTGCCTCTTTGTTATCTCAAGATAGAAAGTATGAAGCTAATATGATACCCCCCTAGTGGGATACTCCCCCTAAATATGATGTCCAAATAAATATAAATACAATAAGCATGAATATGATGGCATATATCAATATCAAAATTATTTTAAAACAAGGCTCATGATCTTTTTATTTATTATCTAGAGAAAAGTTATGATACTCAAAATAATTTTCTATTTTTTGTTTCTTCTTAAATGACATGGGAATGCATAAATTTGAAATATTTTTTCTATTTGGAAATTTATATAAACACTTATTAAGATTTTCATTTTTCATGGCAAGCATCAAAGAACTTTTAGTAGTAATGTTTTATTTAAAATATCATATTATTTTAAATGCATGAGCTTAATAAAAATATTTGTGAATTGCAAGCACCACAACATATATTTATATGTGTCTATTAAATTATATTCCTATCAAGTAGTTGTGGTAATAAAAATAAATAAATAAACAAATTTACATTGTTCAGAAATCATGGAGAGTGAAACATATTTAATCAGAATGTGAATAGACTACATGAAAAGAGATTAACAATATGAATTATGGCAATGCCTTGGACTTGTCAATTTGAATTATGGAAATGCTTTGAACTTGTCAATGAGTTTGAACGATGCACTCCGTGTCTACAAAAACTTCTTTGACCAAAGAAAACTTAAGAGAAGGAAGCAATTATTGATATTAGTTAAGAGAATAAAAATTGGAAGCTCAAAGACTTGAAATATTTTTCTTTTAAGACTTCTTTATCACACTTTGTCATTTATAAAAAGGTTGGGGTGATAATCATTACTCTCTCAAAAAACATACTTTGCTCTAATATAATGCTTCTTCTAAAAGTATATTCAGAAATTTTGGTGAAAAATGGAAATATAAAATTTAACCAAAAGAAGCTCTATCATTATATAGGGAGTCAAAATAATCCATCAAGTAATTCATTCTATCATAGGGCCAAACAAAGTTAAAATGCTAAAAATGCACATTTTTAATATAAATGAATAATGCATATGAATCACAAATGAAACTTTGATCAAATTTAATGCAAAGCGAAATTTATTTTAGAAATGCATATGAAGGACCAGGACAAGTGGTTTTTTTAATATTTATTGATTGATCATGATGAAAACATGCATGTGTCTCTTTTGCAATATAATCATGAAGAAAATGATGTCTTATTTTGATATGTTTGGCTTGGCTATGTAAAAAGGAATTATGAGTTAAGTTATGACATTGTTATTTTATGTTACTTGGAACACCAAAATATATTTTTGAATTCAACAGTTGATTGTAATATAAATTACACATTTTGACAAATTCTTTTGATGAAATTTAAGAGTGGTCATAGGAAGAGTGGAATATGAGCCAAAAGAAATTAATATTTCATTGTGGAAAATTACTAATTGAAAATATGGAGCACTTGAATCTTGTCGTATTTACTCCTTTGTAAAGAAACTCACCTCATTAAGAATGGTGGCTGAACAGAGCAACATAGAGAAGAGTTGTTGCCAATTCTCAAATAGTGTCATGTTGCCAAGAAAGGTCATTGAGACATGGGCATAACTTGCACAATAATTAATGCAACAAAGACATCCCTTCTATGGCACTATAAAAATGCTTGTAAAGAAATTTATAATTTTAAAGTGTCTACAATAGAAAATCATTTAGTTCTAATCAGGATTCGTGGAAACAAAGTTCCAATTTTATCATCTTTAACCATGAGAAAATATCACATTTGCAAAAAAAACTTTTTAACCTAAGAGATCAAAACTAACACGTGATAAATTGACTCTAAATATTAATTATAAGATAGTCAAAATAAAACATGATAGTAAATAGACCGGTTAAATTGTATATCAACCAAACTTCCCCTACATTTCAACTGAGAGGTAGTCTGCTAGAAACATTTATCCATTCTCATTTAAATCAAAGCAAATAGAGAGAACAATATTGATTAGATATTCATCATTTTTCTCATCAACCTTTATAAGGGAATTAACAATAGTATCCATTTTCTTTTTCTTTTTCTTATATTTTTTAACCTTTCAGACTTAAATCCAATAAGATCATTTTTAGAAAAAGTAAAAAAAATATTCCATTGTCATCACATTTTTCAATGTTGTAGAAAGTAACAACAGTAACAATTTTCAACTTTATTCGGAGTAATTTTAACAAGTTTCATAAGATTGTCTTTGAATAAAGTAGAAAGATATATCTTATCATTAGTATTTTTATCTTAATCTTCATCATCTGCATGTGCTTCTATATGTGCCCCTTCTTCTTCATTATTACCTTCTTCAAGTTGAGCAATCAGGTTGTTGACTATAGGATGGAAAAATTCATCTTCACTTTCTTCACTTATGTGCTTCTCCAAGGAACTAAATTATTTTTTATAGAAGAAAATATAGCATACTTTTTAGAATTAGTTTCATTTTCTTAAATATGAAATAATTGAAACTTTTTTATAAAACATATTAAGTTCCGTACCCTTGACTTGTAAAGTATCTTCGTATGAAACTAAAAGTATTCTCCATATTTCAAATATGGTTTCACAAGAGGATATTCTATCAAATTCTTTAAGAGATAAATGGTGAATATAAGATACTTACAACTTTGGCATTGAGCATAGCTTTTCTTACTGTTGGCTCGTCCCATTCCTCAAACTTTGTTGTAGGAGGTTCATAGAGGTGGATGATCATGTTCCAAATATCAAAATTGACACCTTTAATGTTTGATTGCATATCCCTCTTACAATGATCGTAGTTGGATCCATCAAATATTTTTGATAGGCTTCCATATTTGTGTTTGATGAGCATGTTGTACCCCATCCTTCAAGACCTATTATTGTTCCTTGAAGACCTACTATGATACCAAATAAAAAGATCTAGATGGGGGGTGGTTTGAATAGAAATTTATAAAATATTTTTGGCAAATAAAAATTGATAAGCAAGCAACCAAAGATGAGATAGGATTTAGTGTAGTTGGTCTACGACATTAGTCCACTACCTAGTTCTTGCCAAATAAGATTTGCAACAAACAATTTTATTAATTTATTTGTAAGGACAAATTAAAAAATTGTTGTTGCAACTAAACCCTCTTCTTTACCATCCATGAAAGAGAACCAACCAAACCTCTTCTTTTACAAACTCTAAAGTGCTGACGGGTTCGAAAGAAAATCATATGTCACCTCTTCTTTTATAGACTTCTAAAGTACTGACGGACGTGGAAGAGAATTAGATGTCACCTCTTCTTTGACAGCCAATGGAAACCACCTTCTCTTGTGGGATCATGGACAAGCTTCTCCTCTTGAACTAGTCCAAACATAGTTACACAAATGCAGAATGAAGATGGGAGAAAGGAACAAAGAGATAACAATTATTTTTTTACAAGATGTACAATTAAGCAATATGGATAAGTGATGATAATCTTATTCCACAAAGTTTAGGCAATGTTGAATTTGGTGGAGGAGGACACTCGCACTAAATCTATGGCTTAGTCTAGATTGATGGCAGTAAGAAGTATAAGGACTAAGAACTTTGAGGAGGATGCTAGCTCAAGTGTATGTCAATGTAAATGCATTGTTTTGCTCAAAACTTGTGTTTAAGTGTCCTGAGACCACTATTATTTATAGGAATGGTTTACAAGTGGATAGGATAACTTTTGGGAGTTTATAGAGTTATGGATGGTCAACTAGACGTTGGGATGAAATTTAGTAAGTTTCAACAACTAGTTTGATCATAATTAGTTTTCAATCTAGAAAGTTACTCGATCGATAAGTTTTTCAATCGGAAGTGTCTCGATCAACTAATTACTCGAATCAGCATGTGTTGAGTGAAAAAGTCTTCCAATAGCTACTTCTTGGTTAAAAGGAGTCACAACAACACTTTCTAAGTCAACAAAGATTCTGACTGAATGTGTTTCCTAGTCGACAATATATTCGAATGAGTGTGTCTCGGTCCACAAAGTTCCTCGATAGAAATATTGTAAAGGATGTGTAAACATTTGAAAATCCTATTTAAAGGTTTTTCTAGTGTGACCTACCTATCCAAGACACTTAGTGTTGACATATGAAAAGTTCTGGAATTGGTGGGGTTAGTTTTGGGAGACCATCACTTGTCCTTAAATCATATCTATCAAGTTGTGTGAAGACATATGAATACAAATATATTCATGGTACAAGTTGGTTTGCAAGCATCCAAATATGTAAAATTTCCTAGTCTTTGTATTAGGGTCTTATCTTAGTTCCTTGATCTCCTAAAATACTTAACACACATGTTAGTAATATAATATGGGAAATATGTGCATCATTGAAATATGAGTGTGTCATATACAAAAAGCCAGCACTTTTGTATGCTTTTACATCCAATTCTGTTGAGTAGTTCTTTATATGGGGTATGGGGTATATCCACATAGCCCATAGTTTCTTAGATTTAAATTAACCCTTAGATTTTACTTGATAGATGTTGTCTTGTTCATTTATCACTGTGTTCTACATATTTATCTCTTGTATTACCATTTGTTAATATTGGGTGAAGAAATCTTAGACGCCTATGATTTAGAATGACAGAACAAAATGCATAGAGCTCTAAAAGAAATCTTGGAAGGATCTCTTTTGAGATGATCAAGAAAGGATCTACGAATACCAACACTAGGATCAATGAGTTTGTGTGAAGCTCGATATTTTGTAATTGTGTTTTAAGAATGTTGTCGCATGCACTCATCTAACTAGTTTGTTTTCAATGAGTTTTTCCAATCTAAGTCTCCACACCGATTATGGGAGCAAACCCCAAACCTAGATATTGCCTCATAATCATTTTATCTCAGTTTTTAACCATTGTTCTTTTAGCAATCTGTATATATGTTCTTAACATAATCATTACGCAGATTATGTTCTTAGTGGAATCTTCTATTACTTTGTTAGCATAGTTTTGTTTCATTTTAGCATAATTCTCTTTTATTCTGTTACTATCATGATCATATCTTCAAAATAGAATTTAAGTTTTTTCTTAAAGTTTGCAATTGTTCATAGCAATCAACATCAAATTCAAAACTTCAATAGTTGTTCCATGGGACCAACCCTTCTATACTAAGAATTAATCAAATTGTCTAAGTGGGTTCTTTTGTCATGAAAAAGGCTTAAATTATAGTAATTAATCCTCCCTAGTTATTTTTGTCTAAATGACTCACATAATTTTGGCACCATTGTTGTGGATAATGATTTTGTTTCTATAACTCAATCCTCTTGGATAATTATAACGTTTACTTCTTTTTCTTCCTGCCGAGTCCCATTCATGTAGTGACAATCCTCTCTGTACTGAGTTTCCATCTATTAGTACTATTTTTTCTTACAAATCACGCTTTTTTTTATTGAATCAAGACTCCCTTTTTATTTTTTCAATCTTTTTAAGGACCAAGAGGTTTTTTCCATGTTTGAAAGATGTTCATTCCTTTCCCCACACTTTTGATCCCAAAATAAATAGGAACTTCCATCATTTGAACTGAAGAAATCGGTATGGAATAGGCAAACAAGAAGTAAACCTTAGAATGAGTGATACCTTGCCTCTTAAAGAGAAGCCCTTTGAGCCGAGAGAGAGGCTAAAGTTTCCATGCTCTGTGAAACTTTGTTGGCTGAACAAGAAGCCTGAGAAGCCATGCTACGTGAGGCTGAATGACAAAAACAAGTTAAGAACTTCTCAGTCCCAAAGACTTCCTATTCTCAACACCTTATTGTGACAACTGACATCACCTATCCCCAATTTGATATCTGCACTTAGTGCATCACTATTCTTCAAGCCAACCCCTTCTCCAATAATGAAGGTGATAGCCACCACCCAAGGCACTAATGTGCCTTTCTCTCACATCCCTCCAATGCCATCGACCTTTAGCCCCCGGGCTTCATAGTGGGAAGAGGATCCTAGCAAGACACTTTCCATGGCCTATAACAACCTCCTCTTTCTCCCTCCACTAGGTCATAGCAAGGCCCACTGTAGCATCCTACTACCCTCTTGGGCATCAAATGTGATGTGAAGAAGATGAATCATGGCCCTAGGATCTAGGACAAGGAAAAATCAAGGGTTTTGGTTGCACCACACCTTCCCACTGCTAACCCCTCCTCGTGGTCCATGATACCTACTTGATACCACCTATTAAACTTTGATCTAAGTCAATGAGGACCTTATTTGTGTCCATTTCCTATGTGGAGTGTGGCACCAATTGTTGGATCCATCATTCATAGTCAAGATTGGTCACTATGGTCAATATCTCTCCCAAATTTCCAAGTAATAAAATATTCCTTGAGAAATATGTATAGATTAAACCCTTGGGCCGTTTGACATGTAATATACAAATTTTATCAAAAAAATGAGATATATCCAATGGAATTGTTTTGTGACCTAATTACACTTGTATTATTTTTTACATATTAAAAGTGAATCTTTGAGATCATTTTCTTGACTAATGATATTAAATACTTGACTATGGTCCAATATGCCTCAAATCATTATTCTTGCATACAATTAGTATGTTTTGACCCCTTACTACCCAAGATCCAAGCTTAATCTCTCTTATGTACTAAATTATTCTTATATGTTGTGAATTTGACACTTATGAACATGTTTGTGATGTATCTTAAACTCTATGATAAATGTGATCAATAATGACTGTAATAATACTAGGAACTCTAGATCATTAAAGTTCGGTGCATGTTGATCCAAAAATCAAACTTGTACTCTATTATGACTTTATTGTATGAGAAGTATCATAGAAGGGGACTTTTGTGAATGTTTAAGGATGCCATCTAAAACTTATGCAAAATACACAAGAAATATGTTCAAAACTACTATGTGACCTCAAAATCATAAACATTTGATGCATTTTTCCTTAAGAACCGATGTGCATTTTTGATGTGCCCTATTGTGACTATGGACCTATAGTTGGCATGAAACATGACCTTATTGCATATTTTTATAAATTGAGTTCTAATATTATACAAAACTTGATCTAATAATTATCCATGTTATTTTAAGACTTCAAAATAGTAACTTGTTCTTTCTAATGGTAAAAAATTAAGCTTGATCTCATTTATACTCTCAAGATGACTATCTTGTATACAAAATTATCCAAAATGACTTAATATGACTATGGTGTTGCCTAAGTCATTAATATTGCTTGAATCTAATGATTTATCCATCAAGATACTAAAACCCTAATCATGAATCTCTAATTTAGTTGAGATGTTTCACCCTAGGTTCTAGATGAATTCATGATCTATTATATAACTTGATGATGATCTAGTATGCACTTTATAGATATTGAAATCAATGTTGAAGTTACCTAGACTTAGCTGAAACATTCAGCCATCATGATAATTCTTAACAAGACTAAATCTTCCTTATGTTAATTGAATCACACTTGTTTGCAATATCTGGATCACAATGTTGACTTGCTTTCCAAGGTATAATCAATTTTTCTTAAATCAAGATGTTAATTTGTGCTCTTAATCAAGGTATGCTTTATCCTCCTATTTTACAGACTAGTGGTATTAAAATCTCTTGTATTAATGTGATTAGAATACTTGGATTATATACTTGATTGTAATACATGTTCCATATTATTACTATTTTATTTTTTCTTGTAATATGTCAAGCAAACCTAAAAACATATTTATAGATGTCCATTATACAACCTTGTACACCTTCTTGTCTTCTCTGGGTAAGGACACAAGGTTGGGTTTCCTACTTGATTTGTAAAGAAAGGAAAATCCATGTTGATAAAAGGTTATTTTGGGATTTGTCCTTGATGTCCCTTATAGATACGTTTAATTCTTGACATTTAGTCTTGTAGTCCCTCACATTAAAATAGGATACATAGATTTAGCTTAAATTCCCTCACATAACCCTTCCTTTGTGAAGTTGGTCAAAGGCCTTATGATATTGTTGGTATAATTTATATGCACTTGTAATATGATTGCTTGTTAAAAATAAAGTGCTTAATGTTTTTCTTTGGTTCCTATAATTACATTAAGTTTTAGCCAAGAAATATATGTTATGTTAAACTTTCAAAATTATGTCTTTTATAGTGTACTTAGAACAATGTGCTATGTATACCCATTTATGATTTAGGTATCAAGTTTTTGATGGTTGTGTTTCCTCTTTTGTATGATAATCGATGTAATTATTTCTATTGGAATCATCTAATGACATGCAAATGAAATATCCATATGGTTAAAATCTAAGGACTACGATATTGATTTTAAGAAGTTGTTAGTTTATCTTATGCATATACCATTGTTGTTCTTATACTATGGTTTAAATTTTTATTCTTTGATGCATATGTTATGTGAATGTGCTACATTCTGAGAATGGATGTGCGGGTCCTTTCACCATTCGCCTTATAGTCATTTTTGGTGTGGATTGGGGTAATAAATAGTTCCATGAAACTCACTCCTATCCGTTATATTATTTTCAAGTTATTAAAAATTAATTCCTAACTCTAGGTGGAATTAATAATGTGAAGAGTTTCTTAGAAGCATAAATACTACCTATCTAGGCAACCTATTTTGAAATCTATATTGCACCCTTTCATAATGTGTATGTGAAGAATCTAAAGGTGGAGTCTATATATAATCAATAGTTGATGGAGACCATACCATATACTAACTTTACAATAAATTTAACAAAATTGAAGCACGATACACCATTGTCAAATAGTTTTGTCTGACCCTAGTATATGCTACATGGAAGGTGCATCATTATCTAATTTTGTACTTTCTTTAACAAATTGCAAGACATGATCCACCCTATTTCTTATATTAACAACATATCCTCACTTGGTGATGTGCGAATGGAAAGTCTTACTATATGAATTTGACATAAATTATGTACCAAAGAAAGTCATCAAAGCACAAGCCTTAGAAGATCACTTGGTAAACTCCATGCTTCCTAAAGAACAAGCATATGAGTATGATTTTCCCAAAGAATACATTCCAATTATTTTTTCATTGTACATCATTAACCTCTCAGATCTAGGCTTGTAGATGTTGTTCTTTGATGGAGTTGTCAATTACAAATGATTTAGGATCAGAGTAGTCCTTCGAGACCCTCATATGGAACATCTTCCTATGAAAAAATGACTAGATTTATGTATAGCTAACTATGTGGTTGACCGGGAAGCATGTATCTTGGGACTCCAAATGCCAAATATCTAGGGGCATATCATCTTCAAGTATTCAATGATTTTCTTCTTATGATCTCTAAAAGTCAAGAATAATTGGAAAACCATCATCATAATTTGATCCCCTACCAAGAGTATATGTCCTCTCTCTCTTTAGATTTCAATAATTATTCTTCAACTTCATGAGATGGGAGCACAATGCCTTCATTTGTGCTTTGTCCACACTCACCTCATCGATTGACATCCAAGATGATAAATGCTTTGCAATTGAAGTTCAAACAATTTCTCAACCCACCTATTGCATGGTCATAGGCATTGCAACCATCCACTAAGAAAGAAAATTGTTCCATGACTCAAATCATTTTTTTAGAAGAAATCTATCCCTAGAAATTTCCCTAGAAGCGACCATCAATCATTTAAACAACAAGCAATGAAATATGTCCTACGAGTGTGGCATCTTTACAATCAAACCCTCACCTATGATGAGTAAACAATATTGAGGCTCAAATTGTCATGAAAGAGCACCATGGAGGACCGTTTGGCACATACATGAGTGGAGTCATGCTTGAAAAGAAGAGGCAAATTATGGCATATTACCAGAACACCATGGAGATGTGTTGGTTTATATACATCTATAAATGTCAGGTGTGCAAGCTCCATGTTGTTGACATCCATGCACTAACAAACCATATTTACAACATTTCCATGCTTGGAACTTCTTTGCTTGCAGTATATATAGGATAAAATAGTTACTTCCTAAATCTTCAACATTAATTCCTTCCTTCTTGTGGCAATTGATTACTTCACTAAATGGGTAAAGTCACCTCCACCAACACTTCAGCACAACATGTGATCAAACTCCTCATGGACAACATCATAAGATAGCATGAATCACCACATGAAATTGTCTCCAACACTGATGTGAACTTCATCTAAAATATGTTAAGGAGTGTTTGAGCTCCTTAGGATTCAAACTTTACTAAAACTTTCTATATCGACTCCATATCAATGGAGCCATGCACATTGCAATTAAGAACATGACAAAGATCCACAAAAAGACAATCAATTCATATGCCAACTAGAATAATAAATTTATAATGTCTCAAAGGGAATGGCATTTTTTATCGAAACTTCCACAAGAGACACATTTTACTCTCTTCTATATGGTATGGAGGTAGTCCTACTAGTGGAGGTCAAGATCCCAACCCTCCACATTCTGCAAGAAGCTAAAATCAAGAGATGGAATGGATCAAGGACTTAATCTACAACCCTAATACACTTGAGTAAAGAAAAATGAGATATCTACATCATTCATAGTGTTATCATTCCTAAAAAGCTCAAGCATTCAACAAGAGGGTTTGTCCTTTCAATTTTCAAGAACGAGATCAAGTATTGTGTGTAACTCAAAATGTTATTACTAAGGGCAAGTTTAATCCTAAATGATAGGGACCCTACATTTTCCATGACATTTGTGACTGGGGAATCCTACACTTGAAGGATAGTAAAGGAAATATTAATCCCTAGCCTCATCAAACACTACTTTTATTGAAATAATGTCCTATGTTGAAATCAAGCCTCTTATAGATCTTTATATGGGCCAAAACTCCCACCTTTAAAACAAACTAAAAGCATTTAAGTACCCCATTGTGTAACATGTGTATGACTATAGTATTTAGGGTCAACACTAGAAGCATATCGTTGACTTGAGAGTTCTACATTGTCCATATATTGGTCATGACTTAACCATTCCATTCCTATGTATATAATATGTTTGTTCAAGATTGATTTCAGGCTTTAGATACATGAAAAGGATCAAATTACACAAGACCTAGCTTGTTCAAGTTAAAGTCAAATGCAATGCAAGTGTGCAATTTGGGAAATCACTCCAAATGACCTTAGAAGATTTTTGTAATCACTTGTATTGATGATATGATTTGTAAGTAAGATGAGAAAAATATGAGGGACACAAAATACCAACGTTTAATCACTCAAAGTCAACTTCAAAAATTTGTCACAGGTTGTTCATTGATTGAGTTGGAAACTCGACCGATCCTAAGACAGATTTTCTAAAGATGACCCATCGGTAAAGTTGTACACTCATAGAACTCGACCGACCGACTTACTGAGCAAATCTATTTTTTAGCTCATCGGTCGAGTTTACTAGAACAAACTCAATTGATAGTTTGAAAATTGGCTGTCTTTTAGTTGATCGGTCGAGTTACCTTTATTGAAACTAAACTGAATGTATTGTAAGGAAAATGTAGAGAAAAGTTTTTATAACCATTGGTGAGTTATTTTGGGTGAAAATAGATCTGTTGCATTGTGGAAAATGGCTATATTTCGACCCTACGTGATCCCCAACTCAAGGGAACACCCCTAGCTATATATATTACCCCTTGGAGCTCATTCCAAGTTTTATCATTCATGCTATTCTAAGTCCTTTCTATAGTTGAGTGTGTTACACCTCCTTGAGCCCCTTTCTCTCTCTAGTTTACACTTCATTTTGTGATTGTGAATGAATTAAGCATATTGTAACAGAGATACTCCC
Organism: Alisma plantago-aquatica; assembly: GCA_963693085.1. Classification (NCBI taxonomy): domain Eukaryota; kingdom Viridiplantae; phylum Streptophyta; class Magnoliopsida; order Alismatales; family Alismataceae; genus Alisma; species Alisma plantago-aquatica. Next base: position 239,404,053 of record OY856415.1, read on the forward strand.
TTGTTCTTATAAAACTCTCATCTTCTCCTACATCCCTATCCCTTTCCTCCATGAAGAAAATGTGAAGCAAGATTCCCCGAGTGAAGGAGGAGTTGTAGTTGTGCCTCTTCAAGGTTGATGAATAGGAGGTAATCTTCTCCAGGTGAAGGAGAAGGCAAAGGCTGAAGATCCAAGAAGAGTGGGAAAGTCCTTGAAGGTGAAGACTCGTGCCTAAGTGGGTAAGACCTTGGTGAAGGATGAAGGCTCTTGCAAAGTGGGTAAGTCCTTGGTAAGGTTTATACTTTTTTTTCTTGGATGGGTAAGTCCTTTGGTGGTCTTGCATTGCAACTCATATTGGTGATAATATAGAGAAAATCACATGCAAAGTCCTAGAGGTTGACCTCTCTAGGTAGTGGACTGACTCTCTCCTAGTTTGGAGAGTGGAACCACTCTACATCACCTTGTCAAGTACTTGCTATCAATAACTCTCATCCTTTCTATTCTTGTTAGATAGGAATTCAAATTGCACTTAAGCTATTGGTTTCCATTTGATATAATTTGAAGGACTGGTCTATTTTTTGAGAAATTTTATCACTCTTTCACCCCCCTCTAGATCCCTAGATCCAACACATAGGTGACTGGCCTAAATCACTCATCAAAAAAGGAGTAAATCTAGAGTAGTCAGACTCTTAAATGTTTAACCTGACACTCAGGCCCCAACAACTACTATATAGGGTCGTTTGTAGTAAACTAGAGTCGATCCACAGGGACAAAGAGTGGTTAGTCCTAAGAACACAGAATATTGTCTCAGTTACACCAATCAAATAGGGTAGATTAAGTTTGGTGTTCCTTAGGGAATGATGTTACTCCAACCAATCAAACAAAAGAAAATAAAACAAGCAAGACAATTCAAAAGTAAAACAAGAGGACAAAAACAAACACATAGTGAAATAACAAATATGGATGGGAACCTGAATTGGGTTTCACAATCTAAGGTTTCTCACCAACATGCAATACTCACATCCATTATATACCCTTAGAAAGATTACAATCAATTGCCATGCATGTCTACTCCCTCCTCTATCGAGCTTTGGGTAGATCTAGATTATAAGGTTGTCTCTCTCTTTAGATGGGAAACAAATAATCATAATAATAAACATATGACCATTAGCTAAAGAATTTGAACATTCTCATGATGGCAGCTAATCATACAAGTGAAGCATTTAGACCAAGAGTATGGAGATAAACACTGATAAGAGTATATATATTCAATGGATATAAGTATTTACATTTTGGGAAAGCCTTAGTGGCTACTCCCAACCCAATCTATGCATTTAGACACTCATGGCGGTGACTAACATTACAGATTTACAAGTGTAATGAGACATGAGAGAAAAAGATGAAATGATGAAGTAGATGGAGATGGGTGAATAGATCTAGAATGGAAGGAAGGTGGTACACCAACTGTGTCCACAAATAACCAAATTGGATGCATGTCTTCTTTATATCTAGATCTAGAGTGGGCATGAGGGGCGGTTAGTCCTTCTTTCACAGAATAGGTTGATGAGGTTGGTGATGGTGTGGTTCCGCTCATTTCTGTAGACTTTCGTCTTCAGAGATCAAGGACAGATGAAATGAGCGATGGATGGAGGCTCTATAATGTAGCAGCACTTCATCATCTCTCCCACGTCATGACCCCTTCATAGACAAAGAGGTTAGCTATATATAGGCACAGTCTTTAAGGTAACCGAATTAAGCTCAAATACCACTGAGACTTATGTGGGTTAGTCATCCACCAAGGTGTGTCAGTCGCTGAAGTTATAAACTTCGTGATTGATGAGATTCGTTAGTCATTGAGAACGATTGCCTCAAGTTGTCACTTGCATTGGTAGTCATTAATCTACTGGTTCGTTCAGTGATCGCATGAAGGATGAGGTTAGTGACTACTAATGAAGAGTATTGGTCACTCCCTCAGATGTTGGTGATTACTAAGATGATGTGGGGTCATTGTTTTCCAAGGTAAAGGGATGTTAGAGACCACTAAAGCCTAAGGTCCTTAGCAATTACTCGATGTAGACCTAGTGAATGCCTAAATGTGGAATTATCAGTGCTCGCTGAGATCCAGGTCAATTTCTAATGATATTATGTGTAAATCAAAGGCAAAGAAATGAATTTTTAGCTGGTAATATCAAAACTTGCCTAAACCATTAGGTTTATCTAAATAAAACATTGTCAAGATGTTGATATTAGAATAAAATAGGCATTCAAATTGTAACATCCCTAACCTGGGTTATGAGTTAACCCTAGGTGTTTTGCCTAAATATGTAATTAAATCTTTGTGACTAACTCTGAGCATGTAATTAAGTTTCTCAGAAACATATATTTCAGTATTTGCTCCTTTTTATTTAAAGTTGTAGCATTGTTTTGTTATACAGGGACCTATGTGCAATTTACCCAGTTAAAAGGGTTAGCTTGCAATTTGCACATGTTGAGATGTTCCTATGATGATGAGACATCATGAGAATCTTTTTGGTAAAGTTTGAGGGATTTCCCAAGCTAGGGCACCAAGGTGCAGCTGTGGAAGCAATCCCGGTGCTTGAAACCCTAATTTAGTGTAAAATGCAATTTACCCAAATTAAGGGATGCAAATTGTAAAATATGTCATCTAATGTATCTTTTTAGACTCTTGCCATCATTAAGAGAAGAAATGATGAGGGAGTCACCTCAATTGAATTATCAAGTTATGAAATATACCTTGTGATTGAATAATCAGGGTATATGTGCAATAGTTCTTATGTACGTACCTTATTATTAGATTGCTCTCCTTTACCTTCTTTTTCTAAGACCTTAAGAGAAGGTTTGTTCTTAGAATAAAGAGGAAGGGACGATCAAGTAAAGAAGGAGGGACCTAGTTGGAATTATGGACAACTTATGAACTAATGTTGAAAATCCTACCCCTAGTATATATACCCTCAACTTCTCTAAGCAAGGGAACTTGCCCTTCGTTCCCTTCACTATTCCATTTCACTAAAGACGACCAAAGACTGCCTTGGAGCTAAGGAGGACGACCAAGGGAAACAAGGTAGGTTTGGGACCCTTCTTTTGCCTAATTCTATGGTTAGAACTCGAATTAAAGGTCAACTTCATGGCTAACTCTTGAAACCCTACCTTTCTAGCCATCTCTTTTCATCTTTCCTTGGAGTTTTCACCTTGGCAAACCTTTGGGAACTCAAGGACGCCATTAGAGCTTGGAGCTTGAAAGCTTGGAGCTCAAGAAGCAAGCTTTAGGCGAGTTTTATAACTCTAAACCCATGCTTTACTATATACATCTCTTATATACGGTTAGATGATAGTTCTTCATGTTTCCCTACTTTTCCCTGTTATTTTGCAAGAAAATCCGTGGGATATTCGTACTGTTCTTGAGCTAGGAGATGAAGGCGTGATTTCCAAGAAAAACCCACCGCTTTTCACTTCCTTAAACGGTCTCACCAGTTTGCTCTCTCGGTCTCAAGACCGCGAGGTGAGCAAACGGTCTCGAGACCGCGACAGGGCAAACGGTCTTCAAGACTGTTTGGCCCCATTGACCGAGCATCGATCGTATAAGAAATATGTTCCTAATTATATAGGCTAATTACCCTCAAAATTTGGGAGGTTAACGCCAACGGAATCGGGAGATATGACCTTTTTAAGTAACAACTTTAAATGAATTTATTCCTGATTCGCAAACGGTCTGAAATTGGCTTTTTGGGAAAACGGTCTCAAGACTGTGTAAAGTCGTTGACCAGGCATTGACCGTATGAGATTACTGTTCAAAATTATGTTAATTAACAACTCACCAAGTTTGATGGTCTAATTCCAAACGGGCTAAGAGTTGAAGGGTGAATACTAGGGCTAACCCTAGGTGAAATCAGTACTGAAATTATGGTGATCTAATTAGGGTTTTTAGGGTTGATTGACCTAAACAGTCTCAAGACCGTTTAGGGGTCACCCAAACGGTCTCAAGACCACGAGGGCAATCAACCATGACCGTTTGGAGGTCTGAGGTCAAGAATAGTGGACCAATTGAGGGTACATTTACACCAAATTACATTGCAATTAAATATTGATATAACCCTCAACTCAATTGATCCAACCTTGAAGAAATTTCACTAGAATCCAAAATTGGATGGGCAAACGGTCTCAAGACCGTTTGGAACTCATCCAAACGGTCTCAAGACCGAGAGGACAATCACCCAAGACCGTTTGAAGGTCTAGGGTTAAGTAATTTGACCAATTGAGGACCTAATTGCAAATAAGTTATCAATTTAATCAAAATTCTGTTTTGTGGTTCAATCATGATTCAACCCCTATCAAATCACCTTAGACTTTGATGAAATCTGGGTCAAACGGTCTCTAGACCATGTGGGCTCCACCCACATGACCTCAAGACCGTTTGGGCCAAGTTTGGGCCCAATTGGAGCTCAATTGAAGGGTTCAACCTTGTGTTAATGCACATTGTTGAGTGTTGATGGGTGAACATTGATAGACCCTAATTGAATCGATTTCAATCCTAATTGGTCAACAATTGAGGGTCAATTGAATGACCAATTGGTTAAACATAACCTTAATTGACCCAATTCATAAGTGGTCAACATAACTCTGACCTTTTGAGGTCTTCAAGATTGGTTGACATTATCGGTTGTATCATTGAATCTTGTTGATGGTCCAAGTGGTTGAGACCATGTGAGCTCGCGGACTCAAGGTCGTGAGGAGGCTCGTGGTCTCAAGGTTGTGAGGAGGCTCGTGGTCTCAAGACCGAGAGGGGGCTCACGGTCTCAAGACCGCGAGGGGCCTCGCGGTCTTGAGGTCAAAGAAGGGCAAACGGTCTTCATGATCCTCGCGGTCTTAACCTCAATTTGAGTCTTCGCGGTCTTGAATCAATGGAGGGCTCGCGGTCTTGGAGGAGGAAGAGGCCTCGCGGTCCTGAGGTCAAAGGTAACCAAACGGTCTACACATCCTCATGGTCCTGATGTCAATTGGTCAAAAGGTCAACTCAACCAATGGGTCTCAAATCAATTGAGGGTTGATGGTTGAGATCGATCAAGATAATTCAAGGTTGACTTCTTTCAATCAATTGATGATATAAATGGTTCAATGTTGCCCTAATCAAACCCTAATGATAACCTAGGACATTAAGGGGTTAATGGACTAAGGTTTTGACCATGATGATGATAAATGGGGTGAATTACCAAAATACCCCTGAAGGGTAAATTAAGTAATACCTTGATCAAATCAAACCCTAATCGCATGATGGTGATGTTTTGGGCTATGTTAGCCTATGATGACTTAATCCGACCTGATCAAGGGTGATGTTGACATCACCTAACTTTATGATGAGAGAGAAAGTACTTCTAGAGAGACAAAGTACTTCTAGAGAGAGAAAGTACCCTTTTCAGGTGAAAACTCAATTAAAGCATCTCCAATGCACAGGAATGAGCATAATTAGGGTATGATCCACCTGTGTGAGATCATAGAAACCCTAATTATGATAAATGATGAACCTTTAACTAATCTAAGAGCATCAATGAAGATGTTACTCATACATGATGATGTTATGAGTTCAATTCACCTTAATGTGAATAGTAAACCCTAATTCAAGGGTAATGTCATGCTTTTGAGTATTAAACTCTATTTGATGTGAATTAGAGATTTAACTCTTATGACAAGAGTAGGAAGTATAATCCTTATTTTTGTATTACCTTTATCAGTTGTATTAACCATGCAGGTTCTGATATAAAGGTAATCATATCCAGGTATGGATGTTGATGTTATATTCATTTAAGGCATGTTGTTAGCCTTATGAATAAGTAAAGTAATCTGAAGCCTTGACAGTGGCATCCTATGCTGATAATAGGCTGTGAGAGCCATGAATACCATCAAGGTCATGCCTTAGAGATGACTTGTGATGAGGATAATGAGAAATGATGATTGATATGAGTTAGGCCTGTTACATTTAGTATTCTTCTTTTATAGCTGCTATGCTACTGTTATTGTTTGGAGAACAATGTATGTTGTTAAAGAATACTGAATGTACCTAACTAATCAAGTATAATGTAGAGCCCTGATCATAGATCCATCATTGTCAGAAATTAAGTGATGGTGAAATAGGTTTTCCTCAGGGAACTCCTGGAGCACATACTTTTGAGTATGTGGGGTACATGGATGTGTAGAACCTTACATCCTAGTGTAGGAAAGTGATGTAGATGTGTAATCCATCCATCCTTCACTATAATTCCATACCGTATTAGTGGTAGGTAAACATGAAACCTCCTGATGACGAAGAAAGCACAGATATCCGTATCAGTGGTAGGTAAATATGAAACCTCCTGATGACGAAGAGAGTACAGAACGCCACTGTGACTCTAGAATAGCGAAGGACCAGTTTACCCTGGTGAGCTATATTAGTAGAGACACGAGATGTCCTACAAGTGATCCTCTTACTGACTGAGGAAGGTGAAGGTCATGAGAATCCGGCTCTCTTACTGACCTATGTATGATACTGATGTGACTTCTCAGCAATCAGTTGGAGTATGAGTGGTTTGCCTCATCTCCACAGGGCATAATGTTGTTTGTAAAACATAATCAACCATGTAGTATAACTTGTTAGAGATGACTCCAAGTTAGTTGATTGATGTTACATTGCAATAGTGTTTATATTCTCCATATCTCCTAAATTATAGAGATCTTGTTATACCTGCAACTGTTATAGAATACTTTGAAGGCTTTACTGCTTAAGATATTCTTTAGTGTTATAATAAAGCTTTTGGCGAAGAGTTATAACTCTCGCTGGGACAATTATGTATAATTGTCTCACCCCGTAGACTTCAACTTTTTAGGTGGACGTCAGAGACGAAGGAACCAGCCTACAGGTGACCAGTCTCAGCAGCAGCAGCACCAGGAGCAACAGTAATCTCAGGTGGAGATTGTCCTGCCATGTGGTGTAGTTAGAGTTAGTCCTATGTGTCCTCTGTACTCTCAGGTCTTGGAGTCTTTTGTGTAGTGATCTTAAGATTTTGTATCTTGATGTATATAATTACTCAAGAAGTAATTATCCTGAGATGTAAATAGTTTATCTCTCTTTATGAAAGAAGTTTTTATGGATCCAAGTTCTTATCTCGAAAAGTTTTAATTTCCCGTGATTTTTGTCTTCCTCTGATTACTTATTCGCTTCCGCTAAGTTTCTAATCGTGTTTATGTCATGGTTTGGAGATCAGATCCCACAACTAGTGGTATCAGAGCTCTAGGTCAGTTGAGTCTACAGAGGCATAGGACTTAGGATGTCGAGTCTATCTTTAGTACTCCTTCCTTATCTAATAGAATCTTCTGCTCCTCACGAGGAGAAGATACCTAAGGATGTCAGAACATCATGATGAGTACGTGGCAGAGAGTAGTGCTAGTGCACCTCGAGGTGGTGCAAGAGTTCCGAGAATAGAACAACATGCACCTGAGTCACCAAGAGAGCCACCCCAGTTCGACCCAGCTGACATGAGTAACCCAGCTGTGCAGACAATGTTCGGGCAGTTCATGACTGCCATGACACATATAACTGATAGGATGCCCATTCCTGCACCTAGGGCACCTGTCCAGCCTGAAGCACAAGGTATCGGTAAGACATTCGAATGACTTCGTCGTGTCGGAGCTACCGAGTACTTCGGAACTGCCGACCCTGCAGATGCTGACTTATGGTTGACAGAGTCGGAGAAGGCTTTCAGGATTCTTATGATTCCGGAAGCTGAGAAGGTTAGACATGCTGTCTATCTTCTCAAAGGCAGTGTTGGTCACTGGTGGAACATGGAAGAGCAGAAGAGGCCTGGAGTAGAGTTCTCATGGGAAGAGTTTCGTCGGGAATTTATCAAAAGATATTTTCCAAAGACCTTCCTAGATGAGAAGATCTCTCAGTTCGAGAAACTAAGGCAGGGTATGATGAACATTAGCGAATATGAAGCTAAGTTCATGGAGTTGCTGCGGTTCTGTCTGCACATGGCTGCTACGGATGAGGAAAGAATCAGAAGATTTGAGAAGGGTTTGAATTCTGATATGTCAACCCATGTATCTACCTTAGAGAACCGAGAGAGATTCTCTACCTTCGTTGAGTCAGTCCGAAGGATAGAGAGATCTGTGGTTGAGAAAAGACAAACCCATAAAAGATATCCACAGTTCCAGGGTTCTTCATCTAGGGATTCCAAGAAACCTAGATTCTCTGCACCTAACCCTCCACCACCCAGATCGAGTTTTCAAACTCAATGGACACCAAGCAGAGGTAGAGGACGGAGTCAACCGCTTCAAGGGATGCACAGTTCTGCATCTGTGTCAGTCACTGGACCACCCAGACCACAGCAACAGGAGAGGAGTTGCTACAACTGTGGTAAGGTGGGACACTTGATGAAGGATTGCCATTCTAGGCCTGCTAGTGTGACACAACAACCCCCGAGACAGAATCAACAGGGATCTCAGAATTGATAACATCAAGGAGCAGCTCGAGGACGCGGACAAGCGTCTCAAGCTGGATCATCAGCACCACCTCAACACCAGGCGACTGCGAGGTTCTATGCTATGAACCCACCTGAGGCAGTGGTCAATCCACGGGTAGTGGCAGGTCAGACGAAACTTTTATATTCTGATATGTCTACATCATGTGTTGTATCCGTTCTGATTGATCCGGGTGCTACACACTCTTTCATCACTCGTGAAGTGATTCGTAACCGCAATGTGACTGTTAGTCATAGGACAAATAGTTTGTTGTTGGAGACTCCGTTGAGTGGGTCTGCCGTTTTGCAGGAGGTATGTTCTCCCTGCATCCTCTTCTTTTCTGACCATCGCATTCAAGTGGATCTTATACCACTTGATATGCAGGGATTTGATATAATCCTCAGGATGGATACCTTAGAAAGATATAGAGTTGTCTTGGATTGTGAGTCCAAGTTGGCTGTGTTTGCTGATGAAAGCAACACATGGATCTTTCAAGGAGAAAGAAAGATTCTACCCACCTGTCTTGTATCAGCTATGGTTGCTGATAAGCTGTTGAGGCAAGGATGTTATGCATTCTTATCCCATGTGGTAGATGTTACCAAGGAAAGTTCCAATCCTGCCGAAGTTCCTATAGTCAGGGAATTCGAAGATGTGTTTCCTGAAGAACTTCCTGGTATACCACCACCTCGGGAGATTGATTTTGAAATCAATCTGATCCCAGATACGAAACCCATAGCTCAGACTCCGTATAGAATGGCGCCTGCCGAAATGGCAGAACTCAAGAAACAGCTTAAGGAGTTACTTGAGAGAGGTTTTATCCGACCGAGTACTTCACCTTGGGGTGCTCCGGTCTTGTTTGTTAAAAAGAAATATGGGTCAATGCGGTTGTGCATCGACTACAGACAACTCAATAAAGTAACAATAAAGAATAAGTACCCTCTGTCGAGGATTGATGATCTCTTTGACCAATTGCGTGGTGCAATAGTCTTTTCAAAAATAGACTTGAGGTCTAGATATCATCAACTCCGTATTAAGGATAGTGACATATCCAAGTCCGCCTTTAGGACAAGATATGGTCACTATGAGTTCACGGTTATGTCGTTTGGACTAACCAATGCACCAGCTGCATTTATGGAACTCATGAATAGAGTTTTTCGACCTTTCCTTGATCAGTGTGTTGTCGTCTTCATAGATGACATACTAATTTATAGTAAGGATGCTCAGCAGCATGAGCAGCATCTTCGCCAAGCTTTGACCTTGCTAAGAGAACATAAGCTGTACGCTATGTTTAGCAAGTGTGAGTTCTGGCTGCCGGAGGTATCTTTTCTTGGACATGTGATATCTGCCTCGGGAATTCGTGTTGACCCTACAAAGGTAGAATCTGTTCTACAATGGGAACAACCGAAGACACCGACGGAGATTCGAAGTTTCTTGGGGTTAGCTGGCTATTATCGAAGGTTCATTAAGAACTTTAGTTCTATAGCTTTACCTTTGACCAAGTTAACCCGGAAAGATGTTCCTTTTTCTTGGAGTGATAAGTGTCAACAGTCTTTCCAGTTGCTGAAGGAGAGATTGACAAGTGCACCTGTGCTAGTGCTACCTGAACAAGGAAAAGGATATGTAGTCTTCTGTGATGCTTCCAAAAATGGACTAGAATGTGTGTTTATGCAGGATAAACAAGTGATTTCTTTTGCTTCCCGACAGCTTAAGAAACACGAGGAGAATTATCCAACACACGATCTGGAGTTAGCTGTTGTGGTTCATGCTTTGAAGATCTGGAGGCATTATCTCTATGGAGAGACATTCCAGATTTTCACAGACCACAAAAACCTTAAGTATATCTTCTCTCAGCATGAGCTCAACATGAGGCAACGTCGCTGGATGGAGTTAATCAAGGACTACGACTGTACAATTGATTACCATCCAGGCAAGGCCAATGTTGTTGCAGATGCCTTGAGTAGGAAATCAGCAACATCAACCATGAATAGAGCACAACTAAACTCTTTAGTATGCTCTAGGAGAGATATGCTTATCTCTTTAAGGCAAGAAAATGTATAGTTGAAGGTGTCATTGTTAGTCGGTTTGTTAGCTGAGATGCATATTAAACCTACCCTAAGGGAGCAGATTAAAGAGGCACAGCTAGGTGATGCTGCAGTTCAACATATAAGATCTGAGTATGGAAATGAGAAGCAAGATGGTTTTCATGACTCAGAAGATCAAGTAGCTTGTTATAATGGAAGGATGATAGTGCCAGATGTGGACAAATTGAGAAAGTTAGTCCTGGAAGAAGCCCATTCTTCCATGTATGCTATGCATCCAGGGAGCACCAAGATGTATCGGAATTTGAAAGATCTATATTGGTGGCCTGGGATGAAAAAGGACGTTGCAGAGTTTGTTCTGAGGTGTCCCGTGTGTCAGCAAGTTAAAGCTGAACACCAAAAGCCTGCAGGAACAATGCAACCTTTACCCATACTGCAGTGGAAGTTGGACCATGTGACCATGGACTTTGTTGTTGGCCTACCCAGGACGAGCAAAGGACATGATTCCATTTGGGTAATTGTTGATAGGTTAACTAAGACAATACATTTCTTACCTGTCAAGACAACCTATTCTGCTGAAAGGTTATCGGAGTTGTATGTTCAAGAGATAGTGCGTTTGCATGGAGTTCCTGTCACAATAGTTTCTGACAGAGGTCCTCAGTTTACAAGTCGTTTTTGGGAACAGTTGCACAGAGCCTTAGGCACTAAGCTGAGGTTTAGTACGGCCTTTCATCCGCAGACTGATGGACAGTCGGAAAGGACCATACAGACCTTAGAAGACCTGTTGCGAGCATGTGTTCTCCAGTTCACCAGAAGTTGGGATCTACACCTAAGCTTGATAGAGTTTGCCTATAACAATAGCTATCAGCATAGTATTGATATGGCACCTTATGAAGCCTTATATGGTAGACGTTGTAGATCACCCTTGTGTTGGTTTGAGACTAGTGAGCACCAGTTGTTGGGTCCTGACCTGATGTAGCAAACCACAGAAAAGATTAAAATAATACAACAAAAGATTAAGACTGCTCAGGATAGGCAGAAATCTTATGCTGACAAACGTCGTAGACCTTTAGAGTTCCAGGTTGGAGACAGAGTGTATCTCAAGGTCTCACCTTGGAAAGGGGTCCTTCGTTTTGGAAGGAAAGGGAAGTTAGCTCCTAGATATATGGGGCCTTATCCAATCATCGAACGGATTGGAAAGGTAGCATATAGACTAGAGCTACCACCTGAGTTACAGCGGTTACATCCTGTGTTTCACATTTCTATGTAGAAGAAATGTCACCCAGACACCGAGATAGTTCTACAACCTATGGAGGTAGAATTGAATGATGACATATCCTATGAGGAGGGACCAGTGTCAATCCTTGATAAACGAATTAAAAAGTTAAAGAAGAAAGATATAAGTCTTGTGAAAGTCCTCTGGAACCATCGTGGTGTTGAAGAAGCCACTTGGGAGTTAGAGGATGAGATGAGAAGGAAGTATCCTGCCCTTTTCTCGTAGTATGATTTATCGATTTCGGGGACGAAATCCTTGTAAGGGGTGGATAAATTGTAACATCCCTGACCTGGGTTATGAGTTAACCCTAGGTGTTTTGCCTAAATATGTAATTAAATCTTTGTGACTAACTCTGAGCATGTAATTAAGTTTCTCAGAAACATATATTTCAGTATTTGCTCCTTTTTATTTAAAGTTGTAGCATTGTTTTGTTATACAGGGACCTATGTGCAATTTACCCAGTTAAAAGGGTTAGCTTGCAATTTGCACATGTTGAGATGTTCCTATGATGATGAGACATCATGAGAATCTTTTTGGTAAAGTTTGAGGGATTTCCCAAGCTAGGGCACCAAGGTGCAGCTGTGGAAGCAATCCCGGTGCTTGAAACCCTAATTTTGGGTAAAATGCAATTTACCCAAATTAAGGGATGCAAATTGTAAAATATGTCATATAATGTTCTTTTTAGACTCTTTCCATCATTAAGAGAAGAAATGATGAGGGAGTCACCTCAATTGAATTATCAAGTTATGAAATATACCTTGTGATTGAATAATCAGGGTATATGTGCAATAGTTCTTATGTACGTACCTTATTATTAGATTGCTCTCCTTTACCTTCTTTTTCTAAGACCTTAAGAGAAGGTTTGTTCTTAGAATAAAGAGGAAGGGACGATCAAGTAAAGAAGGAGGGACCTAGTTGGAATTATGGACAACTTATGAACTAATGTTGAAAATCCTACCCCTAGTATATATACCCTCAACTTCTCTAAGCAAGGGAACTTGCCCTTCGTTCCCTTCACTATTCCATTTCACTAAAGACGACCAAAGACTGCCTTGGAGCTAAGGAGGACGACCAAGGGAAACAAGGTAGGTTTGGGACCCTTCTTTTGCCTAATTCTATGGTTAGAACTCGAATTCAAGGTCAACTTCATGGCTAACTCTTGAAACCCTACCTTTCTATCCATCTCTTTTCGTCTTTCCTTGGAGTTTTCACCTTGGCCAACCTGTGGGAACTCAAGGACGCCATTAGAGCTTGGAGCTTGAAAGCTTGGAGCTCAAGAAGCAAGCTTTAGGCGAGTTTTATAACTCTAAACCCATGCTTTACTATATACATCTCTTATATACGGTTAGATGATAGTTCTTCATGTTTCCCTACTTTTCCCTGTTATTTTGCAAGCAAATCAGTGGGATATTCGTACTGTTCTTGAGCTAGGAGATGAAGGCGTTATTTCCAAGAAAAACCCACCGCTTTTCACTTCCTTAAACGGTCTCACCAGTTTGCTCTCTCGGTCTCAAGACCGCGAGGTGAGCAAACGGTCTCGAGACCGCGACAGGGAAAACGGTCTCGAGACCCCGTTGACCGAGCATAGAACGTATAAGAAATCTGTTCCTAATTATATAGGCTAAGTACCCTCAAAATTTGGGAGGTTAACTCCAAAGTAATCGGGAGATATGACCTTTTTAAGTAACAACTTTAAATGAATTTATTCCTGATTCTCAAACGGTCTGAAATTGCCTTTTTGGGCAAACGGTCTCAAGACCGTGTAAGGTCATTGACCAGGCGTTGACCCTATGAGATTACTGTTCCAAATTATTTTAATTAACAACTCACCAAGTTTTATGGTCTAATTCCAAACGGTCTAAGAGTTGAAGGGTGAATACTAGGGCTAACCCTAGGTGAAATCAGTACTGAAATTATGGTGATCTAATTAGGGTTTTTAGGGTTGATTGACCTAAACGGTCTCAAGACCGTTTAGGGGTCACCCAAACGGTCTCAAGACCGCGAGGGCAATCAACCATGACCGTTTGGAGGTCTGAGGTCAAGAATAGTTGACCAATTGAGGGTACATTTACACCAAATTACATTGCAATTAAATATTGATATAACCCTCAACTCAATTGATCCAACCTTGAAGAAATTTCACTAGAATCCAAAATTGGATGGGCAAACGGTCTCAAGACCGTTTGGAACTCATCCAAACGATCTCAAGACCGAGAGGACAATCACCCAAGACCGTTTGAAGGTCTAGGGTTAAGTAATTTGACCAATTGAGGACCTAATTGCAAATACGTTATCAATTTAATCAAAATTCTGTTTTGTGGTTCAATCATGATTCAACCCCTATCAAATCACCTTAGACTTTGATGAAATCTTGGGAAAACGGTCTCTAGACCATGTGGGGTCCACCCACATGACCTCAAGACCGTTTGGGCCAAGTTTGGGCCCAATTGGAGCTCAATTGAAGGGTTCAACCTTGTGTTAATGCACATTGTTGAGTGTTGATGGGTGAACATTGATAGACCCTAATTGAATCGATTTCAATCCTAATTGGTCAACAATTGAGGGTCAATTGAATGACCAATTGGTTAAACATAACCTTAATTGACCCAATTCATAAGTGGTCAACATAACTCTGACCTTTTGAGGGCTTCAACATTGGTTGACATTATCGGTTGTATCATTGAATCTTGTTGATGGTCCAGTGGTTGATACCATGTGAGCTCGCGGACTCAAGGTCGTGAGGAGGCTCGTGATCTCAAGGTCATGAGGAGGCTTGCGGTCTCAAGACCGAGAGGGGGCTCACAGTCTCAAGACTTTGAGGGGCCTCGCGGTCTTGAGGTCAAAGAAGGGAAAACGGTCTTCATGATCCTCGCGGTCTTAACCTCAATTTGAGTCTTCGCGGTCTTGAATCAATGGAGGGCTCGCGGTCTTGGAGGAGGAAGAGGCCTCGCGGTCCTGAGGTCAAAGGTGATCAAACGGTCTACATATCCTCGTGGTCCGGATGTCAATTGGTCAAAAGGTCAACTCAACCAATGGGTCTCAAATCAATTGAGGGTTGATGGTTGAGATCGATCAAGATAATTCAAGGTTGACTTCTTTCAATCAATTGATGATATAAATGGTTCAATGTTGCCCTAATCAAACCCTAATGATAACCTAGGACATTAAGGGGTTAATGGACTAAGGTTTTGACCATGATTATGATCAATGGGGTGAATTACCAAAATACCCCTGAAGGGTAAATTAAGTAATACCTTGATCAAATCAAACCCTAATCGCATGATGGTGATGTTTTGGGCTATGTTAGCCTATGATGACTTAATCCGACCTGATCAAGGGTGATGTTGACATCACCTAACTTTATGATGAGAGAGAAAGTACTTCTAGAGAGAGAAAGTACTTCTAGAGAGAGAAAGTACCCTTTTCAGGTGAAAACTCAATTAAAGCATCTCCAATGCACAGGAATGAGCATAATTAGGGTATGATCCACCTGTGTGAGATCATAGAATCCCTAATTATGATAAATGATGAACCTTTAACTAATCTAAGAGCATCAATGAAGATGTTACTCATAAATGATGATGTTATGAGTTCAATTCACCTTAATGTGAATAGTAAACCCTAATTCAAGGGTAATGGCATGCTTTTGAGTATTAAACTCTATTTGATGTGAATTAGAGATTTAACTCTTATGACAAGAGTAGGAAGTATATTCCTTATTTTTGTATTACCTTTATCAGTTGTATTAACCATGCAAGTTCTGATATAAAGGTAATCATATCCAGGTATGGATGTTGATGTTATATTCATTCAAGGCATGTTGTTAGCCTTATGAATAAGTAAAGTAATCTGAAGCCTTGTCATTGGCATCCTATGCTGATAATAGGCTGTGAGAGTCATGAATACCATCAAGGTCATGCCTTAGAGATGACTTGTGATGAGGATAATGAGAAATGATGATTGATATGAGTTAGGCCTGTTACATTTAGTATTCTTCTTTTATAGCTGCTATGCTACTGTTATTGTTTGGAGAACAATGTATGTTGTTAAAGAATACTGAATGTACCTAACTAATCAAGTATAATGTAGAGCCCTGATCATAGATCCATTATTGTCAGAAATTAAGTGATGGTGAAACAGGTTTTCCTCAGGGAACTCCTGGAGCACATACTTTTGAGTATGTGGGGTACATGGATGTGTAGAACCTTACATCCTAGTATAGGAAAGTGATGTAGATGTGTAATCCATCCATCCTTCACTATAATTCCATACCGTATCAGTGGTAGGTAAACATGAAACCTCCTGATGACGAAGACAGCACAGATATCTGTATCAGTGGTAGGTAAATATGAAACCTCCTGATGACGAAGAGAGTACAGAATGCCACTGTGACTCTAGAATAGCGAAGGACCAGTTTACCCTGGTGAGCTATATTAGTAGAGACACGAGATGTCCTACAAGTGATCCTCTTACTGACTGAGGAAGGTGAAGGTCATGAGAATCCGACTCTCTTAATGACCTATGTATGATACTGATGTGACTTCTCAGTGATCAGTTGGAGTATGAGTGGTTTGCCTCATCTCCACAGGGCATAATGTTGTTTGTAAAACATAATCAACCATGTAGTATAACTTGTTAGAGATGACTCCAAGTTAGTTGATTGATGTTACATTGCAATAGTGTTTATATTCTCCATATCTCCTAAATTGTAGAGATCTTGTTATACCTGCAACTGTTATAGAATACTTTGAAGGCTTTACTGCTTAAGATATTCTTTAGTGTTATAATAAAGCTTTTGGCGAAGAGTTATAACTCTCGATGGGACAATTGTGTATAATTGTCTCACCCCGTAGACTTCAACTTTTTAGGTGGACGTCGGAGACGAAGGAACCAGCCTACAGGTGACCAGTCTCAGCAGCAGCAGCACCAGGAGCAGCAATAATCTCAGGTGGAGATTGTCCTGCCATGTGGTGTAGTTAGAGTCAGTCCTATGTGTCCTCTGTACTCTCAGGTCTTGGAGTCTTTTGTGTAGTAATCTTGAGATTTTATATCTTGATGTATATAATTACTCAAGAAGTAATTATCCTGAGATGTAAACAGTTTATCTCTCTTTATGAAAGAAGTTTTTATGGATCCAAGTTCTTATCTCGAAAAGTTTTAATTTCCCATGATTTTTGTCTTCCTCTGATTATCGATTCGCTTCCGCTAAGTTTCTAATCGTGTTCATGTCATGGTTTGGAGATCAGAGCCCACACAAATATCCAAAAAATTGGATGTTATCAACACCCCCAACTTAGAGTCTATCATGTCCTCAGGCTAACAAGTAGAATTATTGAAGAACAACTTCAGAGGGATTTATTAAATTATTTTTTTTGTGAGTGTGAAGAATGTCATTACGTCAGCCTTCAGTCAAGACAGATGTATTGTGATTAGGTGTTGTCAATCCCAAGACTCTCTCTCTCTCTCTTAGATCTCAAGTTGTGATTTGCGTATTGTTTTCCATGACCTTCTTATGATGAAGGATTTCTCCATCATGATACACCACTTCTCTTTTTCTAGGATGTACTTGCACAAGGTTCTAGCTGAGGTATATTTCATACCCAACTATTATTCTTTTTAGAATCCTAGCTATTGTGTTGGGGTAGGCTAAGGCTGTAGTGTTTCCTACCTTTCTGAGGTTTTCTCAACCATGTTTACTATTGTAATTGCATTGTTACCCAATTAAGTCATGATGTAATGCCAGGTGGTTGTGTGAGATTCCCTTCAAAACATAGATGTATAAAAGTTTGGCATCCAATCTACATTATCAAGAATGACATAATTGAATTCTTGAGTGCAGTAATACTTCCTTCAGGTGAAGACATTTGGCTTCTTATCGGGAATAACTCTCATTATATTATTCCACTCGACTTTTATTCTTGCTCAGAGGCTAGGGTGTTAGGATTTTGTTTGCAAGATGGTTTTGTGCCATGAAGCCTCTTTTGATCCCGAATCAGGGATTTTTGCACTATAAGGGGTAGTTGTTTCCTCCTTTCTAGGTTTGTGTGCTTTCCTACCTATACTACCTCAAGGATTCACCTTGGAAGGACAAGCATCCATGTGTGTTTTACATTATCTTGAGGTAAGGCTGGCATTAAAACATTACCACACTTCAATTTTAGGTGGATTAAATAGCCCAAATCCATAGTTCTTGAAATAATCACATTAATAGTTAGCCTACAGACAGGTCAGTCTAAGAATGGGAGTTATGACTATTTCCATGAAAATTGGATCCAAATTTTGGTTGTAGCATTAAATTCTAATGATACTTGTAGTTTAAAAAATGATCCTAAATAGGGAAAGGGTTTATGTGCACCAAAATTATAAGATAAGAAGATTAAAGATCTAGGTAGACAAATTTAAATGGGAAGAGAGTATGAGAGTGGTACCTCCCATGCCAATATATAACCCCCCCCCAATCTTATCATACGCTCAATCCTAGAGTGTCCAAGATGGAGGTTGGAAATAAACGAGCATGTTAATTCTTCATGTGGGTGTGTCTTAATAGCCTAGTGGGAGCACATCAACATGTCAATCTAGAATCCTTATAGCGTGTGGTAGCGCTCTTGCTATAGACTTTCTAATTTTATTCCATGGTCTGCCAAAGCTGACATACAATAAAGGCAGTTGAAACCACAATTGTTGGATTGTTGGATCTGTCGAGGGGTTCAATGGCAAAACTATGGCTTCTGAAAGTATTTAGTGGGGTTGTTCTTGTATCCTATGCCATGGTCTTTTATCATTGCAATTATTGTTTCAACACAATTTTTTGCT
This sequence comes from Alisma plantago-aquatica, assembly GCA_963693085.1. Lineage (NCBI taxonomy): Eukaryota > Viridiplantae > Streptophyta > Magnoliopsida > Alismatales > Alismataceae > Alisma > Alisma plantago-aquatica. Next base: position 239,422,668 of record OY856415.1, read on the forward strand.
TTCTCTTCTGTGATACTTTTTGGTGTTGTTGTGTTTCTATACTTCTTCAAGGAGAAGGCCACGTCAAAACTATTTTTGAGGACTGCGATCTTTGCCTTGATGTTTATTTCTAGGAGCGTTAAATGATTTTCATGCAAGGTAGGTAGGACGATGAATTTTGGCAGTGATATCTATAGGTATTTTAGTAGTTGCTCCTTCTCTCCCGAGTCCTTATTGTAGATGATACCCTCCACCAACATGAAGTATGCAATGTGTGCATTGGGCATATCATCTCCAAGAAGGGATTGGTAGGTTTTCATTATATGCATGGTCATGTAACCATTTGGCTACATTGTGTCATGGAGATCATCCTTTAGAACATATATGCCTTCTCTTTCAAAAACTACTTCAGTGAACTTGTCATCTACTTTCAAACTCTTCATTTTTATTTGTAGTGGCTCTAGAGATAGGTCTTTACATGACCATCTGTGGAGGTCTAGGAAGCTAGCTTTTGTTATCCCATTTGTCTCTTTAGACTATGCTTCTTGTTGCTCCTTTTCCTCGATCTCACCCTCCTTTGGTGGATCTATTTTTGTATGGACATTTGTCTTTGGTAAGGTTGTTGGGGACGATTTCTCTTAGTTCTTTGTCATATCAGGTGTTTGTTGTTCACCTATTATTTCTTATAGGGGTTGATCCTCATTCTGGCTTTGTTCTTTATCTTGCCATCCTTCCTTCCATTTTGATACCCGCTCAGGTTCAATAGGATCCTTCCATAGGGTTCACAGCTACTCGAGTCAAGACAACTTCTTAGGTATTGGCACCCCATATGGATTCTATGAGGCACTACTTTAGTAGTCATCACCGGGTCATTTAAGAAACAACAGTCATAGATGACCTCCATTGCATACATACCTCGTAGTCCTTGTAGATCTTCAATCAATAGATTTTCGAAGGGGATGCCTTTATTTACTGCTTCCATCAGTATAATCATGATGAAGGTGTAGTCCCTCACCCCTTCTTCTACTTTTGGAACCTTGGAATTGATTATGAAGTTTTTTTCGAATAGGCGATATGGCGGGGTCCAGCCTTCTAGATTGCGTGTTGGAGACGTATTGACACCTTTAGGATGTCATGTGCCTCTTTTTTTAACACAAGGGACATGGTGGGCATCTTGGCACTACAATAGTTGTAAATTTGTCATGTTCCAGTTGTTAAAATCTACTACTATCATTTTGAAGTGTGTAATTGCTCTGATGGGTAAGGTGACAAATCATGTTTCTTCTCTTATAATGGCCTCTTGTAGCTCCTTTACTGGTTTTAAATCAAAATTTTCTACGTGTAGTTTCCTTGCTAGGATAGAGGTGCATATGAAAATAGGTTGAACCTTATCAGGGTGAAGGAACTCTTCGAGAGTTGTTGCGGAGAGTACTGTGAATAATCTTTTATGCACTCTTGCTTTCTTTGAGAAGATTCCTCTAAAGTGGTCTCTAGTAAGAATCCTCCTGTTGTTGTTGTAGATCATGTATGTTCCTGAGAGATTGTCATCTAACACACCTGCTAGAACATAGACAACTCTACATGATATCAATATAAAAAATTCATATCCATTCCTTCCATATTACAAGGAAGCAGGGGAGGCATCGATCCTCTTGGTTCTTCTTCTGGGGGTAGCATCTATTCTCTTGGTGGTGCATTAATGAAGAAATAATCAAGACCACCTACATCTTCATTAGACGTCCCTTCCCCTGTCGTTGTTGTTCTTGTTGTTAGTACTTGGTCATGTGCATGTGTTGCTAGAATTTCTAGTGAGGGTAGCCTTGTTGTTGTTGATGCATCGCTTGCTGGTGGCATTGACCCTTTTGGCATTGTCTCGAGCATTGTTGCATCTAGTGCGGAAAGAGTGGCAGCCATCTTCCCATCATATACGATAGTGTTATGTGTTTTGTGGTTTGGGTCTTGTAAGTAGACGTCATAGATGTCCATCCCTATCTTCATCTCGTCCAGATATTGGATTAGCATTGCTTCATCATAGGTCATGGACTTTCTCGTGCCAGTTTCCTCCTTCTTGAGTGGTTCTTGTACGGGTTGGTTCTCTGGGATAAGGTTTCCATCTGTGGTTCAAGATTTTATATCAAACTCTTGCACTGTAGCATTGATGTTTGTTGCAAATGCCTCTTCATGTTGTGGTTGTTCCTCTTTCTAGATTTCCTCCTCTCTAGGCTTCTCAGGTATGCTTGCAACTTCTTCATCTTTGTGTTCATCTGGTTTTGAAGGACTCAAAGATGCTTGTGAAGGTGAAGGGTTAGCTATTTTCTTTGACCTTTTCCTGGCTCACCACTCCTCCATGTATTTATGTTCTTCTTCTATTTTCATAAGGCATTTTTCATGATGCTTGCGCATGGCTTCCATGTCTCTTCGCATCTCTTCCTTCTCCCTCCTAAGTTCCTTCATCTTTGTTGCCATCTCTTGCATTGTTTGCATCATCATTATTTGGTTGGAAAGGACGTCTTGCATAAACTAGGGAAGGGTTGCAGTTCTCTCATCTAGGTACTCTACCTGTATGGTTAGTGCTTGTAGGCTAGAAGATATAAGTTTTGAATTGGAAGAAGAGTTTTTCACTTGCTCACAGGTTGTGTTGAACAGATGCCTTAATTCTTAGCCAAGGCTTGTTCTTATGTGGGTTTTATAGTTGCATCCATTGTGCTAGTTGATGGAGGTGATGTTTCCTTCTTGATCTGATGTTGATATAAAGTTGATTTCTCTAGCTCCAATGACTGCTCTGCACCTGCTTCTTCTGTCGATGATGGTTCCTTCACTTGTTTTCTAACTTTGTTTCATTTTCTGGGATATCCTCTAAGGCTTTTGGTTGTTCATTTGTCCATGTGGTAGGTACTTTTGGCACTCCTTTGTCCAAGGGTTAGGTGGTATGGGTGTTGGCACCAGTGTCAACCCCATATTCATTTAATACAACTTGTTCTTTTGAAGTCGGTTACTCTATACTTGGTGCAGTCTTTGTTCTTGGCTGAATCAATTTTAGTGTTGATGTTGGCACTTTGAAGACCACTTTGTAGACTATGAATGGTAGCTTTTGTCTTTTCTTGGTTGTCACTTTTTCTTCTTCCATTTCTAGTAGTATGACCAGTGGTGAATCTCCAGGTTATATGATAGTACTCAATAACATTTTATCGATGTCTTCTGTAGATATTTGCAGTTTATGAGCATTGTAGTGACTCAGTTATGACATAGGAAGAAGGATATTTGATTTGACTTGTTTATAAAAGAACTTCTTTCCCTTTTGTGAACGTATTTCAGTTGTTATGAGGTACTTGATAGTGATGAGGTTGTTTCCTTGGGTCACCTCATACTTCCTTACTTTTTCTAGGCTCATGAAGAATAATGATATTGTTTTGATTTGGCCTCCCATGCAATAATCCCTTGTTCTATCTGGTCCAATAGTTGTGGATAAATTGTCAATTAATGGCCTACTGATGTTGACTGGTCTTCTCTCTAGCATTGACTAGATCAGGTTGAGGTCCCGCTGGATATGTTTCCAATTTTAGACCTTGCAAACACTATGTTGGTGAGGGTCTTTTGGATCAACCCTTATAAAGCATGATCACATTTGTGCTTCTTTGGTGGTCCCCGATCTATGCTTGGATTCTCTAGTCAGCCTCTCCCAAGTTTTAGGGTTGTTGAATCTGATCGCATCCCTATCATATCTCCCCACCATGTTGGATTTGGCATGTTCCTCTATCTCACTAAATATGTCATTTAATATCTTTTTTGTAATGAAGTAGTTTGTCCACTCTAGTCTTACTTATAGTTTAAATTCACCACTGACCTCATCTTTTTCTCTATCTATGAGCAGCACCTTTATTAGAGAGGACATGAAATCTTTGGTGAGGCCTGTGTAGGAGCGTTGAACCTCTGTACATATGATATGGAGGTTTGCCGCCTTCAGGAATTATGTGAACTATTCATGGAACCCTAGTTGTTTAAAATTGTACATGTCCATATATCAAGTTGGATTAAACATTTTTCTCTACATGGATAGGTTGTACTTGTTGAGGTGCTCATCGTCCTTAGGTTGGAGTGTGTTTGAAGGTTGTTCATGGATGTCATCAATAGATTGTTTTTTCTCACTGGTGGTCATGTCTATTGGTGTGGTTGACAATACTACCCCTATAGTTTGTGTAATTGTCTTCCTAGGGAATATGGACATGTAACTACTGCCTTTTGCTTCCCTTTTGCCTTTGGTTCTTCCTATGAAGGGGCGTATCCTAATGTGTTATTCGCCTCAGATTGACTAGATTCCTCATCTGACACTGGGGGTTCATTACCCAATAAGACTTCATATTGTTCCTTCTATAATTGAAGTATCACCCTCTTATCCTTAGGCATATCTGGAACTTCATTGAGGGCTTTGTTGATGAGCTATATTGCCTCCTCTATCGTAGCTAAAGAACTAGTCCTTTTTTTCAGAGAGTCAAAAGTTAAAGAAGGCATCATGTCGACTAATGGAATTTTTTTCTCGAAAAATGAAAGTCAGGTGCACTCAACCAATATAGAACTAAGAATGAGGGTGATGGGTCAATAACTGGTACTAAGAAGAAGTGAGAGAGGGTGATTAAGCAAAGTCAAAAATTCTTGGTGGTCGTTGAGTTTTTTTTCGGTGGTCACCAAAAACATTGAACAAGGAGACCCTGAGATTTTATCTCAAATGTCATCGAAAATTTTGAAAATCGGTGATTGTTGGGATATTTGTTTAGCGGTAGATGAGAACAATGATAAATCTCAACAATCATTAGAAATCAGGGCATGAGGTCACTAAAAAAATCAATTCAACAGTCACCTAAGAATCAAAAGTCATTGATCACAGAGAAATCAGATTAGGAGGTTGTTGAGATTTTGTTCAACGGTCACCAAAATTGGAAATTTTTGTTCAGTGATCTTGCAGGACTCCAATCTAGTGAGAGTAGATTGTAGCAATCTAGAGAAAGCAACTGAATGTGGGTTTTCTATTCTCATAGTGGTGCAAGAAAAGTTAGGAACCCTAATTGTTGGTGATAAAATTGTATGTTGTAGGTATGAGGGGGGAAATGGTCAGACAGAAATTTTTTACTTGGTAGAGAGCAAAGGATAGTGACATTGAATAGGTGTTGGAAGACCAACTTGCTAGGGATTTAGTTTTATCATTCAGTGAAGATTAGTTTCTTGGCAAGACATAGTATCTCTAAAGTCTAATGTTGGGCAACTTGTGCGATAGTGAAGGTAGTGGGGAGGGACGGGGACTTCGTCGGTGGTGGGCTAGCATCGTTCAAGTTTCTCTCCAATCATTTCCCAAAATTTATCCAGAGCTTCACTGATGTTAGCATAGAATTGAAGATTAGAGATCAACCTGAGGGTTTATATACCCTTGGGTCTAGGCGATCGTTGATGTCTTACTCAAGTGGTCACTGATAATTGGTCACTGAAAAATCGTGATCCCTTATTCATCAAAAATAATTTTTGAAATCGTGATCCCTTATTCATCAAAAATTCACATAAGCATTCGCTGAAATATTGGTGACTCTCTGTGGTTTCCGAAATCTCAAAACCTTGAGGAGATTGCTTAAAATATGTATCATTGGCCATTGAAAATCCTTGGTTAGTGGCTGCTAAGGAATTATCTCGACGATTGCTAAAAATGCAATTCTCAGTGACCGGTGATCTTTGACTACAAATCACCTCCTGAAATCAAGGCATATTCATGAACTATCATTTTCAACTTGATTCTATAGAAATTAAGAAAAAAAAGTGAAATGTCTAAAACTTGTGACAAGGGTTCCAACTATTACAAAAATTTTAGGGGTATAAGAAAACACCTAAAATTAAGGGAACAAGTTAAGAGGTCATTAATTTTATTCTATGTACACTAAAATTTATGAAACGGAATAAAATTTTCAAACTACTGATGAAACTTGTGATTAGAAATTATGAATTGTCTAATAAAAGAAAAAGAAGACTAGAAGTTTAAAAAAAAGTTTAGTAATCCTTGGGTTGCCTTCCAAGAAGTGTTGGTTTATAGTCATTACATTGACTTTCTCTTGTTTTTTTCCTTCAGACATCTTCTGGTGGTGTTGGAAGGGTTCTTCCAACTGTATTTCTAATCTTTTGGTAATCACTTCATCTTCATAGTATCTCTTCACACAATGTTCATTCACTTTAAACGTCCCTATTTTTTCACTAAAAATTCCCATCATCCCTGATGTATATATTCTTCATATAGTGAAGGGACCAGACCATCTCAATATGGAAAATTCTGATGCTAGAGTTAAAGAGAAGGATTTTATCTCCTCTGATACGTCTTTCCTTTTAAGATGAGCATCATGCCACACATGTGCCCTTTTGTTGTAAATTCTAGCATTTCATAGGTGTGTAGCCTAAGCTCCTCCAACTCTTGTTGTTGTAGAAATCATTTCTTCCTTCAAGGTTCAGGTGCATGTTTAAGAATTTGATGGACAAATACGCCTTGTGCTCCAGCTCCACTGGCATGTGGCAAGACTTCCCAAATATTAAACGGTAAGGGGTAGTCCCTATGGGGGTTTTATATGCAGTCGGTATGCCCAATGTGCATCATAAAGCTTTATTGCCCAATATTTTTAGTTTGGTTGATAGTTTTCTCTAAATTTTGCTTGATCTAGCGATTCAACACTTCCATTTGTCCAAATGACTATGGGTGATATGGTGTAGCCACTTTGTGCTTTACCCTATACTTCCTCAGCAGAGCATCAAATTGTCTTTCCCCGAAATGGGAACCCCCGTCAATGATGATGGTGTGTGGGACACCAAACCTATGAGAGATGGTCTCCTCAAACAACACGATAACTACTTTAGAGTCACAAGTGGGGCCACCACTACTTCCACCCATTTTGAGACATAATCAACAACAACAAGGATGTATTGATTTCCCGTGGATGAAGGGAAGGGCCATATGATATCCCTGGATTTTTTAAAACTTAATCTAATGTGTGACGTCCAAATTGAAAACCTAACCTCTATGAGAATCCCAATTTAAACACCCCACACTAGGCTAATAAGAATAAAATTAGAGGAAGTCATAAGGAAACAAAAGTATCACATGAACATGAACAAGAAACAAACCATACAACACATGTTCACCATTCAATATAAAATAAATTGTTACAACATTTGATATTACATATTGAACAATAAACTCTTACATATACATGTACTACATGTACAACAGGATCTTAAGACAATAGGTCCACATGTACATTAGCTCATCACACAACTCTCAACAATCCTCCTTCTTCAAGACCACATGTCCATGACCTAAAAAAAAGATTACATGTGGTACACATCATCACAATATTCTAAAATATTATACTGAGTATGCCTATGTGTCTTTTATATATCTCTCATTACTAAGACTAGGAAATAAGATAAAACTAGTACTTGGTAGTTATAAATAAATATAGCGAAAGGCATATACTTGAACAAAGATGTTTATTAACAAAAGAGAAAATATATTTTAGGCACATTTCCATTATATACTCGTGCATCTTCCTACCAACGGGATATATGCATTAAGGCCTTATGATCTTCTTACCAAATAGATAGATCATTGTACATGTGATATGCCTACCAAAGAGATAGATCACTCACTAGCACTATGCTTACCAAAGAGATATAGTGCTTTCATAGAATGGAACATATATATTATGTTTCATGTGTTGATAGCCATAAGTATGGAAACTCAAACAATATATCATACAAGAACAATCATTCCATCCAATATCATGTGCCAAGTCTTTTACCAAACATAATAAAAGCATACTATATAATAAGCCAAGAGGTAAAGTGTACCTTAAACCAAGATAATCTAATCATCACATATTCTTGGATCATCTATATCTATGGTCAATGTTGATTAAGACAAGATCACATATCACCATTAGGTTCTCATCATTTTACCCCTATTTATGTTCATTATGGTTTGACTTCATCATTAGGATATTCCCATCATTATTTCTTGTCTTACTCTTCTTGTCATCAGGGATTGATGTTGATGTTGTATTCCAGATCAGGATCAATTCTATGACCATTAGTTTCCATTTCATTGTGTGCATGTATTAACCCTAGATCATATTCATGAACTTATTAGGGTTTGTTTCACATTAGTATTCATCTTCATATAGCATGAATTCTTAGCATCAAACTGATATCAAAAATTCATATTAGCTTTAAGTTACTGATATGAAGGTGTTCTGTAAACTCCATCATTTATTGATCATAAACATATTTATTCCATTTTAATTAGGGTTATTATCCCTAATTGGCCATATGAAGCATATTACACGATTTCATATTCAAACATCATCATATCTGATATTGTACAGATTGATTATATATCATATTTAGGTGTTACTGGTGGATTATCATAATTTTAGGTCATCATTTGATATTTATTACACTTGAAATAAGAATTATACATATTACTTGATATCACTGATATTTAAGCATCAAAAGACTGATATTATAGTTCAATGTTGTTCTACTAATTTTTTTTCTTCTGAAAATTTAAGTACCTTATTTGTATTTCTCTGATAAGTAGGCTATTTTCTATGATTTATTGAAGATTTGTACGTTATTGAAAATTATTACTTTTTTTAAGTCAATCAGAAGCCACCATGTGGATATAAGGGGGCACACATCCTCCTCTAGCTAGGTTGAAATGGTGGTTCAAGTCGGTTCAATGTTGGTCTGGTTTGCAGCGAGCTAGGTGGATTGATTAAGGTTGGGACCTGGCCTGGTTCAAATTTTATGTTGGATCTGTAGATTCACTGATCCACTAGCTCGGAACTTTCTTTCTCATGCTCCTCTATGCACACAAGACCAAGTGTTCTCGCATGTGCTAATGTTGCCACACAAATAGGTCTCTACCGGGAAATTACTGCCCAAACATGGCTCCTTAACAGCTCCCATGGACACCATTGTCTTTGTTGTAACCCACCGGAGCTCCACATCTACTCGCCTCCTCGGGTTTGCATATGGATCTCATTATCTGTGAGGGCACTATAGTGTGGTTCTAACTGCAGAGGAGAAAAAGATGGATCTTTCATGTGGACCCTTTCTTGACCCCTTTCCAGTTTGAGTAGCTTCGGGCAACTACCAAAGACTAAAGAGAACTCATAGTTTGCATCAAAAGGGCCTGAAGCAGCATCCCCTAGTCTTGATCTCCTCTCCAATACACTTGGCTTCAATGGCCCTGGAAGCACCCATTAGACGATATGATACTTTATGCAGTCAACTCCCTAAGCCTCATTCTTTGTTTCACTTCTTCATCTTGCTCGAAGATCCCCTCTACTCCCTTCTATCGGCGAGGGGCTTGTTCTCCCTCAATTTTTCTCCAAACAATGCAAATGAGGGGTCGAAGCACTCCTCTCTACAAGATATAGATAAATAGCTACCCAAAACTACTACTCAACCCACACCAATGCTGGTCGTGGCATCATGGTTGGCCACTAATGTACTTGTGTTCTAACCGCAAAGTTGGAGACAAAGGCTATATCCGTTAGATCTAATCAAAAAGTTGAGATTATTCCAAGCATCACTAGATTCATGGAATGTACTCTTGAAAGGCCATGACCACTGGATTGGAGATCTTTGGTCACAACCCTGCCACATTGCCTATCTAAAAAGAAAGAGGTGTGTGCACATTATTGTTCCAAGCCCAGTAATTCGTATTAAATAGAATACTTAGGCATGAAACCATCCAAATACTATTTATTTCACCACATTCAAACTTAGATAACTTCTTATAGGACCCTCCAATTATTACCAAATTTTAATCATAGTTTTATCATAATTATAGATACATTTCATTCAATGTTGGTGCCAAGTTATCACTATATGACCATTCAATTAAATACTTCAAAAGAACATAAATTAATGAATCATAATCATGATGTCAATATCAATTAACATCCATATTTTATCAAAACACTTGCAACTCTTTACATTCTTCAAACACATGAATACTGATGTCATTACACATTTTAGGATTCCAAAATTTTAGTCCATCACGGACCCCATGTAATCAATCCCCCATACATTAAAGGCTTCTTCTTCGATCCAGTCTGACATAGGCATTTCAATCCTTTTAGAGATGATCCATGTTCTTTGGCACTCATTACATGCCTTAGCATACGCATGGGCATCCTTAAATAGAGTAGGACAATAGAACCCTGATTGTAGAACTTTTATTGGTGTTCTATCTCCACTAAGATGTCTGTCATATGATGAAGAATGGCATTTGTGTAGGATCTTTGGAACTTCTTCTTCTTCTAGAGTGTCTTTTGTACACATTGTTTGCACATCTCTCTAACTTGAGTGGGTCATCCTAGTAGTAATTCTTCAAATATGAAAACAACTTATTTTTCCGTTAATGTGATCTCAGGTGGTAGTTGTCAGTAGGCTAGGTAGTTGCATATATCTTCAAACCTTAGTGCCTGGGGCTCAATATCCTTGGCCATCATCAGTTCTTTGTTGGTGTAATTGTCATTGACAGGTAAAGGATCTCTTTTGGTTACTATGACCCTCGATGGATGGTAAGAAGACATATTTTATGTTCCCTTTTTGTTTATGATTTCATGATCAAATTCTTGCAATAGAATAGCCCACCTTAAAAAATTTAGCTTGGTGTATTTTTTTGCATCAAGTATTTGATGGAATCACGATTGGTGTACACCTTGACTTTTATACCTATCATATAGGATCTGAATTTGTCAAAGGAAAATACTACTTCTAGGATCTCCTTTTCTATAGGTGTAATTGGTTTGGGCATCATCCAAGGTCTTGCTAGCATAGTATATCACATGGTGTTTCTTATCTTTTCTTTTCCAAAGAACGGCTCCAATAGCATAGTCATTGGCATCACACATTATCTCGAAGCAAACCTCAATCTGGAGCATGCAATATTGGAGTAGTTATCAAAGCATTTTCAAATTATTAAAAGCTTCAAAGCATTTATCTATAAAGTTGAACACAACATCCTTTACGAGAAGGCTAGATAGGGACTTCATGATCTTATATAATTCTTTGATAAACCTTATGTAGTATCTGGCGTGTCCTAGAAAGCTTCTTACCCCAGTCATCGATTTAGGGGGGTTAGATATTGCCTCTATTTTTATAAGGTTGACCTTGATTCCTCATCTAGAAATCTAATGTCAGAGTACAATGCCTTCTTCTACCATGAAATGGCATTTTTCCAAGTTCAAAACCAATTGGGTCTGCTCGCACCTTTTTAGGACTTGAGACAAGTTCTTTAGACATTTTTTTTAAATCAATTCCATACACTGAAAAGTCATCCATGAAAACTTCGATTATATGCTCTAAGAAATCTACGAAGATAGAAATCATGCACCATTAAAACATCATAGCTGTGATGCATAAACCAAAAGGCATTCATCTGAAGGCATAAGTTCCATAGATGCAGGTAGGGGTGGCAATCAGGTTCGGGTTGAGTGGGTTTTATTTTAGGTCATTTTGGGTCAACACTTTTTGGCTAGACCCTAAACTTGCAAAAAATGAATTTTCAGGTCGAAACCCTTGACCCTAACCCGACCCAAAAATAATTTTGGGTCTATCAGGTCTGACCCGTAAATCCAACACCAAGACAATAGTTTTAAAAAAATGTTGTGATTTGTCTAGTCATTGCCAATTCCCAAGTGTAATTAACAATTTTCATTGTGATAAACTTACAATGTGATTGAGAAACACATAAAAAGCCTATTGTAGTTTTTTTGATACTTTTAAACACAAATTCCTAATATAATTAGTATAATAAATCATATAAATCAATACAAAACCATGTAGAATTGGCAAAATAAACTTCATGATTGATGGATTAGTAAATTAATGGGCCATCAGGTGTCTTTAAGTATAGTATTTGTAATTTTATTTAAAAATATAATTCTGAATTTTGGGTCAATCGGGTCAATTTGGGTCTTAAGTCCAAACCCAGACCCGACCCTAAATTATTTTCAATGTCTTTGGGTTCGGGTCAATTTTGGGTCGGGTCGAAAACCTTAGACCCTAAACTTGCTTAAAATTTTGGGTTCGGGTCAGGTCTTGTTTTGTCAGCCCAAGATGTAGGTGAAAGTGGTTTTCTCCTGATCATTAGGGTAATGTGCACTTGGTAGAATCTTGAATATCCATCTAGGAAGTAGAAATATGAGTGGTGGGCCAATCACTCTAGGACTTGATCAATGAACAACAAAAAGTGGTCTTTCTTAGTGGCGACATTGAGTTTTATATAATCTATACACATATCCCACCCAGTTATAGTTTGTGTGGCAACTTCATCTCCATTTTCACCTTGTACGATTGTCATTCCTCCCTTTTTGGGTACTAAATGTATCGGGCTTACCCAACTGTTATCGCTAATTGGGCATATAATCCCTTCATCGTGTATCTTTGTCATTTCTTTCTTGACTACCGCCTTCAACATTTTATTTACTTTCCTTTGAAGTTGGGCCAGAGGCTTAGCCATTTCATCAAGATTTATTCTATGCATTTCAACTATTGCGCTCAATCCCTTGATGTATTTACATAATTCCCTATGACCTCCCTTTATAGTTTTAGTTCCTTCAATGGCTTATCTTCTTGTTTGTTAGTGAAGGAAGATTTTATGATCACCGGATTCCTTTGTTCATCAACTAGGAACTCGTACTTCAATCCTTCAGGTAGTTTCTTCAACTCTGGTTTACTTTTGTGTCTCCTTCTTTTCATGTGTTTGTTTCTGCAAAACATACTTTGCAGTTTTGATGGTTTCTTCTTCATCCATGTTGTATTATTCCTCTGATTGGTTTAGATAATCCAAAATCTCTAAGAATTTAGGATCTTTCATAATTGGACTAGGGTTGCTGAGGTCTCACGTTAGATGATCGACTACAACATTATCTTCTTGTATCTCCTTGCAAAATTGATTATAACTATCCATGAAATAGGCTGACTCAAAAAGAGAAGGTCCTCTCATAGCATCTTGAATGTGTAAGTCAATATGGTCATTTCCCACTCTAATGGTAATGATTCCAGCTTCAACGTCAATTAATTCTCTCCTAGTGGAGAGGAATGGTCTCCCAAATATCATTGGGCATGTCAGGTCTTCTATTGTACTCTATCACGACAATGTCACAAGGGATAAATAACGGTCCCACGTGGATAGGGACATCTTCTACGATCCCTACAGACTTTGTGAAAGTATGATCAACCAGTTGGATCCTCATTATAGTCTTGACCATATCTATGAGTCCTAGTCTCTGGACAAGATTCAAGGGCATTAGGTTGATACTTGTTGTAAGGTTTACAAGTCCTTGTCTTACCTCAATGTCTTTGACGTTGAAAGGAATTATGAATGCTCCTAGATCCTTCTTCTTCATGGGCATCTTGGCTTGAACAAAGGCATTGGACATATTGACTAGCCTCACTATTTCTTTGTGGTCTCCCTATCTTCTCTTTGTAGTCAGATCTTTAAAGAACTTGGTGTAGGTTGGCATCACTTTAATAGTGTCCAAGAATGGCACATCAAGGTGCAATTTTTTTACTGCTTCATGAAACTTCTCGCATGTTTTCTTCAGGTGGGCCTTGACTAGCTTATAAGTGAAAGGTACTCTTAGTGAGTATGGGTGTCTATTAGATAATGCTTGCTTAGTGGAGTCGGACTTCCTCTCTTAGCAATCTTCTTTCCCTTGTCTTTCTTTTTGGCTTTATCTTTCTTAGTAATCACTTCCTCTTCAGCTTCTTCCTTTACCATCACTGGTTCATGCTATGATTCAGCATTGGAGTTGTCTCCTTGGTTGATCTTGTCCTTTGCAACCTCCAAAAATTTTCCTGAACAAAGGGTGTCCATTTTCGCACTTTTGATGTTGGATGAAATTTGTCCTTGCGGATTTTTGATGAGTTCTGATAACTATGCTAGTTGTCGATTGATGTGCTTCTGATGTGAATGCATGTCGGTCGTTCTTCATCACTCCAAGACACTTGTATTGGTGATAGCACTTTGTGTTAATTGATCATTTACTATTCTCTTGTTTTTTTTGCAAATTTGAAGAGCTTAGATACCATGTTAGGTTGGTTGTTGCTTTTGTTCTGACTCTAATCTTGGCTCATCCTATTTAAATTTTTATTCTAATTTTGGGCTTTCTCTTTGACATTGACAATTATCTTTTTTCTACTGGTAATTTGTAGTATAGGTGAACACGGATTGACCCTCGCCTGTCCCAAATCCAGGTGGTCCTTTGGACGGAATGTCGAGCTTGTGGGAATTCTCAGCATCTTCTTTGTTTCTGTAGTTGAAACCAAGGTGGTTTGGTCTCTTGAAGTTTGCATAAGAAACATTCTCAGTATTTTCTTGGTCACTATATTCTTCTGGTTGAGTATAGATACAATTGTCAAGCATGACCTTCCTCTCTGTAGGTGAAGCATGTCATTATTTTCTCGACCTTGCCTTTTCCTTTGCCTCTAGTGTCCTTCAACTACTTAACATCCAAAGCAATCTTTTCTATCTAAGTTGTTGTAGTCTCTAGAGCTTTAGATTTGGAAGTAAGACCTTTGGATGTTGCCTTCTTGGTTGAACCCTTATCACCTCTTTCATCATCTAGATATGTTACTTAATATATCTTGTTGAATGTTGGGATTATGTTGGTGATTTTATCTTGTTATATGTTCATGTATGCTAAGCTTTTACACTTCCACATTCATAATTTCATAATACCATGCTAGGGATAGAGTCCTGGGTCCTATTGCTATTGAATTTGTGGTATTCTGGAGTTAGGATTTGGGTAATAAATGGTTCCATGATAGGTGTCTAGTCCTTTTCAATAATAGGCTGTTGAGGTGTGATTCATCTCTCTCCTCAAGACTTTTGTCTTTACAGATATAGTACCAATGAAATAAGTGATGGATGGAGGATATGTAATGCAACACACTTCTTCATATCTCCCACATCATGACCCCCTTCATTGACAAAGAGGTCAGCTATTTATAGGTAAAGCTTTTGAGGTAACTGAATTAAGCTTAGCAGTCAATAAGATTGTTGTGGGTTAGTCAGTTTCCAAGGTTCTTTGATCGTCGAAATTGTGAACTACGCTGAGAATGGTTGCCTCCAGTAGACACTTGGATTGGTAGTCACTGGTCTTGTGGTTAGTTTAGTGGTCACTAAAGGTTGAGGTTAGGGACTGCTGATGAACAATATTGGTCACTCACTAAGATGTTGGCAATCCCTAACATGTTGTGTGTAACATCCCTGACCTGGGTTACACTTAACCCTAGGCGTTTTGATTAAGAAAGATGATTATATGCTTAATCTTATCTTGTGAAAAGTAATTAGGGCTCTTGAGAAACTTATGTTTCAATTTTGGTCCTATTTAAACAATGTTGAAGCAATGTTTGCTTATTTTGGACTAAAGTGCAAATTACCCAAGTTGAGGGGTTAAATTGCAAATTTTGCATTATAAGATGTTCCTCATGTGTTGAAGCATCATGAGAATGAATATTATGCAAAGGTATGGCTTGTGGTAGCCTGAGTACCAAGGAAGAGCTGATAAAGCAATGTTTATGCATTAAAACCTAGTTTTGGTGTAAAGTTCAATTTACCCAAAACCTAGGGTTCAATATGCAAATTACCACTTCAATAAGGTCCCTAATGTTTCTTGGCATCTTTTAGAGTAAATAAAATGAGAGGGGCTCCTCATTTGAATTAAGTTGGAGGAGAGAGTATCTTGATATTAAAATAATCAAGATTTAATCATAATTGAAACTTTAATTCGATTTAGGGAAAAAATAAATGTATTAATTAAAGGGCCTTCAACCAAAATTAAAATGGTTGGATTAAGATGTGCGTGGACATCCTTGAGCCTTGCAAGGATCACGAAAATATCCAAGGGAATGGATAACTCACTCACAATTTTATAAGAAAAAGAAATATCCACTCACATATGGATATTAGTATAATATAATTTAAGGTGCTTAATTTGCTTTTCTTTAAATCATGGATAATTGAGAGGAATAAGAAGAAAACAAGATATCCTCGTCCCTAAGGAAGTTGAGAGGGAAGAGGCGGCCATATTTTTGGGATTAAATGGATTTTTACAAAGCATATTCTCTCTCATTGAATTTTTATAAAAAGACCTTTTACAAGCAAAATGAAAGGCTTTTTCGATCCCACTTCTTCTCCTTGCTTGGGAAACGACCAAGGGAGCTTGGGAGGGTCCGTAGTAATACCCCAACCTGTTGGTATGTCCTTGACCTTCGTTCTCCTTGATTGCATGGTGGAAATCAAAAATAAATCATTGATTTCTTCTTATTTCGATCTCCTCATCAACCCTAGCCAATCTTTTCAACCAAAAGCTTGAGGATGATCTTAGGAGGAGTTGAAAAAGCTTCATCCACAATTTTTTCCGTGATCTTGGAGCTTTGGAGCTCAATTGGAGGTGGGTTTTAAAACTTGAAACCCTAACTTTGTTATTTCATTCAATTCCCCATCAAATAATGATCATTTCTCTATTTACAATTATTGATTTGGTTGATTGATGCAATCTCTGTGAAAATCACAGCAGGTTTCATGGGTCTAGAGCTTTATGATGATGACATCATATAATCACACACCTCCCCAAATATCTAGACCAAACGGTTTCAATCAAATATCCAAACGGTTTGTGTTTTGGGAGCAAACAGTTTCAAACCGTTTGGAATGAAACGGTTTCACTAAACCGCATAGACGCAAACAGTTTAAGACCGTTTGGTGATGTTGATCAGGGTTTACCATTTTGGGACTTATTCATAATGATCTAAGTTAACGACCCACCAATTATTATTGATTAACTCTAATTGGTTCATGAGTTGAAGGTCCATCAATCACCTAAACCCTAATCGGGTTGAGTGCTGATTTCATAAGTGATTGAGTTTGAAACTTGGGTTGATTGACCCAAACGGTTTCAAGACCGTTTGGGAATCACCCAAATGGTCTCAAGACCGTTTGGAGGTCTAGAGTTGAGTATGGTTAGGTATTTGAAGATTCAAACATATGGTATAAACCCTAATCGGCTAAGTGCTAATTTTGCAGTTGAATGAGTTGATGCTTTGGGTTGATTGACCCAAACGGTTTCAAAACCATTTGGGGATCACCCAAACGGTCTGAAGACCGTTTGGGGGTCACCCAAGACTGTTTGGAGGTCTAGGGTTAAGTTTGGTCAAGTGTTTGAAGGTCCAAAGATACCAAATTGAAATACAATTAAGTGCTGATTTGGTGACCAATCCTAGGATCCAAACCCTAATTGAATGACATGGCTAATGCTGATATGATGGGCAAACGGTCTCTAGACTGTTTGGAGGTCATCGAAACGATCCCAAGACCGTTTGGGGGTCACCCAAGACCGTTTGGAGGTCTAGGTTTGACTATGGTTAGGTGTTTGAAGATCTAAAGGTGCTAAGTTGAAGTGCAATCAAATGATGATTTGGGGATCAGTCCAATGATCCAAACTTTGATTGATTGACTTGGATTTTGATGTTGACATGGGAAAATGGTCTCAAGACCATTTGGAGGTCATCCAAACAACCTCAAGACCATTTGGGGTCAGGATATGTTCAATTTGGATGATGGTCCAATAGTTTTAAAGCAACTAGACTCACATTGGTTAATGTTGAAGGATCATCGATTCCATACCCTAATTCAGTTGATTCAAACCCTAATTGATGATCAATTGAAGGTAAATTGAGGGTCAAATCAGTTGAAGGATGACCTGATTAACTCAATTGAAGTATGGTGATGGGTCCAATTGAAGATTGGCTACATGAATTCAATGATTGAAGGAATCGACATTGAGAATCCCAAATCGATTTGATAGGTTGAGACCATAATTGGTCCATTCAGTTTTGAGGAGGTTTGAACCAAACGGTCTCAAGACCATTTGAGTCCAAATGGTCTCAAGACCGTTTGGGACCAAACGATCCCAAACCGTTTGAGGCCCAATCAATCTTAAGAGTGCTTTAGAAAATGGTTTCAAGTACTTGCTTTAGCAAACGGTTTCAAGTGACCACCTTTAGCAAACGGTTTCAAACCGTTTGAACTTTGAAAGACCAAGACCATTTGGGGATCAAGTAGTAAAAATTAATTGAGGACTCAATTGGTTAATCCACTTGGACACATATTGTAATTGAAGATTAAATTGGTCAAATCAATTGGATACCTTATGTAATGGAGGTCCAATGTGATTGAATCTCTTGAGAATTAAGATGATGAATGATCCATTGATTCAATCATGATTAGTAATGATAATCAATGAAGGAAAAAAGGTTGAAACCCTAATAGTACCTAAGTGATTAGTGCTAATTAAGGGATAAACCCTAATTGCCTATAAGAACAATGACTTGGTACATTATGTTAATCATAATTGCATGTACTTGATTGAAGGGTTGATGTAACCTAATCAAGCTGAGAGGATGATGGAAAGGAATTCATACATGAGTATTGATCATGTGATGAATAAGGTATGATTATTAATAAAGAGATCATGAAACCCTAATCAAGAAGGTTGTTGAGCCCTAACCCTAATTTAGAGCAATATCAGATGTAACCCAAACCCAGGGTAATGTTGTGACTCTAAACCAAAATAATAAAATGTGGATCCCTAATTAAGGATGATTCCATGTGAATCCCTAATTGATGTTGATTGAATGTGAATCCCTAATTGAGGTAGATTCCATGAGAAACCCTAATTGAGGGTGATGCCATGAGAAATCCCTAGTTGGGATGAATAGTAAACATTAAGTATAGGCAATGAGATGTGAAAGCCTAATGAAGGGTGATGCTATATGCAATCCTTACTCTAATGAAGTATGATATCATGTGAAATCCCAAAGCCCTAATAAAGGGTAAAGGTATGTGAAACCCTAATTGAAGTTATAATACATGAAGCCTTAATCTTGGACAACATGATGACAACCCAGAATCCTAATAATAAAATAGTGGGTAAAACCTTATAAGGGTGAAATATCATAAATGGTTGATTATAGGCAAGCTTATTATAAGCAATGCCTTAACCTGAGATGAATTCATATCATTAAAGATAATTGGACCATTCATATATGTAACCTATGCATTTCATGGTAAGAGTGATAGGTTAGTGGATGAAAGGTTTAAGATGGGAAATACCTTAATCCAAGATAAGATGATAACTTAATAAAGTTGGAAGTAATGAGGTAAGTGATACATCAAGATATGAAAGACTTCATAGTTAGCATCTCAAAGTTGATATACTTTGATAACTATGAAGTCCTAATGTGAGATGGGAAACCTTAACCCTAAATTGGGTAATGGGACATGAGAAATCATAATATGATATGAATAGTAAGCCCTAACCCTATTGAGGGAATAGAGGTGTTACTATTGTATTATATGAAGTAATATGTTATGTTGCCTAATGAGAGGTGACAAGATTCTTTATGGGGCTTATGAGCCATGAGAGAAATTATGGCATAGTGAGAGGTACCAAAATGATTATAAAAGTTTATTATAAGAAAGGATAATGTTTTAATAACTCAATAAGAGGAACAACTGTATTCAATAAAGAATGTGTAAATATATGCAGGCTAACCTTATGGTTCAGAGCCTAAAGTAGTATGTGATGATCAATAATGAGTTAAAGGAATTAAATTCCATGAACTATGTAATAAGGATTGGTTAGAGTCCAATTCCTGGCTGTGAAATTAGGTTTGGTTAAAGTCCAATACCTGGCAGAGGTGTAATGCCTGTAATCATGATTGGTTAAAGTCTAATACCTGGCTATGAAATCAGGATTGGTTAGAGTCCAATGCCTGGCTGTGAAATCAGGATTGGTTAGAGTCCAATTCCTGGCTGTGAAATCAGGATTCGTTAGAGTCCAACGCCTGGTTGTGAAATCAGGATTGGTTAGAGTCCAATGCCTGGATGTGAAATCAGGATTGGTTAGAGTCCAATGCTTGGCTGTGAAATCAGGATTGGTTAAAGTCCAATGCCTGGCTGTGTAATCAGGTTTGGTTAAAGTCCAAAACCTGGCAGAGGTGTAATGCCTATAATCAGGGTTGGCTAAAGTCCAATTCCTGGATATGAAATCAGGATTGGTAGTGTCCAATGCCTGGTGGTGTAATCAGGTTTGGAAGAGTCCAATACCTGGCAGAGGCTAAATGCCTATAGTGATAACACAGGATTGGTAATAACCCAATGCCTTTAATGATGATTTAGGATTGGTATTAACCCAATTCCTTTATTGATGATAAATGAGTACATGGTAGATATATCTCTTTATCTGTTTAACAGGTTGGCTAAGGCCAACAGAATGAAATAGGAATGTTTCATGGGTAACATAACAAGATGATGAGTGTCACAAGAAAAGTTTGATATGATGGTATATATGTTGGATAAATGATATGCATGTCATTCCTATTCCTTATTAAAATAATAGATGATATATTTCTCTATCATAAATAGTTGCAATGCTTACAAAGTTGAGGATGCTTTAAACTACTTAACCTCTGCTCAATTTCATATCTTTAAATTGCAATATAATGTTTTGGTGGAGAGTTATATCTCCCGCTGGGGAAATTTACAATTATCTCACCCCTGTGGGATCCAATGTTTTTAGGTGGACGCAGACAAAAAGGCAGAAAACCTTTGGCAGAGAAGGAACAGCAGCAGCATCAAGGACAATAGTAATATCTCAGGTGGAGATACTTCCTATCCAGTTATATAGATAGTAGTCCTATGTGTCGTCTCTGTACTCTCAGGTCCTCGAGATTTATAGATACTTCTTTCATCATCGACTCGAGATTTTGGCTTGATGCCTCATGGTTTTTGTGTTGTCTGTATATAATGTTATAGGACAACTAATGTTGTAATCCTCGAGAAGAGATAGTACAAGTCATGTACCTTTAAATCAAGATGCATATAATGTTATACAATGGTTCTTGATGTAAGAGATTTCTTATGTTTGGATCTCTTTGCAAAAAGTTTTAATTTTTAGTGATTTTCAATAATCCGCTGCAAATGATTTGCTTCCGCTTAAGTAAATCTCGTTTTTATAAGTTGGATGCCACAATTTAGTGGTATCAGAGCTCTAGGTTCACTAAGTCTACAGAGACATAGGACTAAGGTAGTAGAGTCTGTTCTAGTGTCATCCAGTGTATCTGATAGTGTCTTCTGCTCATATAGGAGAAGAAGAACTTGAAGATGATTGGGTCACATGAGGAGTTTGCTGCAGAAAAAAGCAATGTTGCACCAAGAAGAGGTGCAGGGAGGCAGGAAAGAGAGGGACAATTGCCTGAGAACCCCCTAGATAATCCAATTGTGATAAGAAATCCTTCCTTAGGAATCACTGTTGGGGAATTTAGGGCAACCATGATGTATTTAGTGGATCGAGCACTAGAAGTGCAACCTAGATTACCAGCCCCTAATGATGATGTTTTAGACATCAACAGGATATGTAATCCACATCAGCAGGTGGAAGCAATGGGAATTGATGAAGTTCTGAACTTAGAACAAGTCTGTGCTCAACCTCAGCCTATTGAATCAATAAATAGTGAAGGAAGGAATACGTTTCAACCCAAAAGCAGAATTTGCTATAGGTGTATAAAGCCTGGACATATTGTAAAGAATTGTCCAACAAAGAACAAGGACGAGAGAATTGAGAAAAGGCATATCTAAATCCAGGGACAAAGGCCTAACAGTTCCAAAAAGGGAACGATTTTGGTACCACCAGTACAACCAGGACCTAGTGCACCAAGGCAATGGTCATCTAGAAAGGGTAAAGAACCCTCTAGACCATACCTGGCACCCAGAATTTGCTACCTGTGTAGACAGGTTGGACATCTGGCAAGAGATTACTCATATAGAAATGTTATGGTGAATCAACCTCTGAGGAAGAATCAGCCTGAGGCAGTGAATAATCCACGAATCATGATAGGTTAGACAAAATAATGTCATTCTAAAATGTCTTTTATGGTTTCTTGAGTTAATTGGGAAGGTAATTGATTGAACTTTCTTTGATTAATCCTGTGAGGACTTACATTTTGCATAATAAACATTATAGATGTTTCATGTTGTTCTTACCTCTATGAGAAGAAGATGAGGTATTGAAGAGATGCCTGGATAAAATCTAGTGATGTTAAATCTTATATTTGTGATAATATGAAAAAGAAGGAATATAATAGCATAAAAAGTGCATACTACTTAATTTCAGTATTTATATACCCTGGCCAGGTATACAACTATTGATGATAAAGTGAGTATGGAAACTCTTAGATTGTAATCTTTTTGATTGCCCTAATCAAGCAGTCATTCTGATGCAATCTAATGAGTATCATGAAATAAGAAGCATGGAATGAATAAATGTGTCCTGTTCTAAGCATAAGAAAGACAAATCTGAGATAACCTCAGATGAGCATGTTTGTATGAGGAATTAAAAGCATAATCCTCATAAGATTAGAATGAGGAATATGATTCCTTGTTTTCTTTTCTCTCAGGGACATGGCAATAAAGCGGGTCATAGGACACTTGATGTGCATAATATAAAGATGTTTATCTAATGGATACTTAGAAAGGTATCAATTTATCTTGGACTTTGGCTCCAAGATGAAGGTATATGTAACAAGTAATGTCCCAAGATGAAAGGAAGATAAATAAGTGATGTGTTTTTAATACACGTGATAGATACCAAGGTAAGGGATTCTGGTATCTAAGAAATAATAGATGGTTTATGTTGAATATGTGAAATGGTCAATTATGAAATCAAATTAATCATGTAAAATAATATGAACATCACATGTTAGGGGTTTATGTTTTGCATAAACATAACAATTGAAGATATCTTTGAGATAAGTTCTTAATTGATAAGTAACCTTTCCTTATGATAAGAGAATGTACAACTAATGAGATATTTAGTGCAGGTAATAAGGAAAGATAGTATGGTGTTATCAGGTGAGATGACACAATCAGGGTATGAAAAGACTTATAGTCTCAAGTGGATGATAGAATATAATGGTGATCTTGAAAGAGAAATACTGAACCAACTAAGGAACATGGGAGTATGTGTTCCATGTGAACCATTCCATGATAAATTTGTGTGAAATAACTTTTTGTTGATCAAAACTCTATGGTGTGTCCATAATAATGAGGTGTTATGTGAGGACATGATGATATGATGCATGGATAATATCTATTTCTCTTTATCAGGGATTTCGGGGACGAAATCCTTGTTAGGGGTTTATAATTTGTAACATCCCTGACCTGGGTTATACTTAACCCTAGGTGTTTTGATTAAGAAATATGATTATTTTCTTAATCCTATCTTGTGAAAAGTAATTAGGGCTCTTGAGAAACTTATGTTTCAATTTTGGTCATGTTTAAACAATGTTGAAGCAATGTTTACTTATTTTGGACTAAAGTGCAAATTACCCAAGTTGAGGGGTTAAATTGCAAATTTTGCATGATAAGATGTTCATCATGTGTTGAAGCATCATGATAATGAAGATGATGCAAACGTATGGCTTGTGGTAGCCTGAATACCAAGGAAGAGTTGATAAATCAATGTTTATGCATTAAAACCTAGTTTTAGTGTAAAGTGCAATTTACCCAAAACCTAGGGTTCAATATGCAAATTACCAATTCAATAAGGTCTCTAATGTTTCTTGGAATCATTTAGAGTAAATAAAATGAGAGGGGCACCTCATTTGAATTAAGTTGCCGGAGAGATAATCTTGATATTAAAATCATCAAGATTTAATCTTAATTGAAACCCTAATTCGATTTAGGGAAAAAACAAATGTATTAATTAAAGGGCCTTCAAACAAAATTAAAATGGTTGGATTCATATGTGCGTTGAAATCCTTGAGCCTTGCAAGGACCACAAAAATATCCAAGGGAATGGATAACTCACTCACAATTTTATAAGAAAAAGAAATATCCACTCACATATGGATATTAGTATAATATGATTTAAGTTGCTTAATTTGCTTTTCTTTAAATCATGGATAATTGAGAGGAATAATAATCAAACAAGATATCCTCGTCCCTAAGGAAGTTGAGGGGGTAGAGGAGGCCATATTTTTGGGATTAAATGGATTTTTACAAAGCATATTCTCTCTGATTGAATTTTTATATAAATACCTTTTACAAGCCAAATGAAAGGCTTTTTCGACCCCACTTCTTCTCCTTTCTTGGGAAACGACCAAGGGATCTTGCGAGGGTCAGGAGGACGACCCCCAACCTGTTGGTAAGTCCTTGACCTTCGTTCTCCTTGATTCCATGGTGGAAATCGAAAATAAATCATTGATTTCTTCTTATTTCGATCTCCTCATCAACCCTAGCCAATCTTTTCAACCAAAAGCTTGAGGACGAGCTTAGGAGGAGTTGCAAAAGCTTCATCCACCATTTGTGCCGTGATATTGGAGCTTTGGAGCTCAATTGGAGGAGGGTTTTATAACTTGAAACCCAAACTTTGTTATTGCATTCAATTCCCCATCAAATAATGATCATTTCTCTATTTACAATGATTGATTTGGTTGATTAATGCAATCTCCATGGAAATCACAGAAGGTTTCGTGGGTCTAGAGCTTGATGATGATGAAATATTAATAATCACACACCTTCCCAAATATCTATACCAAACGGTTTCAATCAAATGTCCAAACGGTTTGTGTTTTCGGAGCAAACGGTTTCAAACTGTTTGGAGTGAAACAGTTTCACTAAAACGTATAGAAGCAAACGGTTTAAGAATGTTTCGTGATGTTGACCAGGGTTTACCATTTGGGGACTTGTTCATAATTATCTAGGTTAAATATCCACCAATTATTATTGATTAACTCTAATTGGTTCATGAGTTGAAGGTCCATCAATCACCTAAACCCTAATCGGGTTGAGTGTTGATTTCATAAGTGATTGAGTTTGAAACTTGGGTTGATTGACCCAAACGGTTTCAAAACCGTTTGGGAATCACCCAAACGGTCTCAAGACCATTTGGAGGTCAACCAAGACCGTTTGGAGGTCTAGGGTTGAGTATGGTTAGGTATTTGAAGATTCAAACATATGGTATAAACCCTAATCAGCTAAGTGTTGATTTTGCAATTGAATGAGTTGATGCTTTGGGTTGATTGACCCAAATGGTTTCAAAACCATTTGGGGATCACCCAAACTGTCTCAAGACCGTTTGGGGTTCACCCAAGACTGTTTGGACGCCTAGGGTGAAGTTTGGTCAAGTGTTTGAAGGTCCAAAGATACCAAATTGAAATACAATTAAGTGCTGATTTGGTGACCAATCCTAGGATCCAAACCCTAATTGAATGACATGGTTAATGATGATATGATGGGAAAACGGTGTCAAGACCGTTTGGAGGTCATCCAAACGATCCCAATACCGTTTTTGGGTCACCCAAGACCGTTTGGAGGTCTAGGGTTGACTATGGTTAGGTGTTTGAAGATCTAAAGGTACTAAGTTGAAGTGCAATCAAATGCTGATTTGGTGATCAATCCAATGATCCAAACTTTGATTGATTGACTTGGATTTTGATGTTGACATGGGCAAACGGTCTCAATACCGTTTGGAGGTCATCCAAATGAACTCAAGACCGTTTGGGGTCAGGATATGTTCAATTTGGATGATGGTCCAATAGTTTTAAAGCAACTAGACTCACATTGGTTAATGTTGAAGGATCACTGACTCCATACCCTAATTCAGTTGATTCAAACCCTAATTGATGATCAATTGAAGGTTAATTTAGGGTCAAATCAGTTGAAGGATGACCTAATTAACTCAATTGAAGTATGGTGATGGGTCCAATTGAAGATTGGTTACATGAATTCAATGATTGAAGGAATCAACATTGAGAATCCCAAATCGATTTGATAGGTGGAGACCATAATTGGTCCATGCTGTTTTGAGGACGTTTGGACCAAATGGTCTCAAGACCGTTTGAGTCCAAACGGTCTCAAGACCATTTGGGATCAAACGATCCCAAAACATTTGAGGCCCAATCGATCTTAAGAGTGCTTTAGCAAATAGTTTCAAGTACTTGCTTTAGCAAACAGCTTCAAGTGACCACCTTTAGCAAACGGTTTCAAACCATTTGAACTTTGAAAGACCAAGACCGTTTGGGGCTCAAGTAGTCAAAATTAATTGAGGACTCAATTGGTTAATCCACTTGGACACATATTGTAATTGAAGATTCAATTGGTCAAATCGATTGGATACCTTATGTAATGGAGGTCCAATGTGATTAAATCTCTTGAGAATTAAGATGATGAATGATCCATTGATACAATGATGATTAGTAATGACAATAAATGAAGGTACAAAGGTTGAAACCCTAATAGTACCTAAGTGATTAGTACCAATTAAGGGATAAATCCTAATTGCCTATAAGAACAATGAATTGGTACATTATGTTAATCATAATTGTATGTACTTGATTGAAGGGTTGATGTAACCTAATCAAGTTGAGAGGATGATGGAAAGGAATTCATACGTGAGTATTGATCATGTGATGAATAGGGTATGATTCTTAATAAAGAGATCATGAAACCCTAATCAAGAAGGTTGTTGATCCCTAACCCTAATTTAGACCAATATCAGATGTAACCCAAACCTAGGGTAATGTTGTGACTCTAAACCAAGATAATAAAATGTGAATCCCTAATTCAGGATCATTCCATGTGAATCCCTAATTGAGGTTGATTCAATGTGAATCCTTAATTGAGGTTTATTCCAAGAGAAACCCTAATTGATGGTGATGCCATGAGAAATCCCTAGTTGGGATGAATAGTAAACATTAAGTATAGGCAATGAGATGTGAAAGCCTAATGAAGGGTGATGTTATCTGCAATCCTAACTCTAATGAAGTATGACAGCATGTGAAATCCCAAAGCCCTAATAAAGGGTAAAGGTATGTGAAACCCTAATTGAAGTTATAATACATGAAGCCTTAATCTTGGACAACATGATGACAACCCAGAACCCTAATAATAAAACAGTGGGTAAAACCTTATAAGGGTGAAATGTCATAAATGGTTTATTATAGGCAAGCTTATTGGAAGCAATGCCTTAACCTGAGATGAATTCATATCATTAAAGATAATTGGACCATTCATATGTGTAACCTATGCACTTCATGGTAAGAGTGATAGGTTAGTGGATGAAAGGATTAAGATGGGAAATGCCTTAATCCAAGATAAGCTGATAACTTAAGATAGTTGGAAGTAATGAGGTAAGTGATACATCAAGATATGAAAGACTTCACAGTTAGTATCTCAAAGTTGATATACATTGATAACTATGAAATCCTAATGTGAGATGGGAAACCTTAACCCTAATTTGGGTAATGGGACATGATAAATCATAATATGATATGAATAGTGAGCCCTAACCCTATTGAGGGAATAGAGGTGTTACTATTGTATTACATGAAGTAATATGTTATGTTGCCTAGTGAGAGGTGACAAGATGCTATATGGGCCTTATGAGCCATGAGAGAAATTATGGCATAGTTAGAGGTACCAAAATGATTATAAAAGTTTATTATAAGAAAGGATAATGTTTTAATAACTTAATAAGAGGAACAACTGTATTCAATAAAGAATGTGTAAAGCTATGCAGGCTAACCTCAGGGTTCAGAGCCTAAAGTAGTATGTGATGATCAATGATGAGTTAAAGGAATTAAATTCCATGAACTATGTAATCAAGATTTGTTAGAGTCCAATGCCTGGCTGTGAAATCAGGTTTGGTTAAAGTCCAATACTTGGCAGAGGTGTATTGCCTATAATCAGGATTGGTTAAAGTCCAATGCCTGGCTGTGAAATTAGGATTGGTTAGAGTCCAATGCCTGGCTGTGAAATTAGGATTGGTTAGAGTATAATGCCTGGCTGTGAAATCAGGATTGGTTAGAGTCCAATGCCTGGCTATGAAATCGGGATTGGTTAGAGTCCAATGCCTGGCTGTGAAATCAAGATTGGTTAGAGTCCAATGCCTGGCTGTGAAATTAGGATTGGTTAAAGTCCAATGCCTGACTGTGTAATCAGGTTTGGTTAAAGTCCAAAACCTAGCAGAGGTCTAATGCCTGTAATCAGGGTTGGCTAAAGTCCAATGCTTGGCTATGAAATCAAGATTGGTAGTGTCCAATGCCTGGCAGTGTAATCAGGTTTGGAAGTGTCCAATACACGGTAGAGGCTAAATGCCTGTAGTGATAACACATGATTGGTAATAACCCAATGTCTGTAATGATGGTTTAGGATTGGTATTAACCCAATTCCTTTATTGATGATAAATGAGTACATGGTATATATATCTCTTTATCTGTTTAATAGGTTGGCTAATGCCAACAGAATGAAACAAGAATGTTTCATGGGTAACATAACAAGATGATGAGTGTCACAAGAAAAGTTTGATATGATGGTATATATGTTGGATAAATGATATACATGTAATTCCTATTCCTTATTAAAAGAATAGATGATATATTTCTCTATCATAAATAGTTGCAATGCTCACAAAGTTGAGGATGCTTTAAACTACTTAACCTCTACTTAGTTTCATATCTTTAAATTGCAATACAATGTTTTGGCGGAGAGTTATATTTCCCGCTGGGGAAATTTACAATTGTCTCACCCCTGTGGGATCCAATGTTTTTAGGTGGATGCGGACAAAGAGGTAGGAAACCTTTAGAAGAGAAGGAACAGTAGTAGCATTTAGGATAGTAGTAATATCTCAGGTGGAGATATTGCATGTCCAGTTGTATAGATAGTAGTCCTATGTGTCGTCTCTGTACTCTCAGGTCCTCAGGATTTATAGATAGTGCTTTCATCATCGACTCGAGATTTTGGCTTGATGCCTCAAGGTTTTTGTGCTGTCTGTATATAATGTTATAGGACAGCTAATGTTGTAATCCTTGAGAAGAGATAGTACAAGTCATGTACCTTTAAATTAGGATGCATATAATGTTATACAATGGTTCTTGATGTAAGAGATTTCTTATGTTTGGATCTCTTTGCAAAAAGTTTTAATTTTTAGTGATTTTTAGTAATCCGCCGCAAATGATTCCCTTCCGCTTAAGTAAATCTCGTTTTTATAAGTTGAATGCTGCAATGTGTGGTCATCATTTGTTGAGGTAAGGGAATGTTAGCGACCACTGAAGCCTGAGGTCCTCGAAGATTTCTTGACTTAGACCTGGTGACTGCCTAGATTTCGCATTATCAACACTCGCTGGGATCCAGGTCCACTTCTAATGATATTTTGTGTAAATAAAAGAAAAAGATATGAATTTAGGTGGTAATATCAAAACTTTCCAATACTATTAGGTTTATCTAAATAAAACATTATTGTGATGTTAATATTAGGATAAAATAGGCATTCAAATATCCACAAAATTGGATGTTATCAATAGGGATAATAATAAAAGGAACATGGTCATTATTCAGAGGCCCTAATAGTTCACCAACCTAAATTCACCCTTGAAATACAACCTTATCTAAAAATAAAATTTATGGTTGTAGATCGACAACAAGAAACCCTCCTACTTATAATATTGGGTGAAGATGAGTGCACCCACATATGGTCATCACATGTTGCTTGAGAGAGAATGCTTACTAAATCTAGAAGTCCCCATGGGTGATTTGGATTTGGTCTACATGGCCGAGATATATGAAAACCCTTATAGAGATGGAGCTCATCTTATCTTTCATGCTAAGATATGACATCACCATAGGTCATAGGATGGAACAACGTATGGCTAAGTAGACTAGAGGTCAGGATTCATTATGGGTGTTGACATATCACCCTTCAACAATAAGTGGAATCACACTTTTTGTGAATCAACCTAGGATCTAGAAACTAGCAACCCTTCACTAGGAATACCCCTTTCACTCCATCCCAATCGAATCCAAGCACCCAAAATGATAATTTGAGCATCAATGTCCTCAAAAGAAAAATTAGAAGAGCTACCATGTGGTGACCTTGCAACCGTCATTTCAAAAGACCTACCTCATGAAAACTCAAAGTTTACCAATCAAGTTACTAAAATGGAACTCTAAAAATTGGATACATGCTTGTGATCTACTACTACATTGACGTAGATAGCCTATTGGTGTATCTCATCTACCTGGCCCCTTAACCCAACAGAGTAGAGAAGTCTCGAGTTAATGGATTCCCCAATTAATCTTCTCCCTTGGTTGAAAGATCTTATTGTAGTAGAATAGGCTATAACATTCCAAAGGGAGGATCAACCTAGGAGTTCCAGGGTAAAAATTGGACAAGATTAAATAATCTTGGGATCCCAACCCAGAAACTCCAATGACAAAATAAGATGGAAAGAATGATCTATAACTATCTCTCCCAACTACATAAAGTAAACAATCACCCTTAGCACCTCAAACAAAAAAGTTAGGAGATATCATCCAATCTTGGCCACTTGACTTCCAAATGGGAACTTTAGCAGAAAAGACCTCAATATTGATTGGATTCTAAGAAACCCTCCAAAGGGATATACATGGTGAACATAGTGGAGGAAGTACCCAACTCCAATTCTGCACACTGTAATGAAATATTACTCTTTAAATTTCACTCATTATAAAAATGATCTAAAAATGCATAAAAACAAAGAATGGTATTATCATACTAACAAATAATAAAAACTACAAAAAATACTATGGAGAAATGGATGTCATGCAAGACTTCTCAACTTCCCATTAGGTGTGCAGGTTACTGGTACAGAAGGATATGAAGCTATCCACTACAAATAATCAAGAGTAAAATCATTTCTAGTAGTAAATGGCTTTGTAGTCATCTTCAGAATATCTATTCAGAACCTTCTTACTATCTTCTAGACCTTGCGAGAACCTTCACGAATACTTTTCTAGAATACTAGAAGCTCTTCAATGTCATATCTACATTTTCATAGACAAATTATGTAATTCCATGGGGACAAAATCTCAAAAGAGTTAAGAGATACAAAACAATTAGGTGGTCATGCCATTTTTATAGAAATCTCAAGACCAAAAAACCTAGAGAGATGTGTTTCCCATGACAACTCAGAATCCAAACCTGAATATGTCATGGAAAGCTCAATTCTACCTCATAGAAGGTGTTTAAAGAGCATTCTACAAACACTAATGTGGGGCCCCAAAACCCCATCCTTGGACAATTTCATAATGCCTCCCATCATGAAGAATCAAAGTACAAAAGGGATTTCCAATGCCCATTTTAGAATTTGACTCTCAAGCTCAAATTAAAGATTCAAATTTAGAAACTAAACTTATTTTATTGCCAAATCTTATTGAATAATAAATTACTACATCATTTTCTTATAGGAAAAAATTGAAAATAAATGTACATGAGCATTAAACAAAGTTTCAACTTTTTTTTAGTTTCTTATTCAGCTAGTTGTCATACCCTATGGCTAAAGGTCAATGACCAAAAGTAGAAGACCATGAAGATCTATGCTCTCTACTCATGTTTATATGTATTGCACCAATGGACAACCATTGACCAAAAGATGAAGCATGAGACTGGTCCTCAACACATAACAAAGTGACCCTCTAACAGGGTGATTCTACATCTACATTGACAGAAGGCAGCTCCATGGTGACCACAACACTGTGGGTCCATAGTATAGAAGATAAGTGACTTGAATCACTAATACTAAAGTCGTGATGGGGTCACAATTTTTAAGAGTCATCAAATACCTAAGGTCTAGTAGGCTAGGTAGAGGTGGAGATTCACCTTAAAATGTTTCTCCTAAAGAGGTAAAGGATGCCTTAACTTGTGATCTAATTCATTTGTCTCCTTAAATGAAGCATATTAAGTCAACTACATAAGAAAATGGCATAATGTCAAAATTAAGCTACTTCCACAAAGTAAAAATGGACGGACAATGCACAACTAAAGATAAATCTTATTAGTGGATCATGTGCCAAATGACGATGAGTTTCCATAGAGAAAATTCGTGGCTAACCAATATATTAAAACCACTTCTAATATGAATCATAACTCGCCAGGTCACCCATTAGGTTATGCATCGATTGGATGATCCTACTGGTAGACTGAACCAACCCCATGGGAGGATCAAATGAGGTATACTAACCTCCTACCCACTAACAAGAAGCACACTCACCAATGTACACCACACTCCATAGAGGTAACTCGAACTACATCATCCATGCACCATGTCCAAGGAGTTTAAAAAGGAAACACGAGACGTGCTAAGGAAAACAAGCATGAATATGAAGTAGTTCATGAATTTGACATGGAAAAGTATAGAAACATACATGTTTAAAAATTAGAATAATATAAATCTAAAAAGTGGTGAACGTTGTATATCTTACCTTTCTAGCTAACATCCCATTTATATCCCCTCTCCATTTCTCATAAGAGGACCAACTATTACATCCTTGACAATAATGGCAAGTAGGCATAGGAGAATATAGATGATAATTTCACCACTCTGAGTCTGAGTCCCACTAAGTTGAAAGTGCTCATATCCCCAATGTTGCAAAATTAGGACCATTGAAACAAATCAAAAAGACATCAAAGATAAGCAAGAAATGAATGAGTAAATATTTAAAGAGATACCTTTACCAGGCTGACACTATATAAACAACATTTAAAACCCCATGCACCACCCTTCACAGAGAAGTAACCAACAATATATGTCCTCAACCAAGTCAACAGGTGGTTGCACACGCCTCCACCCCATTCAAAGGAAGATATGGCCTCAAATCTACTAAAAAGGATAACAAACCAATGTCACCCATGTCCTCAGTATTGTTATTCAAAAAACAACCAATGATCAAGAAGAAGGAGAACCATGTGACACTCCTAGTTGTAAGCTAAGAGATACATACACCTCTATATTCCATCTTTATAAAGAATACCTATCACTAGAACTATCAATAATACTTGGCCTCATTATCAGAGGTCATACAATATGTGGATGGGTCCACCCAAAAATTGAGAAAGGCATGCACGTCCCCAACAACTACCTATCTAGTAGGCTACTAGTTGAGACTCTACCAAAATTGAACTTGGTAATACCATTAAGGGATATTAGATAATTCACCAAATGTTCTATGAAAATAACTAGTATTCGAGCATAAGTTCTTAATCAATGGGTCAATATTGATTCTAGATGTAATCCCACATCCACTAACATCACCAAAACTAGGTGTCTCTAGAAGTTGAATAAGTACAATCAAGCACCAAACACTCACAGAATTACACAAACAATGAAAAAGACTCATAAGTCAAAACATGAGGTCGTTTATCTTCAACCCTCCAGAATGCAAATAATGCTAGAGAGCTAACAACTAGAAATTTCTACAAAAATCCAAATGCAACATATTAGAGAATAGAAGCTTATGATTATACCTTCTTGAAAATACAAGAAGTATGAAAACCACTGAAATATCACTATACAGTGCACAGTCTTCTACCTAATCATTGATAGTCAAATAGCTCTTCGAGCCACACCAGAGCTCGACTATGAAACACTACCTTTCTCAATGTAAACATGATGCATATGTATTATTTTGTGGGTTTTCATTGTTGCAACTTGTCCAAGATCAAGTTATCACCTCCTCTACTACTTGAAAATGTTGGGAAATGAGGTGATGCGTGTCATTCCCTCATTTTCCCCTTGAAAACAATATTTATAAAAAAACTACAAATAGATCCTTATATTTTCAGAAAAATGTCTAGATACCATTTAAAGTTTATAAAAATTCACAAAAAAATAAAAATATCTAAATAAAGTATTGAGATAAATCATAAACTTTGAATATCTCAGACCTTTCAGCTAAAATCACTGTTATTAGAAACATAGAAATATTTTACTTCCCTTGAAGCTTATTCACCTTTAAGATCATGAATCTTAGACTATGGTCCATAGTACTCAATTTTGGTTCTATATCTAGACTAGTAAATATGCATAATATTTTTGAAATATCATTATCAAACTTTACAATGAGTTATATAGAATGCACAACCCTATTACAAGTGTTCATTATTACCATATAGGCCATGCATCATGACCTGAAAGATGCACCATCTTGGACTTAGACTATCTTAAACTATATCACAATAACTATTATGAATAGGCATCACAAATTTCAAAATCATGAATATGGTTGATAACTTCATAGGTTCCTAGACTAAGACCTTAATATAGACCACATGCACTTCATGCACCTTTATTTTACCCTACAATTAGCTAGGTAACTTTAGTAGGGTCCTAGATTAAGACCTTAAATTGAACCACCTTAACACATCCATCCCTACCCAAATAGGACAACCTAGTTTTTACTTTTGCATTTAAATCCTTCCCTGAGTAGGCAAACCTTACATCTTCATTCATCACTCAAGTATTACACTAAGTAGGTTAATGGGACAACCTTTTTGTTCACCAATGGCAAAGAGGTAATGAGTCTCACATGTTTGACACTACTGAACAAAAATGTGTATTAGAGTTATAATCAACCCTACTATTCTCACTCTTACCATAAACCTTGTCTTGAGTTTATCAAACCATTTAATCCTCAATTTTGTCACACTCAACTGATAATCACAATCATATATACTATCTATCTAATTGAAGATATTTATTAGTATATTTTTTCACATCTTCCTATAACTTTCACATATTTAGTCAACTCATATTTAACACTTATTAAGGGTTTAATGGATAGACAATCATTTCTCCAAACTTAAGTACACTTTTCCATTTAAATAAATTTGTGTAGTCCTTTTAATCATCACATGCCCAGTGGAATCATCCTAAACAAGATATCCAATTCCCATTCTAATTAGGAATTCTATTGCTTTTTTTTAATCTAATCAAATCCATATCTTTTTTTATCAGAAAAAGTTAAAACTGGAAGACTTAACCTTCTATTTTTATCTATTATCTTCCCCTCTTTTTAACCAAATTGCATTCCCCGTTGACACAATACATCAATCAAAACAAATTTTCTATCATAGATATCTCCAAAATCTTCCAAATTATCTCAAAAATCCAATAAGAAAAATATTTTATTATGCCCCAGATAATAAATGTGAAGGAGTCAATTTATCCCAGGTATAAATCCCCACAAAATTTAGGGTTTATATTGGCTTTTTTCTAGTGCTAATAATCATGATTTTTTTAGTTTCCTTTTATTTGATTCAATACATATTTGTTCTCAAAACATCTTTTCAGGATGATGAACCCCATTAACCCTAATGTGCAGTTAAAAATAACCCCATATCCACCATCACAAGATCATATTTTTTACTCTCCTAAAACCATAGATCATCTACATCCCTTTGTTCAACAATTTGTTTCTTAATTCCTAGAAGATCCCTCTTCTATCACATTGACTCTACCATATTTGAAGGTTGTACATATGGTGAGGAAGTGATAGGTTTATTATGACAACTTAACTTCTATCTCCTTTATTATGCTCTTTGTCAATCATCATGTGGCCTTCTTACTCAATTTGATATCAATTTCATAGTTGGATTGTTACAATACTCCAATTTTGTCACATGAATGCTTGTTTTACAATATGTGACACAATTGCATAGTTGAGCTAACTACATACCTTAATATGTCACCATATTGTATCTAAAATTAAACATCATAAATAAGATCTTTTTATTCTTTAATGTATGTCATGAAGTACAGGCTTTGAGTATGAATCCAACAATGCAAAAATTGCCTCAATTAGACAATCATAGCCCTAGTTATGACCTTTTAAAGTTGGCTCAATTTATATTTGATTATTATTTTTATCCTAGATGAGATTATTAGGGTGTCCGACCTAATTATGGGTCATGTTTGTCCCCCATCCTCATATTGGGTGCAATCCATCTCCCCATGGATTGTGACTCCCTGATCCAATGGCCACCACTTTGTCATCAACCTTGTTAGGTACATTATAGCGGTGTTATAGTGTACCACCATGGCCATGTTCATGTCGATTCATTTATAACCCTAATGGAAAATTAGTACCTCTGCTCCTCCTCTTTCTCTTCACTCATACTTTTCTTCTTCTCCTCAGTCTGTTACATGCCCTATAATGTCCCCCAACACTTTCCCTATGTTCTTCCTGAGTTGGGAGGTGCCACCGCTGACCACCCATGGAGCAAGCATAGTGTTGCTTGGGCTGCAACCAAAGCCAGCCTCAACTTCATGGCTTTGATTTGGAGCTGGGAGGATAGTCACCTAGGCCTCTAGGGTCCTCATGGCAATCCAATCATAGGCTTCAGCTAGTTATACTAGCCTCAGCTGTTGTTGCAACTCGTGTCATGCGTGAGATAGAGTAGATGTGGGACATGACACCTCTCCAGCTTCCTGTTCACATAAGACCAAGGTGGTGCATGTATGGGCGACTAGAAAAGCAGCCACGTTAGTCCCTCCACTTTCTCTTTTTCTCTGTTGATCATGGTCGGTCAATGATCTCTTTTACCCCTAGAAACCAATGGCTAAAAGCCACATAGGTGTGAATGTGCATGGCCCAGAGTGAGGGAGCAGCAGTGAGTGGTAGTCAGAATCGGCCAATCGTACCACTGTGGTGAAAAAAGAGGGCGAGTGACCCAAAAATGCATGTGAAAATGGGTGGGACACGTCTGTTGGATTGCAGATCAACAATCACCCTCATCCTATAAATGATGTAGCCAGTGCCCTAACTTTGTTTCTCTGTATTTTGGACTCAAATATTCTAAAATTGATATCTCTCATATCCCTTAACCAAGGTATGCAATATTATACTCCAAATTGATCCAATCACAAATATCTATAGTTTGAGCATATAGTTTCAGACCCTAAAACCCTTTATGTTTTCCCTATTTTTCTTAAGATATTAATTGTGACATTGTTGACCAAATTCAATGCATCTTGATGATAAAATATGGACTTTTGTTCTCAACATACCTCCTAACCATAAAGTTAGTAACTTATAATTTCTTTTGAACATGTTTGAATTCTTGAACACCTCTTTTTCCCTATAGTTGACTCTAATGCACTCTTATAACTTGTTTGGACATTAATTGTGCACTTTGTTCTATCAATGCTAATATTTCCTTCTAGTGATACCTTATTCTTAATCAACCTTGAAATAAGTAGCTAATACCAATCCACGTCACAAGGACTAGACCCTAACCCTCCATTTCTATGGTTGTTCCATACGACACTAAGTATGCATAAATGTACCCATATTATGTTAATGTTTGGTTATACCTTGATACAATGATGTGTTTTACCTATTATAACACCCTCACGATTTGAGACCTTAGATAAAATGATCTTAAAAGGAATGATTGACTACTCATATCACCAAGATGCACCTCCTTTAAAGGGACCCCATGACTAAGAACTCCAAAGTTAAGTGTGATCAGCTTGGA
Source organism: Alisma plantago-aquatica (assembly GCA_963693085.1). Classification (NCBI taxonomy): domain Eukaryota; kingdom Viridiplantae; phylum Streptophyta; class Magnoliopsida; order Alismatales; family Alismataceae; genus Alisma; species Alisma plantago-aquatica. Next base: position 239,460,104 of record OY856415.1, read on the forward strand.
GTAGTACTATATGAGTGACTAGTAGGGAAGTTAATCTTGACTTATGCATGAGTGAGGAAAAAGCATTCAATTAAGGCTAGTGGTGGTTTGTGGGGCCATTCGTCATTGCTAAAACTCTACTAGAGCCTCGATAAGTGGTTTTGAGCATTTACAAATGGTATCAGAGCCATAACCCCTCTAGTAGGTGGGCCCACATGCCCATGTAGCATGCCAACTTTGAGTCATGTGGTTTAGTCTTGTCGGAAAGGGATGTCCATGGTGATGTAGCCACTCTTGTGCCATTAGCCATAATCTGGAGTTTGGTGTCCATGGGCCATTTTGGGTCTGCACTGAAATGGGGAAATATTATGAGGCCATAGAGTTGAGCCTTGAGGAGAACGTCAAGAATCTAAGCAAGGGAGATTATAATGTCCTAGGAATTAAGGACTTAGATAAAGTGATGTTAAAAGGAATAATTGGCTACCAATTTTACCAAGATTCACCTCCGTTTTAGGGATCCCATCACTAAGAACTTCAAATTTAAGTGTTCTCAACTTGGAGTAGTACTTGGATGAGTGACAAGTTGGGAACTTAATCTCACCTTATGTGTGAGTGAGGACAAACTGCATAGTTAAGGATAGTGGTGCTTTCTGGGGCCATTTGTCACTTCTAAAACTCTAGTAGAGCCTTGATAAGTGGGCCCAAGCATTGAAACATGGTATTAGAGCCATAACCCCTCTAGTAGGTGGGGCACATGTGGCCATGTGACATTCTAGTCTTGAGTCATGCGGTCCAGGAATGTTGGAAAGGGGTGTTCGTGGTGATGTAGCCACCCTTGCGCTATTATCCATGATCAGGATCTGGGTGTGTATGGGCCATTTTTAGACTTCATCGAAAAGGGGAAATATTATGAAGACATAAAGTTAAGCCTTGATGAGGACGACTAGAGTCTATGTGGGGGAGATTGTAACCTAGGATTTGAGGCCTTAGAAAACATGATCTTAAAAGGAATGATTAACTACACATATCACCAAGATGCACCTCCCTTTTAAGGATATAATCACTATGAACTCCAAAATTAAGCATTATTAGGTTGGAGTAATACTAGGATGGGTGACTAGTTAGGAAGTTAATCTTGACTTGTGTGTGAGTGAGGACAAAGTGTGTAGTTAAGGCTAGTGGTGGTCTATGGGGCCAGCCATCATTCCTGAAGCTCTACTAGATCCTTGAGAAGTGGGCCAGAGCATTTACACCGAACTTGTACCTCTAACACTTTTACATCTCTTAAACCAATATAATTATGAAGCATTTTGACCATAACACCTATGATCACCCTTTTTTCACTAAGGTGGTGTTTGTAACCCTAATTTTCCTAGTGTGACCTGTATGATTTGAATTGTGGTTCTTGTACCATAATGCTAATGGTCATCTTAATTTAATGTCTCCCCTCTCAAGTTAGATTTGGTTGTAATAATTATTGACCCCTTAGATGTGGATCTCCACGTAAGTCCTATCTTGACCCCAAATGGCATATGTAATCCATGTTGATAGTTGTATGGTTGTTGTTTGGTACCAATGTTTAGTGTGATGCCTAGACTTCAGGACATCCACATAATCTTTATATATACTTATTTTGTCCATATTTTTCTAATCTAAACCATTGTATATGCTTGGATCCTTAACTTGATGATGCTTGGCCTTGTTTGCTATATTATGAGTCTTTTGACTCTAAAATGAGCATAACTAATAAAATATTATAATGATCATAGAAAATAGATGGAAGGTTGATATGGCATAAAATTTGAGCCACGCCTTTGTAATGGACCCTAAATCAGTAAACTGTCACTAAACATGGGAATAACCAACTTGGCCAAACTTTATCTAAACCCTAAAAATGGAACTAATTAGGGGTTAATGATGACAATATCATGCATACATGTAGTCTTGCTATTGACCAGGTGTGGATTGTGGCTAAATGATCAAGGATAAATTAATTTAAGAATCTTTGAATTAGGTTTGAGCTATAATAATTATATTAGTATGAATTTTTTACTTGAACTTTGATATGTATGTATGCTTGTATACTTGCTCAAATATTTCCATGTAGTATTGTAGTATAGTACTTAATGATTTGACTTGTTGATTTTATAATTTGTATACATAATACATAATTCCATTATATGAACCTTTTGCACCAGAATGTAATCTTGGGTAAGGACACAAGGAAGGGCGTCCTACTTGAGTTGTCAAGATAGGGTGGACCATGTCGATAAATAGGGTTAGCTAATTCCATTGGCCCCTAAGAACTCTCACAGACCCTTCCTTTGGGATATTGACCAAAAGCCTTATGATACATGATATTGTTGGTATAATCAAAATAAAATGGACTAAAACACGGTTCTCATTTTTCTAAGTAGTTAACTTTCTTGTTCCTATTTGTTGACTTCTATGACTCTTTTCAAGTTATGCAAGGAATATAAATATATGTATCTTTCCTCCATGTACTCAACATTTTGTGTGTTGATCCCTGTTTCACTTATGTTTTAGGTTCAGAGATATATTGGGAGTTGATGGCTTGTGAGCAGGTGTTCAAGTGTACATGTTGTAAGATTCTAGCTAGTGTACATGAGTAGACTTGTATAAGTGTTGTCTCATTTTGTTACTGAAAATATGTAATAACTCATTTATATAAGTATGCTTTATGAATGTTGAGATTATGTTGGTGTTATGCATCTTATTATTTGTTCATGTATACTAAGCTTTTACAATTCAACATTCACATTTTAATATTACCATCCTAGGTATTGGTGTTGGGGTCCTTCAACCATTGATTTTATACTCATTTGGAGGTTGAATTTGAGTAAATTGTTCCATGAAAGATGGTATCAGATCATTAATAATGACTTCACCAACAATTTCTCACATGAAACACATATTATCATCCTGACATATCAACCCTACAAACTCAATAAGTTGTCCTTTGTGGACTAAGTTGACTTAGCCTCTAGGTTAGAACCTAGATGTTGTAGAACTAGGTGTAGACTTTTATAATCCCTAGAACCTTTCTTTTGTCCTCATTTTATATTGTATTATGGGTTATAGGTTTAGGAGTAAAAGAGAGATATAATTGAAAACCCTAAACAAATGTCATGACATGTGATTAGGGTAGCTATGCAAGTGTACACCATTTTCTTGCTAGTTCTCTAGGTATCATGGTACTAGACTGCCTAATGAGTGTCATAAATAGTTGTTGGAGAAAACCTATTTCAATTATTAATATATATATACATATATAAATTGTTACCATGCACATAAATGTATTGAGTATCCATGTAACCTAACATAAAGAGATGTAACATCAGTCTAGATTATTGTGTTTAGATAGATGATGTAGTTTTCTATTTTTCTAGATCTATAAAAAAGGATATGCTAGTAGTAGGCTAGATCATATAAGTTTGATGTTGATGTTGATGTTCATGCTCATGCTAATATTATTAGCTTGCTTCTTGATAACCTACATTTGATGTTCAAGAATTTAAGTATGCTTGATGACATGATATGATTATGACCATGAAACCCTAGCTAGCCTAACACCATGTATGGTATTTGCGTCTTGTTTGAGTTGATACACATAGATATTGGATTAACATGCTTATTTGTTCCTAGATTTGTATATATTGAGATATGGTTAGTGAGTTTATGGTTTAATACTAACACAACCTCAATATCTTTACAAAGGAGAGCCTATAGAATGGGACGTCTGATAAGGTGAAATATGGGTTAACCCATACCGGAGAAGGTCAGAGAACCTAACCTCCAAATCATATGAAATGTTGAAAAATATGAATGATGAAATATACAAAGATGAGGCGCTAGCTAGATAACTTCTAAGTATGTGAGTTGAGTCCATTAGTGTGTGGTTCTCTTTATATTGTTCAACCCTACATTTCCCGTGAAGATTCTAACCCTAAAGGAAGAGAAATGCGATATATGTATGTTTATCATCTAGGTGAGGAAGAAGTCCAATAATCCTAAGGTTATGTATATGATATGTGATTTCCATGATGAGCCTCATACTTGGGCTAGTGGTTCTATGTGACGGATTCTAGTAGCATCCCTTGTTCTTTGAAATTTTAGTAAAACGTTTTGTATGAGTACATGGTTTTGGTTAGCATGTCTTCCTGGATATAGATAGGTCTTATCTTGAGTGGCTCAAGCTAGTTGAGCTATTGCTAGATACAAGTGAGATAATTACAAAACCTAGATGTCAAAGATAATTTTTTCCCTCTATATAATGCATTATATATGATGATAATCTCACTTGAGTTTAAAACTTGATATATACATATTTAAGTCACTCTTATAAGCTTTACCTAATATGAAACCATATCACACATGAAAGATGTATGTTTAGAACCATGAACTTTACTTGATTAATCATGTATAAATTACTAATTTCATACCAAAAGTGAAAAGAGATAAAAAAAATTGATAGTTGGTAGAACCTTGAGAATACTCAAAATCATGTATGTAGTTTTGTTTAATGAGGGCATGTAAGATTGATGATAACCTAAATTAAAAGGTAGGTTAATGAACATGTTCGTTTGAGAAGTTGATAACTTAGATTTTGATAACACACCTTGGGGTCATATGAATGCATGAACAAAAATCCTATTCTATAGGATAAAGGTGATGGAACTCGTAATGTCAAGAAGATGTCATAATATTATAAAATACCACGAATTATGTACATAATTAGGATTAGTACATCCTTGGTCATGACAACCTAAGTGTGCAACCATAGTGGTGTATACCTTCACACCTAGCTTTGTTTGCCTTAACACAATTAATATGTCACCTTTGACCTTTGATTATGATCTAGGACTAATTTTGAGGGAAAAAATTCTTTTAAGGAGGAAAGGATGTGACAACCTAACTTTCTCTATCCTCTATTTTACTCTTTATCTCTCATAATGCGGCTTTCTTACTCAATTTTATGTCAAATTCCTAGTTGTAGCGTTTTGATACTCTACAATTTGACCACATCAATGCTTAATTTTATAATATCTGACATCAATTGCATACTCAAATTGATTATCATGCCTTAATATGTCACTATCTTGCACATTATACCTCATCAATAATATTTTTATATTCTCTAATGATTTGGTGAAGTGGAGGATTCAATTATGAAACCAAGGGCCCAAAAGTTGCCCCACTCAGACCATCATATCCCAAGTATGTCCTTTTAAAGTTGGCTCAAATTATATTTGATTAATTCGAATTAAGTTGTTTATTTATCTTAGATAGGGCATGTTGACCAACTATAGGGTGTGTCCCCGCTAGGTTGGGTGCAAATTACCTCCACTATTGGATCTTGGCCCATGGATTTCCCCTCCCTCATCTAAAGGCCACAACATTGTCCTCAACCTTGTTTTGTACATTATAGATGTGTTATAGTGTACCTCCATGGCACTCTGCCAATCACTCCATTTTTTCCCTAGTGCAAAAATGGAACCTCCATTCTTCCTCTTTCTCTTTACTTGTTATTTTCCCCTTCTCCCCGATCCATTTCATGCCCTAAAATGTCACTCAATACTTACCCTTCATCCTTTCTGGATTGGCAACACTGTCATTGGCCATCTAGGGAGTAGGGAGCTCTAGGTAGCCTCGACCGCAACCAGATCCAACATCGCCTTCACAACTTTGAGTCTGAGATGGTGACTAGTTGACCCAAGCATTTTAGGACCTTGTGGCCAACCTCTTACAGACATTGATGAGCTCGACAGCCCTCAACTTTCTTTGTGCCTTGTGTAACGAATGGGATAGACTACATGTGGGAGACAATGCCCCCAACTTCTAATTCCCATGGGACCATGGTGGTGCATCTATGGTCATATTGTGTCACTCCCTCTCTCTCTTTCTCTCTCTCGAGTGGGGTTGGTCCACGATCTCTTGGACCTGCTCAAGCCAATGGTTGGAGGCAATGTAGGTGTGGGTGTGGACATCATGGGGTGAGGTGACGTTAGTGAGAAGTAGCCAGCATCACTTGGTTGCACCACTATGGCAAGACTAGAGGGTGAGAGACCCAGCCCAGTGGGTGCAAAGAGGTGGGAAATGACTAGTGGATCGTAGATAGTGATTTCCCTCAACCTATAAATTATGCATGTAACTCCCTAACTCTTTTTATCTATAATTTTGATTCATATTTTCTAAAACTTATATCTTCCTCATCCCTTAACCATAGTATGAAATATTATATATCAAATCTATCATCTCAAAAAATGAGTGAAATGGAAGCGGACGAGGGGAGCATGACGGCGGGGGCGACCAAGGGGACGGGGGGCGAGCGACGCCGGCGGACGGCCAAGGGGGCCACGTCGACGGTCGGAGTTCCAAGGAGGCTGCTGCGGTAACAGACGACTGGAGGAACGATGATCTGAGAAGTCAAGAAGGCGAGGAGATACGGGGTCAAAACCTTAGGGATTCTACAGACACGAACGTGGCGAACATGAAGGATAGGGAAGGAGATAAACTCAGGCTCCCACATGTCGGGATTGAGTTCTGATTCAGCGGCATGAAGGGTCCCTCGAGCAATACCACCACGGAACCTCAAGAGCGGCTGGGACATACCCTGGATCGAGGCGTAGATGCACGGAGGTCAGAAGGAAGCAGCGCCCCAACCTTTCTGTTCCCACCGTTGCATGGGTATCACAAAGCAGGAGTGCAACAGGAGGCAAAGACTAATGGCAACGTATGGGCTTCGAGCAGTTCGAGACCTGGGGGCAAGTCCACCGGGCAAGGTACCTTGGAACTCTTCCTGAGCAAACTCTTTGAGGAGCACCTGAATCCGGAGGCGGTTAGCCTAACTTTCATCGACGACAAGCCGGACATCATTGTCGACCCGATGGAGGAAGAGTTCTTGATACGGCCGTGGCAATATGCCATCGTGGTAAAAGCCATGGGAACCCAGATTGGATACATGAATTTGCGTGATCGTCTGCGAGCCATGTGGAGCCTCATTGGTAAGTATAACATATATGAACTCGACCTCAATCATTATGTTATACAGCTATCGAGTCTCCGTGATTATGAGATGGCCATGATCGGGGGGCCTTGGAAGGTCTTCGGGTGCAATCTGCTAGTTTGGGACTGGAACCCAACTTTCATACCGTCGAATCATCTGCCGAGGAAAATAGTGTGCTGGACGAAAATCCTCAATCTACCTCTCCATCTGTATGTCCAGACCATGTTCAAATGCATAGGGAAGGCGCTGGGTCAACTGGTCAAGGTAGATGAACATACCATCAAGCGGACGAGGAGTAAGTTTGCTAGATTGGCTATAGAAATTGACACCACAAAGCAGCTTGCACCATACATACAAATTAATGGCATTGACTACGAGGTCGAGTATGAAGGATTGCCTTATGCCTGCGCCAAGTGCGGGGAGGAGGGTCACACATCACAAATCTGTGAATCGTTAAGAACCGAGAACATAGCAGAAGATGAGAAGGAGGAGCAAGCCAAGACGAACAGCGGCAGTCTTGCAGAACCTGAGAGCACACAGTGGCAGACACAACACAGCAGGCGACGACGGTAGGGGAAAGAACCGGTTGGTAAACCTCCTGATAAACCAAGGGCCAATTACAATAAGTACGGAGACCTCCCAGAAGATAATGGCGATAACGGTGTCGAGCTGAGCGGATACCAGCAGACTGCAGGTGCTTCCAACTCGGACGGAGGTGCTCGAGCAGCCAAAGTGTGGAAAAAGAAGTCAAAGACGAACACTATAGTTACAGCAGCACAAAAAGTTGAGGTTCTTAAAGACATAATTAATGGCCCAGTGACTCATAGCAAAGCCCAGGCGAGTGACAGTAACAACAAGAAAAAAGAAGATCATACCATGGCTGACCCGGGAATAGATGAAGTGGTCGAGATCCTTTCAGCTGCCGAAGATGAAGTGTTTGCTGATATTGCAAAACCAAAGAATGATGATAGAAATGTTATACCTATGGCGCAGCACTTTTCCAAAGAGCATAAAGGTTCCCAGAAGACCAAGATTGGTAAAATATTCAAAGGCAGTGGAACCAGGATGAAGAGGTCCGGAATAGCTATATCGAGTGTCGAAGGGATACGCAGAAGTCCACGACAGCGAGGTGCCCAAGACTGCGCAGTAGTAGTGGATGCCTTAAAGACTGTTGTTGTAACATCCCTGACCTGGGTTATGATTTAACCCTAGATGTTTTGCCTAATAAGGTTAAGTAGATTCTTAATCTTATCTTGGGAAAAGTAATTAGGGCTCATGAGAAACTTATGTTTCAATTTTGGTCCTGTTCGAACAATGTTGAAGCAATGTTTGCTTATTTTGGACTAAAGTGCAAATTAACCAAGTTGAGGGGTCAACTTGCAAATGTTGCATTATAAGATGTTCCTCTAATATTGAGACATCATAAGAATGAATATGATGTATTGGTATGGTTTTCACAAGCTTGGGCACCAAGATTAAGCTTGTAAAGCAATGTTGTGCATTAAAACCTAGTTTTGGTGAAAAGTGCAATTTACCCAAAAACCTAGGGTTCAATATGAAAATTACCACTTCAATAAGGTCCCTAATGTTTCTTTGCATCATGTAGAGCAAAGAAAGTGAGAGGGGTTCCTCTTTTGAATTAAGTTGGAGGAGAGAGAATCTTGATATTAAAATAATCAAGATTAATGCCTAATTGAAAACCCTAATTTGATTTAGGGCAAAAATGAATAAAAATAATTGAAGGGCTTTCAACCAAAATGTTTTGGGTTGATTTTGAATAAGGATGGACGTTCCTTTGCCAAGATAAGGAATGAAAATATCCTAAGTAGGTGAAATTCCACTCACCTTATTATAAGAAAAAGAAAACCCACTCACATATGGATATTAATATAATAAGCATTAAGGTGCTTAATTTGCTTTTCTTTAAATTAAGGATAATGAAGGAGAATTAAAGGAAAAGGAAGGTGCCTCGTCCTTAAGGGATTTGAGGGGGAATAGGCGGCCATATTTTTGGAATTTAATGCATTTTAATAATGTATTTTCTCTCTCATCAATTTCCTTATAAAAGTGCCTTTTTCAAGCCAAATGAAAGGCTATTTCGGATTTTCTTCTTTCCTTTGCTTGCAAAACAGACCAAGGATCTAGAGAGGAGAAGGAGGACGACTCCCTACCTGTTGGTAAGCTCTTGACCTTCGTTCTCCTTGATTTCATGGAGGAAATCGAAAATAAATTATGGATTCCTTCTTATTTCGATCTCCTCTTCAACCCTAGCCAACTTTTGCAATCAAAAGCTTGAGGACGAGCCTAGGGGGAGTTGCTAGAGCTTCATCCACCATTAATGGCGTAATCTTGGAGCTTTGGAGCTCAATTGGAGGCGGGTTTTATAACTCAAACCCTTAATCATTGCTATTGCATCAATCATCTATGCTTTGTTGATTGATTTCTTCAATTTGATACATACTTGATTCTTTGCTGCAATTTCCATCAAGAAAGGTTGCTGTTCTTGGGTGCACGAAGGAAGATGATGATGACATCATCATAATCAAGAACCTCACCAAATATCTTGGGAGAAAATTATCTCATTGGTTGGGACCAAACGGTTTCACCAAAACCGTTTGGTGACCAAACGGTTTGCAAACCGTTTGGTGGCAAACGGTTTCAAAACCATATGAAAGAGTTGACCAAGCGTGGACCGTTTGGGAATCTCGTTCCTAATTATGTAGGATAATGACCCTCAAAATTTGAGGGGTTAACTCCAAAGGAATCGTGAGTTGAAGCCTAATCAATTAGGGAAACCTAATTGGATTAAGTGCTGATTTTCAACCTGATCAACTTGACCTGCTTGGGCAAACGGTTTCAAGACCGTTTGAGTGTGTTGACCAAGCGTTGAACGTATGAGATTTTTGTTCATAATTATGTTGGTTAATGACCCTCCAAATTTTAGGGGTTAACTCCAAAGGGATCATGAGTTGAAGGCTAATCAATTAGGCAAACCCTAATTGAAAACAGTGCTGAAATTCCAATGAGTTAAGTTGAGATTTTGGGTTGATTAGCCCAAACGGTCTCAAGACCGTTTGGGGATCACCCAAACGGTTTCAAGACCGTTTGGGGATCACCCCAAGGCCGTTTGGAGGTCTGGGGCAAGTATAGTTGACCAATTGAAGGTCCAAAGGTACCAAATCATACTGCAACTAAATGCTGATTTGTTGATCAACTCGATAGACCAATCCATGATGATTTTTCACTAAAATCCAAAGGTTGGATGGGCAAACGCTCTCAAGACCGTTTGGAGATCATCCAAACGGTCTCAACACCGTTTTGTGGTCACCCAAGACCGTTTGGAGGTCTAGGGTTGAGTATGGTTAGGTGTTTGAAGGTCTAAAGGTACTAAGCTGATATACAATGCAATGCTGATTTGGTGATCAATCCAATGAACCAAACCCTAATTAGATTGCTTGGATTTGAGTGATATGATGGGCAAACGGTCTCAAGACCGTTTGGAGGTCATCCAAACGACCTCAAGACCGTTTGGTGGTCACCCAAGACCGTTTGGAGGTCTAGGGTTGAGTATAGTTTAGTGGTTGAAGGTCTAAAGATATCAAGTTGATCTGCAATTGATTGCTGATTTGGTGAGCACTTCAATGAACCAAACCCTAATTAGATTGCTTGGATTTGAGTGATATGATGGGCAAACGGTATCAAGACCGTTTGGAGGTCATCCAAACGACCTCAAGACCGTTAGGTGGTCACCCAAGACCGTTTGGAGGTCTAGGGTTGAGTATAGTTCAGTGGTTGAAGGTCTAAGGATATCAAGTTGATCTGCAATAGATTGCTGATTTGGTGAGCACTTCAATGAACCAAACCATAATTAGATTGCTTGGATTTGAGTGATATGATGTGCAAACGGTCTCAAGACCGTTTGGAGGTCATCCAAACGACCTCAAGACCGTTTGGAGTCAGGTCATACCCCATTTGAATGGTGGTTCAATAGTTATGAAGTAACTAGTTACATATTGATGAATATTTAAGGTTCATTGATTCTAAACCCTAATTCAATTGATTCCAACCCCAATTGATGATCAATTGAGGGTCAATTGAGGGTCAAATCAGTTGAAGGTTGACCTATTAAACTCAATTGAAGTATGGGTGAAGGTCCAATTGATGAATGGTTCCATGAATTCAATGATTGAAGGAATCAATATTAAAAACCCTAATTCAATTGAATCAAACCCTAATTGATGATTCATTGAGGGTCAATTGAGGGTCAAATCAGTTGAAGGTTGACCTATTAAACTCAATTGAAGTATGAGGGTAGGTCCAATTGATGATTGGTTCCATGAATCCAATGATTGAAGGAATCAACATTGGAAACCCTAATTCATTTGGATACCTTATGTAATGGAGGTTCAATGTAATTCAATTTTTGAGAATTAAGATGATGAATGTTCTATTGATCCAATGATGATTAGTAATGGTAATAAATGAAGGTACAAAGGTTGAAACCCTAATAGTGCCTAAGTGATTAAGTGCCAATTAAGGGATGAATCCCTAATTGCTTATAGGACCAATGACTTGATACACTATGTTAATCATAGTTGTATGTACTCGACTTAAGAGTTGATATGACCTAATCAAGTTAAGAAGATGATATCATGAATTCATACATGAATATGAATCGTGTAGTGTATAAGGGTTATGATCCTTAATCAAAGAGATCATGAAACCCTAAACATGAACATAAACCCTAATTGACAGGGTTATTGAATTCAACCCTAGTTGAGGGTGATTCCATGTGAAACCCTAGTTGAGGGTGATTCCATGTGAAACCCTAGTTGAGGGTGATTCAATGTGAAACCCTAGTTGAGGGTGATTCCAAGTGAAACTCTAATTGAGGGTGCATCCATGTGGAACCCTAATTGTGGGTGATTTCATGAGAAACCCTAATTGGGAATGCATCCCTAATTGCTTATAGGACCAATGACTTGGTACCCTATGTTAATCATAGTTGTATGCATATGATTGAAGGGTTGATGTGACCTAATCAAGTTGAAAGGATCAAATAATAGAATTCATATATATAAATATGATTCATGTGATGGAAATCCTAATCCTAGTAAAGGATTAAGGGTAATACTGATACATGAGATTTGTGATGGAAATCCTAATCCTGGTAAAGGATTAAGGGTAATACTGATACATGAGATGTGTGATGGAAATCCTAATCCTGGTAAAGGATTAAGGGTAATACCCTTGAATTATTAATATATTGTTTTTGCATGGTGATGATAGATAATTGATGTGCTTCTATCATATGTGCTAACCATGCAGGTATCATGAGATGATGAGCATAGCTAGGTATGAGCTATGATGTGTTATTAGTTTGAATTTGTTTATTGGGCCTTGTGTGCCATAATATACCTTGTGCCCGGTAAGAGGTAGCAAGAGAGTTGATGGGCCTCAAGTGCCATGATGGATGCTTGTATAACAAGTATCATGCTTATCTTGGTCAGATGACCTAAAGGTGTTAATTGCTGGAGAATGTGGTAACAATGCTCAGGTGATGAGCTAAGGGTTTAATTACCCAGAATCACATGTTAGTGCATTGAAATTGTGAAGGGATGAGAATTCCCAGTGTTGAAATAAGGGATTGAGATCCCAACACCTTGTGAAAAGAGTGTGGCTACGGGCCATGACTCCACAATGATAATGCCAGGCTTTAGTTATATGATCTAAGCCTGAAGAACGTTAATGCAGTGATAATGATTCTGTAGTTTGAATAGATGTTATACATGTTCTTCATATTCCTTAAAGGATAAATGATATGTTGATTCTATTTTAACTGTAATGCTTCTGACATAGAATGATGTTCTAAACTGTTAGACATTTACCTGTTGTCAATTAAATATGATTTCTCTGTTCATATTTATCTTCTTAAGTTACAATCACAATGTTTTTGGCGGAGAGTTATATCTCTCGTTGGGGCAATTTTTATAATTGTCTCACCCCTGTGGGAACCACATTTTTAGGTGGACGCGGACGAAGAGACAGGAATCCTTCAGGAGGTGAAGGACAACAACAGCAGCAGCAGGGACAGCAGTGAAGTCTCAGGTGGAGACATTGGCTGTCATGTCATGTTCAGATGTATATAAAGTCCTATGTGTCGTCTCTGTACTCTCAGGTCCTCGGAGTAGTAGTTAGTGATTTCGAGATTTTGGCTTAATGCCTCGAGGGTTTTATACTACCTGTGTATAGTTAAGACAGAGTAGTTAATGTTTGCATTCCTCGAGAAGCAAAAGTACATGAGATGTATATATATGAACCAGGATGTAAAGCTTTACTTTGGTTCTGAATGAAAGGGGTTTTCCTGTGAATGGATCTCTTTGCAAAAAGTTTTAATTTTTAGTGATTTTCGCTAATCTGCTGCTTGATGAACGCTTCCGCATTAGTTAATTATGTTTTTATGAGTTGTATGCCACAATTTAGTGGTATTAGAGCTCTAGGTTCGCTGAGTCTACAGAGACATAGGACTAAGATTGTAGAGTCTGTTCTAAGTGTCTTCCAGTTTATCTGATACTATCTTCTGCTCACATAGGAGAAGAAGAACTTGAAGATGTCTGGACAACATGAAGAACATGCTGCTGAGGGCAGCACTACTGCACCAGGAGGAGGTGCAAGAGACCAGGATAGGGAAGGGCCTGCACCTGAACAGTCTCAGATTGACCCAACTGTGATAGAAAATCCAGCCCTTCATGCTTTATTTGAGAAATTCCTGACAGCCATTACACATATGGCAGACAGGATGCCACCACCTGTACCTAGGGTACCAACCCATTATGAGGGTTATGGAGTCGGCAAGACTTTTGAGAGACTTCGCCGGGTTGGAGCCATAGATTATGCTGGTACATCTGATCCAGCAGATGCTGATATGTGGCTGACAGAGCTAGAAAAGGCTTTTAGGATCCTTGATATTCCTGAAGTTGAAAAAGTAAGACATGCTGTATACTTATTAAAAGGAAGTGTTGGTCATTGGTGGATGATAGAGGAAGATAAGAGACCAGGTGAAGAAATTGGATGGGAGGTATTTCGACGAGAATTCGTCAGTAGATACTTCCCTAAGACGTATCTAGATGAGAAGATATCTCAATTTGAGAGGATTGAACAAGGACAGATGAACATTAGCGAATATGAAGCTAAGTTCATGGAGTTATTGCGGTTTTGTCCGTAAATGGCAGTTAGTGACGAGGAAAGAATTCGGCGTTTTGAGAAGGGGTTGAACGCTGAACTGACCACTTCTGTGTCTGCTTTAGAGAACAGGGAGAGGTTTGCCACCTTTGTGGAATCAGTAAGGAGGATAGAGAGGTCTAAAATTGAGAAACGACAGACTAGTAACAAGAAGGTGTATAGTCAGACTCAAAAACAAAAGTTTGAATGTTTTAAGAAGCCGAGATTTTCTGTATCGACGACATCATCAAGATTCCATACCCAGACACAATGGATGCCAAGTAGAGATAGGGATCATAGTAATGATCCAAGAAGAGCCCCTAGTATAACATCAACATCTAGAACTGGATCTCACCGACCCTATTTTGCGACCAGGGTCTGCTATCAATGTAGACAACAGGGACATCCAGCAAGGGATTGTCCATACGGGAATCCAATGATGACTCAACCTCAGGGGCAGAGTCAACAAGAATCACAAAGGAGACAGTTTCCTAGTAACAATAGAGGACATGGACAGACGTCCCAGGCAGGTCAGAGGAAATAAAGTCATTTTGATATTTCATTTTCTGATTCTATGTGCTAAAGATATGAAAGTAGTTGTTTTTTTGAATTCTTTTGACTAGTCCTATAAGGACACAAGGGAGATGAGAACTTATATCTTACTCAATGTTCCTTAAAATGTTTTATAATCTCTCTTATCTGTATGTTAAAAGAGGAGATTTAGAAATGATACCTGGAGGAAAATCTAGGAAATGGGAAATCTTATGTGTATAATGATATGAAAAGCAAGGAATATGATAGCATGTAAGTGCATACTACTTGATCTCAGTATTTGTAAACCCTGGCTAGGTATACAACTATTGATGAAAAAGTAAGTATGGAAACTCTTAGATTGATATCTTTTTTATTGCCCTGATCAAGCAGTCATTCTAATACAATCTAATGAGTATCATGAAATAAGAAATATGGAACTAATATAGGAAGATGCTTTGTGCAATTCCAATAAAGGAAGATGCTTTGTGCAATTCCAATATGGGAAGATGCTTTGTGCAATTCCAATAAAGGAAGATGCTTTGTGCAATTCCAATAAAGGAAGATGCTTTGTGCAATTCCAATATAGGAAGATGCTTTGTGCAATTCCAATATAGGAAGATGCTTTGTGCAATTCCAATAAAGGAAGATGCTTTGTGCAATTCCAATATAGGAAGATGCTTTGTGCAATTCCAATAAAGGAAGATTCTTTGTGCAATTCCAATAAAGGAAGATGCTTTGTGCAATTCCAATATAGGAAGATGCTTTGTGCAATTCCAATAAAGGAAGATGCTTTGTGCAATTCCAATAAAGGAAGATGCTTTGTGCAATTCCAATATAGGAAGATGCTTTGTGCAATTCCAATAAAGGAAGATGCTTTGTGCAATTCCAATATAGGAAGATGCTTTGTGCAATTCCAATATAGGAAGAAGCTTTGTGCAATTCCAATAAAGGAAGATGCTTTGTGCAATTCCAATAAAGGAAGATGCTTTGTGCAATTCCAATAAAGGAAGATGCTTTGTGCAACTCCAATATAGGAAGATGCTTTGTGCGATTCCAATATAGGAAGATGCTTTGTGCAATTCCAATAAAGGAAGATGCTTTGTGCAATTCCAATAAAGGAAGATGCTTTGTGCAATTCCAATATGGGAAGATGCTTTGTGCAATTCCAATAAAGGAAGATGCTTTGTGAAATTCTAATAAAGGAAGATGCTTTGTGCAATTCCAATAAAGGGAGATGCTTTGTGCAATTCCAATAAAGGAAGATGCTTTGTGCAATTCCAACCCTAAACAAAAAGGAAAATGCTATGTAACATTACCAATTACATAGAGTTTGCTAAGTGAACTTTATAAATAAAGGATTTCTGAGTAAATTATCTCTGTTAGATATATATGTTTCTCTTTTGGTATATATTCTTGAGTAATGATTGAAGTATGTTCTTTTATGTTTCTTCCTTTCAATAATATGGACATCATATGTTAGGGGTTTATGCTCTGCATAAACATTGATGAGGTTGAGCTAATGAAAGGAGCTTTGTGTGGAATCACAGAGTTCATGATATCTCCATGATATTAAGATGATATGTGGAGACTTGAGGGCATGATTAATGAATAATCTGTTCCTCCTTTTGTCTAGGATTTCGAGGACGAAATCCTTGTTAGGGGTTTATAATTTGTAACATCCCTGACCTGGGTTATGATTTAACCCTAGATGTTTTGCCTAATAAGGTTAATTAGATTCTTAATCTTATCTTGGGAAAAGTAATTAGGGCTCATGAGAAACTTATGTTTCAATTTTGGTCCTGTTCGAACAATGTTGAAGCAATGTTTGCTTATTTTGGACTAAAGTGCAAATTAACCAAGTTGAGGGGTCAACTTGCAAATGTTGCATTATAAGATGTTCCTCTAATATTGAGACATCATAAGAATGAATATGATGTAGTGGTATGGTTTTCACAAGCTTGGGCACCAAGATTAAGCTTGTAAAGCAATGTTGTGCATTAAAACCTAGTTTAGGTGAAAAGTGCAATTTACCCAAAAACCTAGGGTTCAATATGAAAATTACCACTTCAATAAGGTCCCTAATGTTTCTTGGCATCATGTAGAGCAAAGAAAGTGAGCGGGGTGCCTCTTTTGAATTAAGTTGGAGGAGAGAGAATCTTGATATTAAAATAATCAAGATTAATGCCTAATTGAAAACCCTAATTTGATTTAGGGCAAAAATGAATAAAAATAATTGAAGGGCTTTCAACCAAAATGTTTTGGGTTGATTTTGAATAAGGATGGACGTTCCTTTGCCAAGATAAGGAATGAAAATATCCTAAGTAGGTGAAATTCCACTCACCTTATTATAAGAAAAAGAAAACCCACTCACATATGGATATTAATATAATAAGCATTAAGGTGCTTAATTTGCTTTTCTTTAAATTAAGGATAATGAAGGAGAATTAAAGGCAAAGGAAGGTGCCTCGTCCTTAAGGTATTTGAGGGGGAAGAGGCGGCCATATTTTTGGAATTTAATGCATTTTAATAATGTATTTTCTCTCTCATCAATTTCCTTATAAAAGTGCCTTTTTCAAGCCAAATGAAAGGCTATTTCGGATTTTCTTCTTTCCTTTGCTTGCAAAACCGACCAAGGATCTAGAGAGGAGAAGGAGGACGACTCCCTACCTGTTGGTAATCTCTTGACCTTCGTTCTCCTTGATTTCATGGAGGAAATCGAAAATAAATTATGGATTCATTCTTATTTCGATCTCCTCTTCAACCCTAGCCAACTTTTGCAATCAAAAGCTTGAGGACGAGACTAGGGGGAGTTGCTAGAGCTTCATCCACCATTAATGGCGTGAGCTTGGAGCTTTGGAGCTCAATTGGAGGCGGGTTTTATAACTCAAACCCTTAATCATTGCTATTGCATCAATCATCTATGCTTTGTTGATTGATTTCTTCAATTTGATACATACTTGATTCTTTGCTGCAATTTCCATCAAGAACGGTTGCTTTTCTTGGGTGCACGAAGTAATATGATGCTTACATCATCATAAGCAAGCACCTCACCAAATATCTTGGGAGCAAATGATCTCATTGGTTGGGACCAAACGGTTTCACCAAAACCGTTTGGTGACCAAACGGTTTGCAAACCGTTTGGTGGCAAACGGTTTCAAAACCGTATGAAAGAGTTGACCAAGCGTGGACCGTTTGGGAATCTCGTTCCTAATTATGTAGGATAATGACCCTCAAAATTTGAGGGGTTAACTCCAAAGGAATCGTGAGTTGAAGCCTAATCAATTAGGGAAACCTAATTGGATTAAGTGCTGATTTTCAACCTGATCAACTTGACCTGCTTGGGCAAACAGTTTCAAGACCGTTTGAGTGCGTTGACAAAGCGTTGACCGTATGAGATTTTTGTTCATAATGATGTTGGTTAATGACCCTCCAAAGTTTAGGGGTTAACTCCAAAGGGATCATGAGTTGAAGGCTAATCAATTAGGCAAACCCTAATTGAAAACAGTGCTGAAATTCCAATGAGTTAAGTTGAGATTTTGGGTTGATTAGCCCAAACGGTCTCAAGACCGTTTGGGGATCACCCCAAGACCGTTTGGAGGTCTGGGGTCAAGTATAGTTGACCAATTGAAGGTCCAAAGGTACCAAATCATACTGCAACTAAATGTTGATTTGTTGATCAACTCGATAGACCAATCCATGATGATTTTTCACTAAAATCCAAAGGTTGGATGGGCAAACGGTCTCAAGACCGTTTGGAGCTCATCCAAACGGTCTCAAGACCGTTTGGTGGTCACCCAAGACCGTTTGGAGTTCTAGGGTTGAGTATGGTTAGGTGTTTGAAGGTCTAAAGGTACTAAGCTGATATACAATGCAATGCTGATTTGGTGATCAATCCAATGAACCAAACCCTAATTAGATTGCTTGGATTTGAGTGATTTGATGGGAAAACGGTCTCAAGACCGTTTGGAGGTCATCCAAACGACCTCAAGACCGTTTGGTGGTCACCCAAGACCGTTTGTAGGTCTAGGGTTGAGTAAGTTCAGTGGTTGAAGGTCTAAAGATATCAAGTTGATCTGCAATAGATTGCTGATTTGGTGAGCACTTCAATGAACCAAACCCTAATTAGATTGCTTGGATTTGAGTGATATGATGGGAAAACGGTCTCAAGACCGTTTGGAGGTCATCCAAACGACCTCAAGACCGTTTGGTGGTCACCCAAGACCGTTTGGAGGTCTTGGGTTGAGTATAGTTCAGTGGTTGAAGGTCTAAAGATATCAAGTTGATCTGCAATAGATTGCTGATTTGGTGAGCACTTCAATGAACCAAACCCTAATATGATTGCTTGGATTTGAGTGATATGATGGGCAAACGGTCTCAAGAACGTTTGGAGGTCATCCAAACGACCTCAAGACCGTTTGGGGTCAGGTCATACCCCATTTGAATGGTGGTTCAATAGTTATGAAGTAACTAGTTACACATTGATGAATATTGAAGGTTCATTGATTCTAAACCCTAATTCAATTGATTCCAACCCCAATTGATGATCAATTGAGGGTCAATTGAGGGTCAAATCAGTTGAAGGTTGACCTATTAAACTCAATTGAAGTATGGGTGAAGGTCCAATTGATGAATGGTTCCATGAATTCAATGATTGAAGGAATCAATATTAAAAACCCTAATTCAATTGAATCAAACCCTAATTGATGATTAATTGAGGGTCAATTGAGGGTCAAATCAGTTGAAGGTTGACCTATTAAACTCAATTTAAGTATGAGGGTAGGTCCAATTGATGATTGGTTCCATGAATCCAATGATTGAAGGAATCAACATTGGAAACCCTAATTCATTTGGATACCTTATGTAATGGAGGTCCAATGTAATTCAATTTTTGAGAATTAAGATGATGAATGTTATATTTATCCAATGATGATTAGTAATGGTAATAAATGAAGGTGCAAAGGTTGAAACCCTAATAGTACCTAAGTGATTAAGTGCCAATTAAGGGATGAATCCCTAATTGCTTATAGGACCAATGACTTGATACACTATGTTAATCATAGTTGTATGTACTCGACTGAAGAGTTGATATGACCTAATCAAGTTAAGAAGCTGATAGCATGAATTCATACATGAATATGAATCGTGTAGTGTATAAGGGTTATGATCCTTAATCAAAGAGATCATGAAACCCTAAACATGAACATAAACCCTAATTGACAGGGTTATTGAATTCAACCCTAGTTGAGGGTGATTCCATGTGAAACCCTAGTTGAGGGTGATTCCATGTGAAACCCTAGTTGAGGGTGATTCAATGTGAAACCCTAGTTGAGGGTGATTCCAAGTGAAACCCTAATTGAGGGTGCATCCATGTGGAACCCTAATTGTGGGTGATTTCATGAGAAACCCTAATTGGGAATGCATCCCTAATTGCTTATAGGACCAATGACTTGGTACCCTATGTTAATCATAGTTGTATGCATATGATTGAAGGGTTGATGTGACCTAATCAAGTTGATAGGATCAAATAATAGAATTCATATATATAAATATGATTCATGTGATGGAAATCCTAATCCTAGTAAAGGATTAAGGGTAATACTGATACATGAGATTTGTGATGGAAATCCTAATCCTGGTAAAGGATTAAGGGTAATACTGATACATGAGATGTGTGATGGAAATCCTAATCCTGGTAAAGGATTAAGGGTAATACCCTTGAAATATTAATATATTGTTTTTGCATGGTGATGATAGATAATTGATGTGATGCTATCATATGTGCTAACCATGCATGTATCATGAGATGATGAGCATAGCCAGGTATGAGCTATGATGTGTTATTAGTTTGAATATGTTTATTGGGCCTTGTGTGCCATAATATACCTTGTGCCCGGTAAGAGGTAGCAAGAGAGTTGATGGGCCTCAAGTGCCATGATGGATGCTTGTATAACAAGTATCATGCTTATCTTGGTCAGATGACCTAAAGGTGTTAATTGCTGGAGAATGTGGTAACAATGCTCAGGTGATGAGCTAAGGGTTTAATTACCCAGAATCACATGTTAGTGCATTGAAATTGTGAAGGGATGAGAATTCCCAGTGTTGAAATAAGGGATTGAGATCCCAACACCTTGTGAAAAGAGTGTGGCTACGGGCCATGACTCCACAACGATAATGCCAGGCTTTAGTTATATGATCTAAGCCTGAAGAACGTTAATGTAGTGATAATGATTCTGTAGTTTGAATAGATGTTATACATGTTCTTCATATTCCTTAAAGGATAAATGATATGTTGATTCTATTTTAACTGTAATGCTTCTGACATAGAATGATGTTCTAAACTGTTAGACATTTACCTGTTGTCAATTAAATATGATTTCTCTGTTCATATTTATCTTCTTAAGTTACAATAATAATGTTTCTGGCGGAGAGTTATATCTCTCGCTGGGGCAATTTTTATAATTGTCTCATCCCCGTGGGAACCACATTTTTAGGTGGACGCGGACGAAGAGACAGGAATCCTTCAGGAGGTGAAGGACAACAACAGTAACAGCAGGGACAACAGTGAAGTCTCAGGTGGAGACATTGGCTGTCATGTCATGTTCAGATGTATATAAAGTCCTATGTGTCGTCTCTGTACTCTCAGGTCCTCGGAGTAGTAGTTAGTGATTTCGAGATTTTGGCTTAATGCCTCGAGGGTTTTATACTACCTGTGTATAGTTAAGACAGAGTAGTTAATGTTTGCATTCCTCGAGAAGCAAAAGTACATGAGATGTATATATATGAACCAGGATGTAAAGCTTTACTTTGGTTCTGAATGAAAGGGGTTTTCCTGTGAATGGATCTCTTTGCAAAAAGTTTTAATTTTTAGTGATTTTCGCTAATCCGCTGCTTGATGAACGCTTCCGCATTAGTTAAGTATGTTTTTATGAGTTGTATGTCACAGTTGCTAACAAGGAAAACAAAGAACCGACACTGTAAGCGGTCCTCCTACTTCTTTCTCTATTCTGGGTGGTATATGATGAAGATCCTTTGCTGGAACATCCGAGGAATAGGCAAAGCTGACACGTGCAGAGTCCTCAAAGAGTACATATCTATCCACAGGCCCTTGGTTACTATCATTCTTGAACCTAGAATCAGTGTTGTAAAGGCAGTAGACACCATTCAAAGATTGGGGTTCTCTAACTCTCATAGATCTGAAGCTCGTGGATTCTCGGGGGGGCATTTGGGTATGGTGGAGTGCAGCCACTTGTACAGTCGATATTATAAACACCCATCGCCAGTTTGTGACTTGCAGAATTAACAAAGCCTTCTTTGCTACTTTCATCTATGCGAATCCACATATCTAGATCCGAAGCCTAATATGGAAGCATATTGCATAGCTTGGTGATAGATACAAAGAACCTTGGTTGGTTGCAGGAGATTTCAATACTACAATTACCCCAGCTGAAAGGATTGGATATCTTACTTTAAATCATAAGGAAGCGCAAACCTTCACAGCTACTATGATGCAAGCAGGATTAACTGATATTGGCTTCTCTGGACAGAGATTTACATTTCGCCATGGGCTGAAACAGAGTAGACTGGACCGGGGCCTAGCGAATAGTGCTTTTGTCATGAAGTTCCCCAATGTTTCTGTGCTACATCTACCAAGGATTGAATCTGACCACTGTCCCTTGCTGATCAATATGGCCAGGCGAGCTACTGACCCTGGGCGTTTCATGACTAAAGAATCCTGGCAGAAGGAGCCGACTTTCAAATCTTGTCTTGATAAAATTTGGCGAAAGGACTTGAACTTTTAGAATGATCTTGACATTGCTAGCCCACATTTGCGTACTTGGGATGGGGAGCTACAAAAATCTAAACGGGCCAACAAAGATAGGCTGCTTCGTAATATCGAAACACTCCAGAAAAATCTGGCTTCCAGGTATGATGATACTACTGATAAGTTGTGCTTAACTATGCAGGATGATCTGAATACTTTGTTGAAGAAGGAGGAAGAGGATTGGAAACAAAGAAGTCATATAGACTGGCTTAAGGATGGTGATACTAATTCCCGTTTCTATCATGCTTATGTCAACCAACGTGAAAGAATGAATAGGTGTGAAGCCATCAAGCACCCTAACGGAGGTTGGATTACTGATAGTATGGAGGTTTTTAACGTGGTTAATGAGTTCTATATAAAACTGTTCACTACTTCAAGCAGCGTCAGCCGTTCAGCTATGGAACGGATCCCCGGTTCGTTTGAAAGCATGCCCGAAGCTCAACATCAATTTCTAGCGAGGGATGTTCATATGGAGGAAGTAGAGGCTATCCTTTTCTCCATGAACCCGTTCAAGGCTACTGGTTCAGACGGAACTACCACCCAGTTCTTACAGTCCAACTAGGCGAACGTCAAGGAGTCTGTTGTTAAAACGATTCATGAAGCTATAAACTTTCTCAACTTAGACGATAAGCTCTGTAATGCTACCATTGTGCTCATTCCAAAGGAAAAGAAGCCAGTCTGCCGTAGCCAATTCAGGCCCATTTCTCTCAACAACACTATTCTCAAGCTCTGCTCTAAGGTGGTTGTGGAACGCCTGAAACAGTGGATTCCTAAATGGGTCAGCCCGATACAGAGTGCGTTTGTTCCTGGAAGGAAAATTTCTGATAATATTACTGTTGTTCAGGAGCTCATCCATACGATGAAAAGGAGGAACTCAAGTGAAACTATGGCCATCAAAGTTGACCTCACCAAAGCTTATGATAAAATGTCATGGAGTTTCATCCAGGATACTATTGTGAAAATTGGCATTCCTACCAACTTACAAAGCTATATCATGAATTCTATCAGGTTGGGGAGCTCACAAATTGCTTGGAATGGAGCAACGACACCACAGTTTAAACCTTCTAGAGGGTTACGCCAGGGTGACCCCCTAAGTCCTTATATTTTTGTGTTGTGCATTGAGAGGTTGAGCCAACTGATTGATCAGTTTGTAGCTGAGAAGAAATGGATGCCCATGCAACTAGGAAGAGGAGGACCGAAGATTGCTCATTTGTGCTTTGTGGATGATATCATTCTGTTCACCAAAGCGAATGATTCTAACATAAAGACCATTATGAAGTGCTTCAAGTTATTTGAAAAAGCGTCTGGTCAAGCCATCTCAGTTGAAAAAACCAGAGTGTTCTTCTCAAGGAGTGTTTCAAGACAGGAAGCTGATATTATCTGCCATAGAAGTGGATTACATAGAACTCAAGACCTGGGAAAGTATCTTGGCGTACCTATCATTCACAACCGGGTTAGCAAGGATACCTATAATGAAGTCTTGGAGAAGGTTACTAAAACTATTAACTCCTGGATGGCTAAAAGCTTATCTATGGCGGGACGGGTTAGCCTGGCAAAAAGTACCTTAACTGCAATACCTACTTATGTTATGCAGACGACAAAGCTGCCCATACACTTATGCAACAGGATTGATGGTGAAATAAGAAGATTCATTTGGAATGGGGGGAGGAGCAAAAGGGGTATTCCGCTCATATCTTGGAGCTGCATTACCAGCAGGAAGATTCATGGTGGCCTTGGGATCAAATCTATGAGAGAGTGGAACCAAGCCCTCCTTATGAAGAACAGTTGGGACATCTACAGCAAAAAAGGGACTATCTGGAGTGAGGCAATGACGAAGAAAATTCTGAAAGATACGCAAAGTCCTTCCCAGAACATGTCGCATTTGGCTCGCAATGTTGTTCTTTCTAAACCGTTTATGGAAGCCAATACATATATGAGTCCTGTGAGCGGTAGATCCATCAATGTTTGGCATGATAAGTGGTTACCCATTGAAATCCCTTTAAGTAATTATGTTATGCATCCTATTCCCACTGAGCTGGATGATTTAGTAGTTAGAAGCTTAGTTAACATGGAGGGACAGTGGGACCGTAGCTTCTTGGAGCAGTGGTTACCAGCCGAAGTCACCAAGATTATCTATACCTTCAACCCTCCAACTGATCCAGAGGCTAAAGACGTTAGGGTGTGGACGCTTAATGAAGGTGGTAGCTACACTGCTAAAACGGCATACCAAGCTATAAGAGCTGAAACTGAAATTAAAAGGCAAGGTCAGTGGCACTGTATCTGGCATGCACAGGTGGCAGCACATGTTAAAATGTTTATGTGGCTCGTAGCTAATGGGGCGCTTCTTACCAATCACAACAGGAAATGTCGGAAGATGACGTCCATTGTTGCTTGTACCAGGTGTAATGCAGAAGATGAAACCATCCTCCACGCTCTCCGGGACTGCCCAAAGGTGAAGAGTGTGTGGTACTCTATTCTGAAACTTGAGCACACTCATCGGTTCTGGACTGTTGATAATCTGGACCAATGGCTACAAATGAACATCAAGGCGTCCGACACACACAAACATCTTTTCTTCATCGTCTGCTGGAGCATGTGGAAGCAGCGCAATCTGTGGATATTCGAAGGAAGAGAGCACAATCTTCAACATATTATAAACCTCACCATTCATGAGATCATGATGAACATCAGAGCTTGGACCACAACTGGTAATAGTATGAAGCAGGCTGGAAGATGCAGGGCAGAGATTCTCAAACCAGGCTTCATCCGCTTTAATACAGATGCTACATGGAAGAAGGGTAAGGGTGCTATATCGGTTGTTATTACTGACCCCAATGGCAATTGGCTTAGTGGTGTAGGTCAGCTTGTGACGGCAAGGAGTCCGCTGGAGGCGGAGCTGATGGCGATCCGGCTGGCTGCTCAAATTATTAAATGGAGTGATGCACATAATGTGATGATCATTACTGATTGTCGGCAAGCTGCCATTATGTTAGCGGATGAGTATTGGAACTATCCTCGTTACGCTAACATCATTAGAGGTATTCACTTGATCAAGAGGGAGAATACAGAGATCATATACTATGAAAGACAGAACAACATGCAGGCTGACGCTCTTGCTAAGTACCACTCTAAACAGAGCATTGGTTACACCCACTATAAAAACCCCCCTAGATGTGTGCTGGACACTGGTCAAGCACATCCATGTAATGGTAGTACTACTACTATGCTTCAATTTTTAAAGTTTCCTAATAATTGTAATGCCATTTTTTATTTCGCTTGCATGAGGTGGGCAAGATGAATAAGATGACCGCCTGACTTCTCTGAAAAAATCTATCATCTCAAAAAGATCTAAACCTTGGGCATAGTTTGAGACCCTAAAACCCCTTCTTTTTTCAAATTTTTGTGTAATATATGAACTTTTACTATATTGACCATATTGGATGCATGTTGCTGGTAAAAGTTGCAACTTTGTTGCTCAACCTACCTCCTAGTCATAGAATTAGTAACCTAGAAGTGCTTTTGAAGATTTTTGAACTATTTATCACCTCCTTTATTGTAACGACCCCCTCCTCCTATTATCCCCAATTAAGGCGGACCAAGAGGACAAGGGCCATACTCTGATACATGATCGACAGTCTAACAATTAACCAAAATAATTATTAAATTTCACTAAATGGGAAAGAGTTTGAACAATATAAAAGGTAAACTCTCCACTAAGGAGTTACATTGGATAAGGAAAACTACTATTTGTAATTGGAAGTAAAAATATCCTAATGGATTACACCAAAACTTTTCTTTTGGGGCCTTCTTCTATTGGTGTCCATTTCTCATCATATTTATAAGATAATAGCAGATTATTCTAAAATGTCATGAAACAAATACATGGTCAGTATAACAAGTTATAGTAACATCTGGGGGAAACAAAATATTTGCATCTAGGTGTAACAACATATCCACAACAATTATTGTTACAGAATCAAAATTAACATTCTCATCATATCTTCTTAACCTATTTTTACTCAACTTTTGACCCTTTCTCAGGGTCTTGTTCCTATTGTGGACGTTAGGCCACCTTCTCAATCTGGAGCTAGGTGCCATATTGGTCTTCCCAATCTAGGGTTTGGTTCAAATATGACCATCCCAATCTAGGTCTTGGTCCTAGTCATCTTAATGACTTTCTCTCTCTTATTCATTTCTCAAACTTCCAGAGTTTCTATGAGGTATTGGAGCATGTTATCCGTACATCATGTGATATACATGGGGGATTTATAGATTGTAGGAAATTAAACAAACATCCAACCATTTAATTTACAATCAATCCAACAAACCTCAAAATTTACGGACAAACTAATGAGGGTAGTCATAGGCATAACCACATACCTTTCTCAGAAGTACTCGACGTCTAAGAAAAATGCAACAAAGTAACCAATCAAGCAACTCCCCTAAAAATATAGCATAATCCCAAGTATTACAAGTTTGTCCATAATCCACTATTAAGACTGACTAGAGTCTCATGTCCGGATTTTAGGGTCGACTTAGGGTTTCATTATGGTTTTGCCTTCCCAAACTCCAATTACCACTTTTCATGTCTTTTTAATTCACAACCCCTAAATTTATCATCATATGCACTTTCAATCTTTAGAAAATCATAATTCATCAATCTATGAATTATTATTCTCAAAATAGATCCAAGTTACCTTATTTATCCAAAAAGGTCAATCTTTGACTATTAAGATCAATTTAACATATTAAAATCATCAAAACCTAGAAATTAGGGTATTTACATATTAAACACATTAGAGTTAGCATCTTTAAGCACTTTTTGAATTAGTGACATAACTAGGTCTTGATTCTATTTTTATTGCATTCCTTGTATTTTTGTGATCATTCTTCCTATATCACATGCTATCATTAGACCATCCTATGATTTACCACAATATTTACAAATTTAATTTATTTCAGCCAATTACATGCCACCATCTAGGCAGCGTGACCATGTCTTGGCTTTGCGAGTGAGGCTAGGCTGACAAATGGTCTTGTGCCAACTCAGCTTGGCTTGCGCGTGTGGATGCACGCTCAGATACACAAGTAAAGACAGAAAATACCAATATGTCCTTACATGTTATGAAGAAGAGTTAGGGCTAACACGTCTTTCCTGAGGTCATCTTTTTCCTTAGATCGACTCCTTCTTCACAAGCTCTCAGTCAACTAGGAGGCTGACTCCAAGCATCAACATCCCCGGTTGCCAAACGATGCTTCCCTCACCTTCACCTTTGCTTGTCGAACCTACCAAGGGATTCAATTGCCCTGGATGTGGTTGAGGCAAGTAGAACGACAAGGAGGTATCTCTAGTGCAACTCAAGAAGGGGTGAGAGGTCAAGGATGAGACTCACTGAGAAACTGAGAGAAGGGGAGAGAGTTTGGAGTCAAACGGCGTATGGTGAACGTATTTGTGTTTTTGTAGAGGGATTTATACCCCCTTATATAGGCATGGTTCATGGGGTTGGCCTATTTCCTTTGGTGATTTGGGCAAAACTTTAATAGCCTACCGTATCTTGTGAAACAAGGGATGACTATGCTCGAGATCCTCTCCTGAACTCATTGGGAGTGTTTCCAAACTTGCACATGAATCAGGGGTGAGGGAAATCAAAAAGGAATCTTTCCTTAACTATTCCAATTTCCTATTCCTTCTTGGGCTTGAAGATGAACAGATGCAATTGAATCTAGGATCCTACAGCTCAAGTTATTTGTGTAACCAAAGAGGTCATATTTTCCTTAATCAACTAAATATTGACATTTAAGATATCTACTTGGAAATTGCGTCACCTTAGGATTTCTAGAAAAATCCATATCTCCGCTTTTGTTAATCCCTTCAATTCCAAATTTTAAACAAAAGTTCTTAATGACTTTAACTAATCGTGGGTAAGGTTTGAGACCAAAACTCTGTTGGCTAAATTGGACATTATTATAATCCCTTTGTTTTGATGATGACAAACATTTCATTCTTGTGGATCTAACGTGCTACTTGAGTGATGCAGGAACTAGGTGGATGACACAACTTTGGAAGATCTAAATGCTCACAATGTGTTAATTTCATGATTGTAATCAAATGTAAAAACTTGTACAAGATATATAATGTACAAGTACTTAGACATCATGTAAATCAAGCGTTACATCTTCCCTAAAAAATCACAACACTTAGATAGGTCATCCCCTACAATAGTGTCATAACTGCACACTCATACACACACTCAGTAATTATTTTAAAACATTGAACCAGGGTCAATCTCGGTCGACAAACTTCTCGACCGAGACACTCTCGGTCGACAAACTCTTTGATTGAGAATGACCCAGGTAGTTGTTAGACACAGTAGACAAAGTAGTTGGGAGTTGGATCAGAACGTTATATACACTTGACTCCAGACAGTCCCTCAGTCGACAAAACTTCGACCGATTGGGATCTCGGTCAACAATTCCTCGACTGAGAATGTCTCTGTCTGCACTTTTTAGGATTAATTAACTAGCCATTGTTAGTGCAACTAATGGATACCTAACGACTAGTTGAGCACTTAGAACCCCCTAGAAAGTGTCTAGAACGTCCTTAAGCATCCATAGGCCATTCCTATAAATAGGACAAGCCATAGGACACCCAAAGAACACTTGTGCTACACTTAAGAAAAATACTGCAATTGGTTATTCATTCTTGTGAGCAATACAGCAATTCCAACATTGTCTATTCATTCCCTTTGCTCCAAATTCGTGTCCTATAGGCTAGCATCTCCTACCCACTGCACAAACACTTCCATATATATTGGTTAGGAGATCAAAACACTTGATATAGGAAATCAAGCCTTATGCTACATAAATATTGTAATTTCTATTTTTCCTTCTTGTTCCTTTATATCTTTTGTACTCTCCTTGCTACTCTTAGGGTTGGAGGCTGGGGATTGGAGAGGGTTTGACTTCTTAGGTGGAGAAGGGTCTTCTCGGTGGAGAAGGTGGACTTTGGACTACTTCAAGAAGGTTGTCTCAATGGGAAGCTACTTCAAGAGGAAGGCTACTTCAAGGGGAGCTTGAGATTACTTCAAGGAAGGCTTCTTCGAGGTTGGTGAGACTGCTTCTAGGTGAAGGATGTCCGAAGGGTTTGGTGAAAGTATTGTAATTTTATGTAATATCCTTGCGAGGTAATAAAATTTAATACTTTCAAAATCCTGGTTGGGTAAGCAACCGGGTAGTGGATTGGATGCCTTAGTATTTGCTAAGGTTGGAACCACTCTAAATCCTTGTCCCCTTGTCCAATCTTTTTGTGGTTTCTTACTTTGAGTTAAATTATTTTAAAATAATCATAAAACCCTATTCACCCCCCCTCTAGTGGTTTTTCAATTGGTATCAGAGCTGGGCTTCAAGGAACTCTAACAAAGTCTTGAAGAATGGGTGATGGGTTGCTCAACAACCTCAACTTGGAAGGAACACTCGTGGCTAGACCTCTAGCTTTTGATGGAACTAAATACACTTACTGGAAGAGGAGGATGCAATTTTACTTCTAAGGAATCAGTTGGGAGTTATGGAGAATGGTATCAACTCCTTATGAACTTCCTCAAACGGAGTATGCAAATTGGGATGTCAATACGGTAAAGTCTGCCCAAATGAATGCAAAAGTTGTAAGTATACTTTATTGCTCAATTTCTGTTGGTGAGTTTAATAGAATATCAAATTGTGCAACGGCTTATGAAATATGGCATAGACTTTCTATAACATATGAAGGAACTGTTCAAGTAAAGAATTCTAAAATCGGAATGCTTAAATAGAAATTTGAACAATTCTGTATGGATCAAAATGAATCTATTAGTGAAATGTATGCAAAATTTTCTTCTATTGTGAATGGTTTAAATGCTTTAGGTAAAGTAATTAGTGGAGAAGATCAAGTTTCAAAAATCCTTAGATCTCTTCCTCCCAAATACAAGCCCAATGTGACTGCTATTGAAGAAGCAAATGATCTCACCCGGCTAAGGATGGAACAACTTATTGGTAAGCTAGAAGCACATGAGGCAACTTTAGAAGAGGAAGAAAGACGAGAATGTGAACTTCAACAAGGTAAAAAGAAGGACATTGCATTCAAAGCATCAACCAAGATTAGTCATGACACAAGTGAAGACCATAGTGAAGAAGAAACTCTCATTGTAAACAGTAAGCAATATAAAAGTTTTAAAACTAAAAAAACTTCTAGTGTTTCTTCTTCTAGGTGCTTTGAATGTGGCAAAAAGGGACACATGAAAGGTGATTGTCCAAAACTCAAGAAAGGGAAGAAATCATCTCACAAAAAGGAAGAAAGAGCATATAAAGCTGCATGGGATGATTCAAGTGATGATAGTGATGATGGAAAAGAAGAAGTAGAGTGTATTATTGCTACAATAAATGAAGAAGAAGAAGAAGAAGAGGTAAGTCTTTTTTATCTACCAAAAGAAGATCTAATTGCTAGTCTTCAAGATACACATGAGAAATATATTCAGTGTATGAAGAAATTTAAGAAATCAAATAAAGTAAATGATGAGTTAAATGCTAAACTTCTTGCTCTCACATCTGAAAATGAAGATCTCAAAAAGGTTATTGAAGATTATGATATTAAGTTGAAATATGTAGAAGCAAATTGCAATCTTCTTTCCCTCGAAAAGTTAAACTTGCAAACTCAAGTAAATGATCTTCAAAAACAACCTATTTTGTGTACACATCTTGATTACGATATTATTGTAAAAGAAAGAGATTCTTTGTTATCTAATCTAGATCAAGAAAAGTTAGATATCAAGAAGAAAATGGATGAGATTATGAAGTTACAACAAAAAGTGAATAGCTTGAGTAACAATAATATTCTTGATAATATCTTAAATGATTCTTATCATCAAATTGGAAGGAGAGGACTAGGTTATAATCCTAAAGGAAAATCTTATCAAAAACTTAGTTGGAGAAGGACACAAGTGCTAAAGAATCAATCCATGTATGTACCCAAGAACAACTCAACTCCTAGAAAGAGAAATGAGATTGACTCTATTAGTTGTCATTATTGCTTACATCTTGGACACTACTCTTTTTCATGCCCATACAAGAAAAGGAATGATGATCTAGCTTGGGTTCCTAAAACTTAGAAGTTTGAATTTGACTAGTTGAGATTTGACCTAAACTGATTCTTGATATACAAATGTCATATCTCAACACAATCGAGCTTTAACTTTCATATTCTTTTTTTACTTGGAAACAATTACTGAAAATAGTTCTGATATAGTACAGAAACATTCTCGGTCGAGAAACTATTCAACCGAGAACATTGTCGGTCGAGAAATGGTCCACCGAGCAGGTTACTCTTTTGTAGTTTACAACAAATCTGATAAAACCTGTACAATCAGCAACATTCTCGGTCGAGAAAAACGTCGACGGAGACAACTTCAGTCGAATTGTTTGTCGACCGAAACAAGTTTCTGCTGAACCTATTTTCAATTAATCTAGTTTGATATCAATTTTTTATTTATGATTGATTTAATATGCAAATCAAGAGATCATCTTTGAAACAAGACATATTGATCTTTTTGCATCATGAATTAAGGTATAAAATTATGAATATGAAATTCATTAAACATATTACAAAAAGGTCGACAAACTTCTCGACCGAGACACTCTCGGTCGACAAACTCTTCGATCGAGAATGACCCAGGTAGCCATTAGACACAGGAGACAAAGTAGTTGGGAGTTGAATCATAACGTTATATACACTTGACTCTAGACAGTCCCTCGGTCGATAAAACTTCGACTGATTGGGATCTCGGTCGACAATTCCTCGACCGAGAATGTCTCTGTCTGCACTTTTTAGGATTAATTAACTAGCCGTTGTTAGTGCAACTAATGGATACCTTACGGCTAGTTGAGCACTTAGAACCCCCTAGAAAGTGTCTAGAACGTCCTTAAGCATCCATAGGCCATTCCTATAAATAGGACAAGCCATAGGACACCCAAAGAACACTTGTAATACACTTGAGAAAAATACTTGCAATTGGCTATTCATTCTTGTGAGCAATAGAGCAATTCCAACATTGGCTATTCATTCCCTTTGCTCCAAATTCGTGTCCTATAGGCTAGCATCTCCTACCCACTGCACAAACACTTCCATATACATTGGTTAGGAGATCAAAACGCTTGATATAGGAAATCAAGCCTTGTGCTACAACGGTATTGTAATTTCTGTTTTTCCTTCTTGTTCCTTTATATTTTTTGTACTCTCCTTGCTACTCCTAGGGTTTGAGGATGCAGATTGGAGAGGGTTTGACTTCTCAGGTGGAGAAGGGTCTTCTCAGTGGAGAAGGTGGACTTTGGACTACTTCAAGAAGGCTGTCTCAACGGGAAACTACTTCAAGAGGAAGGCTACTTCAAGCGGAGCTTGAGGTTACTTCAAGGAAGGCTGCTTCAAGGTTGGTGAGACTACTTCTAGGTGAAGGCTGTCCGAAGGGTTTGGTGAAAGTATTGTAATTTTATGTAATATCCTTGTGAGGTAATAAAATTTAATACTTTGAAAATCCCGATTGGATAAGCAACCGGGTAGTGGATTGACAGCCTTAGTATTTGCTAAGGTTGGAACCACTCTAAATCCTTGTCCCCTTGTACAATCTTTTTATGGTTGCTTGCGTTGAGTTAAATTATTTTAAAATAATCATAAAACCCTATTCACCCCCCCCTCTAGTGGTTTTTCAAACTCAAAAAGAAAAGATACATTCCTTAATATATAAGTCTTCTCCTTATGTCATGTATTTAAGGCATCAAAACAGTCCTTTTCTCTTTTTATCTTTTCTATATTCTTTATTTTTATTACTTTGCTTGTTAGGGACTATGTGAAAATGTTAACTAACTACTAGTGGCCTTTCACACCTATTTTCTAAATTATTCCATAAAATTCACAAAATTACGTTAATTATTACCCATTATCCTTTGCATTATTCTTGATATTGAATTTGTTGTCTTCATTTTTCCTTATATCCATTATTGGACCAATAAAAAAAGTAAGAACCACGAAATCCATTAAAAAAGGGAAATTTTTGACAGAAAACCATATCTTTAGAAAAAAGCACACCAAATTCCCAATATGCCCTTTTTATTAAAATAATAGCATTTCAACTAAGTAAAATACAAGTGAAAACCAGGTTATAACGTTTGCCTTCTAGTTGGCTCTAATGCACTCTTATGACTTGTTTTTACCTTTATTATGCACTTTTCTCTACTAATGCTAATATTACCTACTAACGACGTCTAATGCTTATTCAACCTTGAAATTAGTTTCTAGTACCGATCCATGTCTTAAGTATCAACTCTTAGCTCCCCATTTCCATGGTTCACCATATAACACTAAGTATGCATAAATGTACTCCTATTATGTAAATGTTTGGTTATATCTTGCACGAATGATTTGTTTGACCTATATTATGCATCCAAATCTTTTAGATATCTAACATAAGTAATAGTATAATGCCTTGTGACCTTAATTCTTATGAGCATTCCTCTTACACAATGGTGGTGTTTGTAACCCTAATTTTCCTAATGTGACATATAAGACTTGAACTGTGGTTCTTAATGCTTATGAATACCCTAATCTCATGTATCTCCCTTCAAATAAGAGTTTCTTTTTTTATTTTTGACCCCTTTGATATGGATATCCACCTAAGTGCTATGTTGATACCTAATGGCATAGTAATCCATGTTGATATTTGAATGGTTATTGTTTAATACCAATGCTTATTGTGAAACCTAGGCTTGGGGATATCCACCAAATCTTGATATGTACTTCTTATTTCCATATCTTTGTTATCTAAGCCAATTCTAATAGGAGTCTTTTGATCCTATTATGTGAATCAGTAACATGAACCTTATAATAATCATATAGAATAGACAAAACATTGAAATGACATGAAACATGAACCAAACCTTTATAATGGAAGCTAAAATAGTAAAATATCATCAAGCATTAAATAAAAAACATGGAACCTAACTTGACTTGAACCCTAAAAATGGAACAAGTTAGCATTGATGATAAGAATATAATGCTTTTATGTAATCTTTTTCTTAATCTAGTGTGGCTTGTATCTAGATGATAAAGGATAATTTAGGTTAAGAATCTCTTAATTATGGCTTTCTTGATTGAATCTTGATATGTATGTATGATTGTTTGCTTGCTCAAATATTTCCTTGTAGTATTGTAGCGTTGTATTTGATGCTTTGACTCATTGAATTTATAACTTTAATACATAATATAGAATTCCATTATACAATCCTTGTGCACCTATCTGTAATCTAGAGGTAAGGACACAAGGCTAGACATCCTACTTGAGTTGTTAAGATAGGATGAACTATGTTAATTCATAGGGTTAGCTAATGTCATCAGCCTTAAGAACCCTAATAGATCCTTCCTTTGGGAAGTTCTTCGAATGGATTATGATATATGATATTGTTAGTATAACTGGATTAAAATGGACTAAATCATGGGTTTTGATTTTGATAATTACTTAACTTGCTTATTCTTGTTTATTGACTTATGCAACTCTTTTCAAGATATGCAAATCTTAAATATGTGTATCTTTCTTCCATGTACTCAACACCTTGTGTGTTGACTTTCTTGTTTCATTTATGTTTTAGATTTAGAGATAGATTGGGAGTTCATGTCTTGTGTACCTATGTACTTTTTGTAAGATCCTAGCTAGTGTACACACAATGTGTAATTGAAACTTTGTAATTAGTAATGTTATATAAATATACTTGGTGAATGTTGAGACTATGTTGTCGGTTGCATCTTGCCATTTTTTCATGTATTCTAAGATTTTATGCTTCCGCATTCACAATTTGATATTACCACCCTAGGGACGAATGCTCAGGTCTTTCAACCATTGACATTCTAGTCACTTGGAGGTTGGATTTGAGTAATAAATGGTTTTCTGACATTTACTTGATCCGATTATAAATTATCTATATTGATCTAAACTTGTTCATAATTTCTTTAAATTATCTTAAACTTTCTAGATCATCATAAACTAATTTAACTATATCAACTAGATTAATTATCCTCTTGCTCAATATTTTTTCATTTAATGAAAAATTTCATTCTTAATTGAATAAGATATCACCTCGTTAGCCTAGTCATTATTCAATAGAAAATTTCCTATAATTTTGATTGATCACATGCACAAAAATAGAACCTACTCATATTGAATCCCTGTCTTTGTCTTCCTACACCTCATCCCCATTTCCAGAGATGAATTTTCGCCATGGGAAATTGTAAGGTGATTATGATACCATAATCAAAATCAAATCCTTTTGGGGATGATGAGGGAAAGGCACATTCACATTGAATCCCCAAATATTTGATATCATAATCTCTATTTTTTCCTTAACTAAATCCAAGTGATCAATTTTCACAAACTCAATATTTTGAAGCACTTCACTAATTTTTATGTGACACGTGGGTATTAGTAGGATTGTTCATCCTAGTCACTTTTCCATGCTTTTCACATTTTTTATCCACCCTTGGGTGGAGTCACTTTTGATTCTTTTTGCAAGTTTCCTTTGATTTAAACTCATGTCTACAAATTTTCTTATTTTCCTTTTGAAATAAGGTTGGGACTCTATATTTTTTAAAAATTAGATTTTTTAGTTATATCATGTCCGTCGAGATTAGATTTAGATATTTTTCTTCCATGGGTAAAATACTAGAACCCCCATTGGTGGATCAGTGAGTTTTTTTTTTTGGAAATAGGTAAGTAGTATTGCCAAAAAGGTGTAGAGGAGCTACCCGTCACACATTACAACTATGAGCATACAACCAGAACATGCAGCTCTAAACCAGGGCATAACTCTACAAAATGCCCCAAAATTTTCTTGCTAGTGGTGAGCTGCCTTTGACAAGGTCTTTTTTAGCTCTAACCACGTTTCTCATATATATACATATTCTGTTAATAAGGTCAGATTCAGTAGTCCTATTGCTGCCATGTATTCTCTTTTTTCTCTCCCCCCATATCATGCAGCAAAACAAGGTAATGCCTAGACCAGCAAACCCTATTT
This sequence comes from Alisma plantago-aquatica, assembly GCA_963693085.1. Taxonomy (NCBI): domain Eukaryota; kingdom Viridiplantae; phylum Streptophyta; class Magnoliopsida; order Alismatales; family Alismataceae; genus Alisma; species Alisma plantago-aquatica. The sequence goes on from OY856415.1 coordinate 239,496,772, forward strand.
CAAACCCTATTGTGTAGCAAAACGAGCTGCAGGTGGATGCGATGCTAATTCGTTTGCCATTCTCGAGCAACTAGAAGAAGACAACAACAGGGAGAATGAAATAGACAGAGGAAGCAACCAGAGGGAGACCAGGAATTCCAAGAAGAAGAACAAGAAATCCAACCGCTCTGGAGAGGGGAGCAGAAAGAAGACGTATTAATGTCCATCCTCGCATGGAATGTGCGAGGAGCTTCCCTGGTGGGTAGTCAGAGGGAAGTAAGGAAGGCGATAAATGAAGAGGGGCCTAGCCTAGTCTTATGCTTCGAGACTAGGATCAGAAGAGAAGTAAGGGACATGGTTGTTTCCTTGTTTCAAGCAGGATGGAGAACTTTGTCCAATCTGGACCAAGTCGATGGAGGTAGGATTGTTATCGTGTGGGATCCAAGAGCTTGGGATATTGATGCGATCAGCTTCACTGACCAAGTTTTCACGATCAGTTGCTGCAACAAGGGTGGGATGTCATTCATCACTTCTGCCATTTATGGTGAGAACCTCGAGAAGGACAGGGAGAGAATGTGGGACACTCTGCTCAACACAGCACAGGAGGAGGTACCCTGGCTCGTTATAGGTGATTTTAACAACGTCAGAAAGGCAAGAGAGAAGTTTGGGGGGAGAAGAGTCCCAGATAGAGTGATGGCTTCCTTCAACAACATGGTGGACAGGTCTGGGCTTATTGAACCAGTTGTGAAAGGGGGTAGAACCCCTTGGTCCAATAAATAACAGGGTGTGAGGAGAATAGCTTCTGCCATTGACCGAGGGCTAGTGAATGAAGCTTGGCTGGATATTTGGCCCAACTCAGCTATCAAAATGGGTGCTAAACCACTGAGTGATCACGCATGGATGAAAATTGAGCTTGCCAACATAACACATTATCCCCGACCATTCAGATTCATCAATTGGTGGTGTGAATGGGGTGGTTTCAAGGATGTGGTGAAAGAGGCTTGGAGCCAAGAAGTGATAGGAAATTCTTTGTACGTCGCTCTGAAAAAACTACAAAATACAAAGAAAGCCTTGAAGCTGTGGAGCAAGGAGAAAGCAAACCTCAAAAACTTGTTGAGCAAAGCAAAAATGGAGTATGAAAATGATGTGATGGAAGTCAGACTTGACCCCCTAAATGATGAGAAGATCGAAAAGGAAAATACCTCGGAGAAAAGATTGAAACAACTTAAGAAGGCCGAAGAAACCTTCCTATGGCAGAGAAGTCGTATGACCTGGATCAAAGATGGCGACCACAACACGAGGACCTATCATGCGGCCATAAATAAGAAAGAGATGTAAGAAACTATACATGAGATCATTAATGAAGAAGGAGAAACTATGGAGGGCAGGTCTGCTATCACCTTAAATGCGATCAACCACTTCTTCCATCTTTACAAAAGAAAAGAAGGTAACCAACCTATTAAAGAGGAGATGCCAGGGGCACGCATATATGATGAAATGAACAGGGAGCTATGTAAGATAGCCTCTGAGGAGGAAATCAAAGCTGCTACCTTTTCCATCAACCCATCCAAGGCGCCTGGACCGAATGGGTTTAATGGGAAACTTTTCCAATTTGTGTGGGACATCATAAGGAGGGAGATAATTGAAGCTGTGAGATGGTTCATGGCAGGAGGGAGGACGGTGAGAGCTGTGAATCATGCTTTCATCAATCTTATACCGAAGAAGAAGGAGGCTACCAATATGAATGACTTTCGACCCATAGCTTGTTGTGGGGTTCTTTACAAAATTATTGCTAAGCTTATTGCAGGTAGATTGAAGCCTATCTTACCCAAGATCATCTCGAAAGAACAAAGTGCATTCATCCAAGGCAGAAGGATTGCTGACAGTACACTCTTGGTAGCCGAGTTCATGGTGGGCTTCAACATCAAGCGTGAGCCAGCTAAAGCCTGCATGAAGGTCGATTTGTCTAAAGCTTATGACCACGTGAGATGGGAATTCTTGTGGAAAGTGATGAGCAAAATGGGGTTTGACCCGAGATGGACAAATATGATTAAGGAATGCGTACATACTACCTCCTTCTCCATCCTTATCAATGGCTCACCGGAGGGGCTTTTCAAGGCTAACAATGGACTGAGACAAGGTGACCCTTTGTCCCCCCTCCTGTTCACCCTGGTTATGGAAGGGCTCACTAATATGCTTCATAAGGCCGAAGAGAAAGGTAACATCAAGACCTTCCACACCAATGGTAAAAAATTTCTATCCCATCTCATCTTCGTGGATGATGTGATGCTCTTCTCGGTGGGTAATGCTAAAAGGCTACACGAATTGAAAAGAGTCCTAATCCAGTTTGGCAAGATGTCCTGGCTCTACATCAACCAAATCAAATCTAAAATCTTTTGCTCTAGGTCTTGTGACAGTAGAAGAGGCAGATTGAATATGGAAATAGGGATGGAAGATGGTGATTTCCCTATGAGGTACCTTGGGGCACCGATTGCAGGAGGGAAGGGAACTACCAAAGACTTCACGGCCTGCCTTGATGGCATTAGAACAAAGGTGGAACAGTGGAGTGGGATTAAAATATCCATGGCAGGGAGACTAGTCCTTGTCAGATCGGTCATCCAAAGTATGATTCGTTTTTGGGGGGATGTATGTGAAATACCAAACCCAGCGGTGGATAGAATGAAAGCCATAATAGCCAACTTTGTTTGGGGAGGCAAGAACCATAGTGTAGCGTGGGAGATCATTGTTGAACCTTTTGAGAAAGGTGGAGTGAATATCAAACACCCATTGGATATTGTGAACAACTGTAGATTGAAGAGGATGGACAGATTTTTAAGAGACAAAGACAATGTGTGGACGAGCTGGATGAGGATCAGGTATGGCCTCATCCCTTCCTTGAAGACGCAACAATCAAGAGTGTGGAGGCAGATGTGCTACAGCTGGGAGAAGACGCAGAACCTCTACAAAGTGGGTGACGATGGTATGATGGTGTTGATAAACCAACACATCACACCATGGACCAACTTGGGTGATGGTGCACGTGTCTACTGGTTCAAAACTCTATGTGGACCCTTTCATATACCAAAGTGGAGTACAACTACCTACAAATCTATCTTGAATAAACTCACTACTAAAGACAGGATGCGCAGATGGGGGCTGCAAGTCAATGCATGCTGTTGTCTTTGTGACAGAGAAGATGAGGACCATGAGCACCTATTTACTTCCTGTAGATACTCCATGTACGTATGGAGAACCATCTGCCTCAAAAATGGTTGGGCTGCTAGCAGCCATAATTGCTATGAAGATCAGTGAGTTTATCATGTATGTTTTATTCTTAATTAGATTGTATAATTGCTCAAGGAGTATGGACCTATACATTATATGCAACAACCTCTTATTTGATGATTTATGTAGGCTCTAAGGGAAAAATATTAGAAAATTGGAAGGTAACAACTAGATATATGATGATGTCAAAATCATATATCCACTTTATGAATAGACAAGAGCCTAAACTCACTTGAGGTAGAATCAAGAATAAACTATATTACACTAGACAATATGTTGTGTAGACTCCATGCACAAATAAGTCTTCCCTTTTATTTGAAGAATCTTTCCCATATTTATGCACCACATTTTCCATTTTCTTATACCATCTTTCCTATATTTATACACTAAGTTACCTTTTAGTTGTAGTATAATGCATGAAATCTTATTGGCAAAATTAGAGTTAGCATTGAGAAGGAATATGACATTTTAAGTGACATTATTAATGTTATGTGTAAAATGAATAGTTACCCCAACTTTGACAAGATAAAATGTGAGAATGTGACATTTTAAGTGACATTATTAATGTTATGTGTAAAATGAATAATTACCCCAACTTTGACAAGATTAAATGTGATTATTTAAGTGCTTTGTAAATCTTCAAATTATATCTTTACACTTCATAAAATTTTAGTTACTGTAAGCTTCGTCACATTTCTTACAGTATATGATTCCCTTGTGGAAGGAAAATCAATATATTTATTTTTGCACAATCATCCCTATAATATGTATCTCTTCCTTAATGATATTTGTATCCATGATACATTTGATGTTGCTTACCTTGAAATTAGTAATTATATGTGTTTTCAATGAGGTTGCAAATGGGGTCTGCCAAAGAATGCTACTTCCTAAGTTGACTAATGTTAGGAAGTTGATTGGTGTGAGGAAGTCAGATGGTATTCATATAGCCCAATTATCATAATTGTTGTATGTTCCTATTGGCGTTGATGGCATGCTAGGATGGTGGAATTTCATATAGATATTTTCTTGAATGTCCCCAAAACTTAGTATATCATAGAGTTTGGGAGGGAGGTGGCATCTTAGCTTGTGATGGATGACCACAGTCTACTAAGAGAGAAGGTTTTTGATAGGTTGCGGATTCAATAACATTTATTTTGAAAACAACTTTGGACATAAACAAATATGTACATAGTGAAAATACACCATCTTGTAGAATAATAGATTTTTAGATCAACTGGTCAACATTCATTGGACCAACTAACCAGCTTTTATATGTACATCTACTTGATTTCTTGTATTCATAGAACTAGCTCTAGTTTTTACATCTAACCATGTATAACTATCAAGCAATTTTTTGAACAACTAACTAGCTTTCAGTACCACTACTAACTAGCATTTATAACATGCATTAGGTCAAAAACATAACCAACATATAATGGAACTAATGAATTCCATTATGCCCATGAATGTGAAAACCTTATGTATTTGTAATACATGTACATTGTATCTACTGATCCCATTCTTGCTCCTCCATGTTTCCTACACTACTCAAGTACTTGCATTAATAATTAGTTGACATATAAACCCCAATTTTGGATATGAGTCATGGATTATTGACTTGGTGTTACTTTATCATACCATTCACCTCTAAACCAAAGAATGACTATTTTTGTTACTCTCTTGTGCTTGTCATAACTTCTTTGCCTCTTATGGAATTGATCCTCTCTTCTTCTCATCCTCCCTAGCATCATCATAATGGATTGAGAACAACCAAATAAGTAGAAGCATATCTGATATCAATAGGAAGATAAGAGAAAATACAATTCATAAACATGGATGGAGATGGGTCACTTCAATATACCACCTTTAACTGAGGAAGAAAGGGCAATCATGCATTTTTTGTGGAACCCTATTAACAAAAATTAGTGAGTTTTACATGAAACATTATATTTATTCATGCAGTGTAAGTAATTGAGGCATGTGAACCCTATTCTACATATGCAACAACCTCATCTCAAACAAATAGTATAGACTCCATAGGAACCATCATGAATCATGATAGGGCTATGACTGGCTCTATGAATACATAATAGACTCATATGTCCACCTTCTCAGTGATTGGTATCTTGAGCGCACTCAAGGCATGGTCAAAAATCTACTCTGGTAAGTACCTTAATGAGCAAGTTTTCCCCTTTATTTTCACCAAATTTCCTATATTGATGCATTGGGTTTCTCAACCTTATAGCACTTGATTTCCCATATCGATGCACAAGGTTACTATATGTTTGTAGCATAATTCCCAAAATCTCAAGGGAAACTAGAGCTAGTAATATGAAGGAACACTGCATTTCAAGTTAAATTTGTGACAAAAATATATAAATTCTTACCCCAACTTCCCTGACAATGCATGTTGTTTCATTAGTATTTTGTAAATGTTCAAATTTTATCTTGATGCTTCGTAAACATTTAGTTAATGTAAGTTTCCTCATATTTATTGTGGTATGTGTTTCCCATGTGGAGTCTTTTTTTGTTTTTCATCAAATTTTTTGTTAGGAGGTTTCGTTGCCTCAACAATATTCCTTACTAGTATATATTTAGCTATCATGATCTCAATAATTATAGTGGTGCTTTTATGAGGTTGTATCTGAGCCCTGCCAAGAATGTTATTTCATGTTTTGAATAGTGTTGGGAAGTCCTATGGTATCCATTCATACCGATTCTAATAATTGTGATGTGTTCCTACTAGTGATGATGGAACACTGGGATGGGGGGGATTCCACCAAATATTGTCATAGTTGGCCTCAATCAATGTATATAAGGAATTTCATGATCATGGTGGTATTCAAGCTTGTGAGTAAAAAACACTATCTATTGAGGGAGAAAGTTTGTTATAGAATATGATTTATGCCTAGTTCATATTGAAAATGACTCATTTATGTAAGTAGTTATGCACAAAATGAAAATATAGAAGCTTGTAAATAACTATTGTTTGATTCAGTAATTCAATGACAATGAATTGACCAAGATAACAATTTTGAATTTTCATAAAACCAATATTTATCTATACATCTAACTAGCTTTTGTAGAGAAACTATCCAACATTTTATCAAAAAATAACCATCCTTTTTTCTATAACTAACCAGTTTCTATTGGCCCAACAAACAACATTCGATCAGTTTACTAACTAGCTTCTCTTGAAAACTATTAAGTTCATTTAAACAACTAACCATCCTTTTTTAGAACTACTATGAAACATATGTTTATCTATGAAAAAAATTTGAGAACTACTAACAAACATTTGATTAAACAACAACTCTTTTCTCAATAAATTTTGAATATAGCATATATTGGATCTTGATTGGGGGGCATTTTTTACTGAGAAATTGTTGGATGCACCCATTTACAAGCATCTTGACTATCTAAGTGAGAAATGATAGTCATCCTTAAATTTTTCCTAAGCTACTAACATTTCATGTGAGAGTTGTAGTAGACTTGACATAATACTTGAGTATAGACACTCCATTGCTATATATGACATTTAAATATCAATGAATTGTGATACAATTTCACATATATTTTCTATAATGCTTCCTATCTTGATCGTGTTACATTTTCTTCTTCATTTGCATCAAAATTCTTGTTGGTTGTCGTCTTCGTGCTTCATCTTCTTCTTCTTTTCCGTCACCATCCATCATTCAACCAGCTTATAAAGAAAAAGACACCCAATACAAGGCATATGTGGCAAAATAGTTTTGTCATTAGGGGATTGTGGAGGCTCTTCATTGTTAGACATCATAGATGTCCATGTGTCAGATCCTGATATGGGGTCTAACCTAGACTCCCTTTTAGGGATTGTTGTGAAAATATCATGGAATCCCTAAACAAGAAAGATTTTTTGTACATTTTTATTATTCATTGGTTAATTGGAATGGAAGATAATAATGAGCATCTTTTGTAGAGATTAATCTCTATTTTATAATGGCTACATCTAGCTCTAGAGGAGGCAAATGATGTTTTAGAGGGAAACAACTAGCAATCAATTCATATGTTCACTTGATCAACAGGAATGACCTAGACCACACATGATAGTGTGAAAAGTCTTTGCCTTCTATTTGACATTTATGTGATTTAAATTACATTTTTTGCATGCATCACCTTTTGAGATGACATCACCAAAGTTGATTTTGAGATTCCCCACTTTTTGCTCCAAGATTTTCTGTTCATTAACCGGGTTGTATTGTAGTATCTGCCAATTTATGTGTTCTTATTTTCCATATTCTCTTCTATAGTGTTCAATTCAATGTGTACTAGATTTTTCTTTAATGTTAACTTGCGTTTAATAAACATTGAATTATGTATGCAACAGAATGTCCATATCAATTTTAATCAACATGTTGACACTCACAGAGGTTGAAAGTTCATTGATTGTATTTTTGAAATTGATTATCTTAATCATGGCACGTTCTTGACCACTATGAGTTTGATCATGTAAACAAACAATAATATTCTTTTACTTTAAGAATATAAATCTTTTTTAAAGAGAATATCCATTTCAAATGTATGTGGTATAGGATTTCAATAGGAATTCATGACCATTTTTCATCTTTATCATAAACATCAGCAATAGTAATTTGATATGCATCAATGGTTTTCATTTTCAGGATACATGTGAAGCGGACTATAGGTTTCTTGTGGAAGAAGTCATGTTAGACATGAAGATATACATGAAGATGACCATGGATGTCCCCACCTTGAAGGATTGGCATTGGGAAGTTCTAGTTGTGTTGTCTCTACTTAGTACTGATAACAGCAATATGTTTTTTATTTTGATGATGAAAAAATTAGAATGAGCATATTCTATAAGAATACTTTTGTCAATAACCCTCGTTAATGTTCATTAGGGACTTTGGTGTGTGGGTTGTCATGAAATTGGTTGATGGGGTACATAATGACTAAAGGAATCGGTTATACATGATAAAACCCACATTTCTCTTGATGCACCCTGCCGCTAATTTTTACTTTTATTTAATCATTCTCATTTGAGAACATTTTAACTATGAAAAAATAATCAATTTCAAGATGCATAATATAGAAATGATCTTTTTGTTCTTGAATTTGTTGGCCTATCAATATTATATTTTCTGATCTAATAGTTACACATTATCCATGTTTTGATGATGACTTAATCATTCCATTCATGTTCTATTACCAATGGTGTCTTCTCTCAGCGACCCAGATGAGAGATGATTCCCTTAGGTGTGTTCGATAATGGTTGGACAAATACAATGTATGTTGGTAAGTGTGTGATAGAAGAAGAGATCCAGATTGACGGTCGCACTGGAGAATGAAACAGCCAAGCTTGAAGGAAATTAAAATATGACTCAATGGAAATAATGACAATTAGTGAAACTCCAAAATAATTGACTTTAGATCTAGTGAGTTGTTGGTGGTGAAGCTTTAGAGCATCATTTGTAAATAGGAGGTATTGTTGGAAAGGAGGGAGCAGGAGAAATTGGGCAGAGGGAGGGGCACGATGTGTGAAAAGTCAGAGCGAGAGATGAAATGGTTAACTAGAGGAAAAGTTGCATGTGGGAATCTAGGGAAAAAATTGGGAGGTGGGAATTTATCAATTTGGAGTAGGGTGAACATGCTGACCTTGTATAGTGTTATCAATTTGGAGTAGGGTGAACATGCTGACCTTGTATAGTGTTGTTGGTTTATTTATTTAGTTTAAATTGGTTAGACCTCTCCTTGTAGTAGTTCTCTACTATAAATAATAACTATAATTTTTTCTAAGGGAATTCTAACAATGCATATGGATGTGTGTCTCAACAAGACTTTCTTATATAATATAAGAAAAATGGTGAAAAGAGAAAAAATGTTTTAGCCACAAAATAATTGTATATTTTGAGTCAAAGGGAAAAGTTGACATAATCAACTACACCAACAGTTAGAAGAATATTTATTCATTGTGTTTAATGTCTCCATTACGACAAATAATTTAAGATGTCACGTAAAATATGCTCCTTGTTTCAATTTGATATCGATTGTAGAAGTTGAATGCGGTGATGCCTCATTTTGGTCACCTCAATGCTAAATATTACTATATGTGGCTTTAATTAGCAATTTTAAACCTTGTATATTCAATAATATGTACCACCTTATAAGATAAATTGGACCTCTTAACTATGATCTTTTGGCTTTCTAATGTCTATTATGTTCTATATCTCTCAAATATCTTTCGAACGGCTCAAAAACCACACCAATCAGACTTATAAATCATCATCTATAAGTGTTTGAATATCACTAATTTTATCTATGCTTAAATTGATTTTTATCCCTTGTTGGGCCCAATTGTGTGCGCGCACCCAATTGGCGCCCCTCCTCCTTTGCCACCTCAGCATTTTCCCCCTTTTCTTTTCTCGACCCTTCCACGCCCTTGGATCAATGCCCACGATGGACCACCACCCAATCCAACGACTGAGGGGTTTTACCTTACCTCTGTACAAGGGCCGGCAGAGGTAACGCTGCCACCACCTACCACCATTTCTGCTTCACCAATATGCTATCTTATTGACCACTTAGATGGAATTGGTCATCCATTTCTATTTTGCTTGGTTTTCTCTTTATTTGCCCCATCGTTTCTTGCCCTAGAGCTCTCTAGAAACCCATGTTCGCTCCCTTCATTATCAAGCAAATCCAACTTATTATCTTCAAAATCAGTATATATGTTGTTGAGAGACAAGGAACCACCACAGGTACCAGTCATGAGTATATGAACAAATAGAAAGCAAAACAAATAAGAAGTTGTTTACTTGCCTAAACGGATATACATACATGTAGATATTATTGTTTATATTGGATTGTTGATAGTTTGACTTTTGAGTAGTTGGGTGTCGATGCTCGTATTTACAAGAAAATGTATAACATAGCATGCATGAGCAAAACAAAAGGCATAAAAATACATTATTCTAAACTTCTTTTTGTTGCATATATCACAAAAGACACTCTCTCCTTTATATCTCTCCTTCATAGCATCTACGCCAACACTAAACTGGTTCTCGAGTTATGCACCAAATGAATTTTATGGAAAGATATATCACCTATAATATAGGAGAACGTCATACATTTTCCCTAGTTATCATTTCTTTTATATCTTTCCAGTTATTCTAATACTCCAGGAAAGGATTCGCAGATGATCCTGTTTCGTGTCTACAACTTACAAACACTAAAATTTTCTGCAATAAGCTATACAAAATGACACAAGAATCTTTCAATGAAAAACCGTATTCCAAATCCACTCATCGCTAAAAGAAACAATTCGATGAATGGCTACCTAATTGTAAGTACAAAAATGAAAAGCAATTTAGATAATTGAATGTATAAAAAGAAAACTTGTTGATTATATTAATGAAATCTTGGTGTGACTCTGTATCCATTCTATTTTCTATCCTGCTCGACCCTCTTGGTGGTGCTCAAAGGAACAGCTAGTGCTCGTGATAATGGTCTAGACACGACTCTACTCTATCAGCCTGCTTGTAGTGTTTTGCATCACTTTGATATCCAAGACTTTTTTTGTATTGTGATGTGCATAAAAAGGAAAAAATAATAAATAAACTATGATATAGAAGGAATGCAAGCTATAAGTGACTAAGCTCAGATGTAGATGACATCTACATATATTATAAAGATACCAACTTCCTTAGAACTTGGGTAATAATAATTTCACTAACATATTAATAAAATATTAATTCATTCCATCCATCACTTTTGTGACACCATACTTACCCTGAACAAACTAATATAATCAGCCAGTAGAACAGTAATAATTCATCAACATTTAATGGGTTGTGTTGTGCATTCATCAGAGTCACTCGTGAATGGTAAGTAGTTGTTTATCCAAGTAAACTGCATGATGCAGATCGACTTGATCATAGGATGTAGGCCTACTCTAAACAAGTCTTCGAGGCATGCCTTTCCAATGGATGATACATCGAGCACCCACAAGAAGCCTACGCCTGCGAATCTGAGCGTGTAAAACACACATGGATAATATTTTGAAGATTTTGCAACTTCCATTTTCTTAACATATCTTCTATTCTCATTTTTTCAATCCTAGTACTATATAACAAGGAAAAAATACAATGGGAAAGATCACACGCATCCCGTAAAAGATAAGGTATTGCCGTCTTTACTATACCTAATGTTCTGTTACCAATGGTGTCCTTTCTCAGCGACCCAGATGAGAGTCGATTCCCTTGGGTGTGTTCCATAATGGTTGGACAAATACAATGTATTTTGGTAGGTGTGTGATAGAAGAAAAGATCCAGATTGACGGTCACAATGGTGTATGAAACGGCCAAGGTTGAAGGAAATTAAAATATGAATCGATGGAAATAACGACAAATAGTGAAACTCCAAAAGAATTGGCTTTAGATCTAGTAAGTTGTTGGTGCTGAGGCTTCATAGCATCATTTGTGAAGGGGAGGAGGCATTGTTGGAAAGGAGGGAGCAATAGAAATTGGGCAAAGGGAGGGGCACGATGTGTGAAAAGTCAGAGCGGGAGATGAAATGGTTAACCAGAGGAAAAGTAGCATGCGGGAATCTAGGGAAAAAATTGGGAGGTGGGAATTTATCAATTTGGAGTAGGGTGAACATGCTGACCTTGCATAGTGTTGTTGGTTTATTTCATTAGTCTAAATTAGTTAGACCCCTCCTTGTAGTAGTTCTCTACTACAAATAACAACTATCATTTTGTTATAAGGGAAGTTTAAGAATGCATAAGGATTTGTGTTTCGACAAGACTTTCTTATATAATATAAAAAAATGGTGAAAAGAGAAAAAAAATGCTTTAACCATAGAATAATTGTATATTTTGAGTCAGAGGGAAAAGATGACATAATTAACTACACCAACAGTTACAAGAATATTTAGTCATTGTGTTAATGTCTCTATTACGACAAATAATTTAAGATGTCACAATGCTTGACGTTAATGTGCCAATTTCTTATAGTGATAGTCTAATTTTTACCTAAACGTGTGGTATTATATGTAATTTCACTAATTATTTGGATTGGACACCATGAGGTATATACAGATAGTCGATCACTAATTACTCAATCCAGTCCATTGTAGATGATTATGGTCTATTATAAGAACTTATATATCCTTGATTACTCAATGTTGGGTTGACCGAGCATTCTAAAATTGGCGATCGCGTTAGGTAGGGGTGATAATGGGATCGGTTGTGCGTTAGAGTGAGGTAGAAGGAAGATGAGTGAGAGGGTCGTCGGGGAAATGAATGGATGCAAAACACTAATCAAGGTGATGATGTGGAAGGCATTAAAACTACGTGGTGAGTCATTGGGGGAGGAGAGGGATCATAGTGCAGAGAGGGCGTACTCGTCGTGCCAATTGAAAAGTAAAAGAAGTGATCATGAAGAGATTTTATATTTTTAGATTTAATCTACAAATAAATTTAAAAATAAAACTTGATAAATAAGGAATATTTCTAGATAATAAGGACACATGTGCTTATACAATATGTTGGAGTATGTTCTGTAAAGACGGTATGAACAACATGTTGGAGTTTATTTTGTGATCTTGGTATACAGTACTGGGTTATAACATGTGTGATTGTGGTCCATTACAATACATGAACAATAAGTGAAAGCTTGTTGTATGATTAAGGTATATTACAATGGGTTGGAGTATATTGTGTAATTATGGTCTATTGCACCAAGTTCACATATATGACTACTAAAATGGGTTAGAGCATGTTGTGTAATTATGATCTTTATGTGGCTTTCATGATATTGTGATATTACAATCTATTAAAATAGTTTAACGCATGTAGTAGTATCACGTATACTAAAATAAGTTTGGCTCATTATATATAACTTGTGTTATATAAAATATACAATAAAAATATGCAAATAGACTGCTTTCAATAAAAATACTAACTACAACACAACCAGAACCGTTGTGTTTTCAATTTTGGAAAGCATTTTCTTTAGTAGTGAGGGTAGTAGAAAAAGTGGAAAGAAATGTTAAGAATTAAGGTAGTGGTATTTTTATCATGTCCATTCATGCTTAAATTTTGGATCTAGTATGCTCTTTACATATGAATTTTAACAATTTTTTACATACTATGTTTTTCATCATAATCTTGCTCAAAAAATGCCTATTATTTTTCATTAATGCATTAATAGCTTGGCTATACATGATTAGATATTATTTGCATTTTTTATAGCATCTAGGGTTGTTTGTATGAACCTTGAGCTTGACAAATTTGTTATTGGTCAAGTTTATCCTAAGGAAACTTGACCCTAAGACATTCTTAGGGTTTGACAATAATTATTTTTGGTCGAGAGTTTCCACATATAAACTTAGTCCACAACATTGTGCACTAAATATTCACATGGCTTATTGGATGAGAGTTTCCCTCTTAATTAGATTTTTTCAACCAATAGCCTTATTCTATTGGCACACCCCTTGGTAGTATTACTTGATATGCATACTACCATGATTTAAATTGTCTATCTTGAGTACAACTCTATCTTCATAATTTTAAACAAGTGATATATCTTTGTATTTTGTAAGTACTTTTCTTAAGGTGTTATGCATTTATTGGTGATACTCGCTTCACAACTATTAGTTGTTATTTATATTGCTTCCCATTGTGCTCTAAATTGCTTCATCTATGTAGTTGAATATCTTGTTTTGGTGAAACCTTGAGTTTCTTAGTGCTAGTCATCTTTAGATCTAATGCACAGTTTTTAGTGAGTAATAGCCATTCATGCTTCTTGGATTGCATATTTCTTTTTATGGATATTTCTCTATATCAATTATAGTGACTAAATTGAATATGAGCTTGTCTTCTCTTTTGATGATGAGAAACATTTTTTATTTGTGGATTTAACATGCTACTAAGTATTTCAGGAATCAAGCACATCTTGAAAAAATCAAGATTGGAAAATCAAATGATTGAATTTATTGTTCATATGTATTTATTTTCACAAATATGTATTTTGAACTCATGTAAAATAAAGATCTAGACCAAGTCCACCTATCCTAATATCTTTCACATGTCAATACTAAGTATCTTGGATAGGTCAGTCACATTAAAAAAATATTTAGATAGGATTTACAAATGTTTAGACATATTTTATTGTGGACCAAGACACACTAGGTCGAATATTTTCTCGATCGATGGAGAGTCATTGGGACATCTTTTTTATCTTTGACCAAGATATATCCATTGGAGATTTTTTTCCTTGAGGCATGCTTGGTTGAGTAATTAGTCAATTGAGAACACTTTCGTTCGAGATAATTGTTGACCGTGGAACTTTCTAGAATGAAAAATTAGTACAGTCAAACTAAGTCCTACATTTACTTCATTCAAACAACTAGTTGACCCCTTAGAACTATCTAGACAGTCCCCAAATACATCCTAGCCACTCACTCGTAAACTATTTCTATAAATAGTAATGGTCTAAAGACACCCCAACAAACACTTGCATACTTACATACATTACATCTTGAGCAACAAGATTTCTAGCATCACACTTGCAAATCATTTATAGCAATCCTTTCATGTCCTTGCCTTAGCTTAGACTACCACCACTCAAACTTGACACATTCTTTGTGGTTTGGTCCATAATCTTGTTTCGTAAGGGTATTGCGGGGCTTAATGGAGTATTCTTTTCTCCCATCTTATTTCTATTGTTGTGTAATTGTTGTTGGGCTACTTTTAGAGGAGGAGGTTTTCCAGGATCCCACAAGATAAGTTGTTCTTTAGTTAGCCGTCAAAGAAGAGGCGTCATCTAGTTCTCTTTTCGTCCATTGGTGCTTTGGGAGTCCATCAAAGAAGAGGTGGCATCCCATTTTCTTCCTTATTTGTTGGTTCTTTGGGAGTCCATAAAGGAAGAGGTAGAATCCAGTTCACTTCCTCATCTATCGGTGCTTTGGGAGTCAATAAAATAATAGGTTTGATTGGTACCCTGGTAAAGAAGAGGGTTTAGTTGCAGCAAATATTTTGTAATTTTTCCTAACAGATAAATTAATAAAATTATTTGTTACAAATCCTAGTTGGTAACAACTGGACAGTGGACTGACGTCATAAATGGAACCACTCTAAATCTCATCTCTTTTATGGTTGTATCTTTTATTTCTTTTGCACTTCAAATTAAGTAATATCATTAATATTCTTATAAAGTTCTATTCACCCCTCACTCTAGATCTTTCCTTTGGTATCTCTTCAAGGAATCCCTAACAGGTCTTGAATCAATGGGGGATGGCGGGATTAGCAACCTCAATGATGGAGAACTACCAACAATCCTTGATTGATTCAACAATAAGAAATGAAAGTAAGATATATAGTTATATATTCAAGGTATTGACACAAATATTTGGAATATGGTCATCCACCACTACGAATCTCCTACAATAGAATTTAAGGAATGGGATCAGCAAGCAATAAGAAAAACTACACTCAATGCAAAAGTTATAAGTATCTTATACTCACATTATCTCTTAAAGAATTTAATATAATATCCTCTAGTGAAACTACATATGAAATATGAAGAATGTTTTCAATTACACATGAAGATACTCTATTAGTCAAAAGTAATAATATATTTGAGCAAAAGCTTGAATCATTTCATATGAAAGAAATGAAACTATTTCTAATATGTATGCTAGCTTTTCTTTTAAAGAAAATAATTTGAGTGCCTTAGAGAAACACATATGTGACGAAAGAGAAGATGAAGACTCCTTGATCAACATGAAGAAGGTAATAATGAAGAAGAAGGAACACATATAGAAGCACATGCACATTATGAAAATGAAGGTATAAATGGTGATGATGAGGTATCTCTTTCTAATTTATCCAAATATGATCTTATGTAACTTGTTAAAATTGCTCCAAATAAAGTTGAAAAATTGGATACTATTGTTAATTTTCTTATAGAGGTTGATCAGCAAAATGATGAATATATAATTGATATTATTCTCTTTATTTTTTTAGATTAATTGAGAATGGATAATTATTTCTGAAAGACTATCTCTCGGTTGAAAGATTGTTCGACCGAGGGGAAGCTCGGTCGATATAAAATCTGACTGAACTATTGGCAATCATGTTCTATTTTGACTATCTTACAATTATTATTTAGAGTCAATTTATTACATGTTATTTTTTTGGTGTTTCAAGCTATAAAGTTTTATTTTGCAAACACGATATTTTCCTCATGTGCTCAATCAAAGATGATAAAATTATGAATTTTTATCATGAATTTGATTAGAATTAAATGGTTTTCTATTGTAGACGCTTTACAATTATAAATTTCTTTACAAGTAGTTTTAGAGTGAGATAGAAGAGAAGGCTTTGTTGCATTAATTATAGTACAAATTATGCTCGTATCTAAATAGACCTTTCTTGGCACTATGGTGCTATTTAAAAATTGGCAATAACTCATCTCTATCTTGCTATGTTCAGCCACTATTTTTAATGAGATGAGTTTCTTTACAGAGGAGTACATGTGACAAGATTGAAAATGTTCCATGGAATTGTTTTGTAACATATCCAAAATCACTAGTTTTTCATAATAAAATATTAATTTTTTTATGCATTCTGCTCATACTCCACTCTTTCTATGACCACTCTTAAATTTGGTCAAAATAGTTGGTCAAAGTTTGCAATTTCTATTGCAGTCAGTTGTTAAATTCAAAATTTTATTAAGATATTTCAAATAACATAAAGTATCAATATTATAACTTAGCTCATAATTCCATTTTACATAGTCGAGCCAAACATATTGACGTAAGACTCCATCTTCTTTATGATCCTATTGCTAAAAGTTATACATATTTTATCATGATCAATCAATATAAATTTTGTTTATAAACCATTTTCCTTACAACAATTTCAAGTAATAGAAACAAATTGAGCAATGTTCCTCTTGAGCATTTTTTAAATAAATTAAATTATGAATCAAATTCATTTGTGACTCATATGCATTTTAACCATATTATACAATGTATCTCAAACATTAATTCTTTTATAGTGGTCAAAACAATATTTGTTTCATATGAATTATTCATTTATATTAAAGTTGTGCAATTTTACCATTGTAACTCTATTTGTCCGTATGAAAGAATAAATTAAATGATGGGTTGTTTTCACTTTCTATATAATTCAAGAGCTTCTTGTGGATAAATTTGATTACCTTATTTCACCAAATTTTGAATACATTTTTTTTGGTGAACTGAGCTCATTGTATTACTATTTTTGTGTTTTTTTTTGTGTGACATACAAATATAGCTATCCATAAAATAGGAAAATCTATTTATAGAGAAAAAAAGGAACTCCAAAAAGGTAAGAGAACCCGCCATCAGAAGAATCTTCAGCAGCAGAACTTTTGTATCAGGAAAGCACATCAAAAGGCTGAAACTTAGCCTGATAACTCCAAGAAAGCAAGCAAAAGCTTCAGAAAAAGCATCTCTAGAAAATTGCTGCTGCATATCATCTAAAGAACCAACCTGCTCAACCTTCAAGGGATCGAACATCCTTTAAAATTAACTCCCAGATGGTAAACCAATCCCTTTTTAGAAGAAGCATTATATTAAAGGAAAGTATTTGGGAGAGTCATGATTATTGGTAAATGACGAAGTGTGAGAAATAAGTATTAAAAGTAAAATCTTTAAAGTCCTTGAGTTTCTAGTTTTTCATTCTCTTGATTAAGATGGATAATTCATTCCTTCTCTTAAGTTTTCTTTGGTCAAAGACATCTTGACAGACACGGAATGCATCGTTCAATTTTTTTCAACTTCAAGGCATTTCCATAATTCAAATTAACAAGTTCAAGGCATTTCCATAATTCATATTGTTAATCTATTTCCATGTGGTCTATTCACATTTTTCTTAGATATGTTACACTTTCCATGATTCCTAAACAATGTAAAATTGTTGATTTGTTTCTTTTTATCACCACAATTACCTTGATAGGAATGTCATTTAATAGACACATATAAATATATGTTGTGGTTCTTGCAAGAAATATACATATTTATTAAGCTTGTGTATTTGAAATAAAATGATATTTTTAAGAAAACATTGCTACTAACTCTGATTGATTTGGAGTAAATCATAAGTTATATGGAACTCAATTTCCAGGAACTATAGTTCAATTTTCATAATTTAAGTTTCACTCGCTTCTATGTGATTGGTTTGTTGTAAGTTTAAATATGGGCATCATTAAAAACAATGTTGTTAGTTTTTATTGTGTGATATATAATAAGTAAGAACAGCAAAGACATGAAGATAGAATCATATCTGTGAATAATCACAATATTTTTAACCATAATAACCTCGAAAAATGGCCATGGTATGGATGTCACTCCATTAAAAAAATATATAGTGTTGTATAATAATACTTTAGATAAAAATATAGTTGTTGAAATCACATCACAATATTTTATTTCACTTTGTATGTACATATTATTATAATAATATCTACATTTTATGTGAATGTAAATAAAAATTTTGGTTCATCATTGTTTAACAATATAAAATATTGAAATTTTTAGTATATTCTTTGTGCATGGTTATAGTTAATCATTTTTCATATAATATTGTTTAAACATGGAAGATAAAAGTATGTTAGATCATTTTTGTCACATGGTGCGGTATGATAACTTTCCATAGTGTTCATATATTTTTTATTTTACAAATCGCACAGATACCAGTGGTTATAGTGTAAAACATTTACATAGTGTGATTATAGGGTATATAATTTTTCATATTATGTTACTATTTTGTCAATAAACCATATCCACACCACTAACATTTCTACTCTAAAATATATTACATATGTCATTTATGGAGAATGAAAAATATAATTGTATAGAAAATGTTGTTAGTAGTTCTGAAACTCATTTCCTGCACTTTTTAAGAGGGACTCGGGAACTCTAATTTGTATGTAAGTTTATAAATCACTGTAATTCATAGAACTCAAATTATAACAGTTACTTTAAGACAATCATGAAAAAGTGCTTAAGGAACTCCAGTTCATAAGTTTCCCAGACCAATTACAACAAACCAATTAGTGCCTAAAGGGAAATGCTTATTCTTTTACTACTAGAAGTTCTTTGAGGCTTGCCAAGAAAAATGAAAATCTTAAGAAGTGTTTAGATAAATTTTCGAATGGTAGAAATATGTTGAAACTTTTGCATTCTCATAATCATGTTGGCATTCATGGACTTGATTATTTTTTTTAATATGATAAATAAAGGAGAACCCTTGATATGATTTGGGTTCCAAAATTCCCAACTTAAAAAGGTGAACTTGTTGAGATTTGACTTATGCTCAATTTTGATAAACACCTTTATGTCTTATCTCAACTTATCAAATATTCATTTGTAAAATCTTTCTTAAAAAATTATTCAAATAGAAATTATGGATAATTTGAAGTCATTGTAAATGACATATTTTCACAAATTCTCTATCTTGAAAAATGCAAGTTTCATACATGATATCCATGTTATACAAAAATGATCTTATTTCTACAAATTTTTCTGATAAAGTTTCAAATCTGTGTATGAAAAAGCTCCTTTATTCCTTGAGAAAACTTGGATTTAACTTTTAATGCACCCTACATATATTGGTTTCTACAACTAACATAAATATTTATCATGAAGAATGGGATCTTAAATGGCTACCTTTTATAAAACCTTATTTCTTTGAGCTCTTTCTACTTGGTATGGGATTAAGAGGGAGATCAAAATTTCTTAATATAAATTGTGTATCTTTTTGCTCTTAATGGATTCTCTATATCAATATGGGCTTAACATCTCTTATATTTGGTCTAGAGATACTTTTATTGACCTCATTTTATGATGTTTCATGGCTTCTCTAAAACCAATATGGGCTTCACATCCCTTGTATTTGATATAGATATTCTCTTGTTAATTTTTGTTTTGTGCTTTATAGAATCTCTACTCATTTTCAGGCTTAACATCCCTTGAAAATGATAAAGATATCATTTTTTACTAAATTAAAATTATTTTGAGGAGCATATTAAGGGGGAGTCATCTTCTCTTCATAATCTTTACCTTTTTTAGATGAAAAAGGGGAATAAAATTTTTAAGAAAAAAATTACTTCCTTGAGCTTGTCAATTGAGCCTTTATACCTCTCAAATTTAAATATGTACATATTTTGAAGATACTCAAGGAAAACTTCAATAATATATGAAATTTCCATTTTGAGTTTTTACTTATAATTTAAAATTGTTGCCATCTTCAAAAGGGGGGAGATTGTTGACTAAATTGAACATGAGCTTGTCTTCTCTTTTGATGATGGTAAATATTTCTTATTTGTGGATTTAACATGCTACTCAAGTGTTTCAAGAATTAAGCACATCTTGGAAAAATTAAGATTGGAAAATCAAATGATTTTTTTTTAAATAGCTCAATATCATTATAAGTAAGCCATATGACATCTACAAGATATACATATCACATCAAGTAACCAAGTAGCAACTCCTTTTGCGAAAAGGCATAGCACAAGACTCAGATTGGGATGTGATAGGTACATTTCAGCACCATCCACCTCTTGTAGTGGTTGTCTAAAACAATTATCTGGGATGAAATTCATCAATCTACATGAGTCTATGAGTACATCGGGGGAGGAGTTTGCATAGCCGTTGGCAGAGATTACCATCATGAAGATAATGAATGATCACCTGAAAAAGAGCTCAACCACAACGTAACAACGCAAACACAACACCACACAAAATTGGACTAGAAACACAACTACTAGCTAAGAAAACAAAAAGAAATACAAGTTGGCCAAGGAGCCACCCAACAACACCACGTTCACACAGGAAAAATGTCGGGCTCTAAGGGTGCACCAACCAGGAGACTCGGGAAGGAGGCCAAACCCCAACAGTGCAGATATAGAGGAAGGATGGCTCATACAGATACAACAGTGGGGAGTAGAGGGTGTCGGGATCCCCACCACCACTCCCGACCACTACTGCGAGCAGGGGGCAGAAGACCCACACAAAGCACAAACCCAACTTACTCATGCTCTGCCTGAAACACCAAGGGGTGCCTGAGCTAACCATACACCCAAGAAGGAACCCGAGGCACGACCAAAAAACGACCACTACAGATAGACTCAAACAGAGAAAGAGACTAGGAAGAACAAAGAAAGAAAGAGGGAAAACCCGCCTCCACTGGATCTGATGACTGGAGACCTCCAAACAGCTACCTGGATCAGCCCCTAGGCAGATCTGAGAAGAAAAAGCCAAAGAGAAGAGTGCAACACCCCCCCTCGAGCCACAAACCACCGCAAAAGGCCTGACCATGACCAGAACACACGGAAACTGCCAAGGGAGGAAGAGAGGAGAAGCTCGGAGAAGCACCTTCAAACAGACCCAGAACTGAGAGGCAAGTCGAGGAAGATTCCTGGGGGGAGATGGTGGCGGCTTCAGACTAACGCCAGACCCCCTCCCCCAGGCTGGAGTGCCACGCATGGAGGGAACCCTAGATCGTCGTCGCTTCACAAGTTTATTATGACACGTGCAAGTGCACATGTGTAAATGATTAAATTATTATTCATATGTGTTTATTTTCACAAGTATATATTTTTAGAACTCATGTAAAATAAATCTTTGGACCAAGTTCACATATCCCAAAATCATTCATATGTCAACACTAAGTATATTAGATAAGTAGGTCATGTTAGAAAAATCTTTAGATAGAATTTACAAATGTTTACACATATTTTATATTTTTTCGGTCGAAGAACATTGTGGACCGAGACACACTCAGTCGAAATTTTATATTTGACCAAGATATAGCCTTTCAAGCCTTTTCTCCTCAAAACAGGCTCGGTCGAGTAATTAGTCGACCAAGAACACTTTTCATCAAGATAATTATTGACTGAGGAACTTTTAGAAAGGAAAATTAGTGCAGTAAAACTATCCATTGCACCTACATTTACTCTTTCCAAATAGTTAGTTGACCCCTTATAAATTTCTAGACACTCCCCGAAGATATCCTAGCCACTTGTAAACCATTCATATAAATATTAGTGGTCTAGGGACACCCCAACACACACTTGTATACTAACGTACATTACATCTTGAGCATTAAGAGTTGTAGCATCCCACTTCAAATTATTCATAGTAATGTTTTCATATCATTACCATAGCTTAGCCTGCCACCACTCAAACTTGATATATTCTTAGTGGTTTGGTCCAATAAGATTGATTCATAAGGACATTATGGAGCTTACTTGGAGTATTCTTTTCACCCATCTTATTTCTATTATTGTGTAGTTGTTGTTGGGCTACTTCTAGACGAGAAGGTTGTCCAGGATCTCACAAGAGAAGGTGCTCTTCTGTTGGCCGTCAAAGATGGCATCCGATTCTTTTTCTCATTTGTTGGTGCTTTAGGAGTCCATAAATAAAGAGGTGGCATCAATTTTCTTCCTCGTCCGTTGGTGCTTTGGGAGTCCATAAAAGAAAAGGTAGCATATGGTTATCTTCCTTATTCATCACTACTTTGGGAGTCCATAAAAGAAGAGGTTTGATTGGTGTTGTTTTGTGGCCAGTATAGAAGAGGTTTTATTTACAACAACTATTTTGTAATTTGTCCTAACATATAAATTAATGCAATTATTTTTTGTAAATCTCAATAATTGGGTAGTGGACTGACATCGTATATGGAACCACTCTAACTCTGATCTCTCTTGTGATTGTCTCTTTTATTCCCATTGCATTTTAAATTAAGTACTTTTATTAAATTATTATAAATCTCTATTCACCCCCCTCTAGATCTTTCAAATTCATAGGTTGTTTTAACTTGTGTGAATCTCTCTATGACTTCAATCTTACTAGTTTTCCTAACTTGTGATATCATATAATAGTAGTCTTTCTACATGCAGTTCTAGTAAAATTCATCAACTGATCTTTTGATATCATTATAGCTTGTTTCATACATATTCAAACTTACTCCTAATTTTGTATATCCATTGGTTTGAGATACTTTCTTACATAACCCTACCTTGATTTATGCGACAACTACATGTAGAATTGTACAATTTCATGTTTTGATTTGTTTTACATACATTTCTTATACAAGCCCTTGGTTTTTTCTCTTCAAAACTCCATTTTCTAACAAGTTGGGTATTAGCTCTTCAAAACCCCACTTTTGATAGAGAAAGGAAGGAGAAGGCAATATCTCATATAAGGGTGAGAAGAAGACATGGTTTCTATACGTGTTATTAAATCCAACGTTATACGATAAATACCATAAATTGAGTGGGAAATATATGAACTCAATTAGCATAAATTGAGGGGAAGCATATGAATTCAATCCTTCTAAATCCCCTAGGATTCTCTAAAGGTGTGATCGTATTGAATAATTTCAATACATGTACAGAGTAGTTTTTCATCGTCAAAAGGGAAATAATGTTGACTAAATGTCTAAATTAACTAATTTCTTGTTTTTATAATGACTAAACCATTATACTTATTTGTATAAGGTAAAATATTACTAATCACCAAAAAGAGTATAGGAGTATAACCACCCTGTATACTATACACGGTCACTTAAGACCCCACATCAGATTGACCTCAGGTTTAACCCTTGAAAGGGTTCTCAGTTTCGATGTGCACAACCAAATAATATTTTGTATAAAAACATCAAAACATTGGACTTTGTCTCTCTTTTTTTCCCATGCTTCCTGCTATTCCTCTCATACCATATATGATAAATGAGACTTGTCCAAATGAGCCCAACAAACCTCCTCATATGGCTATCACGTTTTGTCTGGTCCAAAATTCACATCATGCTATCATGTATGTTCGTAGGTGGGTTACCGCCCCAAATAAGTTTAAGGGAGCACCTGGTCCATAAATACTTTATGTAGACACAGTAAAAAAAAGATGATGATGCGTTTCATCCTCCAGCCAACAGAGTGGGAAAACTGAGCTCAGCACATTACCCCATCTATTAATTATGTCCAAAGTAGTCAGCCTACCAAGAATAGCTTTGTACGAGCAAAAACTCCATTTGGGGCAGTGTATCTTACTCCACAGCTGCTGATCCCAGAGAAATTGAGGTTGGTTCCGATTTAACCTCCACGGTTTCCCCACCGCAACCATCATCCAGTTCCCATCTATCCACCTATAATCCTTCTTACAGTTGTTCTAGGCTGTACACATCCTCCTCCAAATTCTAGAGTAGTTATTCAACTACAAACCCCCATTCTCAAGACTAACGACATACCTTCCTCTCATCCATCTGCTCCAAGGAACTCTATCTTCATCAAGAAATCAAACACTTTTCTGGTTGTGGCCTCATCCTAGATGTCACATGGATCTATCAGCCCTAGCCCCCCACCATGCCAAGGTTGAGCGACCTCCATCCATGCAACAGAATGTTGTCCACCACTCCACACAAAAAAATAGCCATAACCGCCCGACACTTCTCAAGGATGAAGCCCAGAAATTCCACAAGCCTGCACCAGTACCTAATCATACTGGTAAGCACAGACTTAATGAGAATAGCTCTGCCCGCCATGGACACCTTCATGCCACTCCACTTCTCCACCTTCATGCGTAAATTGTCCAAGTAGCTTTGAAAATCAGCACCCCTGCCGATACCAGCCGAGATGGGTACTCCTAGATACTTAGTAGGAAAACACCCAAACTCCATCTGAAGAGCCTCCTTCAATTATAATTATTTGTGTCTAATGCTTCTACTTGAATAATTGCATATTACATTGACACATATGTGTCGAAGAGCACACCAATTCACTAGAATGATTATCCCAGAGTTTAATCTTTTTTACTTTCCAAATAAGTCTAGTATAGAAGGGTCGATCCCATAAGACAACGTTTTCAAGATTGTTCTCTTTTACTCCCGATTTATTTTTGAAATTATTTATTTTAGGTATTTTTGAATAAGGAACAGAAAGTAAATGTTGATTGGGGGTTGTTTGATTACACTAGAATGAGAGATTCAAATGTAAAGAAAGTAAAAGATTACATTAAAGTAAGGAAATGAAAGGATTAAACTAAAGCAAGAAAAGTAAAGGAAGAGGATGGTTAGCACATAATTAAATATTATCTAAGGACAAGAATACAATTGCAAGAATTAAAAGAAGCGATTTGAAAATAAGCGTTAAAGAAATAATTGAAGTCAAAAGGAAGAAAGCATCGAGGCTTAGGGGTTTTCACCACCTTAGCCAAAGTGAAGACAAGATCAAAGAATACACGATAACTAATGATAGAAGTCGATATGTGAATTATTTATAAACAAAATACAAGAGGCAAACTCTACGTGACCCCATTGGTCCTTCCACTCATGCTTCATAGTTCATCATCCCAATAGGAATTTTTCTACGGTTGCATCCAAATCCTCTTACAACTGGTTTAGTCATTCTAAATTCCAATTTCCATGATCGCATCCGCTAAAATTAATTCATGATGAAAATGATTAATCACTTCATTTAAATTGGCAATTTTCTAAACCAAAAGACATTTGTATAAAGTAGTCGTATAAAACCCGATCTGATTAACACTTGGCTCCCCTTGCCTCGATAAGGGAACTACTCACTAGTCATAGAGAGGAAGGCAAAAATAAGGAGAAGAAGATAGGAAGCCATAAACCACAATTCCAGAATCTCTGAGGAGACCAAGATCGTGACAATTAAATGACATGCTTTCTTAATCCCCCACTCCAAGAGAAAGAATGAGAAGAAAGAACAAGAACAAGAAAGAATTCTAGATCTAAAACAAAGAACTAATTTTATTGCTTGAATGTATAAAATTTAATAAGAATTGAAAGTAATAGAGATTCAAATAAAATACAAGTACAAAAATGAGGACCCTTTTCTTAGTGGAGTCTCTCCTCCTTTTATAGGGGAAGGAGGGGTGGAAAACCCTAAAAGGGGGAGAGAACAAAGGAGTGGCAACTATTGGAATTTGTTGCTCATCTTCCATGAAATGGCCATCTCGCTAGGTGAGATGGTCATCTGGTGATGATGTGGCATGGATCTAGAAACTTTGGCTCGAAACCTTAAGAGGGTGTTGGCGATGTTGTTTGGTTGCTAACTTGGGCTCAAAGAAATGTTTGAGACGGTCATTTAGACTATGTGGGATGCCTATCTCGCACCGATGAGCATGTGATCAAAGGGTTGGAACCCTAATCAAGAAGCGGTGCCCTTTTGTGAAAGGATTTGACTATGTGAAGATACCTAGCCATCTAGGCTTGCTTGGATGCTCGTCTGGGTCCATGAGACGACTATTGACACGCTTTTTACATGTGTAGAAATTCAAGTGTACGCGTCAATGTAATATAGGCCTTTGTAAGGCCCGAGTCGAACTCAGGGACACGTGAATTATCAGAGACTACTACTAACTACTCGTAATCATCTAAACCGATTAAAAAGTTGGAGGTTGTTGTAAAATTAAAAGAAAATAAAATAAAACAAAACAAAGCAATCGATTAAATGTTTAGTTTAATCAATTCAAGTGGGAATCTTTAGGATTGTGATTTCACCACGGGTTTTCATTGTATGAATTTCTATTTAGTCACTCAGATTTATCTCTCTATCCGGGTAGTGGCCTGATATCAGAATTGCCCACTGTCGTGGTACAATTCACTACCTATGTCTAGGTTGGTTCCACCGTCGTAGCAACCTATACCCTAAACTAGGTGCATTAGAGTCGATCTCTCGGTATCCACCATTAACCTTACACTGCCTTATTCAAGGGATTTGTCAATTAATGTGAATTTCATCTCTTTTCAACCATTAATTCTTATTTCAACGTAATTAAGGGCATTAGGTTATTATTATGGTGATCAAGCATAACAATATAATTGAGAAAACGAAATCATACCACGGATTTAAGAGATAAAAGATGAATTACTATGATAAAATCATCATACAATGATTTCCCGAGCTACTCCATGTCCTAAAGACAAAGGGGATTAGCCCCGCATGTTCATCTCAAAGCAAAACATGGTAGAGAAAAATGGAAACATGGAGAAAAATGCGATTGAGTGGTGAAACCCCTGAACGGAGAAGATCCAATCGCTCCTTGGCATAGAATACGCGTTCTCCTGCCTTTCGGTGGTGGAAATTGTCTTCTTCAACGTCCGGAACGGCTGGGGCGTGCTTCTGGGCTCTGTTCTTCTCTCCACACCTTCTTGGGACGTGTGTAGTGGCTAATGACGTGATAGATTGCTCTTGGCCGCCATCATTAGGTATAATCTCCGAATTAGGTCACCAAATTACCACAGTCGTCGGATTTAGATCAATATGAAGCAAACATGTATCTGACGGTGTCGATACCATCGACACGAGTCAATGGTATCGACCCTGCACTGTATCAGCTGGTCTTCTTTTCTTTTCTTTATCGCAACTGATGCCACCTCGATACCATCAACGCGGGTGGATGGTATCAACATTCATAGGCATCGGTTTTGACCTTTTAAGTCGTTGTAGCTCCACTCGTCGACGATATCGACTTTTGTGTCTATAGTATCGACTCTCTTTTTTGAAGCAACTTGATGGTATCTCGATACCATCGACTCTCCTGTCGATAGTATCGAGATTTTGCTGCTCCTTGCTGCTGGCTGCCTGTGGTCCGGTCGATGGTATTGACCACCGTCGATGGTATCGACAGCAGAAGATACTTGTTTTTCCTGAAATTTCAACATGAAACCACATAATCCGAAACAAAACATATTCTTGTGATAATTTATGCTCAAAATACTAAAATAAGGGAGATTTGACATAGAGAATGATCATAGACCAAAGTAGATGAATTATGCAATATTAACCACCAAAATGACCAATAGCTGCATAAAACACAAGTAAAAAATGTCTCTAAATGTGACTCAAAATCATCACATCAAACTCCCCTAAGCTTGAACATTGCTCGCCCTCGAGCAACAAAACCTTAGAATAGAATTGCCAGAGTCAAATAAAGAATAGATCATCACAACAAACATTACCATATGATCCCCACCGGAGATTCACATTCCGGCCCTCACTAACCACGGAATGATAATTACCCTAAAGGTGAAAGTAATCATCCATAAAAGATATCTACCTCAAAACTGATGAACACTATCACATAAAGCAGTTAACATAATAAAATTCTCCGGTTCAGACTCGGTGCATCTTGTGATCTCCTATACTACGTTGCTTGCCCTAACTACCATCTACATGGAAGCAGCTCTCCTGATATCCACAAATGAGGAGAAAATCATGGTGGCCTACCAATTCGAGCAACGGGTGGATGGAATGGGTGGCTAAAGGAAGAAACAGAAGCAGTATACGGTTTCAACATGCATAAAACAAAAATGCCCTAAATGATGCATTTGCACATGAACATGCCCTAATGCCTAAGATTGGGTGGAATGATGCATGCACTAACATCCTATCTCAAAATGAGATGGAATATCTAACTGAGCTACATCATGTACTTACTCATCTTAAAATGTGAATGAGACTATGTTCCTTTCTCCTTCTTATTCTACTTGCTTCTCAATAATTTCTCTTTCTTTTTCATTTTTTCATTTTTTTCACTCTTTTTTTTCTTAAGCCCTTATATCCATAATTGACAATGAAGTATTTGTTGGGCTCACTTTTTCTGCATAGCTCAAATATTTGAAGCATTGATGAAGGTATGGAACAGCTAATCACCCTTAGAGAAGAAATAAGTTACATGATGTGCTCTATGCATAGAAATTATGAATGTAGCTAAATGACACACACCTAAGGATAATGTGCATGTATAACTATTCTAATTTTTTTATTTTCATGTAAAACATGTGAAAGTGGTTGCAATGCAAAACCTATCTATATGAGATGCAATCAAAAATATTAAAACCGTAAAGTACTTCCAATTCTTATGGTGGATTGTGAAAAACAATGAGGTGGAAAGATCACAAGACTAATTGACTGAACCTTTGAAAATTATTATGTGTCCCTCCTTACTGACCTGTGTAATAGTTAAGAGGTTTCTCTCTCTTACTTCAAATTAGAGTCTCATTATCATTTGGTCAGTTTAGGCTCACACAACCAAATCCGTCCACTTTTCATAAATCATTAGGAATGTACAATTGTGATTTTCTGTTTTAGAGTTGACAAAACCAATCATTTTCTTAAGTTATGTGCTCAAGGTTGAGCAACACAAGCTTGTGAACACTCAAATTTTTTTTTAATTTTCCCTTACCCCATGTACCAGCAAATGAGATGACACATGACTTAAGACATCCACAATTACACTAGATAGAATGTGGATCCTACGAACAAACAAAGATTGCAAAAACTAAATGACAAGAAGTAAAACAATAAAAACTAAAAACTGAGAAAATTAAAGGATAGAGATGTTCCAACACCCCCCTAAGCTTGAATTTGACTATGGCCTCATAGTCAAAAACAATCTTAAAGGTTGGAACAGAGATACCGATCACTATTCTGGCGGAGGCGGGTACTGTGGGGCCATGGGGTCCCAGGATGGGTACTTCCCCTAAATTCTAGGATCATACTAGGGCATGGGTGGAGGTTGTGGATACCCCCCAAAGTAGTTCTGGCTCTAGTAATGATCATAAAAGGGCTGCTACTGCATCTTTTTTTTTATAACCGAGAGAACCCACCCCGGGCGAAGCCGACATGGTAAACTCTTGAGGCATGAGCGGGTGTGGTCCGGTCACCCCCTACCCAGGCCTAATCAGCGTGGATTGCCATTCACAAAGTGCCTTCGGTGAGGTTCGAACCCGGGTCCTTCATTGGGACTTGCCGAGGTCTTACCACCCGGGCTGCTGCTGCATCTCCATCCTATGCAACCTATCATGAATATGTTGTTGGTTTTCAAGGAGGAGGCGCTCATTTTCGAAGATAGCCCTCTGATTGTCAAGTAACCAGTTTGTCATCTCCTGAACACCGGTGTACACTGTTGTATGGTGCTGCTGCGTTTGTTGTATATCCTGCAGCATGGCATACATTCCTTGCATAGAATAGACATCCTTGCTTGGTTGCGAGGGAGGTGGTGGTGGCAGAGGTTGCGAAGATGAAGATGCTCTCGGATGCATGCGAGGACGCTTCCTAGGTGCTACTCGTGCCCGAGGAGGAGTGTAAGCCTCCTCTTCCTCTTCAGCCTTGTCGTCATCATTGTTGTTGCCGTCGTTGCCGCCGTCTTCATCAGAGTCAGCAATGGCTATGATGGGCCATCGAAAATGTTGAGCACCTTTGATATGGAAGACAGGGTCGGGAAGCGAACATTCTTGATATGCGTGGTTTACATGGAAATGAGCATAGGGTAGACCATCCCGAAGCAAGATAAGATTGGATCGGTGAAGATGCTGCAAATTAACCTTGCTTCTGCTGGAGAGAGGAGTAAGCTGCTGGAAATTCAACCCAAGGTAAGAGGCCAGCGGTGTAATGAGCCCTCCAAAGTGAATTGGAGCCTTCCGCGTACTCCGCTTTACCGCCAACACCTACTATAGAAAGAATGCTCCCCAGTTGCACTCTTGGCGCTTCAGTAGTTTATGCAAGAAAAACAGGTTCATCTCTTGAAATTTGCTACGAGACGGATCACCCCTAGCAAACAGGGTAGAGCACAACATCCGATGAAGAATCCGCACGAACGGATGCTCGAAGTCTGCTACCGCTGCATTGTGGTAGCTCACAGATTTTCCTGGCAGCACCGTCACAAGCTCGGCGAAGATGGTGTCGTAGTCGGTCTGGTTGTCTGGCCGCCGGTAGTCATTTCGCCCATGGTTCCAGTTATAGATGGAGTTGAACTGGCGAAGGGTGAGAGTGTAGTCATTATTGTACAGCCAGAAAGAAATGCGGCCCTTGATCCACTCGCGATCCGTGGTGATGATGTCATTGGGCACGACGCAGACGTCCAACGACGCCATGAATTCAGCCACCAGTTCCTTGTATGTCAGCCAGTCACCAAAGAATGGTTGGCCATCATCATGGTATTCCATCTCATCGGGCCTCCTACTCGTGTGCCTCGCCTGTCCTTTGAGAATGTAGGCCAGATTAGCCTCAAACCCCAAGTTGCGGATCACCTCCCGGTCAACATAGCGGGTCGGCTCAATTTTTCTCTTCATGATCTCCTCATAGACCTTCTTGACCTCTGAGGACGGGTGGACAATCTGCGGGTGCGGAATCGATGCGGTCGGTGGAGGAACAAACTCTGGTATGTCCATTGGATTAGCGCGTGAAGAAGACGCGCCGGAAACATGCACCATGATTGCGGAAGAAGAAGAAGAAGTAGAAAAAGGAGCTCGGTGAAGTTCGGAGAAGGAAATCTCCGCTCGATGAAGAACATGCTCATGGATGCTCGTCGCCGGGCTCAGATTGCTCTGGAATATGCTCGGCACAAGTGGAGAAGAATTGCTTTGGAGTTGTGACGTCATATGACGACAATCCTTCTCATATATAGTCGTGGTCGGCGCTGCTGTATGCCCGTCGATACCATCGATGCGGGTCAATGGTATCGACATGGGTAGCACAATCCGTACTACCGCTGGTATCGAAGGTCGTCGATGGCTGGATTTGCGGGGCTCGGATTGCTGACGTGTCGATACTATCGAGAGGTGTCGATGGTATCGACCCGTCCCCCAGATCGACTTTCTAGTTGCAGCGATCGCCGTTGATCTCCTCTCGTGGATCGGTGACATGTCCAGTCGATAGTATCGACTTCTGATTAGGGAAACACTCTCGCGAGGCTCGGCCGCCGCCTTCTTTTTGAAACTGGGTCGATACGATCGATAGGCCCATCGATGGTATCGACTTTACTGAGACGATTTCTTCTGAATATCTCCAGAGATCTCGCGAGTATCGAAACCCATGTCGATACTATCGACCTCTGTTTGCGATCAGCCTGTTGGCATGTCGATACCATCGACGAGGCCGTCGATGGTATCGACGCAGTGCAATTTCTGCACTCACCAACATTTACCCTGGTTGATACCATCGACACAAGGGTCGATGGTATCGACTCTGCCTCAGTCCTGCACATTACACAAACGATCATGGTACCTTTTTTACACTAAAAACAAAGTCAAAACAAACCAAAGTACGAATGCGGAAGAAACAAACCAAAATAGTGAAAGAAACTAAACTAAACTACCGATGGCTGGGTTGCCTCCCAACAAGTGCCCTTATTTAACGTCTTAGGCTAGACGACATGAAGCTCCTCATCAATGTAAAACTTTGGAGAGTGTGCCCAGGGGATCGTGCGGCAGTTTGGACTCAGCTCGATCTTGGCCAATCCCCAAGGTCAATGTACCTCTCCCAATGGCAGTGACAACATCAGCCGTTGCTTGAAACGGCCTACCCAATAGCATCTCGCAACCTTTAAGCTGTGGCATGTCCATGACCACGAAATCCACCGGAAAGATGAACCTGTCTACCTTGACAAGCACATCCTCGCACACTCTGTATGGCTTCACAATGGACCCATCTGCCAACTCAATAGTTGTAGATGATTTCTTTATCTCCTTCAACCCAAGCTTTTGAAATGTGGACAGTGGCATAAGATTAATTTTGGCACCCGAATCACACTGTGCTTGTGGAAAATGTCAATCACCTATAGAGCATGGAATGTAGAATCCTCCTGGGTATCTCCTTTTCTGTGGTAAACTCCCATGGATAATTGAGCTCACCATCTCATTTACCCGGCAAACATCCGTGTCTTTAATCTACCTCTTCTAGTTGATGATTTCTTTGATGAACCTCCTGTAGGTGCGAATCTTCTCTATCATTTCCACTAATGGAATATTGATATGAAGTTTTCTGAACATCTCCAAGAACTTTTTGTAGTGTCGATGCTCTTTCTTCGGCCTCGGGCTGTCCGGACTAGACACAACTGCCTCATTTAGACGCTTATGAGGTGGCACATATGAGCTTTTTAGGGCAAGCTCCCCTAAGCTTTCTTCAATGACTCCCTCTGGCGTAGACTTTGGTGGATCATCTTCAACAGGTGTAACTTGTAGTGGAACCTCTCTCGTTGTGGATGTATCATTACCTTGACAAATGGCCTTCACCTTCTCTTCTTGCCTAGGTGTGGCCGCGACCATCATGCGCTCTTGGCGGGATTTTCTG
This sequence comes from Alisma plantago-aquatica, assembly GCA_963693085.1. Classification (NCBI taxonomy): domain Eukaryota; kingdom Viridiplantae; phylum Streptophyta; class Magnoliopsida; order Alismatales; family Alismataceae; genus Alisma; species Alisma plantago-aquatica. Next base: position 239,530,182 of record OY856415.1, read on the forward strand.
AATGGACAATATCCGCCTGGTAGTCCATAATGACTTCGAGGATATGGTATTGTTGATATAGCCTCTGTATCAAACATCATTTTACCTTTATCCTGGGCCTATACCACTGGGGGTTCTACCTCATTAATCACAGACATATACTTTACTTGATGATGTGCTTGAGCAACTTCTGCATTTCCTGCCTGTCTCTGTTGATTGGCATGCTTTATAGCTGCCACTTCATTAGAAATTTGGGTCACGGTCGTCTCCAGTGCCCTCATTTGTGCTCCATGACTTTGCAGTGTTTGTCCAAACTTGGTCAAAATATCACCCTGAGATTGCAACTGCTTACTAAACATGCTCATCATCTCTTGATTTTGCTACACCACTTGACTAAGCAACTCTGTGCTTTTATCTTCGGCTCTTAGTTGTGGCTTTGCATCTGGATCTTGGAGGAAGTTGTTCAGATCCTTCCATGAGAATTTCCTATCCTTCCTCCAATCATAATCATTATTTATATAGCCCTGTTGTTGCATGAATTTGACCTGGGCTTCTTCATCGGACTCGGTATCTTCCTTGGCAAGCAATTTCTTGGATAAAAGATCTAGTTTATCATTCAGCTCCATGATGGCCCTGGATTCACCTGCGACTTTGACTTGTTCTGGTGCATCCCTATCACCCCAAGATTGCTTCTTTGCCATATTTTTCAAGATCTCCCAGCACCTTGTTCCTGAGTTTTTCAAGAAAAATCTTGAACCTATCGAATCTAGGTTACTTCTATCATGCTCAGAAAGAGCAAAATAGAAAATTTTTACCTGCTTCTCCTTGTCAAGCCCATGATGTGGGAACCTTCGTAGCATAATCTGAAACCTTTCCCAGGTCTCAAAGTAGGTCTCTCCGGCTTTCTAGGTGAAATTGTGGATCTTCCTGATCATGTCATTGGTCTTCTCGGGCGGGAAGAACCTTTCAAAGAAAACCTCCACCATGTGGTTCTAGGATTCCACATATTCATCGTCTAGGTTGTGCAACCACTCTCGTGTGTTCCCTGCTAGAGAACTCGGGAATAGCTTCAAGTAGAGTGTCTCTTGTGGAAATCTGTCAATTTTTATCATGTCACAATTCTCCACAAATTGGCTTATATGCGTGACTGGGTCTTTGTTCTTGAGCCCATGGAAAGCATTCGATTTGACCAAGTTGATTAACGCAGGATCAATCTTATAAGTCGGAATGTTGATTGCATGCTTCTTGATTGGCCCCTTTGAAGCAGATGAAGAAGAAGCATTGATCTTCTCCCATATTGTTTGTTCCTCTGCCATTTCTTCTTGTTCGGATTCTGAATCTGTTCCTTCCAGATGGTCTTGATTGTAATCCTCCTCGTCTTCAGGTCCCGTCAGTGGAACCTCTGGTGTGTGGCCTGTGTAGTCGGTACTATGCGTCTGCACCATACACAGTACCTGCAAAATGGTAAATTAATTCAGTACCGTGCTAGACAACTACAAGATGTGAAAGATAAGCTATAAATTTTTGGAAACGATTTCGAAATAATAAAAATAAAAAGTGGCCTAGAGTGGCCGCTTGTAGCACTTGTAGTGCCGACAATCGTCGTGTCCCCGGCAATGGTGCCAAAAACTTGACACACTTTTTACGTGCGTAAAATGCAAGTGTATGTGTCAATGTAATATAGGCCTTTGTGAGGCCCGAGTCAAACTAAGGGACATGTGAATTATCGGAGACTACTACTAACTACTCGCAATCAGCTAAACCGATTAAAAAGTTGGAGGTTGTTGTAAAATTAAAAGAAAATAAAACAAAACAAAACAAAGCAATCGATTAAATGTTTAGTTTAATCAATTCAAGTGGGAATCTTTAGGATTGCAGTTTCACCATGGGTTTTCATTGTATGAATTTCTATTTAGTCACTCAGATTTATCTCTCTATCTAGGTAGTGGTCTGATATCAGAATTGCCCACTGTCGTGGTACAATTCACTACCTATGTCTAGGTCGGTTCCACCGTCGTAGCAACCTATACCCTAAACTAGTGCATTAGAGTCGATCTCTCGGTATCCACCATTAACCTTACACCGCCTTGTTCAAGGGATTTGTCAATTAATGTGAATTTCATCTCTTTTCGACCATTAATTCTTCTTTCAAAGTAATTAAGGGCATTAGGTTATTATTATGGTGATCAAGCATAACAATATAATTGAGAACATGAAATCATACCACGGATTTAAGAGATAAAAGATGAATTACTATGATAAAATCGTCATACAATGATTTCCCGGGCTACTCCCAGTCCTAAATACAAAGGGGATTAGCCCCGCATGTTCATCTCAAAGCAAAACATGGTAGAGAAAAAGGGAAACATGGAGAAAAATGTGATTGAGTGGTGAAACCCCTGAACGGAGAATATCCAATCGCTCCTTGGCGTAGAATACGCGTTCTCCCGCCTTTCGGTGGCGGAAATCGTCTTCTTCGGCATCCGTAACGGCTGGGGTGTGCTTCTGGGCACCATTCTTTTCTCCACACCTTCTCGGGACGTGTGCAGCAGCCAATGACGTGATAGATTGCTCTTGGCCGCCGTCATTAGGTATAATCTCCGAATTAGGTCACCAAATTACCACATCCGTCAGATTTAGATCAATATGAAGAAAACATGTATCTGACGGTGTCGATACCATCGACACGAGTCGATGGTATCGACCCTGCACTGTATCGGTTGGTCTTCTTTTCTTTTCTTTGTCGCAACTGATGCCACCTCGATACCATCGACGCGGGTCGATGGTATCGACATTCATAGGCGTCAGTTTTGACCTTTTACATCGTTGTAGCTCCACTCGTCAATGGTATCGACTTTTGTGTCAATAGTATCGACTCTCTTTTCTGAAGCAACCTGATGGTATCTCGATACCATCGACTCTCCTATCGATAGTATTGAGATTTTGCTGCTCCTTGCTGCTGGCTGCCTGTGGTCCGGTCGATGGTATCGACCACCGTCGATGGTATCGACAGCAGCAGATACTTGTTTTTCCTAAAATTTTAACATGAAACCACATAATCCGAAACAAAACATATTCTTGTGATAATTTATGCTCGAAATACTGAAATAAGGGAGATTTGACATAGAGAATGATCATAGACCAAAGTAGATGAATTATGCAATATTAACCACCAAAATGACCAATAGCTGCATAAAACACAAGTAAAAAATGTCTCTAAATGCGACTCAAAATCATCGCATCAACTGTCTTACCGAATCAAGATGTATGTCTGGCTTGTTGATGTAGTTGGTTGAGTTGAGGCTAAGGTGGTCATTCGGCTCTTGAACATGGGATCTCTGGGGGTGAGCCAACCGTCTGGGCCAAGTGAGATGACCGTCTTGTAGGCTCAGTGGGTCATAAATCAGCTTTGGAGAAAAATCCTACAAAAAATGAGGAAGTAGATAAATATTAGTAAAATAAATTGATAAGTGAGTGAATTGAAATTTGGTGTGAGAAATTACTGAAGAAGAGATAATTTCTAATCAAAAGGACTAAGAAGAATACACAAAAATATAGATGAATATGCATTCATCAAAATACCCCAGATTTGAATCTTTGCTTGTCCCGAGCAAATTAAATTATGAATAAATTCCACATTATACTCACATCATGTCATCCTCACCTTTGTAACATCACTATAATCCTTAGCTCCAAATTTTGGCCAAGTGACCCAATCTCCTAGAACCACATAGGATAAAGTTCTATATTCCCTAACAAAAAAATTATCACATGTTGCTTATAAAATGAAATTTTGTAGAAAAATAGGCTTCATCTTACTTTCTCTTTGACACACTCAATTTTTTTTTGTAAGTTGTTGCACAAGAATAGGACAAAATTGGGGGTACACAAACAAAGAAGTGATGAAAACTATTGATCCCTCCTCTATTCGACTCAGGATATGAATTTGTGGAGTTGTGGCTAAATTGGTCACAATTTTTTTCATGTGCACTTTTGGCATCTTTAGATGGTACACCCCTTTGTGGGGTATGGAATTTTTATTTTGGGAAGCATGCCACCCCAGACTTGATTTTTGTCCAGTGGTAATTCTTTGCTTCTCCTTCTTAGAAGAAAGATAAAAGGAAGGAAGACATGTTCTTGTGCTTATAACTTCAACATTTTTTTCTTTTTTTCAGAAAGTGTCATTGCTCTAGTTATAATATTCATATAATTCACATCATATAAGTTTTATAACAAGATAATCCAATTGTTAAAATATAGGGAAAAAATATGCTTAGTTCTGATCGATTCCTTATGACTTGCCAACTATTCCAAGGAGTGGTGTTATTTAGGGGTCCTAGGTGACAAAGTGGTTTTAGAAATGGAAATTTGTAATATATTTTGCAAAAAAAATTACTAAATTCAATTTGGGGTACAATGATAGATGTCTACTCAATGGGCCGACTAGATAATGGCCTTTTTACAACTTAGGAAAATGAAAAAGGGAAGGCCGACTAGATAAAGGGTCATGAACTAAAGAAAATACATACAAAATAATTAAAAAAGATAAAGAAAATAAGGGAAAAGATAGGGGTGAAATAGAAGCATGCCACCCACCTCCACCCCGGACTTAGACTTTTGCTCATCTTGGGCAAAACCTAAATCAGAGATGGAGGGAAGAAAATCATGGTGGTGGTGAATAGTAAGGTTGTGGAGGAGCGGAGGGGAAGGCATGGTTGCAGTAATGATTTGATTGATTACCTTGAAACCATTCCATCATATTTGTTTAAGTGCTTTGAAAATAGATCCTAGAATGCTTTGCGTACATTTGTATATCAAGGGCAAAAATTTGGAATAATCTAATTACATTCCCACAGTTTGGGGTGTGATGGAGGATAGTTGCAGGGAAGCAAAAGATGATTATTTATGGGAGGCGAGGATGGACTTAAGTATGAATCCTCATTTATTTCCCTATAATGGCCACTAATGTCAATGGAAGGTGGGTTGTAGGGAGGATAGGGGAAATATCCATCAATAAAATTTGGCTACGCCTCTTGGGTTGTGACTTGTAATGATGATTCAGAAGGAGTATGATGAGTGTCATTGATCGGTGCCTCAAAGGGAGAGGGTGGAGAGGAAGAGGTTATGATCATAGATGGGAGAGGGGGTTGTGAGAGGGGAATTTATTGACTGGTGACATTGGTTTTTCCCACAACTTGAACATATGACCGGCAGGGGCAGTTTGAATAGCAACTTGATTTTCCACCAAAGAAATTTAGGTTTTGATAACAGGTGGTGGTTCAGAATTAAGGAAACATTGTTCCATCTTATTGAACTGGTCCATGCATTTGAGGAAATAGACTTCTTCCTCTTGGGTGTACTTCATGGCTTGAAAAGTTATGAATTCCATTCCCACTCATAGTGTGAGGAGTCTTGCCTCTATGTCGATGAGGGCCCTAGCCGTGGTGAGAAATGGTTGAACAAAGATGAGGGGGTAGAGTGTGTCTTCTTTTATATCAAGAATCACAAAGTCACAAAGGATATAGAAATTTTTGACCTTGACCGACACATCGTCAATAATACCAAGAGGCTTGGTAATGGAAGAGTTTGCTAGTTTGATATGCATCGAACTGGGTCTAGCATCAGTGAGTTTGAGCCTTTTACACATGCTCTAAGGGATGATGGATAAGCTAGCTCCAAGATCATCTAGCCTTGAATGGTTGGTGGAATAACCAATATAACCAGTGATCTTGAAAGATCTTGGGTCTTTGCGTTTCTTTGGCATTTTACCCTGGATGATGTCTGATGTAGTTCTAGCCAATTTTATTGTTTCATATTCTTCAATTGTGCGCTTACAGTTTAGAAGGGCTTTGAGAAATTTTTTCCATTCAGGTAAATCTTTCATAGAATCCAAAAGTGGGATGTTCACACATAACTTTCTCATGATTTCCTTGAACTTGTTGAACCTAGAGTCTAACTAGGTCTTCTTTAAACATCCAGTGTAGGGTATATGAGGTTTAAAGATGGGCACTTCCTCTTTAGTGTGGGAGTGGTCAAGGATTGTGGTCAAATAACCTCATCATCTTCCCCTTTGTCAAAATCTATGAGGGGGAGCTTCCCTTTCTGGTGTGCTAAGGCTGGATTTGGTAGTAATAGCCTTGAGTTGTTCCACATGCTTAGGGTTGGGTTCAGGTTGGCCAACGAATGTGCTGACATGAGGTTTTTGTTGAGTGAAGAGATGGGCAAACTGAGCATTTGTTGACTTTAAATGTGCTATTATGATTTTCTCTAAGGCAACCACCCTATCGTTGGTTGAAGGATTGGGGACATTCTGTTGTAATTGAGCTTGAGGTGTAGGTTGATGAAGGTTTTTATATCGTTTTCCTTGGTAAGGTCCATGATTTGGAAATTTCCCCTGTAATTTCCTTGATTCCCATAATTCCATTGGTTGTTATAATTGTTGGGAAAACCTAGTGGTGAGCGATTGTTGGCTTGAGGATGAGGTGGTATTTGTGGGAGTGGAGGTTGAGAAGAATTTTATTCTCCTAAAGGGTTTCCATATTGGAATTTGGGATAATTTCTAGCTTGGTTGGGAGAGTAGTAAGCTTGACCCGAAATTCTATGGATGGAGTTTATGTCTTCCACTTGCTGGCCAACTGTTGGCTGCATAGGGGTGTTGTAGAAATATTGACATTGGAGGGTAGCATAATCATACCCTTGGCATATTCCACATAGAGATTCAGTAGTCCTAACTTGTTGTGGTTGCCTCTCATAGGCATTGAAAGAAGATTCTAGGCGATCTAGTTTCAAGGAAATCAGCTTAAGGGCTTCAACAATATTTTGAATGTCAGGATTTACCTCCACCTTGGTAACTTTTAGAACTCCACCAGTTCCTCATCTAGCTTGTGTTTCTAGAGAATGCTTCACTTCTCCCCAGGATTCTTCTAGACTTTAGAACATAAAATTTCCTCCAATTGAGGAATCAACCAGCTTGGTGTCATCATCAACACCACGGTAAAATATCTCAATGAGTTGAGATTGGGAGATGTCATAATGGGGGAAGTGACACAGGAGTTTCCTAAATCTTTCCCAAGCTTCTCCTAAAGTTTCTCCTGGGACCATATAAAAAGAGAAGGATTTGTCCCTTAATTTCATATGTGAGTGAGAGGGGGGGAATTTATCAAGAAACTTGGCTTGAAGAGCTTCCCAAGTGGTGATGTGGTCCTCACTTTCCCTGGCACTTTACCAATTGCTAGATTGCCCTGAAAGAGAGTATTTGAAAATCCTAAGTCCAATGGTGTCTTCAGATGCATCGGGGATCTTGGTCAAATAACAAAGGTCAGTGAAGCGTTGGAGGTGATCTTGGAAACTCTCACCCTTGTTCCCAGAAAATGGATTGGTTTAAAGCATGGTGATCCATTGTGTGCAGATCTCAAATTGGGGGTGGTTTATTGCAGGTGGCACAACGGGATATTGTACATATCCAGTTTTGGGACTAGAAAAATCTTTCAGTTGTTTTTGTCATTCGGCCTCCCTTTGAGCGACCATTACAACCTCTTGTTCAACTATGTATGTAGCTCACAAAGCAGCTTCTTGAGATGCATGCTCGACCATCATAGCCTCTCTTTGAGCGGCAAGTTCCTGCTCAATCCTACGGGAAACCTCTTCCTCATCCATCCTAAGTTTGTTTTGTCTATTCAAATTATGGAACATTCTCTCTGGCTCAGGATAAAAAACCAACATCGCATAATCAGCATGTGGCGGGTGGTGCATGCATAGTTATATTGACAGATAATAATCAAGTGTAGAAAAAATGCATACTTATGGAATGGAAAATCAACAAAAAGAGGAGATAGCACTTCCAAAATGTTACTTGGAAGGCATAAAAAATGAAAAAAGTTTTTAGAAAAAATTTGGGTCTGAGAAAATAATTTGTCATCCCCGACAATGGCGCCAAAATTGATATGCTTTTAAGAGCACACCAATTCACTAGAATGATTATCCTAGAGTTTAATCCTTTTTTTACTTTCCAATTAAGGCTAGTATATAAGGGTCGATCCCACAAGATAATGTTTTTAATAGTTTTCTCTTTTAATCCCAATTCATTTTTGAAATTATTTATTTTTGGTATTTTTTTAATGAGGAACAGAAAGTAAATACTGATTGGGGGTTGTTTGATTACACTAGAACGAGATATTAAAATGCAAAGAAAGTAAAAGATTACACTAAAGAAAGGAAATGAAAAGATTAAAGTAAATGAAGAAGATGGTTAGCACAAAATGAAAGATTATCTAAGGACATAAAATTTCAAGAATTAAAAGAAGCAATTTGAAAGAAATTTTTTTTGAAGAAACGATTGAAATCAAATGGGAGAAAGCATTTAGGCTTAGGGTTTTTCACCACCTTATCCAAAGTGAAGACAAGATCAAAGAATACAAATAATTAAAGATAGAAGCGAGTATGTGAATTATTTGTAAACAAAACACAACAGGAAAATTCCATGTGAGCCCATTGGTCTTGGGGTTCACACTTCATAGTTCATCATCCCAATGGGGATTTTTCCACCGTCGCATCCAAATCCTCATGCAACTAGTTTAGTCATTCTAAATTCTGGTTTCTACAATCACATCCACTGGAATTAATTCACGATGAAGTTGATAATCACTTAATTTAAATTGTCTATTTTCGAAACTAAAAGACATTCGTATAAAGTATCCATGTTATACCTGATCCGATTAACACTTGGCTAAGGGGATACTCCCCTCACCTCGACAAGGGAACTACTCACTAGTCATAGCGAGGAAGGCAGAAAAAAGGGGAAGAAGATAGGAAGCCATAGACCACATATCCAAAATCTCTGAGGAGACCAAGGTGGTGATAATTAAACAACATGCTTTCTTAATCCCCCACTCCAAGAGAAAGACCAAGACAAGAAATAAATCTAGATCTAAAATAAAGAACTAAGTTTATTGCTTGAATGTAATGATTTCACTTAGAATTGAAAGTAACAAAGTTTCAAATAAAATGCAAGTACATAAATGAGGACCCTTTTCTTAGTGGAGTCTCCCCTCCTTTATAGGGGAAGGAGGGGTGAAAACCCTGAAAGGAAGAGAGAACAAAGGAGTGGCAACAGCTGGAATCTACTGCTCATGCACTGTGAAATGACTGTCTCACTAAGTGAGATGGTCGTCTGGTGATGACATTGTGTGGATCTAGAAACTTTGGATCGAAACCCTACGAGGGTGTTGGAGGCATCGTTTGGTTGCAAACTTGGGCTTGAAGAAATGTTCAAGACGGTTTCTTAGACTATGTGGTAGGCCTGTCTAATGATGTTGTCTGCATGATCAAAGGGTGGAACCCTAATCGCATGGCGATACCCTTTTGAAAAAGAATTTTATTCTAGATCAAGCGACTTAGCCATCTAAGATGACTTGGATGCTCGTCTGGGTCCATGAGAGGACCATCTCACTGAATTGAGATGCTCTCCTGGCTTGTGGAGGTAGCTGGTTGGGTTGAGGCCAAGGTGGTCATTTGGCTCTAGAATGTGGGATCTCTAGAGTGAGCTGACCATCTGGGTCAAGTCAGATGACTGTCTCACAAGCTCAGTGGGCAAGAAATCAGCTTTGGATAAAAAACCCTACAAAAAATGAGAAAGTAGATAAGTATTTGCAAAAAAATTAATAAGTGAGTGAATTGTAATTTGGTCCTATAAATTACTGAAAAAGAGATAATTTATAATCAAAAGGACTAAGAAGAATATGCAAAAAGATAGATGAATATGCATTCATCACACACTCCAATTGACTAAACTTGTAGATAAACCATGCATACATGCACATAGATCAAGATTGAACAATAATAGTTTTACCCCTAGATCTTTGATGTAAATAACTTGTAACAAAATTGTATGGGTTATAAATAAAATCATGTATAAAAGAATCAATTTTGATAGATGATATTACATTTGGAGGTTCTTGTAATAAGAAAAACAATAATTAGAATGGTCCAAATTTCGTTTGGGTATAACTTGGTCAGCAACATTATTTGTGGACTTTTCAAAACCTCCTATCGGTTGAGTTTCTTATTAGTCTGCAACTCGAAGCACCAGAGAATGGCCCAACATCAAGGTCTATCAGTCGATTTACCAACTCAACTAATTACACTATAGTAAACATTTTCTATAGTGTAATATAATTGTTTTAGGTGTATAAAAAGGTGAAATATATCTATTGGAATCATCCCAAAATGGATATAATCCATCCTAATGGATTCTAGCTGCTAGGAAGCATCATGTAACATACTCAAGTAGACATATAGGTTGGTTTTCCATTTTTCTAAACCCCTATTAGATTATATTTTATACGAAGTCTTTTTTTTTCAATTGAAAATGCACTAGGAATAATCGAAGACAAATATTATCATTACTCTATAAATACCATTTGTATATACATATGATAAAACATCCATAATACTTTCATAACCAGACTTAATGTACAACTATATCCACATAGTAGGCTTGATTATAATTTGACACTCTAAGATATGCTTAGGAGTTATATATGATGGAAATTATATTAGAATGCATTAGGTGTCATAAATGACTAGTTGAGATGAACAAATACATTAAACATAAATAGAATACATAAATAATGAAATTTAGTACTAAGTATTTTGAAAATGAAAAGTTGATGTCAAATTCAAGTTCATCACATCCTAATTAGCTAACATATCAATTTTCGGCCTAATCTAATATCAAACACACCCATAACAGCAAGTTATAATATAGGAAGTGAGTTAAGTGTTAAATATCACAATGGCACACTCCCTTTTCCTATATCCCATGAATTTTCCTTTGTCGTGTTATTTTGGTCATGTTACCTACTTACATTCTTGTGATTTGGGGTGGCTCCTAATCCTCTTTGACTGGCTCAAACAAATGCTTGATCGTCTTCCTTCACCTTCTTCTTCGCACTTACATTGGTGTGCCCGACTAGGGAGATCAATGCATGTGGGCCATCATTCTCTCACTCCCCTAGATAATACCCTTATCTCATTCATCTTCCCTTATTCTCCAACACCTCACCATCCCCTAAGCCCCTTCTTACCTTGGCACCCACCCTCCTAATTCCTAGTAACCATTGTTGCCCCTGACAGCGAACCACTACCGCCATGGTTTAAACTGGTTGGCAGTGAGGATCCAAGCCTTTAGGGAGCAATATGATTGCCATATCCCTCACCACTTATGTTTGCTTGTCCATTCTTCATGTGGTCTCAAGCCTTGGGTGCGCCTCTCATCTCTCATGGGAAGAAGCTACAACAACTTGTTTAGGAGTATGATTCCCCATCACCTCTAAAGACAAGCTCATCGTCTAGCTCTCCCTAAGGCATCCCCTTTGTCACGACAGACCGAAAACACAACATCAATGTCTCCCTTGACCTCTAGACCTCATGCTTACTTCTCCTTCCATGTCATCATTTTCTCTTCATCCCCCTACACAATTATCTTCTCCACTCGGTCTACCACCTCCCTCCATAAAAATGAATCTGCTACATATCTAACCTTCTTCTCCCTTTCACACAGCCTACAAATTCACTGCCATCGTTCCCCAGGCGCTAGACCGCCACCATATTGACCATCCCTTAACCTTTGCAACTCGCCACCTCCTCTACCCCTTATCCATCAAATTCAAGGACCATCATTGGCACCCCTCTTCCTTCTGTTGTTTGGATCCAATGGTTGCATGTGTCTCTACTCAAATGAATCCCCCATCTACTTGTGTTGCAAATCATGAAACATTACCCTGGCCTCCATCACCAAGCTTGGCAGGAAAGAGTGGTGCACTAGTCTGATGACTGCTATGACTATGATTTAGAGTGGCTTCTGTCTGCTCAAATAAGCATTGCACTAACAGGGATGTCACCACCACTGAAATCCAATCTCCATCCAACTCCTTATCCCTCATTTCCCTTTACCCTAACTACTATCCTTGTCTTCTATTTCCTTGATCCCAATTGAACCAAAAGACTATCTCGCTAGCTCTAGCCATTGTTGTCTTTATCTTTGGAGTTCGACTATTTTAGATTCCACCATGGATGGCATAACTACAAGATATTAATGCAGTCATCATCGGCTAGCCCAAGAAGTAAGGATGAAGCAACCTCATGCATCAGATCTTCATGATAGGACTGTTTGTTGAATGATGACTCTATACAAAGGTATGGCCTACATTGTTGTATTCCAATTTTAAAACTAGATCAAATAAGAGAGATGGGATATAGACCTAAACATTAACATGTTTGACTTAGTCAACCCCTTACAACTATATATATACTTATCATGATGGAATGCATATATGTACTAGAGTATTAGTCTATACAAAGTCTAAATCCAATATCTCCAACCCAGTATTCTTATTATTAATAAACCCATCAATAACATTAGGTATACATTCCAAGTATCGAAATCTGGATTCAAGATTTATTTGACAATATACAATATGTTCCAAGTACTTTAATCTAGATTCAAGATTCATTCAAAATATAGAATTCATTGACCCTACTATCTTATGGAAGTATATATGTTGGCATGCGTATATTAATAGCTAGTAAGTCTTATAAATTCTAATCCTTGATAACTATTCAATAAATCATGATTATAACAATAATCTAGATCCATTGACTTATCGCCTTAGTACTTAGTATTGTGAGTGTAGATGAGGATATCATTATGCTTCATTTCATGAAACGGAAACCCAAAATAGAAATATAAGTTGTTATATAATAGATGGTTATCAAAAATAAGAAGACATATATAGGGAATGTATCTGAATATGTTGATCAATTTATGGAGTTAATTATGAAAGAGAGTAGGTATGTATAATATGACCAATGCTTGGCATCAAAATGTATTATTATAATGTATAATATCAGTTTCCCAAAATAAAAGGTATATATGTATTTAAAATATAAGTATATGATGGACTTTTGTGGGATTAAAGGGATCTAGAGGGGGGTGAATAGAGCTAAAAACACTCACATCAAACTTGTTAGACCTTCAAGTTACTTCCACAAGCACTATTGCAAATAGGAAATTTGAATTGCAATCTAAACATACATAGAAAGGATGAGAGAGATTGGACACGCATAAGAACAAGCTATGTAGAGTGGTTCCAATTTCCGAAATAGGAGAAACTGAGTCCAATAACCTATAGAGGTCAAGCTCTAGGATTTTGCAAGTAATGTATACTTATATTCCATTATAAGACATACAAGATGACCTTCCTTGTCCGGGCCAAGGATACTCACCCTCCTTAAGGACCAAAAGGATCCAATAAACCAACTAAGGATTTACCTATCCTTTGAGCTAGATTCTTTTACCTCTACAAGGTCTTATCCACTCTTGCAAACAGTTGGACACCTTCACCAAGGAGATCCCCTTCTTGCACTGAGTCTTTTTCCTTGAAGGATTTACCCACTCTACTCCTAGATCTTCATCCTTGACCTTCTCCTTCACCTGAGAGAATATTTTTCACCTTCTCCTTCACTTAGAGGCTTTCACACCTTCTCCTTCACTCAGAGAAGCTTTTCACCAACTTGATCTTGAAGAAAGGGGTTGGGGAAAGGGAAGCTTTAAAAAGCTTTACAAGTCTACAATGGAGTATCTCTCTCACACATATCCTATCTCACTCATATGGACATTTTGATTAGCAAACAAGACAGACAAAGAGTCTCAAGTGGAGTGGATGCACTCAACTATATATAGGATCTTGAATAGCATGAAGGAGCGGCCTTAGAATGAACTCCAAGAGGTCCTATTTATAGTTGAGGATGTCTACTAGTGTCTAGGAGCGCTTAGAAATGATATCTAGTCATCTGGGGTGTTGCAAAGGATCTATTTTTGATGTTTGCAATGCTCCGACGGGTAGAATCACTTTTTATCCACTTTCCATACAGTGCAGTTGATCAAGTTTCAATAAAGGTAACTCAACCAATTGTAGTATATGACAAAGCAAATTTGAAGCAACAATTGAGTTTATCCTGGATAAAACTCAGTCGATTGCTTAAAATTATTTTTTCAAGTACAGGGTGTTGGTCAATTTTTGTGTATTGGAAACACGACCGAACTTGGACATTCTCAAAATGCATCAAAGGTGTCGGTCAAGTTTGTTATCAGAGAAACTCAGCCAAATGTGATGTATTTTCAAAAATGTCATTAGAGTGATTAATCATTTGAATTAAGTGCTCCAAATTTTTTCTCATCTTAGTTACAAGTCATAACATCAATACAAATGGTTACCAAAATCATCATACATGTTTTAGGGTATTTTTCACAATAGTGCATTTGCATTGCTTTCGATTTGTATTTGATCAAGCTAGGACTTGATTGAATTGATCCATTTCATGTACCTAATACCTAAAATCAATCTCAAGTAGACATATTAGATACATATGAATGGAATGGTTAAGTCATTATCAAAATATGGACAATGTATAACTCTTAGGTCAACATTCTCCCCCCTTTTGATAATGACAAACCATTCCAAGACATATTGAAAAGGATATGAAAATTGAACCTTTACCTTGTGAATTGTAAGAGGATACATGAATGAACAATGATAATTTCTTCCCCTCAATTCATCCTTACTTTTTCCTGCATTGTTAGTCTTTCCTCAAACAACCATAGCACATGTAAATAATACATGGCCCTCTATCAAATCATATGATATTTTAGATAATTGACTAGAAAAGCATCACATAAGCAATAAATTCAATATGGATGAGTTCATTTCTCCCCCTTTGTCATATAAAACATGTAGGGGGTGGAAGATCTATAAAATACAAGCCTTATCCATAGGTACAAACTACGCAAGAAACCACAAAAGCAAGAACCAAATACAGACAAAACAAAGAGAAACAAGCAATCTAGAGTCATAATCAAAATATGGGAGCATATACCAACAACTCATAATATGTAATCAAAGAAAGAGTTAAGGTACATAAGATTAAGATTACAACACTACAGATGTCCTCTCAATATGGAAAGTAAAAGACGGTGAAAACAACATCATTATCATCATCAACATCATCTTAGTCACGGTCTCAACTATGTTGGGGTTGGCTACTTGGATCCTTCATTTCCATTCAACTCTATCATGATGTATGAAAATAAGACAGCAAAAAACAATGAGAGAACAAAATTGTATGCCTCAAATTTAGTGCCCAAATGTTTAGTACATGATAGTCTACATATATACATATATATGAGCACCCTATAGGCTAAAGAACTAAAAATCTAGGCTATCTACATCAACAACATCATCATCCCCATCCTCTAGTTGGTAATCCTCATTTCCATCAGATGGTGCATCAGTGGTAGCAGGTGTAGTCTATTCATCATCACCATTAGAAGAGCCATCATCACCATCTCCATCAGCATCCTCATCTGCAACATCACTGTCTGGAATATTCTCATTAGTAGGAGGTCCAAAGGCACAAGTACCAGGCCACCTGACATTTTGTGCAGTCCAAGACATGCCACATACATGTAATGCAAAAACTTGCTTGAAACTGGAAGTAGCAACTCCATCATTGCCAGCAAGTAGAGTAGTAGCAGGGCCAATAGGAAGAGCTAGAAGTAGAAGAGCACCAGGGTAGGGATAGGTCCACCATTAAAGGTAGTAGGGGGTACAAAAAAAGTAGCAGGTGGTGGGTTAGGGTACAACTGACTGACGTGGTTTTTACTACACTAACCAATTCACCCAGGATAGAAATCCCTGAGTTTTTACCAAAACCTTATGCAATAATACCACCCGCAAATGTACGGGTCTTATCACAGTATAGTTAAGGATTGAATCCCAAAGGACAACATTTTTAAGAATCTTGCTAGTTATATCCAGTCCAAGTAAGACTAATATTTAGAGCAAGAGATTGATTTTGGTCTGGATAAACTAATTGCAAGGAAAGCAAAAGAGTGGTATTAAAACTAGATCTAGATTAATGATGGGAATCACTGGGGTGGTACCGGGTTTCACCACCACTACACATGAAAACATGTCCAAAACACATCCAGGAAAGATGAAACCATCCAAATGGAGTTGCAAACCCCCCGACGGAAGGTAGGTTTGTGTAAGCATCATCTGTAGGCACCAGATGTCTCGTCACCTACAGATCACACACTTACTACTCTAAAGATATATTTGATAAGTTCTCATCAAGGCATCCACCATGTTAAATAATATAATAAACCTAAGTATTGAAGTTCTCACAACAAAGGGTTATAAAAGATCATGAAAGGTAGGTGATTAGTCCACAAGCACGCATCAAACAATAAACATGAGATGAAAAGTTATATACAAGCCATGGAATGCTTTAAGATGAACATGTAAGCATGGACAGCGGGGCTAGTCCCCGCACCCCGGCGAAGAGGACTACTCGCTCCTCATAATGGAAACAAGAAAAACAAGAGAGAGGGAAGATTCTACCATGGTCATGGTGAAGAAGGTGGTCGGAGCTCGGTGGAGAAATGGTCGTCTACACGATGCCCGGGCAAATCTGGAATGAGGAGGGAGAGAACACCAAGGAAGGAAAGGCAGATCTTCTCTCTCCTTCTTCCTTCTCTTCTCTTCTCTTACTCACAAGAGAAGAAGCGGTAGGTGGTTGGTGGTAGAGTAGATCTACAGATCTAAAGTCCCACCACTCTTGTGGATAGAAGATAGATCTGGATGGAGTGGAGATGGAGGAGAGATAAGAACTCTATAGAGGTAGTCCTTGGCAGCAGAGATCATCTTCTTGAGGGTTGGGCACGGAGCGGTAGCCTCCCAACACCATGGAAGAGATGGTTTGACAAGACTGGTGGGTGGCCTATTTATAGGCACACTCCACCGAATTCACTCTGCGGTCGAGGGGTTGGCTAAGGTCGAGTTGCGGGCCGCGATCGAGGTTGTATACTGCGGTGGAGGTCCTTCTTTGCTTGGTTGTGGTCGTTGTGGTGTTCTCCAGCTGCACTGGTGTGCTGCGATCGCGATGTGGTACCAGTCACAGTCGAAGTCAGGTTGTGGAGGGGGCAAGATCGCAGTAGCAATCAAGCAACAATCGCAGTCACGGTTAGCATTGATCGCGGTCACAGTTAGTACTGATCATGGTCACGGTTAGCATTAATCACGGTCGCGGTCTCCTTCAGTTTGTGATCATAGTGGTTCTTTGAGATCACGGTCTTTCTTTGAGATCACGGTCGCGATCCTTTTTCAAGATCAAGGTCGCGGTCCTCATGAAACAAACCCACCCCCACAAGGTTGGGGGGCTATTATTGAGGGTCAAATGGCCTAAGTTGATGAATCCTCTAACTGATGAGGATGCATTCTGATGAAGGATATGGCCATCGAAAAAGGGTACAAATTATCGAAAGTTTCTTGGGCCCACTAGTCAGTTAGCGGGAACACCGTCCTTACACCTCCTACACAGGCACACATAGCGTGATGTTCAATCCTACAATGGAGATGAATGGATTTGATCAAAACTCTAAATAATGATATGGAACAGAGGAAAATTGTATATGAGCATTTTCAAGGGGTGAATATTAGCATTCAGTGCAAAACTGGGCCAAAAGTGGTGACTAAAACTAAGATGAATATGCATTCATCAAAACACCCCGAACTTAAACGTTGCTCATCCTCGAGCAACACAAAATCTGGAACAGTCACCAAATGAATACTTTCAACTCATGTGATTGCCTCATCTTCACATCACGATTGTTTCTTTTCTACTTTATATGGCTTAGCATCTCAACTTCCTGAGATCACTGAACACATCTTACAATATCTTTGTTCATGAGTTCATTTCTCAAAAGCACTTCCTCCCCACTTTCTCCAACATCAAGCATGTCTAAGAGTTTTATAAAAGTCTAGAGATACCTGTAGAACAACAAGTGTGCATCTGATCTGACACTGGTGTTTTACAAAAGAGTGGCCAAAATGAGGCGTGCATTGTGCATGTAGGTGGAAAAGGGAGTGAAGGGGGGTATGGAAGGAAGTAGTGAATCTCTCCTCTATTCGACTCAAGATTTTATTATATGGTTACAATTACATTGATTGCATTTTTTTGTGCGAATATCTCCTCTATTCGATTCGAGATTGCATTTTTTTGTGTGCTCATTGGCATCTTTCCTTTTTGGTGGTACGCCCCTATTAAATAGAGAGGGGTAAGGAAGAAGTGGATAAAGAGAGGGGTGGTGTGCCACCCCAAAATTAGGGTTTGTCACTCTTTTGTGGCTTTTTGTTTCTTTTTAATGCATGGAGGGGTATGAAGATGGTAGAAGAAGTGTAGAAGAGAGTTCAGATCATAATACAACTTGATTTACAATTCAATGCATCGGGTTGTTCTCTTTATCATACTATGCTCAAATAATGACTTGATGTGGATCCAGTGGAGATTTCATGTTATTGTTCCACTAGTTAGTTAGGAAGCATGATGTATTTGATCCTTCTCAGTTCGACAGATACTTGCCATTTTTACTGAAGGATCATGATGTTAGGATTCATAAGCTTCACATGGTGATTTCTAATCATTGGCTAGTTTTAGAAATTGTCCCTCTTGAGGCTTTGCTTCGAATAAGGAGGGTATAATGATTCAAAAATGCATAGAAAAAGAAACTAGATGGCTAGTTAAAGGCTTTGATTGAAAAAGAAGCGTCAAAACTTCATCAAGTTTCTATACAAAACTACTTTGAAAGCTTGAAAATTTTTGAAAATTTTGGTCAAAACTGCAAAGATGGAATCTTAAGTCTGAAACAGATGGGTGTAGGTGGAAAGTAAAGTACGTACCACCCACCCTCCACCCCAAACTTAGAAATTTGCTCGGCCCGAGCAAACTCTAAATCTGAGATGGAGGGGAAAATCATGCCGGTTGGACCACCAGATGTGGTTGCGTTCCTCTCAGCAACGTGTCCTCCATCTGAAATCTCAAAAATGAAAACTTATCAGAACTTAAGATTGCATCTTGCGATGTGATGTCAACTACGTATTTTCTAAATCAAAACTGAAAGTAAAAGCTAAGTTAAGGATCGGGTTGCCTCCCGGCAAGTGCCTTTGTTTTATGACATTGGCTCGATACATTTCCTTCAATTTTCCAATAGATAGACTAGTTTTGAAAGATCCATCGATGCTTCGATGCTCATGTCAGCTGAGGTGAAATATCTCTTCAAGCATTTTCCATTTGCCACAAATTTTCTTGACTTTTCACTCCATAAAACAAAAGCACCATGTGGGTAGATGTTCTTGACAGTGTATGGTCCAAACCAGTAAGAACGGAGTTTCCCTAGAAACAATCTCAGTCTTGAGTTAAACAAAAGAACTTGGTCTCCCACTTGTATGTCCTTCCTTTTCAAATGACAATCGTGCCATAACTTTGTGCATTCTTTATAGATTCGATCATTTTCATAGGCTGTCATCTGAAGCTCATCCAGCTCTTGAAGTTGTAGAATCCTGGCTTGGCCAGCTTTCTTCATCTCAAAATTCAGCTATTTAATTGTCCACCAAGCTTTGTGTTTGAGTTCTATGGGCAGGTGACATGACTTTCCATAGATTAATCAAAATGGCGTCATCCCAAGAGGAGTCTTAAAAGCAGTTTGGTAGGCCCACAAGGTGTCATTGATTTTTACAGACCAATCCTTTTAGTTGTGGCCTCCTGTCTTTTCCAGGATATCTTTGAGTTTGCAGTTTGAAACCTCTACATGTCCTCTCATTTGTGTATGGTAAGGGGAAGCTACCTTGTGTGTTACACCATATTTTCTCAACATCGCTTCGAAGCATCTTTCTAGAAAATGAGAACCTCTGTCGGATATCACAGTGCGTGGGACTCCAAATGGGGAAATATAATATCTTTGAACATTTTGATGATAGGTTTCAAATCATTAGTGATGGTTGACATGGCCTATACCCATTTAGAGACATAATCCACCACAACTAGAATGTAGAAAAATCCATGTGAGGATGGGAATGAGCCCATGTAGTCCACTCCCCAAACGTCAAAAATCTCAATTTCTTGCCAAAGCTTGAGGGACATCTCATCTCTTTTTGTTATGTTACCCGCCCTCTACATTTGTCACATGATAAAACAAATTTGTAGGCATCCTTGGATATGATTGGCCAAAATAAGACACATTGCAAAACCTTAAAGGTGGTTTTCTCAAAACTCATATGGCCTCCAACAGGGCCTGAGTGGCATTGCTCTAGAATAGGTTGACCTTCTGCCTTGGCAATACATTGTCTATAGAGACCATCAACACAGATCTTGAAGAGTTATGGCTCATCCCAGTGATATTGCCTCACATCATGCATGAATTTCTTAAGTACATTACCGGTGTATTCAGGGTGGATCACACAGGCTGTAAGGTAATTTACATATTTCGAGCACCAAGGAGTATCTTCTGAGACTTTCATGAGCTGGTTATCTGGAAGAGAGTTGTTAATAGGGATCTTTTTAGTTTCTAGGGTGTGGATACGACTCAAGTGGTCTTCCACAACATTCTTTGTTCCTTTCTTATCTCTTATCTCCAGATCAAATTCTTGCAATAGGAAAATCCATCTGATTAGCTTCTAGGGTGTGGATACGACTCAAGTGGTCTTCCACAACATTCTTTGTTCCTTTCTTATCTCTTATCTCCAGATCAAATTCTTGCAATAGGAAAATCCATCTGATTAGCTTGGGTTTTGAATCTTTCTTTGCTATGAGGTAACAAATTACAACATGATCAGTGTAGACAATAACCTTTGAACCAATGAGGTAGGATCTAAACTTGTCAAAGGAATACACGACTGCTAAGAGTTCCTTTTTAGTAGTTGCATAGTTCCTTTGAGCTTCATCAAGGGTCTTAGATGCATAATAGATGACATAATGTTTCTTTTCTATATACTGGCCCGAAACAACACCAACTACGTAATCACTTGCATCACACATGATTTCAAAAGGGTGCTCCTAATCTAGAGCTCTGATGATAGGGGTTGACATAAGGGCATGCTTGAGATTTTTTAAACTCTTGAGGCATTCTTCATCAAAGTGGAAATCAACGTCCTTTAGCAATAAGTTCATCATAGGCTTGGTTATCTTGGAGAAATAATTTATGAACCTTCTATAACATCTTGCATGACCAAGAAATGCGCGAACCTCTCTTACATTGGTAGGGATACTAAGTCTAGAAATAACTTCGGTATTTTCTTTGTCCACTTCAATTCCCCGATTGCTGACCCTATGGTCGAGGACAATGCCTTCCTTCACCATAAAGTGACTTTATCCCAATTAAGAACTAGATGTGCTTCTTCGCATCATTTGAGGATGAGGGAGAGGTGCTTCAGGCATGATTCATATGAATCCCTCTACATGGAAAAATCATCCATGAAAACTTCCATGATAGTTTCAGTTAGACCAGTGAATATGTCTATCATGCAACGTTGGAAGGTTGTAGGCACATTGCAAAGCCCGAACGGCATCCTTCCAAAGACATATGTGTAAGGACCCTGACCTCTGTTTAGGGCTTATCCTATTTGCTTTGTTTAACCCTGATGTTTAGTTGCTTGCTAAATCACCTTTAGGGGTGATTAGGGTTGGTTTGTGCTTGTTGTGTGTTGGAGGTGCTACTTGCAATTAACCCAAGTCTAGGGTTGTTGAGCAAGTTTGTCACCTTGAGAAGTGTTCTTCTCTCTCTTTTCTTCCTCTAGTGTTGAGAGGAAGGGTTGGGCTCGTTGCTTGAGTTGCCTTGGGCTTGGATGAGCCTTGGTGGGCCTTGTTGTGCCTTGCTTGACCTTGTTGGACCTTGTGTCAGCCATGGGTGTGTCGGCCATGGTTGTTTCAGCCATAGGTGTGTCGCCCAGGGAGGTGTGTCGGGATGGTGTTGGGGTGTATCGTCCATGGACCCCCCTTTGACCCTTTGACCTCGTTTGTGTCACCACTAGTGGAAACTTGGCGCTTGATGCTTGCATGTGGCAATGGCCTTGGACATGTGTTTAGTGCAAGATAGAGTGGTGGCATTGCCCATGGACAAGTGTCCCTAGGTGGGCGACACCTTGCCTTGTCTTACCTTGGTTTCTCCTCCACCTTCTCCTATATATGTGTTTCCCTTCTCTTGCTAAGGATCCCTTTAGTTCCTTAGTTTCACCTCCCCTTTGGTTGCACGACACCTCTTCCTTTGCAAAGCTTGGTGGCCGATCCTTATCTTTGGAGTCTTCTTCTTCTTCCTCTTGAGGTGGCCGAAGGTGTTCTTGGTGCTAGGAGCTTGGATTTTTCTTAAGGCAGGTTACATAACTCCTAACCCTAATCATATTACCTTATTCTATATCCTTGTATGTTTTCTTGTGTTCATAATCGGCCATGTATGTTGCAAGATATGGTTCTTTCTTAGTTGCACCTTTAATCTTGTTTTAGGGTTTCCTTGTTGAGTAACACTCCTTTCCCTCCTTTGTCTAGAGAAGTGATCTTGAGCTCTAGTAATATGAGCAATACCCCTCTCTCATTTAATTTGATAGGTGAGCTTATGTTCTAGTTGCTTGAGAAATACTCTCCTCTCACCATGGATTCGAGAGGTGAGCTTTTTGGTAGATGTGGACCTGTGTTGTGGTGGATCCTTGTGGTTGCCTGAGTTGTGATAGAGGTTGTGCAAGACCCCTCTCTCTTGGTTGTTGAGAGGTGAGCCGATCTTCTTGATCAATTAGGGTTTGGTGCCCTTGTGCTTGAGGTTGATGACGATCTTGTTGGGATGTATCTTGCACGATATGGCTTTGGGATGGCATTGCCCGATACCCTCTCTTGGGCTAGAGTTCTAGGTCGATATGCTGAGGTTGTGTTGGGCGATACACCTTGGTCTTTGCCTTGTGTGTTGGCCGATAGGATGAGGCTAGCTTGGTTGGACGATAGGCTTTCCTTTGCTGCCCGTTTGAGTTGTACCCTTGGCCATTGTGCCTATATGAGTATGGTTGTTGGTTGATACCTTTGTGTGTGGGGCGATATGCCTTGTTGAGTGCCCTACCTGATACACTTAGCTAAGGTAGTGGCTTGGTGCACGATATACCTTGAACATTATGGAACTCTGTGGGCTAGCCTTGTGTTGGGTGTCATGGTTTGGTGGTGATGCCTGATACAGCGACACACATGGATGCACGACACACATGGATGCACGACACATATGGTTGCATGATACACCTTGTGGTGGTATCCTGACATCCTTGCTTTAGGCTTGGCCGTTATGTGGTTAGAATGCTTCGGAGACATGAGGGACGTTACCCTGCCTGTCACACTTCTTGTGAGGGTAGTGGGTACTTCTAGTGAGGGTGCCCTTCCCGTCACACTTCTTGTGAGGGTACTGGGTACTTCTAGTGAGGGTCATGTTCCACCCGAAAACCCATCGGATAGTTCTTTATCATGCAATCGCATCCTTGTTGCTAAGAGTTATGGTTTATGGTTTGTGAACCTTTGGCATGTTTGATAATAGTAAGGTGGTTGATATAGTAGAACGCACATATGTAAGCATGACATATCTGAAACTCTAATGACATGATATTACGTGTGTTTATGATCATCTTGAATTATATATATATATATATATATATATATATATATATTATGAGTAAATGACAAGTTTGGAAGTATATGAGTTGCTTCATATGATGATGTGACCCATGTCTACGGTCACAGGTATGAGGCATGAATGATAAAGCGTATGATCACCAATGTTGCCTTATGTTTGATAACATGATCCTTCAGTTAATCCATGATGGTTTCAGTTATCTCTACGATTGTGTATACTAACCATGCAGGTGTTTCATGCGGATGCATAGCCAGGAAAAAGGGCTATGAGTTTTTTATATATATATATATTCATATATATATATATATATATATATATATATATATGTTTGAATGACACTACATTGATGGTCACTCTTGTTGATGAGATAACATGCATCACCTGTGTAATGTGTTTAGGTCTGACGACCTGAGTATGGCTAAAGTGCCTAAATGAGGTGTTATCCTCTGATGATGAGATTTGGGATTGTTATCCCCAGTGATGAGAATGCCTTATGAGACAGTGTTTTCTTGTGATGAGGGATTGAGATCCCGGGATATTGTGATGGTGGTAACAATAATGTAGCTTAATGTTATATATGTGACACCACTTGTTTGCCCCAACAATCTACTTAAAATATGTTAACTAATTACAGATGAATCTCTCATGTAGTTGCCATGGCCATAGATCCATCATCGTCAGTAGCTGGTGATGGTGAAACAGGTTCTCCTGCGGGTTAACCTGGAAGCGCATATTATTGAATATGTGTGGCTTCTCCTAGCCAAAAATGAGGAGGTTAGAGTGCAACTTCGGTTGTAGACTCAAGATGTGTATAAGAGCATGGTGAATAGGCCCATGGCTCATTGTGATAGAGAATGAATGCGTTCATGGCTCAGGGAGCACAGTGAACTGGCATGTGGCTCAGATATACTAGCGCCAAGACCTGTACCAAGACGGGCTAGAGAAAGGGTAGCTTGCGGGAGCTGACCCTGTGGCTGAGGCCACTTAAGCATGAGACTGTGGTCCTGCTTTGGTTCTCATGCACTGACCATGAGGTGGGAGGTTGTGGAGTCCGGCTCTTCCATTGACCTTGTATGGCACCAGCTTGGGTTTCGCAACCGAAGGTTGGATTTGAGTAGTACGGCTCACTTCCTTACGACATAATAATACGTAATCTAGATTAATAGTATTTATTGCTTAAGGCAAAACACGAAACATTAGTTGAGGCCTTGCTTGAGTAGTTGATCTTGTTGTACCTTGCAGTTACTTATGCGTTCCTTATGTTATGTGGTAAGATCTTATAAATCTTATCTTGTCAATCATGTTTCATAAAGAAATACTTGGTAAGATCGATGGTAATAACAACCTTGCTCAATACACTGCTCTTATTGTACGTCTTATCCATTATCTACTGTTGTTGCTTTAATCTTTCTGAGGTTTTATGGTTTCGGCGGGGAGTTATGTTTCTCGCTGGGACTGTGTGTATCACCCCATTGGTTTACAACCTTTTAGGTGTTCGCGCTAGACGTGGTGGTGGTCGCAGGGTTGCGGCTGAGCAGCAAGACGAGCAGTAGAAGGCAAGATATGGATATGTTGCAGTTCTGGTTGTTTTGTAGTAGAGTCTTAGAGTCATCCTTGTACTCTCAGGTCCTCGGAGGCATTTTGACATAGTTGTACGATGTATAGCTGATGAAGCTTTGTATATCCTACTACTAGCCGGATGTGGCCCATTATGTATATATATACAGGTGATGAACCCTTGTGATGACAAGACAGCTGATGTGTTAAGTTGTGAACACGTATCTAGACTTGTAGATGTTTTTATAACCTGTCTTCTTGTAGGATGAGGATCTGAATGTAATAGTTTTTTGGTTTCTCTGCTTCCCAAAATCATTTTTAATTACCCTGTGTGTTTGGTAAGAGGTGGTTTATGGTGTTTTCCGCACATTTTTCGTGTGGCACCTCATTGTCTGTGTGATAGCAGGATGTGTCACCACAATATGTTCCAAAGGGGAAAGTGAAAGTTGTCTTCTCTTGGTCATCTAGATGTATGGGTATTTGATAGAACTCAGAGTAACCATTGAGATAGCAAAAATATTCCTGGTGAGCCAATCGCTCTAAAACTTGGTCCAAAAAAGGCATCGGGAAATGATCCTTACATGTTGCCTTGTTTAATTTCCTATAATCAATACACATCCTCTAGCCAATGACTGTTTGGGTGGGGATGAGTTCGTTATTTTCATTTTGTATCACGGTAGTTCCACCTTTCTTCGGGACAACATGTACGGGACTAACCCATGGCGAGTCTGATATAGGATAAATCATTCCTATAGTGAGAAGTTTGATGACTTTAAGGCAAACAACTTATTTCATATTAGGATTCAATTTACTTTGATGTTCGACGGTCAGCTTGTGGTATTCCACCAAGGGGATCTTGTGCATGTAGAGCACTGGACAGACCCCAGTCAGATCACTCATTTTGTAGCCGATAGCTTTTCTTCTTTCTCTTAATTCTGTCAGAAGTTTATCTTCTTGTTCGGACATTAGATCAGAATTTATGATAACTAGACAGACCTTGAGATCATCTAGAAACACGTACTTCAGTCCCTTGAGTAGGGGATTCATTTTAGAGGCCTCTGGTTTCTTGCATGGCTCTTCAGTTACATTCACAGCCTTGAGTTCCTCAAATTTAGCTTCAAGATCTTCTTCTGCGGTGTTGAGGTGGAGGACATAGTTCTTTACTCATTTGTCGATGGATTCACTCACATTCAGGTTTGTTAGAGCCACTTCTAAAGGATCATCTTGTTCATAATCCTCTTGCGTGAGGAGTGACATTTTCTCTATGCAATCAATCAAATAGACTTCTTCCTGCATGCTTGGTCTTTGCATAATTTCAAAAACTTTGAACTCAAGTATTTCTTTACCTAGTCTGAGGAGCAAGGTTCTCACTTCAACATCAATTAAAGCTCTTGCAATGGCGAGGAAAGGATGGCCAAAGATAAGAGGGTATTTGGAGTCCTCTTTTATGTCCATGATGACAAAGTCACATGGGACATAAGAGTCCTTGCCTACCTTGACTGCGATCCTCAATGATTCCCAAGGGAAGAGTCATAAAATTGTCTACAAGTTATATAGTCATGCCAGTTGGGAGAAGGTCTACAAACCCTAGCCTCCTATAAAGGCTAAGTGGCATGATAGAGATGCTAGCACCAAGGTCAAACAATCCCTTCTTACATGAGGAGTCACTAATATGACATGAAATTCCAAAGGATCCTAGGTCTTTCTGCTTCTTGGGCATCTTGCTCTGAATAATATCAGAAGTAGTTGTTGCTAACTTGAATGTCTCATATTCTTCAGTTATATATTTCCTTGTGAGGAGCGATTTTAAGTACTTTGTCTAGGATGGTATCTCAGCCAACGCATCTAGAAAGGGTATATCAACATGAAGCTTCTTCAATGCTTCCTTAAACTTGTTGAAATGTGTGTCAAGCCTTGTTTACTTTAGTCAAGATGGGAAAGGAGGACGAGGCTTGTACACTGGCACAGCTGGCTCAGGTGTGTCTTCTACTTCTGCAACAACAGGTTCTTCAAAACTTTCTTTGTCTATCTTATTAGTGATTGGTGGTTCTTTTGGTTGAGATTCAGGTACTGTAGAGTCTTGGGCAGTCACAAAGTTATCATCGTCCATAATTACCATAGGTGTCTTGACAGGAGGATCAGAATAGTCTTTTCCTGATCGAGTGGTGATAGCTTTCAGTTTCTCTAGATGCTTAGGATTGTTCTCTGGTTGGCCAGCAAAAGCTCCAGAAGGCGGCTTGAGGCTAGCTAAAAGTTGAGCTAGTTGGGATTCAATAGCCTTCTAATGGGATTGTTGATTTGCTATCATAGTCTGTTGTGACTAAAACATCTTCTCAATGGCTGATAGTTTGTCATCATAAGAGATGGAACTGGATTGTGGCCCTTGTTGTTGATGTTGATAAGGGACTTGGTTAGGGTTCTGGAACTGAGAGTTGTTTTGATACTGGTTGTAGTTTTGGTTCTAGAAGTTACCTTTAAAGTTCCCTTGATTCCTAAAATTTTGTTGTTAGTTATATTGGTATCCTGGTGGACCTCATTATTGATTATCTAAATCAAGTTGTTGTGAGTTTTCCGATCTTGAAGGATTTTCATATTGAAAACCTGGATGGTTCCTGTTATGATTTGGATTATAATATCCTTGAACAGGGATAGTGTGGATAGCATTGAGATTTTCCATCTGACCATTACCTCCTTGGGTACAAGCATTGCCCAGAACAACATCATAGAGAATATTACATGCTAGCATAGAATGACCAGTGCCTTTGTATGCTTCACAAAATAGTGAAGCTGACTTGACTTGTTCTTGTTTTTGAGGGGGTGAGTGCCTCCTTTCATAAGAGGAAAAAGATGATTTAAGATTGTCTTATTTAGAAACTAGTAGCTTTAGGGATTTAGTGATAGACTTGTACTCAGGAGTAGCTTCTACCATATCTATCTTTAGCACGCCTTTCCCTATGGGTCTACCCCAGTTGGCTTCATTTTCAGCTCCAAGGGTGACAACCTTCCATGCACTATCATAACTTTGACGCATGAAGTTTCCTCCAGATGAGGAGTCTAAAAATTTCTTGATATCATCATACACACCCCTATAAAAGATTTCAATAAGATGATTCTTAGGTATGCCATGATGTGGACACTTGTGTAGAATCTCTTTGTATATTTCCCATGCTTCTATAAGGGTTTCACCAGGGACCTGAACAAATTGTGTTATCCGGCCCCTAATTTCAAAGGTGAGGGAAGGAGGATAGAATTTTTCTAGGAAAACATTTTGAAGTTGTTCCCAAGTAGTGTTGTGTTCACATTGCAAGGATTTATACCAGCTCATGGCTCTATAAGCAAGAGAATATTTGAAGATACGGAGTCTGATGGCATCATATGTGACTCCATTCTGCTTTGTCATAGCACATAGATCTATAAACCTCAGAAGATGTTCTTGAATATCTTCTCCTTGCTTACCATAAAAAGGGCTATTCTAAAGCAGTGCAACCTAATGTGCCGTGATCTCAAAATTTGGAGCATTGATGGGAGGAGGTTGTACTGAGTGGTGAATGTCAGTATCCTTAGGGATGGAGAGCTCTCTAAGGTCCTTTTGTAATTTTGCTCCTTGAGTTGCTTGGATTTCTTCTTGAACTATAGTTCGGGCCTCTTGCATAAGACTATCTCTTTGCGCATTAAGGGCTTGAGACACCCTTCGGGCAATTTCCTCCTCTTATGCCATCCTAGCTTGGCTCTCTCTACTCTGACGATGAAAGGTCTATTCTATCTCAGGGTCAAAGCTAGCAGCAAGGTTGGAACTGTTCGAGTAGTGCATACACTAGTCTTTGGGGGTACCTAGGATGGAAAGATCTTTCGGGAGTCAGATGGGTAGAGTAGAGTCAAATTCAAGTAGATTCTCAATAGTATCAAAGTAAAAGTAAAATCCTAGATTAGTCTCAATAGAACTATATTTAACTAGATGATTTTGTTGTCCCCGACAATGGCGCCAGAATTTGATGTGGTTTTTACTGCACTAACAAATTCACCCAGGGCTGAAATCCCTGGTTTTTTACCAAAACCTTGTGCAATAATACCACCCACAAGCAGACGGGTCTTATCACAATATAGTTAAGGATCGAATCCCAAAGGACAACATTTTTAAGAATCTTGCTAGTCAGATCCAGTCCAAGTAAGACTAATATTTAGAACAAGATATTGATTTTGGTTTGGTTAAACTAATTACAAGGAAAGAAAAAGAGCAGTATCAAAATTGGATCTAGATTAATGATGAGAATCACTGGGGTGATACCGGGTTTCATCACCACAACACATGCAAACATGTCCAAAACACATCCAGGCAATATGAAACCATCCAAATGGAGTTGCATCACCTATAGGCATCATATGTCTCGTCACCTACAGATCACGCACTTACTACTCTGAAGATATCTTTTAGAAGTTCTCATCAAGGCAACCACCATGTTAAACAATATTAATAAACTTAATTGTTGAATTTCTCACAACAAAGGGTTATAATAGATCATGCAAGGCAGGCGATTAGTCCACAAGCACACATCAAACGATTAACACTGTAATGACCCTGACCTGGGTTATGAGGTAACCCTATTTGTTTTGGCTAATAGTGTTGCTTAGAACTTTCATATAATCCTCTAAGGTGTTTTGTTATCATGTTAAACACTTATGTTTCAAATTTGGTCCTGATTGAATGTTGTTTGAGCAATTTTCATTTATTTTGGACCAAAGTGCAATTTACCCAAGTTGAGGGATTATATTGCAAAATGTCACATTTTAAACATGCTAATGTGTTTTATCATCATTATAGAGATAATTATGAAAGGTGGGGGCTTGTGGAAAGCGTAAATTCCAAGTTTGAACTTGTTTGAATAATGTTGGTACCTTGTGCACCAATTTTGGTACAAATTTTAATTTACCCAAAATGTAGGGTTGATATGCAAATTACCACCTCTATAGTGTTCCTACTTCCTATATATATCATTTAAAGGAGATAGAATGAATGATACACCATGTTTGACTCAATTATGAATAATGGTAATCTTGGTGATGAAATGACCAAGAAAAGGGTTGAATATGAAAGCTTAACTTGAGTTGTATCAAGTTGAAAAGCTTATCTATGAGTGCCTATAGGCCAAGGATCCCAAGGAGGTGTCCCATATTGTTTTGTGAACTCTTGGAAAAGTCCATATCGTTCAAAGCACCTCAAGGAGGTGAGGCATGTCGGGTTACAACTTCCTTAGCAAAGTTGTGATGAGTTGTGAATAAAGTGGTGATTTTGTTGATATATCTTATTCAAAGAGATAAGTAATGGACAAATC
Organism: Alisma plantago-aquatica; assembly: GCA_963693085.1. NCBI lineage: Eukaryota > Viridiplantae > Streptophyta > Magnoliopsida > Alismatales > Alismataceae > Alisma > Alisma plantago-aquatica. The sequence continues at coordinate 239,560,599 of OY856415.1, forward strand.
CTTATCCCTAGATCACTCTCAAATTTTTTGCATGTCAAGATAAATGATTATTCATGCATGTATATGTGTCACCCATGCATGGACATATGTCACCTACTAGTTCAAAATGATGACACCTCATTTTTAACTTCCTTCATGAACAACAAGTATATATACCCCTAGTTTCACCCCTTGGTGCAATTTTTCGACCCTTACCACCCTCCTACCTTAAGGTATCGTGCATAGAGATCCTATATCGTGAAGGGATGTTGTGGTATCATGAATGGGCCCTTGGTATCGCCCATGACAAGATCATATCGCCCAAGTAGGTGATATCGGCCATATAGGGTGATATCGCCCATAGTGAAGTGTTTTGATCATAAGTGAGTGACATATCATGAAAATGAGTGTCATATCATGAAAGGGTGGTGAAATATAGTGAAATAATATTATGGTATCGTGCAAGGGTGCTAAGGATCAAGAAGGTGATCATACTTAACCCTAAGGTGAGGCAATGATCATCTTCAACCTTGTATTGAAGCATGATTTTAGGGTTATGATCTTTCTTTCTTTTCTTCTTCACCAATTGCTTATCCCTGGTGATTCCTTGTACGTGAAGGAGTTGTGAACGAGCCTTGGACCTTGATAAGTCATCTTCAACCTTAGGAACGTGGAGCTTTGGATCTTGGAGCTTTGAAGTTGTTCTTAAGGTGGGTTATATAACTTGAACTCAACCACGTTATTATTCGTCACCTAAATTGCTATACTTAATGAATTACTTTTAATTCCGAAATTTCCTGAAATAGTTGATGATATTATGAGTTCTAGTAGTTTCTTAGACCTGTTACCATGAACTATAGAACTAAGGTCTAGAGCTTGAAGATGATGGTATCACTTTATAAAAGTGATATCGGGTGCAAGCACATAAGCAAGCACCTCTAACCCGATATGATGATGTACCTACTTCACTAAAATGATATAGATATGATTATATACCTTCTTTCACGATATGGGGGTGTAGTATACACCTCTTGCATGATATGAAGTCTATTATAGACTCCATGCACAATACAAGGTCAATTGTATACTTGTAAGTTGACAAGAAACCCTAAATTTGGGTAACCCAATATAAGTGAAGAGTAACAAGTGCTAATGCATGGTATGATCAGATAATACATCATTGGTACTTAGTATCATAAGGCCTACATGACCTAGCATGACATGGTTGCATGACACATGACCTTGCACGATAGGGTTGCACGATACACAACCCTAGTCAATATGGTAGCCCGACATGGTGATGAGTTGATACCTCTTAAGCATCATGGGTGACACATATATGTACCATGTGCCCATCACAATCAACCCTAACCTGACATGGGTATTGCAACCTAATGTTTGATGGTGTAGCCCAATATGGTTTGGTTCCCTACACTCTAATTGACTTGTATATTGGGTTGATCCCGATATGGCAAACCTTGATCTATCACGGCCAACCCTAGATGGTGTGCCACCCGATATGGTGATTGAATGCACCTCTAGTCCGACATGGTGATGGTTTAATACCTCATGCACGACATGGGTAACACATAAAAACACCTCTAGTATGATATGGATGGTGGTCATCTACCTCTAGCCCAATATGGTGAGTGCTCATACACCTCCAACCCGATATGGTGGTGCCTATACACTTACAATCCAATATGGTGAACATATGTACACTTCTAACCCGAGATACCTTGTAAAGGTGAGGGAAAGACACTCTTAGGAGTAATGAGTGTAACACCAAGTAATGGTGTGGCTAGTACCTTGATAAGTGAAACACCTAAAGTGGTTGATAATGGACAACCTTTTATCAACAATGCCTTAACCCGAGATGAGTCTATATCATTGATGATGGTTGGATAATTCAAATGTGTGACTTATGACCAACACATTACAAGATAAGTTGATGAACTTAAGTAAGTTAAAAGTGATGAGGGAAGTGATACATCAAGACATGATAGATATCACATCCATCACCTCAAGGTTGATACAACTTGATATATCGTAAATCCAATATACTTGGATGAGTAACACATGAAGTGTGTTATGCAAATTGTTGCATTGAGATGTAATGAGTTTAATGCACTTTGATAACTGTAGGCTAATATACCTTGAGAAAGGGTTAAGCCAAGTTAATAAAGTATGATGTAATCATATTCTAGTAAGGATGAGAGAGGAACTCATACCTTGTGTTGATAATCATTTAGTGATAAATTATGAGAATTAATAAGTATGATTGAATATTTATGATATCAAAGTCTACTCCTAGATGTGTGGAGCAATGAATTAGAGTTTGATCATTGATAATATGATCTTGAAAACCTAAATGGTTAATAATGGAAAACCCTAACCCTAATGAAGGGTGATGATATGTAAGCAAAACCCTAATCGATAAGAAAGGGAAAACCTAACCCTAATGATGGGAAGGTTGTAATTCTTTTATTGCATAAACCTTATAAGGCATGTTAAATGCTTGTATAAAAAGTATAATGATCAATGGCCTTGTGAGCCTTGTGAATAATTTGTTGCCTAGTAAGAGGTAACAAGATGTAATGGCGTTGTGATACATGTGATAAGTTGTTGCCTAGTGAGAGGTAACAAGATGTAATGGCCTTGTGAGCCATGTGATAATTTGTTGCCTAGTGAGAGGTGACAAGATACTTAATGGGCCTTCTGAGCCATGTGAGATGCTTGAGTAAGAAGTATCAAATATACCTTGGTCATAAGACCTAGAGGTATTAATAATGTTCTGTGATGAACTAAGGGTTTCAATACCCAAATCTATAATTATGATGATGATAATGCTAAGGGATGATAATTCCCAGTAATGAGATAAGGGATTGAGATTCCAATGTTATATAAAGTTTTGAAAATTACTTGATAGATGTATTACACTTTTGTTTGTAGCATTTGTCATAATAATTCATGTTTGAAAACTTGACTGATGCTAAAAGAATACAATAATCTACTTAATTAACCAAGTGGAATCTCATCATGTAGTGCCCTGACCATAGATCCATTCAGTGTCAGGTCTCATTCTGAATGGTGAAACGGGTTTCTCCGCGGCATAACCCGGAGAGAATATTTATGAATATGTGGGGGTGATGGGCACAAATACCTTACGCCCTAATGTGGGATTGATGTGAGATAAACATTAAATCTCTTAATCCTTCATTATATGTGCCAGTATGGATGTATCACGAATCTCCTGATGATGATGAATGTCAGATCGATGTGAGATAAACATGAGATCTCTCAATGTCGAAGGAGTGCAGTTGATGTTGTAGCTCTATAGAGAAGTTGCCAGTATACCCTGGAAAGCTATTTAGCAGTGACACGAGATGTCCTACTTGTGGTCTCGGACTGACTGAGACAGATGAGATCATGGAGTCCTGCTCTTCCATTGACCTATGTATGGAATCGATGCTTTACGCCATCGTGGTCGGTTGGAGTATGAGCGGTATACCTTATCTCCTCAGGGCATAAGTGTGATTGTAAAATGTAATCAACTGTATATCATGTTTGCTTAAGGATTGAATTCAGAAATCATTGGTTGATGTTTCATTTCTTTTATGCATCTTTAGTTGATAGATGATATTGTGTTTCTTTACATTCCTTGCAAAGTAGATAGATGATTTATAACTCTACCATGGGTAGATGCAATGTTCTCCTTAAGAAAGGAGACTACTTCATTTTGTTCATGTAGTGATTTATCATGCCTGTTAATATAAAAAGAACCTCTACTCAGTTTATAAATGTGTAATCTGTGATAATAATATGGTCGGCAGAGAGTTATATCTCTCGCTGGGACAATTGTCTCACCCCGTGGGATCCACATTTTTTTTAGGTGGGCATGCATGAGGTGGAGAAGAATCTTTCTGTAGAGGAGGAACAACAATTGAGGCAGTAGTGACAGCTCAGGTTGAGTGTATTGTCTGTTGTGTCTTGTAGATAGAAGTCCTATGTGTCGTCTCTGTACTCTCAGGTCCTTGGAGTTGGTTCGTACTGGTTTCATAAATAATCTGAGATTTTGGCTTGAATGCCTCAAGGTTTTATGTTGATCCAGTATATGTTTTGATAGAGCAATTGTTATATGTTATCCTCAAGAAGAGATGGTACAGTGTATGTACAATGTGAACAATGATGTATATAAAGTTTTGGTTCTGACTTAAAGATTTTTCCTAGAAATGGATCTCTTTGTAAAATGGTTTTAATTTTTAATGATTTTTGTTAATCCGTTGTTTATGTTTATTTCCGCTTAATTAATAACGATTTGTTCGACTGTCATTACAATTTTGGTATCAGAGCTTAAGGTTCACTGAGTCTACAGAGACATAGGACTAAGGTGTTGAGTTTGTGTTAGTGTCCTCTAGTATACCCTATATAGTGACTTCTGCTTATGCAGAGTAAAGGGTAAGGTTTATAAATGACTGGGGAACACAGAGAACACATTACGGAAAGCAATGTTGTTGCACCAAGAGAGGGTGCAAGGGATCAGGCCAGAGCATAACAAGTTCCTGAGAATTCCCATCATGACCCAATCAGGATAGAAAATCCTATGTTTATGCTCTTGATGGGCAGGTTAGGACAACAGTGATGCATATAGTAGACTAGATACTAGAATTACAACCTAGGTTACCAGTCCTCAATGTAGAAACTTGGGGTTCAAAAAGGGTTCATGAATGACAAAGTCATGTTGGAACATTGGAAAATCTGGGAAGGATTAGCATATGGCAAGAAAATAGAATCTGCCATAAGTATAGACAGATAGTACATCTGTGATGGTAATGCCCAAGAAGGGGCAATAAGCTGAGAATTAAGGAAAGGTATCTATAATTCTAGAGACATTTTCCTAAGTTGTTCTAAAAAGCCAAAGCTTTTGGTGCCACCAGTGCAATAAATGCCTAGTGCACCAGGGCAGTAATCACTATGTAAAGGCAAAGGTCCTAACTTTCCACCTGTAAGAGCCCATGGCTTAGTCTCTACATCGGTAATAAGACCGATAAGACCATGGTACGAGGACAAGACATGTTATAGATATGGACATGTTGAGCATACTAAACTCTATTTTTAATAAGAAGTGAAGAAATGATCCAACAACCAAGGTAGACTTGACAGGGCTTACAAATGTTACATCCCAATAACGTAAAAAGGCAAGAACAACAACATGAAACAACTAGACTTTATGTGTTGAGTCAACCTAAAGCAGTGGATGACCGCGAGGGGTAATAGTCAGATAGAGCTTTTTCATTTTGACATGCCTTATCTTGATGCTATCTGATAATCCTAAAAAGGATTGTTGTTATGGATTTCCCTATTGATTGTCCTATGGGGACATAGGGAAGAAATGATGAGAACTTGAATTTATATTATGTTCAATATTCTTTTAAATGTTCTATAATTGCTCTTATTTGTGTGAAAGAGTATGAGATATAGAAGTGATGCCTGGAGAAAATCCAGGAATGTTAAATTATGTGTTTATGATGATATGAAAAGTAAGAAACATGATAGTAAAGAAAGTGCATACTACCTAATCTCAGTACTTGTATACCCTGCCAGGTATATAATTATTGGAGATTGGGAAAGTATTGAACTCTTAGATTGTTATCTTTCTCATTACTCTGATCAAGTAGTCATTCTGAGACAATCTAGTGAGTATAACTAAACTAGAAATATGGTATGGACATGTATATCGCATCCTAAGTGCAATAAAGTGGAATATGAGATGATCTCAGATCAATCTGTATGTATGAGTAAATGAAATGTATAATCCTCATGATAAGAGAATGAGAACAAGGGAGTTGATCCCTATCAGATAAAGCATGTGTGAATAGTAAATATATTTTCCCATGATGTGGAAATGGGAAATGTGATAAAATCACAAAATGCTCATGAACATGTTAGACAATAACAAAGAAAGGAATAATGATATGTAATCATCCTTATAATTTCTATGCTAATGGCAAGGAACCTAGAATGAGACACGAGTAAATGACTCATGAATAGTTGAAAGTTCATGCAATAATCAGAGGAGATGATAATCTCTTCTCTTTGATAAACAACCCTGGATGATGATGGGGTGATAAAAGGAATATGTTCCTTTGTGTTCTTTTCTTCAGGGACATGTCAATCAAGTAGGTCTTATGACACTTGATGTGCATGAGTTAAAAATGTTCAATTATGGATACTTAGAAAATTATCAGTTTGTCTTGGACTTTAGTTCCAAGATTAAGATATGTGTAACAAGTAATGTCCTAAGATGAATGAAAGACGAGGATGTGATCTGTTTTTGGAACTGATGTGTAACAAAGTAAGGAATTCTGGTATCTAAGAAATATTAGGTGGTATGGGAAAGTAAAAGCATAACTCCTAATCAGATGAATTATGTTAGTTACCTAGAATGGACAACTGAGAAATCAATCTAGTTACATAAAATAGTATGGACATCATATGTTAGGGGTTTATGCTCTGCATAAACATAACATTGATAAGGAAGTACTAATTGAAGGAACAATTGTAAAATCATTGTGGGAAAGCTTATCAAGCTAAAAATAATTCCTTAGAATACCCTTACCTAGATCTGTTAAGGTAACTTATACATAACATCTAAAGATATCTCTAAGATAAGTTCTTAATTGATAAGTAACCTTCCCTTATGACAAGAGAATGTACAACTAATGAGATAGTTGGTACAAGTTGTAAGAAAGTTTGGTGTTGTGTCAACAGATTAGATGGTACAATATATTTATGATAAGACTCGTAGTCCCAAGTGGGTGACAGAACGTAACTCTGGTCTCTCCTTAGAAGAGAAATGCTAAACTGAATGAGGAGTATGGGAGACTCCCCAGAATCAGGAATCTTGTCACATAAAACTGAAAGTTGGGAAAGGTGACAAATTAATGAGGTTTGACACCTAAATTAAATGAGGTATTTATAATTTACCTTTAATTTGACGAAGAAAAGTATTACCTGACACAGAGTTGACTCTACAGTCAATAATGAAAAGGACAGTGGAGTATGTGTCCTATATGATAGATTCTATGATAACCCTGTGTGGAAGAACTTTGCATTGATCAAAGTTCTATGGTGTCTCTGTGACATTAAGATGTTATGTGGATACTTGATGATATGATGAATGAATAATATTTGTTTTCCTTTTACCTGGGATTTCGGGGACGAAATCCATGTTAGGGGTTTATAACTTGTAACGACCCTAACCTGGGTTATGAGGTAAACCTATTTGTTTTGGCTAATAAAGTTGCTTAGAACTTTAATATAATCCTCTAAAGTGTTTTTTTATCATGTGAAATGCTTATGTTTCAAATTTGGTCCCGATTGAATGTTGTTTGAGCAATTTTCTTATCTTTTGGACCAAAGTGCAATTTACCCAAGTTGAGGGGTTATATTGCAAAATGTCACATGTTAAACATGCCTCTTGTGTTTTAGCATCATTATAGAGAGAGAATGATGCAAGGTGGTGGCTTGTGGAAAGCCTAAATTCCAAGTTTGAACTTGTTTGAATAATGTTGGTACCTTGTGCACTAATTTTGGTACAAATTGTAATTTACCCAAAATGTAGGGTTGATATGGAAATTACCACCTCTAGAGTGTTCCTACTTCCTCTATGTATCATTTATAGGAGATATAATGAATGAGACACCATGTTTGAATCAATTATGAATAATGGTAATCTTGGTGATGAAATGACCAAGAAAAGGGTTGAATATAAAAGCTTAACTTGAGTTGTATCAAGTTGAAAAGCATATATATGAGTGCCTATCGGCCAAGGAGCCCAAGGTGGTGTCCCATATAGTTTTGTGAACTCTTTGAAAAGTCCATATCATTCAAAGCACCTCAAGGAGGTGAGGTGTGTCGGGTTACAACTTCCTTAGCAAAGTTGTGATGAGTTGTGAATAAAGTGGTGATTTTGTTGATATATCTTATTCAAAGAGATAGGTAATGGATGAATCCTTATCCCTAGATCACTCTCAACTGTTTTTCATGTCAAGATAAATGATTATTCATGCATTTACACGTGTCACCCATGCATGGAGATGTGTCACCTACTAGTTCAAAATGACGACACCTCATTTTTACCTTCCTTCATGAACAACAAGTATATATACCCCTAGTTTCACCCCTTGGTGAAATTTTTCGACCCTTACCACCCTCCTACCTTAAGGTATCATGTATAGAGCTCCTATATCGTGAAGGTATGTTGTGGTACCTTGAATGGGCCCTTGGGTATCGCCCATGACAAGATCATATCGCCCAAGTAGGTGATATCGGCCATATAGGGTGATATCGCCCATAGTGAAGTGTTTTGATCATAAGTGAGTGACATATCGTGCAAATGAGTGTCATATCGTGCATGGGTGGTGGCGTATCATGCAAGAATAGTATGGTATCGTGCAAGGGTGCTAAGTATAAATAAGGAGCTCATACTTAACCCTAAGGTGAGGCAATGATCATCTTCAACCTTGGATTGAAGCATGATTTTAGGATTATGATCTTTCTTTCTTTTCTTCTTCACCAATTGCTTATCCATGGTGATTCCTTGTATAGGAAGGATTTTTTAACGAGACTTGGACCTTTGATAAGTCATCTTCAACCTTAGGAATGTGGAGCTTTGGAGCTTGTAGCTTTGAAGTTGTTCTTAAGGTGGGTTATATAACTTGAACTCAACCATGTTATTATTCATCACCTAAATTGCTATACTTAATGAATTACTTTTAATTCCGAAATTTCCTGAAATAGTTGATGATATTAAGAGTTCTATTAGTTTCTTAGACTTGTTACCATGAACTATAGAACTAAGGTATATAGCTTGAATATGATGGTATCACTTTATAAAAGTGATATCGGGTGCAAGCACATAAGCTAGCACCTCTAACCCGATATGATGATGTACCTACTTCACTAAAACGATATATATATGATTGTATACCTTCTTGAACAATATGGGGGTGTAGTATACACCTCTTGCATGATAGGAAGTCTATTATAGATTCCATGCACGATACAAGGTCAATTGTATACTTGTAAGTTGACAAGAAACCCTAAATTTGGGTAACCCGATATAAGTGAAGAGTAACCAGTGCTAATGCATGGTATGATCATATAATACATTATTGGTACTTAGTATCATAAGGCGTACATGATCTTGCATGACATGTTTGCACGACACATGACCCTACATCATAGGGTTGCATGATACACAACCCTAGTCAATATGGTAGCCTGACATTGTTATGAGTTGATACCTCTTAAGCATCATGGGCGACACATATATGTACCTTGTGCCCATCACAATCAACCCTAACCCGGATTGGGTATTGCAACCTAATTGTTGATGGTGTAGCCCAATATGGTTTGGTGCCCTACACTCCAATTGACTTGTATATTGGGTTGAGCCCGATATGGCAAACCCTAATCTATCACAGCCAACCCTAGATGGTGTGCCACCCGATATGGTGATTGAATGTACCTCTAGTCCAACATGGTGATGGTTTAATACCTCATGCACGACATGGGTAACACATACAAACACCTCTAGTCTGATATGGATGATGGTCATAGACCTCTAACCTGATATGGTGAGTGCTCATACACCTCCAACCTGATATTGTGGTGCCTATACACTTACAACCCAATATGGTGAACATATGTACACTTCTAACCAGAGATATATTGTAAAGGTGAGGGCAAGACACTCTTAGGAGTAATGAGTGTAATACCAAGTAATTGTGTGGCTAGTACCTTGATAAGTGAAACACCTAAAGTGGTTGATAATGGACAACCTTATATCAACAATGCCTTAACCCGAGATGAGTCCATATCATTGATGATGGTTGGATAACTCAAATGTGTGACTTATGACCAATACATTACAAGATAAGTTGATGAACTTAAGTAAGTTAAAAGTGATGAGGGAAGTGATACATCAAGACATGATAGATATCACATCCCGCACCTCAAGGTTGATACACCTTGATATATCCTAAATCCAATATACTTGGATGAGTAACACATGAAGTGTGTTATGCAAATTGTTGCATTGAGATGTAATGAGTTTAATGCAGTTTGATAAGTGTAGGCTAATATACCTTGAGAAAGGGTTAAGCCAAGTTAATAAGGTATGATGTAATCATATTTTGGTAAGGATGAGAGAGGAACTCATACCTTGTGTTGATAATCATTTAATGATAAATTATGAGAATTAATAAGTATGATTGAATACTTATGATATAAAAGTCTACTCCTAGATGTGTGGAGCAATGAATTAGTGTTTTATCATTGATAATATGATCTTAAAAACCTAAATGGTTAACAATGGAAAACCCTAACTCTAATTAAGGGTGATGATATGTAAGAAAAACCCTAATCGATAAGAAAGGGAAACCCTAACCCTAATGATGGGAAGGTTGTAATTCTTTTATTGCATAAACCTTGTAAGGCATGTTAAATGCTTGTATAAAACGTATAATGATCAATGGCCTTGTGAGCCTTGTGAATAAGTTGTTGCCTAGTAAGAGGTAACATGATGTAATGGCCTTGTGAGCCATGTGAGAAGTTGTTGTCTAGTGAGAGGTAACAAGATGTAATGGCCTTGTGATCCATGTGATAATTTGTTGCCTAGTGAGAGGTGACAAGATACTTAATGGGCCTTGTGAGCCATGTGAGATGCTTGTGTGACAAGTATCAAATATACCATGGTCCTGAGACCTAGAGGTACTAATAATGTTCTGTGATGAACTAAGGGTTTGAATACCCAAATCTGTAATCATGATGATGATAATGTTAAGGGATGAGAATTCCCAGTAATGAGATAAGGGATTGAGATCCTAATGTTATATAAAGTTTTGAAAAGTACTTGATAGATGTATTTCACTTTTCTTTGTTGCATTTGTCATAATAATTCATGTTTGAAAACTTGACTGATGCTAAAAGAATATAGTAATCTACTTAATTAACCAAGTGGAATCTCATCATGTAGTACCCTGACCATAGATCCATTCAGTGTCAGGTCTCATCCTGAATGGTGAAACGGGTTGCTCTGTGGCATAACTCGGAGAGAATATTTTTGAATATGTGGGGGTGATGGGCGTGAATACCTTATGCCCTAATGTGGGATTGATGTGAGATAAACATTAAATATCTCAATCCTTCATTATATGTGACATGATGGATGTATCATGAATCTCTCGATGATGATGAATGCTGGATTGATGTGAAATAAACACAAGATCTCTCGATGCTGAAGGAGTGTAGTTGACGATGTAGCTCTATAGCGAAGTTTCCAGTATTCCCTCGAAAGCTATTTAGCAGTGACATGAGATCTCCTACCTGTGGTCTCGGACTGACCGAGACGGATGAGGTCATGGAGTCCGGCTATTCCATTGACCTATGTATGGAACCGATGCTTTACGTCGTCGTGGTCGGTTGGAGTATGAGTGGTATACCTCATCTCCTCAGGGCATAAGTGTGATTGTAAATTGTAATCAGTCGTATATCATGTTTGCTTAAGGATTGAATATGGAAATCATTTGTTGATGTTACATTTCTTTTATACATCTTTAGTTGATAGATGATATTATGTTTATTTACATTCCTTGTAAAGCAGATAGATGATTTATAACTCTACCATGGGTATATGCAATGTTCTCCTTAAGAAAGGAGATTACATCATTATGTTCATATAGTGATTTATCTTGCCTGTTAATATAAAAAGAACCTCTGCTCAGTTTATAAATGCATAATCTGTAATAATAATATAGTCGGAGGAGAGTTATATCTCTCGCTGGGACAATTGTCTCACCCTGTGGGATCCACATTTTTTTAGGTGGACATGCACGAGGTGGAGAAGAATCTTTCTATAGAGGAGGAACAACAGTTGAGGCAGTAGTGACAGCTCAGGTTGAGTGTACTGTCTGTCGTGTCTTGTAGATAGAAGTCTTATGTGTCATCTCTATACTCTCAGGTCCTTAGAGTTGGTTCGTACTGGTTTCATAAATAATCTGAGATTTTGGCTTGAATGCCTCGAGGTTTTATGTTGATCCAGTATATGTTTTGATAGAGAAATTGTTATATGTTATCCTCGAGAATAGATGGTACAATGTATGTACAATGTGAACAATGATGTATATAAAGTTTTGGTTCTGACTTAATGAGTTTTCCTAGAAATGGATTTCTTTGTAAAATGGTTTTAATTTTTAATGATTTTTGTTAATCTGTTGTTTATGTTTAATTCCACTTAATTAATATCGATTTGTTCGACTGTCATTACAAACACGAGATGAAAAGTTATATACAAGTCATGGAATGATTTAAGATGAACATGTAAGCATGGGCAGCAGGGCTAGTCCCCACACCCCATCAAGGAGGACTACTCGCTCCTCATGATGGAAACAAGAAAACTAAGAAAGAGGGTAGATTCCGCCATGGTCATGGTGATGAAGGTGGTCGGAGCTCGGTGGAGAAATGGTCTTCTACACAATGTCAAGGCAGATCTAGAATGAGGAGGTAGAGAACACTAAGGTAGGTAAGGCAGATCTTCTCTCTTCTTCTTCTTCCTTCTCTTCTCTTCTCTTGCTCGTAGGAGAAGAAGCAGTAGGTGGCTGGTGGCAGAGTAGATCTGCAGATCTGAAGTCCCACCACTCTTGTGGATAGAAGATAGATCTGGATGGGGTGGAGATGGAGGAGAGATAAGAACTCCACAGAGGTAGTCCTTGGCGGCAGAGATCGTCTTCCTAAGGGTTGGGCATAGAGCGGCAGCCTCCCGGTGTCGTGGAAGAGATGGTTTGACAAGATGGGTGGGTGGCTATTTATAGGCACACTCCACTAACTTAACTCTGTGGTTGAGGTGTTGCCCTTGGTCCGCGGTCGAGGTTGTATATCGCGGTCGCGGTCCTTCTTTTCTTGGTCACAGTCACGGTAGTGTTCTGTAGTTGCACTGGTGTGCTGCGGTCGCGGTGTGGTATCGGTCATGGTCGAAGTCAGGTTGTGGAAGGGGCAATATCACGGTCGCGATCAAGCAACGATCGTTGTCATGGTTAGCATTAATCACGGTCGCGGTTAGCATTAATTGCGATCACGGTTAGTATTGATTGTGGTCATAGAAAGCATTGATCACGGTCGTGGTCTCCTTCAGGTCACAGTCACAGTGGTTCTTTGAGATCATGGTCTTTCTTTGAGGTTGCGGTCCTTCTTCTAGATCGCAGTCGCAGTCCTCATGCACGGGGGTGGGGGGGCTATTGTTGAGGGTCAAATGTCCTGCGTTGATGAATCCTCTAACTGATGAGGATGCATTCTGATGAAGGATCTCGCCATCGAAAAAGGGTACAAATTGTTAGAAGTTTCTTGGGCCCGCTAGTCAGTTAGCGGGACCACCATCCCCTACACCTCCTAAACTGTCACACATAACACAATGTAGAATCCTATAATGGATACGAATGGATTTGATTAAAACTCTAAATAATGATATGGAACTGAGGAAAATTGTATATGAGCATATTCAAGGGGTGAATTTTAGCATTAAGTGCAAAACTGGGCCAAAAGTGGCGACTAAAGATAAGATGAATATGCATTCATCACTGACGATATGCATAAGAAGCGTATTCAACACCTGGGTAAACCTGGTAGGGTGGGTAGGGATGGCTACAGGATAGTTTCATGTGTGACATGATTTGAATGAGGTCCTAGAGGATGTGGTCTTGAACATTGAGGTTATATGCTTGTTTATGTATCATGTATCCCATGAGGGCTTCATTTGATACTAGAAAATGAGGTGTGGTCAGGTCTGGGTGGTGGTGTAGGAGGAGGTAGGAATAAAGGTTTTCTTTATGGTTGTCTCACTGAAGCAAACCCCTTTTCGACTTGGTTTGTATCCAAGGTCATGGAAGAGAGATTTTTTAGGATGGTGAGAAAACACATCACATGTCATGTTAGGATAAGGGAGATGGTTAATGGTGGTGTTCTTCCTCGAGTCAAAGCAGGTCATATTATTAAAAATATAATGAGCCCACTTGACTCCGACATCATTCAATGGATAGTTCATTGTAATAATAGAATTTTTTATAATCTTCATTTGATTCCTCTTGGGATGGATATTGCAATATAGTACTAAAGTGGTCGTACGTGTCTTGGTATCAAGGGAAGAGGAGGGTAGGGTGGACTTCTTCCGGTATGGGACATCGAGTTTCTTCAAAAACTTATGGATACTAGGAATAGTAAGGACGGGGTAGAATCTTTTGTAGAAACCTTCAGGGTCTAGTAGGTCATGGTATGAAGGATAGGAAGCCAACCAAGAAGAGATAAAGTCAATATCAGAGAAATAGGCATTCAACCAATCCTTAGATATTTTTATCTCGATACTGGCTATCATCAAAGTCAAGATGACCTAGGTATTAGGTGGTGGCACTGTGGTGTTGTAGTTCCACATGAGATCGGCATAAACTTCATCGATAGCCTTTGTGGTATACATAGCATTTGCAAAGCTAAAACACTCTACACAGAAAGCACTAAGATGATGTGCTTTGAACACCCTAGAGACCTCTTTAATCGCCTCACTTGTTACAAAATGAGGTTCAAACAAAGCACGGAAAGGAAAGGGAGCCCAAGGAAGGAGTTCCCTGTACCTACTCGTAGCTTGAGTTGAGATGAAAGAGGTGCCATTAAAGGAAACATCTTGAGGAGCAGTGTAGGAGGATGAAGCTCCAGTTGGTCTGGTTCTCTTCCTATGGTTGGAGGCCATTTAGGTCGAATTTAGAGGAGATGACCACCAAATGAGTAGGAAAATGCAAGCAGCAAGTCGCCTAACCACCTGGGCCATAGTTGGGAGAGGCAAGGAGGGCTGATCGGAGGCTAGGAAGGGTGTAGGAGAGGTTGGGTTAGCCTAGGGTTGGAGGACAAACATTGTAGGTTGGATACCAGTCGCCTTTCTTTAGTTGAGAGGGAGAAAAGTCAATCGATGTCCTTTTTAATTTGTACCCAACAGCGGTGTCAGTCGAATTTTATGTTTAGGAAACTCGGCCAATACTACATTATAGTTTAGTCTTCATCCAGGGATCAGTCGAGTTTGTACCATCTCAAACTTGACCAAATGTTTAGCCTATCCAAAAATAGAAAATTTTATTCTAATCCTCTAGAGTGATATATAAATTAATTTTTCTATCCTATCATGTTTTTGAAACATTTGAGGCACATTCCACTCATCATTGGCTACTATTTTGCAATAAAATATGAGCTTGCATAAAATAACCAAAATCAAGAAAAACAAGGCATGAAAGAGAACATGGCAATTATAGAACTTTCAAGTAAAATATGACCAATTATAAGCAATAAACATATAGGTATAATAAAATCTAGCTCGATTGAATGTCAATATCATCAAGAGCACTAATAAGCAATTTTGATCTAAGAAATGTAAATTGCTCTTTAGCTAGAGTTTTTGTAAAAATGTATGTAAGTTGACTCTCTGTGTCCACATGTGTGATATAGATATCCTTCTTGGCAATATGGTCACGAAGAAAGTGGTGATGGACTTCTATATGTTTAGATCTACTATGAAATATAGGATTATAAGAGAGATTAATTGCACTAGTATTGTCATAATAGATAGGAGAAGCATAAAAATGAATGTTAAAGTCTTGGAGCATTTGATTCATCCATAGGACTTGGGCACAACAACTCCTAGCTACAATGCATTTAGCCTCGATAGTCAAAAGAGTCATTGTTCTTTGTTTGTTAGAGAACTAAGAAACCAAGCATGGTCCTATAGGAAGAAGCAAGTGCCACTTGTGTACTTTCTATCAATCAAACACTCTGCATAATCAACGTCACTATAGGCAATGAGAGTAAAGTCCCTTGACTTGGGATACCATAGTCCAAAATTTTGAGTTTTGACTAGATACCTCAAAATCCTCTTAACCTCTATGAGATGTGATTTTCTAGGGCTTGATTGAAATCAAGCACACAAGTCAACACTAAACATTATGTTAGGTCTAAAGCCAGTTAAATATAATAAACTTTCAATCATACCCCTATAGATCTTCTCATCTACTTTCTCACCTTCTTCATCTTTGTCAAGTTTGGCAGTGTTTGACATAGGGGTGTCCATCAACTTGGTGTTCTCCATCCCAAAGTGCTTCAAGAGTTCACTTGTGTAATTTCCTTGGTTGATGAAGTTACCTTCCTTGGTTTGCTTAATTTGGAAGCCAAGGAAGAAAATAAGATCCCCCATCATGCTCATATCAAACTCACTCCGCATAAGAGAAGTAAACTCCTTATAAAGGTCAAGATCAGTTGTGCCAAATATAATATCATCTACATAAAATTAAATGATCAAAAAGTTTCTAGATATGTGTTTTAGATATAGAGTAGAATCAACTTTTCCCATGATGTAGCCATTATATGGCAAAAAGTTATTTAGTTTTTCATACCAAGCTCTAGGAGCTTGTTTGAGTCCATAGAGATATTTTTGTGACAAACAAACATGGTTTGTAAATGTATTATGTTCAAAGTTTGGAGGTTGAACCACAACGACTTCCTCCTCTATCGTACCATTCAAAAATGCACTTTTAACATCGCTTTGATAAAGCAAGAAATTTTTATAGCTAGCAAAGGCAACTAACATTCTAATAGATTCAAGTCTAGCAACAGGAGCATAATTCATCAAAATCAATACCTTCATGTTGATTGTAACCTTGAGAAACTAACCTTTCTTTGTTTCTTACCACTATTCCATTTTCATCCAGCTTGTTGTGGTGGACCCACTTGGTGCTAATGACCTTCCTATCATTTGGTCTTAGTGATAAAGTCCACATTTTGTTCCTACTGATTGTTCCAACTCTTCTTGCATGGCTAGGATCCATTCATCATCTTTAAGATGCACATTCTTGGGCTCAAGTTATGAGATGAAGGTGGTGTCGGCTTGTTCTTTGTTGTATGCAGCTCGCGTATTCACCCTCTCAAAAGAATTGCCTATGATGAACTCTATAGGATGAAGTTTTAGAAAGTGGGGAGTTGGATCCTTCTTTTCTTCTTCTTTCTCTACTTCATCAACTATCACCTCTTTTCCTTTGTCAACAATGTTGATTTCTTTCAAGTGAGGGATAACCTTTTCTACAACATCATCATTTACAATATTCTTGGAAATAGAGGAGTTAGTTTCAACAAATTAAACATTGATAGATTCTTCAACTTCAGACAATTCAATGTTAAATACTCTATAAACTCTACTGGCAGTTATATAGACAAGAAAGAAAGCCTTTAAGATTTCGCATCAAACTTATTGAGTGAATCGTTAGTCTGAAAAAATGAAAGTAATTGATAGAAGGATTTCTACCATGCCATAACTCATCGGGGGTTTCTTTAAAGATTGATGAGTGCAAACTCGATTTTGCACAAGACATGAATTTCTAACGGCTTCGGCCCAAAACTTATTTGGAGTGTCATACTCTAGAAGCATTTTCCTATCCATTTCCTATAGCGACCTATTCTTTCTCTCTAAAATTTCATTTTTTTGAGGTGTTCAAGGTGAAGAAATGTTATGTGCATACCCGGATTCCTCATAAAAATTTTCAAATAAGTCATTTTCAAATTCTCTACCATGGTCACTGTGGGTAGAGATGATCCGGCAAGAAGCTTTGTTTTCAACTCATTTACAAAAAATTGAGATAACATCAAGATTATCACTTTTTGAAACAAGAAAAAAGGTCCAAGTAAAGCAAGAAAAGTCATCGACAATCACGAGGCAATACTTTCTGCCACGAAGCTATGAAGTTCTCATTGATCCAAATTGATCAATATGAAGAAGTTTAAGAGCTATCTTGGTACTAAGGACTCCTTTAAATTTTGGGAGGATTTGGTTTTTTATCTTGGGTATAGGTTGGTATTCCTCATCCTTCTCAAAATCCAATTTTGGAAGTCCTTTGAACAATTCCTATTTGCTCAACTTCTTGAACTGATGCATATTTATATGAAAAAGCCTACGGTGCCACAAAGATATATAATTTGAATTAACAACAAGACATCTACGAAAAATAGGCTTAATAGAGTCCAGAACAATAACATAGAGATTACCATTTCTAGTTCCCTTGTATATAACATTGTAGAAGAGAGAATCTAGAGTAAGCATTCTAGTGAGGTAATAAGAACAAGATAGTCATGATCACATAATTGATTAACACTAATTAAACTGTAATGTAGGTCATCCACAAAAAAACATTTTTGATGCATAGTGAATCACCTACATCACCCTCACCCATCACTTTATCATTGTTGTTGTCACCAAATGTCACTGATCCACCTTTCTTTTTGTGAATTGGTTGAAGTGGTTGATTTCACCTATCTTGTGCTTTGAGAAACCACTATCAACAATCCATTTTCCTTTTACCTACAAGAAAGGAAGATGTTGGTGCCTAATTCAAACCTTGGGATCCAGTGTTAGCTTGAGGACCCATTTCATCTTTGGGTTGGTCCTCTTCTCTCTATAAGAACAATAAGTAGAGTAATGGTCATCACTCTTGCAATGTACAAAAACCATAGGGTTCTTAGATATGGATGACTCTTCATGGAAGAAAGGAGGTTCCTTGCTCTTTTCTGTACCCTTACCCTTACCCTTTCTCTTTCTCTTTGAAGCTCCCCCTACATATCCCAAACCACTAGTACCAACTTGTTGGGTAGAGTGATCTAGAACTTCATTGAGGGACTTTTTCCCTTTAAGGAATTTCTGCAAGGAATCTCTAAGTTTGTGATTTTCATCACTAAGAGTAATGATAGTAAAAGATAAGCTAACAAGATCATCTTGTGCATGAATTAAGTTAGACTCCAAATAGAGGGCTTTAGTATGATAAGAATATCTCTCAAGAGTAATGCTAGCTACCTCATTACTAGGCAATAGAGGTCTAGAAGAAACATCATTAATTTGAGAAAGCAATCTAGAATTTTCAGTTCTAAGCATGATAAATTCATCAAGATAGAATCTTTTTTCATATTTAATAGTACCACAAGTATGTTTGACATCTTCATTTTCAAGTCTAAGTAAAGCAAGCTCATCAAGTCTGGATTGGGTTTCCTCCTTAAGAGTATTGATGTTCTTAAGGTAGATATCATTCTCTACTTCAACTCTACTGTATTGGAGCTAGAGATCAAGAAACTATCATTGCAAAGAATCAATATTATCAAGATGAATTTTCTCATATTGATCAAGGAAATCAAGCCTAACGTACAAGTCGTCGATGATTTTCCCTAACCTCTTCTTCTTAGATTTGCATTCAGAAAGAGAACAGTGGGAAGCACTAAGCATATCAATGAGGGTTTCTGTACATAACTCAGCAAGCTTACCTCACTTACCTCACCTATGTCTTCACTAGTAGAGGCCATGAGTGAAAGGTGGCATTCTCCCTCATTGGAGTTGGAATCACTAGAAGAAGATTCCTCCCATATGGCACGAGTTGCATACTTGCTTATTCTTTCCATCTTGTCCTTCTTCTTGTACTTGTTATCCTTCTTGTAGTCCTCCCTTTTCTTGGAGCTTCTCTTGTGGTAGTACTTCTTAGCCTTGGGGCACTCATTCTTATAGTGTCCCTTTTACCCACATTCATAGAACCTTAGAGTGGAGGAGTAGGATGGCTTTCCTTTGTAGTGATTCCCCTTAGAGCAGTTAGCTTCATGGTTACTAGGGGATTCATCTCCACTTGAAGAAGGAGGAGAGGACCGACAAGTAAGTTGTTGTTGGAGAATCATTGCCTCCACTTGAGCTTTGAATGCATTTTCTTTGATCTTCTTTGATTCCTTTTCTTATTTCTTCTTCCATCCTCCTTAGGTCATTAGCATCAGGAACCACTATCATGTTTTGGTAACAAACTATCCCATTATCTGAATTGTGGAAGCCATCACGCTTCTCGCTACCAAACTCTAATTGAATTTGTTGTATCATGGTATATGTCTGTTACACCTCTTTAATTTGTTGTCTCAGCATAGGCTTCACCTGTAACTATGCCAACAAACCTACTAGCAAGGTGACCTCCAACTTAACATTCATTTGACGCACGGAGATCAACATGTCTCGCTTGTGGCACATCAAGGAAATCAACTAGGATTTATCTAAAGACGAAGATGATGACTTCCTACTCAACGCATCTGCCATGACATTCTCCTTTCATGGATGATAATCAATTGTGCGGTCATAGTCCTTGATCAATTCCATCCAACGATGCTACCTCATATTCAACTCCTATTGTGAAAAGATGTACTTTAGCTTCTTGTGATCCGTGAAGATCTAACACTTCTCCCCATATAGGTACTGCCTCCAAATCTTCAAAGCATGGACTACCGCTTCTAATTCCACATCATGGGTCGGGTAGTTCTCCTCGTGCTTCTTAAGCTGTCAAGAAGCAAAAGAAATCACTTGCTTGTCTTGCATCAACACACAACCTGGGCCATTCTTGGATGCATAAAAAAAGACTATGTATCCTCTTTCTTGCTGAGGCAGGACAAGAACTGGTGCACTTGTCAACTTCTCCATCAACATCTAAAAAGCATGTTGGCATATGTCATCCCAGACAAAAGTCACATCCTTTTGTGTCAACCTTTTTAGCGGTAGGGTGATAGAGTTGAAGTCCTTAATGAACCTCCTATAATAGCCTGCCAAACCTAGAAAACTATGCACTTCTGTTGGCGTCTTTAGATGCTCCCACTCTAACACAAACTTCACTTTCTAAGGATCCACACTTGCGCCTTTGGCAGATATAACATGCCCCAAGAAAGCTACCTTCTTCAACTAGAACTTGAACTTGCTAAACTTGGAATGAAGTTGGTGTTGTCTCAATACGGTCAATGCCTGATGAAGATGGTGTTCATGCAGCTAACTGTCATGACTGTATATCAAGATGTCATCTCTGAAGACCACCACAAATTGATCAAGAAACGACTGAAACACTCTATTTATCAAATCCATGAACGTTGTTGGTGCATTGGTTATCCTAAATGGCATAACCACAAACTTGTAGTAACCATACCTCGTCCTACAGGATGACTTAGGTATGTCATCCTCCTTGATCCTCAACTGGTGATATCCTGACCTTAGGTCCATCTTTGAGAACAATGTCGTGCCATGCAACTGATCAAACATGTCATATATCCTTGGCAAGGGATACTTATCTTTATCGTCACCTTGTTCAACTGTCTATAGTCTATAGACAACCTCATAGACCCATCTTTCTTCTTCACAAAAAACACTGGATCACCCCAAGGTGACATACTTGGCCTGATGAAACCCTTATCAAGTAGTTCCTATAATTGTTTCTTCAATTCTTCCATCTCTACCGATGCCATCATGTATGGTGTCTGAGCTATTGGTTGTGTTCTGGGGACTAGATTGATCTCAAAATCAATCTCTCAGGGTGGGGGAACACTTGGGAACTCCTCAGGGAACACATCCTTGAACTCTTTAATAAGTGGCACCTCCTGAATACTAGGACTCCTCACCTCAGTATCCATTACATGTGCCAAGAATGCCTCGCAACCCTATCTCAAAAGATTCCTTTCTCCCATGGTCGAAACAAGACACGTCAGAAGAATATTCCTATCCCCTTAGAAGATCCACATCTCACCACCATCCACAAATGTCACTTTCTTGGAACTACAATCAAAGACCACTCTATACCTCTCCAAGGTATCCATTCCAAGGATCACATCGAATCCATACATATCAAGTGGTATGAGATCCATTTGAATGTTGTGTCCTAAAAAGGAGAGGACACAGGAAGGACACACCTTCTGCAACACTACAGAATTGACTAGCAGGGTTTCTAATAACAAAATATTCTTCTTATGACTATTAGGAAAAAGATAAATACTAAGCACTTCACGAGCGATAAAAGAGTATGTTGCACCCGGGTCAACCAAAATAGATACAAAGAAAGAAGAAGATAAATCAAAATGAAATAACTCCATCTGACTGGTCTACAATCACGGGTTGACCACTTCCTCTATCTGACTCATGATGTAGAATCTAGTTTTTACTTGTTATTGAAAACTACTAGAGGGGGGGGTGAATAGAGTTTTATAGATAATTTAACAATTATTGAACTCAAACAACCACAATGAAAATATTGGACAAGGAGACACAAGGTTTGGAGTGGTTCCAACTATAGCAAATACTATAGCCGTCAATCCACTACCCGGTTGCTTACCCAACCGGGATTTGAAAAGAAATTTATTTTATTACCTCTCAATGAATTTACATAAAATACAATCTCTTTTCCTAAACCCTTCAAGCAGCCTTCACCTAGAAGTAATCGCCAACCTTGAAGCAGCCTTCCCTTGAAGTAGATGCACCAACTCCCGTTGCACCAGCCTTCTGAAGTAGCTTCCCTTGCGATAGCCTTCTTGAAGTAGCTTGAAGTCCCCTTCTCCACCTGAGAAGTCAACCCTCTCCAATCCGCAGCCTCCAACCCTAGGAGTAGCAAGGAGAGTACAAAAGATAAAAAGGAATAAGAAAGAAAAAGGAAATTACAACTTATCCTTTAAGCCCAAGGCTTGATATGCCTAGATCAAGCATATAGATCTCCTAGCCAAGTGTGTGAACTTGTGATTGCTGTGGATAGGAGAATCTAGCCTATAGGACACGAAATTGAGCTAAGGAGAATGTAGACTAATGATCACAGTGCTCAAATAGCTTGCAATAGATTGCTCAAGTATGCTCAAGTGTATTCTCAAGTGTAACAAGTGTATTCTAGTGTCCTATGGCTTGTCCTATTTATAGGAATGGCTTAAGTATGCTTAAGGACGTTCCAGACAACTTCTAGGGGCTTCTAAGTGCTTAACTAGCCGTTAGGTACAAAGTTGTTGCTTTAACAACGGCTAATTAATTTATTCTGCAGTTGCTGTCAGAGACCATCTCGGTCGACAAATGGTCGACCGAGACACCTACTCGGTCGAACTTTTGTCGACCGACAGGCGCTCTGGAACAAGTGATTTGCAATGTCTTTCTTCAACTGCCAACTAACTTGTCTGTTGTGTCTAACAGCTACTTTGGATCTTTCTCGGTCGAGAAGATTGTCGACCGAGAGTGTCTCGGTCGAGGAGTTTGTCGACCGAGAATGATCCTGTTTCAAGATTTCAATTTTGGCACTAATTATATGTGTGAGTGTGCAAAGGTGATCCTAATTAAATGGAATGACGTGTCTAACTATAGTGTTTGGCTAGGGAAAATCTAACGCTTGATTTACATGCAATTCTAAGTACTTGTACATTATATATTTGTACAAGTTTTTACAACAATGATTACATTGCATGAAAATATAAACATTTTAGCTTGGGGATTTTCCCTAGTTGCTTTGCCATCCATCTTAGTCCTGCACACTCAAGTAGCTCGTTAGATTAATAAGAATGAAATGTTTGTCATAATCAAAACAAAGGGATTTATAGATGTCCAATTAGCCAACAATCTCCCCCTTTTTGAAGATGACAAACATTTCCAAAATATAAATAAAGGAAATATAAATCATATGAGTTTCATACCTTTAGATTACCTTATGTAGCTTTTCCTCTTGTTTATAAAATGTGTGCTTATTATTCCCAATGAATTATGAAACATGAAATCCAGTTCATTTGGGAATATAGAAACTTTCAATGTAAAGCCAAGAGTATATTTATGAAACTCATTGATTGAGTTTTTCATAGATACTAAGTTATAGTTTTATTTATCTCTCCCCCTTTGTCATTTCAAAAAGATAACCGTTTTAATAAAAACTCCCCCTTAATTAGATAACCCGTCAAATCTAATGAAAAAGATGTCCATTGAAAAGCCAAAATAAAATAAGTAAACGTATTCGTGTTAAGAACCGCAGATATCAAAGAAAACATCTTCCAAATGAGTAATAAGCAGTTGCTTCCTAATGTTGTTGAATTGATCTAGTGGAAGCGGTTTTGTAAAAATATCAGCCAATTGATTTTCCGTATCAACATGATGAAGGGAAACATGATTCTTTGAGATGTGATCCCTTAAGAAGTGATGACGGATTTCAATGTGTTTTGCCTGGCTGTGTAAAATAGGATTGTGTGCTAAGTTTATGGCGCTCGTGTTGTCACAAAAAATAGGTGTAGATGAAAGATTAAAACCATAATCGCTTAATACCTGCTGCATATAAAGCACTTGAGCACAACAAGACCCGGCTGCCATATATTCAGCTTCAGTTGTAGATAGGGCAACCGTATTTTGTTTCTTGCTAAACCAAGATACTAAGGCTCTCCCTAATAAGAAACAGCCACCACTAGTACTTTTGCGATCAAGTCGACAACCAGCATAATCCGCATCAGTATATGCTTTAAAATCCAAGGATTGTCCTTTTGGATACCATAAACCAAAACAAGTAGTACCAGCTAGATATCAAAGAATTCGTTTAACCGCTAGAAAATGAGATTGCATAGGTTGGGATTGAAATCGAGCACAAAGACCAACGGAAAACATAATGTCCGGTCGAGAAGCAGTTAAGTATAGCAAACTACCAATCATGGCTCTATATAAGGAATCATCAATAGGTTCCCCATTTTCATCCTTATCAATTTTGATAGAGGTAGCCATAGGAGTAGTAGCATGTTTGCATTGATCCATCCCAAAACGTTTTAAAAGTTCTTTAGTATATTTTTCTTGGCTTATGAAAATTCCTGCAGGTGTTTGCTTAATTTGAAAACCAAGAAAGAATGTTAGTTCACCCATGAGGCTCATTTCAAATTCTTTTTGCATAATGTCACTGAATTGTGTGCATAATGAATCATTAGAAGCTCCAAAAATAATGTCATCAACATATATTTGCACAACTAGGAAATCAGATGCATATGTTTTGAAAAATAAAGTAGAATCTAAATTTCCAATAGAAAAACCATTATCAAAAAGATATGTCTTGAGTCGTTCATACCAATTCCTAGGTGCTTGTTTTAGACCATAAAGTGCCTTTTTAAGTTTATAAACATGGTCACCTTTTTCTGGTATTTCAAAGCCAGGTGGTTGAGCAACATAAACTTCTTCGTGTATGATGCCATTTAGAAATGCACTTTTGACATCCATTTGATATAGCTTAATATTTTTATGGGCAGCAATAGCTAGTAACATCCTAATAGCTTCAAGTCTGGCTACGGGTGCATATGTTTCATCAAAATCTATGCCTTCTTGTTGATTATATCCTTGTGCTACTAACCGAGCTTTATTCCTTATGACTTCTCCTGCCTCATTGAGCTTATTCCTAAACACCCATTTAGTTCCTATGATAGTTTTATCTTGTGGTTTAGGAACTAAATCCCATACATCATTTTTAGTGAATTGATTTAACTCCTCTTGCATGGCTATTATCCAGTAATCATCCTTAAGAGCTTCGGATATCTTCTTAGGTTCAATGATAGAAACAAAATCCATGTTTGCAACATCTTTGAAGGAAGACCGAGTTTTGACTTTATCATTTGGATCTCCAATAATTAGTTCTTGGGGATGATCCTTGATAAGCCTAGGTGTAGGTTGTGTTTCAACTTGGGGATCGGATATAGGAATTTTCTCACTATCATTGGAAATGGTTATATTTTCGAATTGATTAGTGAGATCAATGATATCTAGATTTTCAGACTTCGATTCTTCATGAAAAGAAACATGAATGGATTCCTCAACTTTTCTAGAGATAGTGTTATATACTCTAAAGGCTTTGCTAGAAGTGGAATATCCCAAGAAGAATGCTTTGTGTGATTTAGAATCAAACTTATCTCTATCATCTTTGGTATTTAAAATGTAGCATGTGGAGCCAAAAGTATGAAAGTAGTCAACTCTAGGTTTCCTAGAGTGTAATATTTCATATGGAGTTGTCTTCAAATGAGAGTGAACAGTTACTCTATTAAGCACATAACAAGCAGTGTTTACAGCTTCAGCCCAAAAGGTTTTAGGTGTGTTGTGTTCAAGCATCATGGTCCTAGCCATTTCCTGTAGGGATCAATTTTTCCGTTCAACTATACCATTTTGTTGTGGGGTACGTGGAGCAGAAAAATTATGAGTATACCCTTGAGATGTACAAAAGGTTTCAAATGTATAATTCTCAAATTCGCCACCATGATCACTTCTAATGGAACATATTTTATGTTGTAAAAGATTTTCAATCTTGGAACAAAATTGCATAAAGACATGAATAGTATCATCTTTAGTTGCAATAAAATGTACCCATGTATATCTACTATAGTCATCTACAATAACAAAACAGTATCGTTTACCACCAATAGATTGTGTCCTCATTGGTCCAAATAAGTCCATATGAATTAATTCTAAGGATCTACTGGTGCTAAGTACATGTTTTGATTTAAAAGATGTTTTGGTTTGCTTTCCCATTGTGCAGGGTTCACAGTTTTCAACTTGATCAAAAGACAAAGCAGGTAATCCACGAACAAGATCATATTTCACTAACTTTTTAATAGCATGTGAACTAGCATGTCCCAGCTTTTTATGCCATAGTTGTAAGGTATTTTCATTTGTAAGCAAGCATTTACCTACTACTGATTTCATAGAGTTTGGTTTAAGGATATAAAGATTTCCAACTCTATTTCCTTCATAAATGACATTTGTAGTGTTTTCTATCAATAATTTGCAGCATGTTTTGTTAAATAACACATCATAACCACTATCACATAGTTGACTTACACTTATTAAATTATGATGCAATCCATCAACAAGTAGAACATTTTTAATTTCGAGATTTGTTCCAACATTACCTATTCCAACAATTTTGCCCTTACCATTGTCTCCAAAGGTGACCGTTCCACTTTTCTTTTCTTCAAAAGTTTGAAATGCGTCCTTGTTCCCGGTCATATGTTTGGAGCAACCACTGTCAACTACCCATTCCTGCATTAGAATGTAGATTTTGGTACCCATGTGATGGTCTGATATGGTTAGAAACTTTTTAAGTGCTTATGTATATAAAAGTTCTGATACAGAGAACCAGTCGGTCGACAATTGTTCGACCGATATTTGTCTCGGTCGACAATTTGTCGATCGAGCAGGTTACTGTATCACAAGCAAAAACACAGAAAATTTCTCGGTTGACCAGTTTTCGACCGAAATAGGTGTTGTAAATTTTTGATTTGTTAAAGACATCCAGTCGGTCGACAATACTTCGACCGACCCATAGCTCGGTCGACAATACTTCGACCGACAGAGTTTCTGTTTCAGCAATGCAGAAAAAAATAATAACAATAAGCATAGCACCTTTTGTTGAGATAAGACAATATAAATACCAAAATTAAGCATTTGGTCATATCTCAACTTCATTCCATTCTTCTAAGTTTGGGGTTTTGGGATCCAAACTAAGTCAGACTCCTTAGTCTTGTAGGGGCATGAAAAACAATAATGTCCAAGACGTAAGAAGAAATGACAAGTAACAGAGTCAATTTCATTTCTCTTTCTAGTCATTGTGTTCTTGGGTACAAACATAGTTTGGGTCTTTTTGGGTTGGTTTTTCTTTGGAACATATCCCAAACCTTTTCTTCCATTGAAGACAGTACCATCTCTCAATATGTTATCAAGAATATCTTTTCTTCTTAACTTATAAAGTTCTCTTTGCAATGTAGCAATGTCATTCATCTTCTTATGTATATCTTTTCTTGCTTGGTCTAAATCAGAAAATAATGAATCCTTTTCTTTTACAATATTATCATAGTCCGAATGGTTGCACAAGATATGTTGAGTTTGATAATCTTGTATTTTAGCTAGCAAATCAGTCTTTTCTTTTGATAGAAGATCAACATTGGTTTCCAAATTGAGTAGCTTTCTAGTGCAATCATCTAAAGATGTTTTTAAAGATACATTTTCAAGATCAATGTTGTTCTTTTCATAAGAAAGTTCATCTAATTTGGCAATGAGCTCATTATTTGATTTTATAGCCTTCTTTAGTTTCTTCTTGGCATCAACATACTTATCATGAGTTTCTTGTAAACTAGTAATTAACTCTTCTTTAGGAAGATCAACTAGGCTTACCTCTTGAGAGTCTTCATTTTCTTCTCTTGCCATTAGACATTCCACCTCTTCTCCGCTTTCACTGTCACTTGACTCATCCTAGGCAGCTTTATAGGCTTTTTCTCCTTTCTTTTTATGTGAGCTTTTCTTTCCCTTCTTTGCTTTGGGACATTCATTTTTGAAATGCCCTTTCTTCCCACATTCAAAGCACCTGGGAGTAGAGGAACTAGAAATTTTGTTAGATTTAAACCTTTTGTACTTCTTACCGTTGACGATTAAGGCTTCTTCTTCTTCTTCACTTGACTCCTCACTTTCTTGTGTGACGACTTTTGAGGCTTTGAGAGCCACATCCTTCTTCTTCCCACTTTGGTGTTCACGTTCTCTTCTTTCTTCCTCTTCTAGATCTGCTTCATGAGCTTCTAAATTACCAATGAGTTGTTCCATTTTGAGGCGAGTGAGGTCGTTTGCTTCTGCAATGGCTGTCACCTTTGGCTTGTACTTTGGAGGAAGTGATCGAAGAATTTTTGACACCTGATCTTCCTCAAGGACAGGTTTTCTAAGGCACTTAAACCATTAACAATAGTAGAGAATTTTGAATACATTTCACTAATAGATTCATTTGGATCCATACGAAAATGTTCAAGCTTTGTTTTAAGCAGACTAATTTTGGAATTTTTGACTTGGGCTGTACCCTCATAAGTGATGGACAATCTATGCCAAATATCATACGCTGTATCACAATTTGATATTCTATTAAATTCTCCTACAGAAATAGAACAATATAAAATGCTTACAGCTTTTGCGTTCATTTGGGCCTGTTTTACCGTGTTTGCATCCCATTCCGCAAAGTCATTTTGAGGGAATTCATAAGGAGTAGATACCATTCTCCATAGATCCCAGTTGACGCCTTGGAAGTAGAACTGCATCCTTCTCTTCCAGTATTGGTAGTTTGTTCCATCGAATGCCGGAGGCCTAGCAACAAGAGTCCCTTCAATGTTGAGGTTGTTGAGCATTCCATCACCCATTTCTTCAAGACCTTGTTAGGGTTCCTTGAAGCCTTACTCTGATACCAAATGAAAACTACTAGAGGGGGGTGAATAGAGTTTTATAGATAATTTAACAATTATTGAACTCAAACAACCACAATGAAAATATTGGACAAGGAGACACAAGGTTTAGAGTGGTTCCAACTATAGCAAATACTATAGCCATCAATCCACTACCCGGTTGCTTACCCAACCAGGATTTGAAAAGAAATTTATTTTATTACCTCTCAAGGAATTTACATAAAATACAATCTCTTTTCCTAAACCCTTCAAGCAGCCTTCACCTAGAAGTAATCGCCAACCTTGAAGCAGCCTTCCCTTGAAGTAGATGCACCAACTCCCGTTGCACCAGCCTTCTGAAGTAGCTTCCCTTGCGATAGCCTTCTTGAAGTAGCTTGAAGTCCCCTTCTCCACCTGAGAAGTCAACCCTCTCCAATCCGCAGCCTCCAACCCTAGGAGTAGCAAGGAGAGTACAAAAGATAAAAAGGAACAAGAAAGAAAAAGGAAATTACAGCTTATCCTTTAAGCCCAAGGCTTGATATGCCTAGATCAAGCATATAGATCTCCTAGCCAAGTGTGTGAACTTGTGATTGCTGTGGATAGGAGAATCTAGCCTATAGGACACGAAATTGAGCTAAGGAGAATGTAGACTAATGATCACAGTGCTCAAATAGCTTGCAATAGATTGCTCAAGTATGCTCAAGTGTATTCTCAAGTGTAACAAGTGTATTCTAGTGTCCTATGGCTTGTCCTATTTATAGGAATGGCTTAAGTATGCTTAAGGACGTTCTAGACAACTTCTAGGGGCTTCTAAGTGCTTAACTAGTTGTTAGGTACAAAGTTGTTGCTTTAACAACGGCTAATTAATTTATTCTGCAGTTGCTGTCAGAGACCATCTCGGTCGACAAATGGTCGACCGAGACACCTACTCGGTCGAACTTTTGTCGACCGACAGGCTCTCTGGAACAAGTGATTTGCAACGTCTTTCTTCAACTGCCAACTAACTTGTCTGTTGTGTCTAACGGCTACTTTGGATCTTTCTCGGTCGAGAAGATTGTCGACCGAGAGTGTCTCGGTCGAGGAGTTTGTCGACCGAGAATGATCCTGTTTCAAGATTTCAATTTTGGCACTAATTATATGTGTGAGTGTGCAAAGGTGATCCTAATTAAATGGGATGACGTGTCTAACTATAGTGTTTGGCTAGGGAAAATCTAACGCTTGATTTACATGCAATTCTAAGTACTTGTACATTATATATTTATACAAGTTTTTACAACAATGATTACATTGCATGAAAATATAAACAGTTTAGCTTGGGGATTTTCCCTAGTTGCTTTGCCATCCATCTTAGTCCTGCACACTCAAGTAGCTCGTTAGATTAATAAGAATGAAATGTTTGTCATAATCAAAACAAAGGGATTTATAGATGTCCAATTAGCCAACAGTTATCACCCCCATCCTCTACTTCCCTAAGCAAACAATCCATCCTATGATGCTTGGCCACGTCTGCATCCTCTTACACTACTATTCTTCTATCTCTAGGAGCCATGTTGACTCTACCTCGATTGTTGG
This sequence comes from Alisma plantago-aquatica, assembly GCA_963693085.1. Lineage (NCBI taxonomy): Eukaryota > Viridiplantae > Streptophyta > Magnoliopsida > Alismatales > Alismataceae > Alisma > Alisma plantago-aquatica. The sequence goes on from OY856415.1 coordinate 239,591,229, forward strand.
GTCATTTCATCATCTCTCATTGGATATAATGGTTTGGTATGGACAACTTGTCTACACTTATAACATGTCCTATTCTCATACCAAGGCCAAGGTGGTCCTGTCACCGATGCTGACACGGCACTTTGAGCTCTTGCAAGCATAAAACTATGACCTCTGCCCTTACGTGGTGACCACTATATGAAAGTACTGAACCTCTATGGTGTTGGCGGTGTAGAAAACCTTGGCTTCTTAAAGCCTCCTAACAACTGCCCATGAGACAGTGCAAACCTCTTCTTGGTACTTGCCTCTCTCTTCTCCTTCATAGACCGCTCTATCCTCCAAAAAGACTCCACAAACGTAGGAAACCTCTCTCAATTCTCTAAAGTTGATGTCAGGGTAGACAACTCAACATTCAACCCCTTCTCAAAATGACAAATCCACTCATCCTCCATGGCAGTCATGTGAGGACAGAACCTCAACAACTCCATAAACCTTACTTCATACTCATTGATCATCATAAATTCTTATCAAATCCTCTCAAATTGGATAATCTTCTCATCAAGATGCGTTTGAGGAAAGTACAAATTAACTAACTCACATTAGAACTCCTCCCAACCAATCATGACACATGGCCTCTTCTCCTCCTCCATGGCCCACCAATGGCCAGCACTCCCCCTCAGGAGGTACACTGCATGCTTCACCTTATCCTCTTCTGGGATACTTAGGATTTTGAATTCTTTCTCTAGCTCGATAATCCATAGATCCGCATCCATCAGATCAGCCATCCCAACATACTCCACTACCCTCAAAAGTCTTCCCAATACTTGAAGATTCAGTATGGGGAACCGGTGCCCTAGGCTGAGTTTTAAGCATCCTATCGGCAATATGAGTCACAGTAGCCATAAACAGCCCAAAAAGATATTGAAAGGCAGGGTTCTCAACCATGGTTGGGTTAAACTGGGGGACTTCAGGCACCCTATCCTCTCGTTCTTGCTTCCTTGTACCACCACTTGGTGTAGCACACTACTCTCTGAAATATGTTTTTTGTGTTCTCCAGACATCTTTAAGATTTCTTCTTCTTTTGCATAAGCAAAAGTCACTATAAGATAGACTGGAGGACACTAGAATTGACACAAACCCTAGTCCTAGGTCCCTATAGACTTATTGAACCTAAAGCTCTGATACCAAATTGTATTGTGATGCCTCACGCCACACAAAAGCAAGATTACTTAAAACAAAACCGCAAAAGAAGATTAACGAATAGATTACTGGAAAACACTAAAAATTTAAACCATTTTCATAAAATTGTCAAGATAACAAGAACCTCTACATACATGTGCTTTCATGCCTCAAAGCACTTACTATGTGTGACATCAACCTATTACTAGGGAACCTATTCCAGAATATATATACATACATCCATTATAGTTGTATACAAAAAGGGGCACACAAGCCAAACACGTGTTGAAATCACATCCATAAAATGTCTAAAAAACATCCCCAAGGACCCTAGTTTATAGGGATGACTCTATGACTCTATCAATAAAAGACATCCACCGGCACTTCCAACCTTGTCAGGGACTACTCTCCTTGCTGCTACTCAACCTTAGTTGCACGATCTGTATCTCTTTGTGTATGTGTACTAAAAAGGATGTAGGAAACCCATGGGGTGAGATTCCAAATATCAACGGGAGATATAACTCTCCACCAACTCTATTATCATCATAGATAAGATAAACTAAGAAGCAGTAAAGTTACAACTATGTGAAGCATGTAATCATGATTAACAAGAAGACCAATTATTGATGAATTATGAAACATCTTAATATTTTAAAAGCAATATGAAGAACATGTATAATTCCTATCCACAATATTGTATAAAGGTCAATCAAGTCCTTATCTAATGTTTTAATATTTTGATCCGATCCAATTATACTACACGGGCAATTACACATTTTATTATGCCCTAAGGATTTGAGTCGTACCACCCAAATCCCACCGACCACTTGATAAATCAAAATTGGTGCCATACAAGGTCTAATGGAAGATCCAGAACCCTCACCACCTTGTGGTCAGTACATGGTAAAACACCACAGAGACATATTAGTCAACTGCAATAATGACATATCGTCAAACTCAGGGATTGGTTCATGCATGACCATCCACATATAATCATAACTAGCCCACCTTGGTACAGGTATGACGCTAGAAGAATAGGCTCACACATTGTCATTCTAATAAGAAGGAGTGGCTCATGGATGGCCATCCTTACCACAATGAGATCAACTCACACATAGTCGTCTCACACATTCTATAGTTAAGGATACAAGGAATTACTCGACTTGTACCCTGCATATTCAAAAATATGCGCTCTGAGTTAAATACATTTCACCATTCAAAAAATGTTGTACTACATGGATCTATGGCACATGGCAAGCTACAAAATTAGGTTTCACTAGAATAGTTAGATCATTTAATTATCTTTTAGCATCAATCAAGTTACAACGTACAACCTATAAACAAATTCTACATAAACAAGGGCATAACACATTACCAGGACATATTAGAGTATATAAGGTGTGATCTCATCACATTATCACTTGATGTTTTCCATTCACCATATTTCTAATCACGAGACAACATGTCATGGGTAACAACCCCTCATCTCATCATTGAGGAAAATCACCAACTCATATAAGGAAATCACCAATCATTAGGTCATAAGACCATTCACCTCCTCTTTCAAGGATGTCAACAACACTTATGCCTCACAAGGCCCATGTACACATATCATAAGCAACATAGCTCATACATGTCTATGCTTATCAATTGGTATCACCTGCATGGTTAGAGACTTGTAACAAGAAGAGAAATACATCATAATCATTACCATCTCTTAAGATCCAGGCCATTCACATTACATCATTATAAGGTATGTTATGAGATATAGAAACATAGATCTTATTATCATACACACAACCACCCCATAGCGTATTCATCTTATTATGTAACCATACATCAACATGACTGATGCAATGTAACCACCAACACAAGATATCAGTTAAGGCTAGTATGTAGGTGTATCAGTTTAGATCAGCTTGGGAGTGTATCGGTCTAGCACCACAGGTGTCGGGCAGCACACTAAGGGGGGTGCATCAGGAAACACCTATGGAGGGTGTGTCGGCCTATACCTCCCAAGGGTGTGACGACAACTCAAGCGTGTTGGGAAACACCATCTCTAGGTGTAACAGGCAACTGTAACGCCTAGGTGTGACATACAGTTCAAGGCATATCAGGCAACGCCAACCCAAAACATGACTAGCATCAACATGTCAGGCATCACCAAGGTATATCGGGTGTTAGGTTTAAGGTTAGTTGGGCTTCACAGTTTGAGATGTATCAGTCAACATCACCACGGGATGTGTCGACCTCTGCCTAAGTAGGGCGTCATGGTTAGCCCTTGAACAGATCAACCCCTTAAGGTACATCCATGGCCATGACGGCTAACTTCTGGCTACACATATCAGGCAGTAAGACATAATTAAAGTTATGACAGGCTAGCATCTTCTCAGATCAACAACGCATGATGGTTTGGTTTCATAACGATTTAATGACCAGAAGTCAAGACAAGCTAAACTTCATGACCATAACGACCTAAGCATGCACATGGAATGATGATCTAAGCATCACCAAAGCATGTCGACCTAAACCTCACCAAGTTGTGACAATCTGTCTCTTGGTGTAATGGTCTGTTGTACTCATGTTGTGATGAATACCCACCATAACATGTCAGCCTAGTCATCTTCAACCTTATCACACTTGTTTCAAGCAAGGCAAGAAAGTATCATGCATGGGCAGAAACTTAAGCAAGACTCCCTCTTCCAAACATATCTCAAAATCTCCACAAAGAAATACTATCATGCAAGAGATAACAAACCAGTGATGAAGAATGAGATATTATGGAAGGAGTGATAATAACAAAGAAGGTTTAGAGTTATATAACCCGCCTCAAAGATCACTACCAAGATCCAAGCTCCAAGCTCACGAGCCCAAGGTAGAAGAAGATCTTCCAAATTTTGTTACCACTACACCTCCCAAGAAGAAGATAATACTAAGGTTAAGGTGGTTTGAGGAGGAAAGAAAGATGACCAAGATCCAAGGCCGAGAAGAAGAAAGGAGAGAAAGAGATCTAGGAACCATGGCTTACCAAGGTAGAAGAAGGCAACACCACAAGCTTGGGACTCATACACCAAGCTCCAAGAGAGACTCATCTAGCTCCTTATCTTCTTAAGGTCATCCACCAGAGAAGAGAGAAAGTAAAGATGGCCAAAAGGATCCTCTTGCATGGAGAGAAAGGAATATATATACAAGAGGGATGAGAGAGAGATCATGGAAGAGGTGTTACCACCTAAGGTGACACTTGTCCACAAAGAAGGGCCACATGCAACACCATTCAAATGAGGTAATAAGATATAGGCAAGGTCTCTCCCACTTGGTCTCCTACCAAGGTCATGCCCGATACCACATCTCTACACACCCACAAACTAATAGGGTGCAACCCAAGACACCCTCAAACCGATAGGGTGACACCCAAGACACCCTCAAACTGATAGGGTGCAGCCCAAGACACCCACAAATCGATAGGGTGACACCCCAGACACCCACAAACCGATAGGGTGTAACTCAAGACACCCACAAACCAATACACAACCTTTCCAAGGCTCTCAAACCCAAGACAACACCTCTAGGTTGCAAGGCACACCTCATGTGTGTTCAAAGCACCACCAAGGTTATCACCACACAACCAAGGTTCAAACAAGGAGCCCATATGTCTCTTTCCTCTATTTGAGTCCAAGAGATATAAGGAACACTCCAGAGGTGGAAAACTTTCACATCAACCCTAATCCTGAATAAATTGCAATTTGCACCAAAACTTCACCACAAAACACAAGCATCATCCAAACAAGCTCAAACAAGAAACTCCAAGCTTCAACATGCCCTAACTACATCTGAGATGATTAGAGAAAGGTTCTAAGAAACATGCTTAAGAAAAAAAATAGTGTTATCCCAAAACATGGGTCAGGGTCCTTACAGTTCTAGTCTCCAAGCTAGAGGAATTCAGTGCACTACCTAGAGAGGTCAAGCTTTAGGATTTTGCAACCAATGTATACTTATATTCCATTATAAGACATACAAGATGACCTTCCTTTTTGGGACCAAGGATACCCAGCCTCCATTTTAAAGACTAAAAGGAGCCAATAAACTAGCCAAGGACTTACCTATCCTTTGAGCTGGAGTCTTCTACCTCTATAAGGTCTTACCCACTCTTGCAAGCAGCTGGACATCTTTGCCAAGGAGATCCCCTTCTTCCACTAAGTCTTTTGTCTTGAAGGATTTACCCACTCTACTCATAGATCTTCATCCTTGACCTTCTCCTTCACCTTGGAGAAATTTTTGCACCTTCTCCTTCACTTGAAGAAGCTTTCACACCTTCTCCTTCAATCAAAGAAGCTTTTCACCAACTTGATATTAAAGAAAGGGGTTGGGGAAAGGGAAGCTTTGAGAGATTTACAAGTCTACAATGGAGTATCTCTCTCACACATATCCTATCTCACTCATATGGACGTTTTGATTTGTAAACAAGAGAGAGAAAGGGGCTCAAGTGGACTAGATGCACTCCACTATATCTAGGAGCTTGAATAGCATGAAGGAGCAACCTTGGAATGAACTCCAAGAGGTCCTATTTATAGTTTGAGATGTCCACTAGTGTCTAGGATCATGTAGGAACAAATTCTAGTTGTTTGGGGTGTTGCAACAGATCTATTTTTGAAGTTTGCAACACTCCAACAGCTAGAGTCACTTTTTCTATACTTTCTGTATAGTGCAGTTGGTCGAGTCTCAATAAAGGTAACTGGACCAATTACACAATATGATGAAGCCAATTTGAAGCATCAGTTGAGTTTATTTGGATGAAAATCAACCAATCTCTTAAAATTAGTTTTGCTAGTGCATGGTGTTCATCGAGTTCTATGTATTGGGAACTTGATTGAACTTGGACATTCTCAAAATGCATCAAGGTAGTCGGTTGAGTTTGTCACCAGAGAAACTCGACTGAATAGGCAATCTATGATGTATTTTGGTAAATGTCATTAGAGTGATTAGTTATTCAAATTAAGTTCTCCTAGTTTTTTATCATCTTAGTTACAAGTCATAACATCAATACAAATGGTTACAAAAACCATCCTAAGAGTTTTAGGGTGTTTTCCACAAAAGTGCATTTACATTGCTTTTGCCTTGAACTTGATCAAGATAGGGCTTGATTGAATTTATCCTTTTCATGTTCCTAATACCTAAAATCAATCTCAATTAGACATATGAGATACATATGAATGGAATGGTTAAGTCATTATCAAAATATGGACAATATATAACTCTTAGGTCAATAACTTTAACCCTAAACTCTTTCAATAAGAACATCTTAATAAATGAACCTAATGTGAAATGTATACTTAACTCGAGTTTACTAAACCCAATACATACGATAAATATAGAGAGAATTAAACTATAAGACCTAAATCAAAGAAATGCATATTACTCTGAAACACATGTATGTAACCTATAAATATTTAGACATGTGTATCTGAAGATGGATATTTGAACTAAAACAAATACCTAACGAATCATATATCAGCTTAATAAGACTAAAACCCTAATATATCATTATATGATCAATATTATAATAAGAACAATATGAAATCTATACTAGGAATGTATACACTGGTTCACTTTAGTTTTCCTAACATACCCAACGTGTTCTTAGGGTGAAACCTTAACTTCATGGACCAAGTATATTCCTATTGAGTTAGCCACTAGTCTTGAACATCGAGTATATACATCCTTTGTTTTATTTTAGGCATTATTTGACTAAAACATACATTCTTTAATGAGGTGTCTCTTGAACTGATAATTCTCTTAGAAATTCAATTTCTTAGACATTAATAATTCTTGAAGTGATTCAATATATCCTTGTGGTTGTTGAACTACTTCCTTTATATGGGTTCATTTGACCCCACTTGCTATGATTGCCTTTTAAGAAGACCTGACTAAAATAATAGTCTTGCCACTCTATTTATGCATGTTGCATGTTTGAATGGAATGAATAGAATAGTGGTACTTATGTACAATCATACATATAAAGGGCGCGCATATTCCACTCGAGGTGTTTGTTTCCACCCTTATTTCTTTTAGCTCATGATCTTATGGTGTTATGGCCCTGCTTTAGGTATATTTAGCCTACATTGTTGTGCATGCAAATATTTATTATTTCAAATTATAATTGTGGTAAATTGTTATGGCAAGACACTTTTATTCTCATGCTTGTAATATGGAATTTTAATATGCCTCATTTATCTTGTTATAATTATCTTGAACTTTCCTAGTTGCATATAGCCTCCTTCTAATGGAAACATCTCTTATTGCACTATTAACCCAATACAATGCTCAAAGTGTGTATTATATGTACATACTCAACATCTGCTGACCCATACCTTGTTTCCAATATTTGGGTGATGTTCCCTTCCACCCAAGTGTAGGTTCATTAGATGACAAGGATGCACAAAGATTGTATACATGGTATTGGATCTAATGATAGCTTGGAATGACAAGGTTTTTGAGATTATCATCACCTCAATAGTCGAGATTACTCAAAACAATCATTGAATTATCACTAACCACAAACTCACTACAAATAAGGGTGAGTTAAGAACCAATTGCAATTTAATATTTCAAGCAGAAGTATTTTATAAACAATCCTTCAACATAGACCATCTCTATTTCACATATACCAAAAGATATTACATATTGCAACTTGTTCATATGTACATTCCATTTATATAAAAGCATGGCACATGCCAAAATCTATGTTTCGATATGCAAAACACAAAATATTCTCAAAGACCTGAGAGTACAAGGACGACAGATAGGACTTCTACTACAAAATTCTAACTAGTAGCATGTCCAACCTTTGACACTTACTATTCATTCTACTTCTCTGCACCTGCACCTACACCACAAACTCGACCTCCTCATTTACGACCACCTAAAAAGATTTAAACCCACAGAGTGAGACAAAACATCCCAGCGAGAGTCATAACTCTTCTCCAACTTCTATTATAAGCATTGGAATATAAAGGAATAGTAATTAGAGAAAGTATACTATTTGAGCATCTTAAGCAAATACAACTGAGTAGTAGAATATTTTATTATTTTAAAAGTAATATGAAGAACATGTATAACAGTTTATATCTCTTATCACATTATAATTCAAAAGATCAGTATAAAGCTAAGGCATGGGTTCTTCCAATGTGATTTGTATTTGATCCTAAGCAAAAATATTATATGGTTGTTAAATCAATTTTACACCCTGAGGATTTGAGTTGTACCAATCAAATCCAACTGACCACTACTAAGTCAAAATCAGTACCACACAAGATCAATGGAAGACCTAGACTCCATGATCATCACCAACACTACTTGGTCGGTTCAAGTCTGCAAAGTAGTGACATATAGTCATAATGCTAAAAGATAGCAACTTGTAGTCATAGCTACAGTCCTATAGAGCCAGAAACTAATAGTCAAGCTATGATCCTGTAAGCAATTAGTCTACCTTGGTACATGGCACATCACTAGAGAACTGGCTCATACTTGATCGTTCAATAAAAAAAATGTCACTATTCTAAAATTTAAGGACACAAAGAATTATATCACTTGCACCCCGCATATTCAACTATATGTGCTCTAAGTTTTCCTGTAGGAGTTAATAATTTCACCATACAGCTACATATTGATGTTGTAGATGGATCTATGGTACAACACAACTACATGATTAGGGTTTTAGTTGATTAGACATGCCAATTGGGTATCTTTTAATGCATTAATCAAGTTACAATGTATTAACCCTAAACAAATTGTATGAAAATAGAGAGAGATTGCATATCAAACGTATTAAGTGAAAACTTGTCTCAACCTCACACGGCACATGTATTAGCCTTTTTCAATATTAATATTAACAACACAATACTATGGACTATCAATCTCTCATTTTTACACAAAGCACTTTTTGGATCATTAAACCAATTCATATGACACTGCATATTCAATATGAAAAAAGAGCCTTAGCATTACTCATAATTACTTCTTTGTATTGTATAGAGATTACCATATCATTCACTTAGATATGCCATTCATATCACCTGCAAGTTAATGTTGCACAAGTAGGAGAGAGAAAATACTATCCATGAATAACAATTCTTAAAATATAGTGAAAACACTCATCTTAATATCATCACATTAGGGTTAGGGTTTATATGTACTTGATTAGGGTTTAGTAGCATCATACCACTTCTCATCCTAATTTTGTTACTTCCATTTTTGTTGGAAAAACAAGTGTCATTGTTAATGGTTAGCCATTTATACTCTCATCCCTTATCAAATAAACTTTTACTCTAAGTCTTGATCATGTTCATACTTACTTGTGTTTACCTTAACAACCTTTAATACATGAGTGTTGACCATCCTTGACACGTCAATGACAACCTGTTTAGCAAAGGGCTGTCACAACCTAACCATATATTGTATGTGTTGCGACCGAAACACAACCCATGTGTTACAACTGTAACACATCCTAAGGTTTGGTCCTATCATTACACCTAGTTACAACTGGAACATAACCAAAACATAATGTCATGATCGCTACATGAGAAGACACCATCATGGTGTTATGACCGCGACACCATGTCTATGAAACACTACGTCATGACCACAACAAAGTGTGTCACGACTGTTGATTTCTAGGTGCGTTGGGACCATAAAGCATGGTGTCAAGATGAAGTCATACAACATGTCATATCTTCTTTACAAACAATGTGTTATAACCCAACATAAACATGTCGTGACTGCAACTAATATAACCTCAGGCTGATACAACCTTCACACCAACTAACAAGTGTAACCACCATCAATATTTAGTCATCTTGGTCACAACTTCAGTCAACAACAAAATCTAATGTTGCGTCGTGACCCCACCTATAGGCAGCGACTAATCTAAGGTTAAGGTGTGTGATGTGACCAAAACCACCCTACCAAAGGGTGTCAACCACAAAACAAGTCTAGGGGCTGGTCTCGACCACCTGCAACACCCATAACAGATCAGAACTATCATCAAAATAGGTGATCAAACTAGAACACCAAGTGTTACAGGGTGAGCATCACCATATTCTTGAGTGTTCAAGGAACCCTAACCATAATGATGAAGTTTAGAAAAGAGAGATGTTTTAAAGGGGGGGAATCAAGATCCTAATACACATATAATTAGATAAAACCTTTTCAATTTAATTCAATTAGGAAAAATTCATTAAACAAGTAGTAAGATCAAATTTAAAGATGCATATAATAAAGATAGGAGAAGTTATAAAACTTGTCTAATTTTTGGGTGAAGAACAACCTCCCAAGACTCAAGCTTTTAAGACCTTCAACCGAACTCCAACACTTTGCACAAGGGAAATACCTCTAAGAAGAAGAAAATCCATGATCAGAAGGAGGTTCAGAGAAAGGAAAATAGATCTTGGCTGAACCAAAAAGAAAGGATTATCTTTCACTTGAGTTTTCCATGATATCCCTAGCTTATGATCTTTGTAAGAAAGAGATCTTCAAGAAGAACTACCATGGATGATCCACGGCCGAAGAGGAAGAAGAATATGAAGAGTCTTAGAAGAAAACATGATCTTAGAAGGAATGATTACTTACCAAGAGACGATCCTCCAAGATTCACCACCAAAAGCTAACTCTGGCACTAGATCTTCAATCATTCACCAAAGATCGCCCACCCAAAGATCAAGTTATGCTTTTTCTTGTTCCTGAAGCTCCAAAGGCGGTCTCAAGGAAGAATATGAAGTTGTGGGCTGAAATAGATTGCTTGGTTGTGAAGAGGATGGTTTATATACCTAAAAGGAGGTGAGAAGTAAAGATCTTTGAGGTGTCAACACCATAGCTTACCAAGGACACATGCCCTCCAAGGATATAATTTTTCCTCAACTCACAAGCAAATATCCATGGTCATTTTTATCCAACAACTATGTATCTACCTACTAGGTCAACTGTCCTCTTATTGTAGTCGCAACACTATCTTCATCAACTTGTCTTGAGTCGAGACACTTTTAAGGTGAAAACCCTAGGTCACATGTGCATTGTCAAGTTACTAAAGAACAAGGTGTTTCGACCTACCCCTAACAATATTGTTGCAGTCACTACCATGAATCCAAGCATGTGTCTAGGTCATGACCCTCACCGTAGGTGGTGTAGAAGCTACAAACTCAGCTACATCATGTTTCAATCATGGCCACCAATAGAGATCTTTCATATTTTGATACATATTGGTGCCTCATGGATGCATATCATACATAGAGGAGTGAGCTTCCTTTAGAAATAAAATTCTCAAATTAATTTTATCTGGAATGATTGACCGAACATGATAACACACTATCCCATCATTACATTCATGGAATCCATCACACTTCTCACTGCCCAACTCTTCCCGAATTTGTCATGTCACAATATCATTCTATTGTGCATCTTTAGTCTGTTGATTCAATGTCAGCTTTACTTGTAATTGTGCCAACAAACCTACTAACATGGACACTTCCAACTGTACATTCATTTGTCGTAAGGAGACCAACAAGTCTCTCTTATGGAACACCAAAGAACTCAATTGTTCTTTATTAGAGGGTGATGATGTAGAAGATTTTCTACTTAAGACATCTACCACTACATTTGCTTTTCCTAAATGGTAATCTATTATGCAATCATAGTCTTTAATCAGCTCCATACTACGTCATTGTTGCATGTTCAATCCCTTCTTGTAAAAGATATATTGTAGGTTCTTGTGGTCGGTGAAGATCTGACACTTCTCTCCATACAAGTAGTGTCTCCATGTCTTCAAAGCATGGACCACGGCTTCTAACTCTAGATCATGTGTCAGATAATTCTCATTATGTTTCTTAAGCTTTCATGAATAAAAACAAATCACATTCTTATCTTGCATCATCACACAACCCAGACCATTTTTAGATTGATCACAAAAGACAATGTAAGCTTTTCCTTGTTCTGGCAGCACTAACACTAGTGCACTTATAAGGCCCCTAAACTTGCTTAGTGAGTTGAACAAGCTTAATTATCATAATTGAATTCTTATAACCCTAATATAACCTTGTGATATGCTTTGAAATCATAATACAAACTTAAGTTTCAAATTTGGTCCAATTTGGACACTGTTTGAACAAGTTATGCAATTTTATGCACATTTTGGACTTTTATGCAATTTACCCAATTGAGGGGTTTTCTTTGCAATTCATCACTTTCATTATGTTCCTTGAATATTATATCATCATTATTGATCTTGGTTATCCATGGGTCACCTATTTAAATGTTGGTTTGAAGGTATTTTCATCAAGGGTATTTTAGGGTTTACCCCTTCATGGATGAGCTACCTTTAGTAGCTATCAACTAAGGAATTATGTGATTGGCTTAGAAATTCGACAAAGGAAATCTAAGATGGTCTATAAAGATAATGGGGGAGCTGCTTTTGTGTGTTCTTGTATATTCTTAATAATTTAAAGCCATGGACACTTGGATAGATACTAGGACTTCAACTTTTTCTTTTTGATTTATCTTAAAGTGTCATATACTTATCCCCAAGCACCAAAATGAGCCATTTTCTCTCCACCACCTCCCTCCTTCTACCTCGTTCTCCCTCTGTTCAGCTGCGAATTTTTCTACCCAAGGAAGAAGAAAGTGGGGAACTTCGTGGAGAAAGGCTCTAAGGTTGAAATTGACTTCATTTTAGGGTTGAAAAAGCTTCCTTCTAGTGATCTTGACCTAAAAGTGTAAGAATTCCCTTCTTTCCTCCATCTATTTCTTCGTTATCCTTCCTCCTAGATTTAACCAGGTCGGAACCTTTCAATTACATGGTAGAAATTGCTCTAAAGCTCTAAAACCCTACCTTTCTTGCTCCTTATGCTTAGGGTTTGCTCATTTGATGAACAAAGGTGCTACATGGATGAATTCATAGCTTATTCTTGGATTTTCTACCTGACTTCTTGAGATTTATTTCTTTTTGGGTTTCATCTTATCATTATATCAAGTTTTATAACTTTCTCCACATTTATTGCTGACCATAAGCTTTCTAAATCATGTTCTTGCTTGAAAATAATGATCCATGCACTAAAAAGCTATGCTTGACTTGGATTTCGATTTTTATAATGGTCCCTATTCTGATTTCAGTTATATATGAACCTGTGATCATGTGTATGTTATTCCTAAGGTACAATATGACTTGGATCAGGTTGGTTTGACAACCTATGGTGCTAAGCACCTATCAACCAATGGTCAATTTTAGGGTTTTAAGCTGATTTCTTCTACAAACCATGACCCGATGATGGTACCATTGCAACAACACTATGGTGTTGTATTCATAACAACTGATGGTCGTGACCAAGGGTGTCAAATGATGGTGACAACCTATGTTCACCCCCCTTAGGTCAGGTTTTGGATCAATTAGAAGTTTAATGATCAACCATTAAGTACCCTACTGATGTTATCAATCGATGTTGACATTAGCTTAATATTTGATGTTGATTAATGAATTAGTGTTAATCTAACAACCTATGGTGACTTAATGGTCACTAATGATGGTTTATCAGGTCTCTACAACCTATGGTGAGTTAACCATTATAGTTGTAGAACCAATTAAGCCTTAGGCCAATGGTTTCTTGAGTCACTTGATGCAATGGTCAGACCTATACTATAATTGATGGTTTTAACATGTGAACTTGACCCAATGGTTGAGATCTACTATTTATTCCTCCATTAAGGTGGAATGATGGATAATGTAATATGTTGGTCCTAATAATGTGATTTAGATGGTTTCCTTTATATGATCAACTTAAGGAGCTTAATTGTTGACAATGGATGGCTTGTTTTTAACTGAACACACTACTAAAAAAATAAGAATTAACTACATATAGTTTAATTATATTTGTATTATATGTAGTGAAAAAACGTTTTCCTTATATTTTATTAAAAGTGTAACAAAAATATGTAGCCATTTTTCCAGCTGAAAATTTGCATCCCGCGTTTCACACTCAAATCTCCCTCCACTGACACTGCTTTGTGTTTGGTATTGCTTCCTTCCTCTGAAAAATTGTGGCTCTCTACCTTTCCCAGCCTCAGAGATCGAATCAACCATCTTGTCTTGCTCCTCCTCTCCTTCATCTGCCTCCCCATCCTCCTCTGTTGCATCTTCCTCTTCAGCATGCATATCCACTTACTTATGCATAAACCCTTCCTCATCTACCCCCATCACGATATCCTGATCCTTTATAGTGCCGCCACAATCACCTGCCACCACAATCGTCTATACAAAGAATTACGGAGGCTCCATATGACACAATATCCCTCACCCAATTATCAAGAAATTTCGTTCGGGGACGGTAATGGTGACTCTGAGTCTGTCTCTTGGGGGCCGACGATAGAGTCTTGCCATGTTTTGACGCCGCCCAATTCCTCCTCTTTGACTTCTCATTAGTTCACACATTGGGGCTCTGAAGAACACTGCTCGTGCATTGCCGGGGTGGTGATGATGGCCTATTAGCTGTATTGTCATCATCCGTGGCATACACCATCACTCCGCCTTTTCTTGGTCCAACTTCGTACGACCCTCCTACACAGACCTCACCTAACTTATCAGAAATAATCCTTTCCCAGTTCGGTATAATTCAACTTGTATAGTAGTATCACGTTCAGTAAACAATGAAGCAGATTCAATTTCTGAATTGCACTATGTGAGAGTCTCGCGATGGCACACTATGATTGTTTATCTGAACACAATTTTTTGGAGTCATACGTTGTGGAACACTGCCTCACTGTATGGATGATACAACGAGGCTGCTAGCACTATAAGTAACATTCCAGTGCCACAGTTTCTCCTTTGAATATTTGAACATGTATTTCAGATATATTTGGCATGCTTGGGGATCTATAACTGGTTTTCACTTGTTGAATATAATATTGCTACCACCACTCCACTTTCTAATTTTCTTGGAGTACTAAACTCGATAGAGGAAAATTGAAATGGCATGTGGCCAAAAACATTATACTTGGTAGTACATCCTGGCCTAAGGTAATGTCACTACGGTAGTGGTAGTGTTACACATAATATCATGTATTTGAATGACAATTAACTAAAGATTGTTTTTCATAGCATGTAGGTTGACACTTTTGATCTTTATTTATTCTTCTGCACTGCATCACTTTTAAGTGCTTAGAGTGTGTTGACTGGAGTTACTGACATGTTCATTTGTTTCATAAATTCTCTCTTTAGAACTAACATTGAGTGAGTACTTCTCACCTTGATCTTCTGCACAAAGGTTAAGAAGTTGTGCTTTATTTTAATATGGAGAAATAAACCATAATAACATGGGTTTGGGATATTCAGGTTGACTGATCTTTACTAGGAATTAGTTCAGCATTAGGTTCAGAATTTTTATTTCTGTAATATTCATTAGGTTGACTGATCTTTTATAACATGGGTTTGGGATATTCAGGTTGACAGATCTTTACTAGGAATTAGTGCAGCTGCAGACTGTCTGATCTTTACTACTAAATTTCTATTCTTCCTTCTTTCTTTGTAAATTCATTTTTATCTGATTGTCTTCTTTTAGATGTCATTGTCTTCTACTACTGAGAAATGTCGTGTGATTAGCATGATCTGCAGTAAATGTAGACCATGTCATTGCCCTACAAGTGACTGTAAGATTAATTTCTTGAGTCTTCTTCAAGCATCTACCTGCAAATTCGTTTCTACTTAAGTCTTTATGGAATGTCCATTAAAAGAAAATAGTTAATAGAGCATTGAAGTTTCTGAGAATACATAACAGTAATGGAAGCTTTGTGGAGATTATGGCTACAAATCCCCCCCAAGATGCATTCCATAGTAGATGATCTTTCAGAGGGTTGCTTCTAAATTTCTTCTCAATCCCACCTCAGGTACGAATAGCAAGCATGTATGCATATAAAAAATGTAAGGTCAGAGAATTTTGACCAGAGCTGCAGTAGAAGAAACATCATGGCTATTACTCAACCAGAGGCTTATCTTCCTTAGAGGAGTAAGAAGTAGAGTTGGTATATTGTGAACAAGGTAAGCATAACCCCTTAATATGCTCAATCACATGTTAGAAACATCTTAGCTTCTATCTATTGAAAGCTTCTCCACATAATTTTTATATAGGCATGTTAGTTTTTCTGATTATATTTAAATGGTCATTCTATTTTCTGAAGAAAGGGACAATGAATCACATGCTCAGTTTAAATGTGCAGTAAAATGAAATGCAACCTGCTAAAACTAATCACTCATTTCTTTTTGATACTTTAGATAATTTCCCTTCTCTATTTTGGACCGTAAGCGCCAGTCTAAATCAGAAGTAAAAAACTATACCAATGACAATACTTCGGATCCAATTCTATATATCACTTGCAATGCGTTCCCATTATAGCAAACTTCTACTCTGTTCTGTACATTGGACAAGATAGTTATTTGCATTTCATTGTTAGTAATGTGTTGCTTTAACAATTAGAGGGCAGCAACCATATCAAGGGGATGGGGCTGATCCCTGCTGAATATTAACTAATTTTTTCATTCTCATGATGCTAAGCAAAGGATGACAAAGTTTGAAATTTCATTTATGTTCAGTTTTTATGCTATTTACTGTAATAGTTCTTTAAAACTATATGAGTATTTGTTGATTTCTATAGATGTATGTCAGTTTCTGAAAAATAGGCCTCTAAAATCTCTGTAAACTTGTATGATGTTGGAGTAGCTACTCCTATAAGTTGAAAGAAAGATGGATGCTTCATTGATCAAAAGGCACTTGAAATCCATAATAGACAGGTAGTTGTTCAGGTAATGCCTCATTCCTCATGCCTCATCTCCAACTTTATTTTTGCTCCAGACCAGTAGATGTTGTTTGATATATTTAAGCTTTTACATTGAAGAGCATTCCTTGGTTTTCTCCAAACAAGAGGAAATAATTTTAGTCAATCCCTGTTGGGTGGTCCATGGATTCACAAAGAAGAATGGGCTCTCTTCATGTCTACTTCGACATCAAGATGGTTAACCATAATTTTGTAATCACTTCCATATGAATCCTTGATAAGCATCCAACACTTTTGGAAAGTGTCCACAAACGTGACAGGATCTTGCTTTTAGTATGATGTCCTCCTCACTCCATTTAGTTCAAACAAATAATTTGATCCCTTGTCTTCCCCTTTATATGAATATCTATGCAATCATTTTTTGAGGACTTGTAGTTTGTGTAGCTTTACTTTGAGCTTCTTAGATATTACTGATTCTTAGTCTGCTATCTTGTTCTCAATTGTCATTTGGTTGCTAGTAAGTATATGGCAGGATTTACACTAGAAATAGAGGAGTAAAGTTCTAGATCCAAAGCCATAAACCATGGCAGTAAATTCAAGAAGGCATGAAACAGTCCTAATGCAAGCCATAGCAGCAAAGTCAGACACATATCCACCATGCCACATTCCAAAAAGTATAGAACATGGAACCATAGGGAACAAGGCGAATGTAGAGAACCAAGTACAAGTGGAAGTCCCCTCCTATGATTTTTTCTTTATTTTCTTAGTTGGTTGATGGAGCATGCAGGAGGGTTTTTCCTTCAAAGTTTCTTAGGGATTTCCCTAGATGTTTGTATTGCCTCACAAGGTTTTCTCTGGACAAAGTTATCCTATGAGAAGGACACATCATCGTAGTTATTTCACAACACAGAATAGATATCTCAAGTTCAAATGGAGCTAGTCAAATTGTAAACATCGACTTCTTAGATGGCCTCACTCTTGATGTCAGGAGTAACAAGGTAAATTAGATTTGAATAATTTATCTTTATGTTTCAGTCAAAAACTACTCTATCATGGAAATTTTATGCTCCATGGAAATTGCATTATTCTGGATTAGTTGCCTTTTCTTCTCTAACAAAGCTAGCCATTTATTATATATTTCTGTTATAATTATTTTATCTCTTTAGAATGATTTATTGTATGTTCTGGTTGATGATTTTTATTTTATAAAAGAAAAGAGAAGTATGTACCAAGAATCTAAAAATATCAAAAACTAATAATTTCCAAATGCCAACCTTTGGTCCAATAGAAGACACCATTAATTCTGAAGGCCATGATCACGTTGAGTTGGATTACATATGCCAGATTAGTAAATATCTATGTAAACTAATTTTTTATTATCTATTGGGGTTTCTATATCATGTCTGAATTCCTATATCTGGTGATGTTGTACTTTGTCCTAGCAATGATACCAATAGCTATATGTTTCCTCCCATTTTAGTAGCCAAATGCAAATGTAGTTTAACAACAACTACTCAGATGGTGTTGGTCATGCTATCAACATAAGCAAAGCACAAAGAGGATGAGGCATATTATGGTTGAGACGAAGTAGATGCCTAGAGGTCAATGCTTGTTGCCATCTCACAAACAATAGAGAAGTCAGAGGGGGCAGTAGATGTTGGAGTAAAGTTTTTGACTGATTTATCTTCATTTGACAATTTGATGCTCAAAGGAGCCTTGTGGTAATTGATTTATCTTGATCTGCATCCTACATTAGTTCACAAAAATATCAATATCACGCTGCATATGTAGGTGGTACTAATGTTGACGATGCTCATCTCTTCTCTTACAAGTTTGCCTTTGTTCAACATATACAAGAATGAAAACCCTACCCTAGTTAGAGGGTTTTCAGATCTTGTCACAGGTTATATTCATTTTTAGGTCAATTGAATGGGATGTTGGTGAATTATCTTGCTCATGGAAGTTGTATACCTTGATTGGTGAGTATAGTTAGTGGCATGGTTACAAATTAATGCCATCACTCTTTAGTGTGCTTTTAAGTAAACCAGGAATTTTATGTTTGGATAAATCTCTATATTGGAGTAGTTTGATGCTTCCTCTATTGCTATTACACGTACCATAACATAATCAAAATATGTCTTATGGAAAATTCTGTAGTAGTTCCATGGAAAATTCACTGTTACATAATTTGATATATGTCCTGCTGAAGATGATGACAGGGTGTGGGTATCTCTATTCTAATTTTCTTAAACTCTCAATGTAGGTATGCACAGAAAACATAAATATAACTCTTACGCTCTATAGTATTAGTTTTTCCAATAGTGATGATGTTGCAACTCTTATTTCTAGGTGCCAACTTTTGTAAAAGTTAGATCTGGCACATTGCACTGATTTCTCAAGTCTAAAAATTCATGCCCTCGAAGTCCAAATTTTAAAACTATGTGGATCATAGATAAAGTTATGATTGAATATGCACCACTTATGTCAGGCCTATATATTCTTTTTTCTTGTGGAGATGAAGCTTCACATGACATTGATGGCAAAGAGTTAAACAACATATCTGCTTTCCTTAGAACAATACCTCAGATAATGATGTTATAGATGCGCGATGACTTCCTAGAGGTATTTTCTTCTATGTAACTTTGGGTTTACTTATATATGAATTTGATTCTATTTACTGTCTATGTAATCTAGGGTACATGGATCATATCTGAATCTTGAGGTACCATCAAAACAATCTTGAGGATGGTATATAAAGAAGCTGGGCTCTCTACCTCAATCTGAGACTCATTACAAGTAGCATGGATCTCTTGTGATGCATCTATGGAAGAGCTATGGCAGCAGCTGACTGGGGAGTAAGATTTGTTTGCTGAGATAGTTGTTACGACTCTCAGTGGCTGTGGCGGTGATATTTATGCTATTTGCTCTGATTATGCATCAAATTCTAAATTTGGAAGCCCTTCATAACGTTTTTTGTTTGATGCAGTTGTAATTGATGAAGCAGCTCAGGTACACTTCCTTTCTATTTTCCTCATTGCATTGACTTATATCTTGGCATCAGTCCATCAAGTATCTTAATTTTCAATGGCCATACTTCGCAGGCTCTTGAGCCAGCAACACTGATACCTCTTTAACTTCTGAAGTCATATGGAACAAAATGCATTATGGTAGGTTGTTTCTAATATCTAAATCACGATCACTGATGTATATTCCTTCCTTTCACTTGTCAGATCAGTCAAAATTATCATTTTTCATATCTAAATTATATTTTAGTAAACTATGAGATATATATCTTACAAGGTTCTTGGAAAACCTGACTTATCTAGGTTATCACAGCCTATGCAAAGAGCACTTGAATCTTGATTCAACTATAGTCAGCTACAACCTATTAGTGGTGCTATTAGAAATAAAACACCTAACAAAGCATTTGACCTGGCACTCATTCAAGGCCCACCAGGTGCTGTTAAATACTAAATCTTCAATTTACTTCATTGTAGTTTCTTTCAGGTTATATGCTGAGTGTTTCCATCTGATTGCAGGCACTGGGAAAACCAGTACTATTGTTGCTATTGTGAGTGCATTGCTTTCCTTAGGCTTTTTTGGCAGCATATCTGATTCAAAGGTACAACATAAAACTTCAAGCTCTGATGGTACCGCATTTTCTCAGTATAAAGCTCGAGTTTTCCAAGCTGCTGCAATTGCAAGAGCTTGGTAAGATGTTGCAGTTGCTAAATAGATGACATATGATAAGCTAGGAGTTGACTCTAGCTCTAGTAATGCTTCAAGAGGAAAGATTCTTACCTGTGCACAGTCAAATGCTGTTGTAGATGAACTAGTATCCAGAGTTAATAATGGTCTTTATGGGAAATATGGGAAAATGTACAAACCTTTCCTCGTGAGGGTTGGAAATGTGAAAATAGTGCATCCCAGTTTACTTCCATTTTTCATTGATACTCTAGTTGAACAACGGTTGGTGGGAAATAAGAATGAAACTGATATGGAAAGAAATAAGGATGTGGATGCTTTTGTTTCACAACAAGCCAAACTTGAAAGAATTGTGGACAACATTCGAGTGTATGAAGCCTTACGTTCTAAGCAAAGAGATCAGGAGACTGAAACAAAGGATAATCCTGGACAAAAGTTGTCGGGAGCCGATGATGTGAAGGAACTGTCAAATGAAGAAATAGGTTATAAGATGAGATTCATAGGGTTGTTAAACTCACTTTGAATTAGGTGGAGGAACTAAGGGAGATGAGCCCTCTTTATATTGTGCTTTGTAGTCTGCAGTGGATAGATGTAGTCAGAAGAAGATATTGTATACATGTATCTTTTTTCCATGCATATTGTAAAACAGGGGCCAGGTTAATGTCCTCCCCATGTGCACTCATTGTTTAAATATAAATAAAAGTATCATTGGTGACATTGTAAGCACAACTCGATCTTGATTAACATTCATCTGTTTTCTTATTGAAAACCACTCTATATTGGCAAGCGAATGACTGGTTACATAATGTCTCTCACTACATATGTATGTATAGTACATGGTGTCTTTCACTACACACTAGCTATAATTACATGTGTAGCAAGTGCTAATTTTTGCTATACATGAACTACAAATACAAATTGTAACCAATGTCATCCCTCCCTACATATCATAGGTACAAATTGAATTGTAGTCATACATTTGGCTACAATTGAAACTACATGTTTATGTGTAAGGACATTTTTACCTACAATTAGGGTTACATATGAATTTGTAGCGAGAGGAATAACTACAACTTAAAAAAATTTAGCCTAAATAATTAGCTACACGGGTATTAGCTATATATTATAAATGTAAGGATAAATGTAGCCAAAGCTTTTAGCTACAAATTTTGGGGTTTTTGCTACAATTTTTTTTTTGTAGTTAAAGACCATATTTTTCATAGTGACAGTCGATTATGGGTTTTACCCTACTCTCAATGGAACTTTTTGTATTGACTATCAAGGGATGTATAGGGTTAGATGGTGACTCTTTCTAGAGAACAAATCAAGGACTTTATAGGTGTTTTATCCAAGGTGTTTACTTATGTAAACAACCAATAGTCTTACCTTTTAAACATCTAATGGTTCTGGGTGACATTGTGGTATGGCGATATGGGTTGAATGATGATGGAACAAATGGAGGGTTACCCTTAATAAGTTAGTCTTACCTATTCACTCATATGAATAGAATGTATGATAACCATATTGTGTTGATATGTAACCCTAATTAGGTATATCTTATTATACCTAGCTTTAATATAACTAAATGATGGTAATTGGGTATGAATAGTCCTTGAATGACTAATACAATCATGTAGTACTCTATTATTTTTGAAACCATAGTATGCTATAAATTGATGGATACACCTTGATTTATGTGTGGATTCATACTTGAGAATAGTATGGAATGTGATGGTGATGCTTCACCTTATGCATCCATGATACAATGGGGATGTCATGAGTTAGGGTTTGGATATAAGTGTTGATTAGTAACATTGATATAATTTATCATGTTGAACCTAACTCTAATGCAAATAGATAAAGACGAGTATTCATTTTTAACATTCTTATATGATGGAATGATGGTGGAATAACCTCCTTAATATGATCATAACATTAATGTGTTAATTGGTGGTTATCGTAGCCACATGGCTGATACTTTCTTATGCTAAACATATGCATTATGTATATGATGAGTGTTAATCATATCTAGATTCCCTACATGTTGATGTAATAAAGGAATGTTCTTAATGTTAATATAACCCTGCTATGATTTTTTATGAATATCTCCTAGCTCATTAATGCAAGATTGTGTTGATCTGGTGTATCATATGTAAGTGATGTTGTTGAGCCTTGTTATAAGGCATGGAAAGATAATGATGATCTTGCACGGAATAGTATGATGGTCTTAATGACCTTTGGGCATGGTTAAGCCCTGAATGAGGTGTAATCCTCTTATGTTGATAAGGGTTGATACCCTGTGATATTGTGAAAAGGATTTATATCTTGTGATAATATGATGACTACCTAGTGTAGTCTCATGAATGGCAAGTGAATAGTACCATGTGATGATGAGATGAGAAATTATGTTTCATACGTTTTATATCTTTTCAAGTTTTAATATTTATATGCTTGCAAGAAGTGAATTAGGGTTTGTATGTCCACTTGTTTGATGTAGCCTTAATTCACCCAATTGCATAACTAATCAAGTGCAACTCTAATCATGTAGTGCCCTGTGCCGTAGAACGATTTTCAGTGTCAAAACTTACTGGATGGTGAAATGAGTATTCTTAAGGGAAACTTGAAGCGCATACTATTGAGTATGTGGGGGTGGCAGGTTGAGGATATATCCTTGTCATCCACAATGCAGATGGTGAAGGTTGGCTATGGTCAAGCCTCATACGTCTGATGTGAATGAGAACGGCTATGGTCGTATCTCGGTGATTATAACATGATGTGATTAGAGGACAATTGTGGTTGTACCTCAGTGATTGGGTTTGAATACCCTAGTTTCTAGTGTTGTGACTTGTACCAAGGTTGGACTTGTGGTTATCAGCTTGACTATATGTCGTTGTGGTGGCAACTTTGACTGATATGTCACTGCCTTTTTACTCGTACTCACCGAGGGGAAGAGATCTTAGGATATCGGAACTCCTATATCTTGTACAGAACTGAATAGCCCTTTGCAGGGGTCATTTGGACTTTGAATGGTATGATTCAAATTCTCTAGGGAATAATAAAAGATGTAATACATCCGTATAGCATATCAGTTTAGGGTTATACACGACACTTCACATTGGATGATAACCCTTGTTTGTTACCTTTACATAAAGATGAGGCTTAATGCAATTTAGAGATAGTAAATATACTTATGTTGTGGATATGCTTGGATTGTAGATGCATACATATGGTAGACATGCTTATGTTGATAACTATACTGCTACTGTTGATTATAATCATGATGCTACATATCTCATGTTGTTAGTTATGTTTAGCATGCTAGCCATGCCTTTGTAACTAGAGATGCATATACTACTAATCATGCTTATCCAGGTAGTTGTTCTTATGTTGTTAGCTCTTCTTATGATGTTGATATGTTCAACCAATTATACATACTCATGTTGTTAGCTATGCTATGTTACTAGACTTGCTCATGATGCTAGAACCGCATATGCTACTGAATTGCTTGTATTGTCAATAAGATAAAGGATTATAGTCTGGATAATGATGATAGTTATTATATGCTCCTTTATGTATTTTGTTAATCATCAGTACTGTTGATCTTATTTGTTATATCTTATTAAAGTGCTTAACTATTTAATTACTTTAAAATGCTGTAATCAATAAATGTTGTTGGAAGTTATATCTCTTGCTGGGACATGGGTCTCACCCTTGTGGTTCGCCACATTTTTTTAGGTAATCAGAAGTGAAAAAAACAAGCATGTGGTAGCAAAGAGGAGCTATAGTAATGAATCTTTGATAAAGTTGATTAGATGTCTAGTTTGTCCTAGAGTCATCCATGTACTATCAGGTCCAGACAGGAAAAGTTTGTATATGGTGTTTCATATGAATCGGGATTTTATTAGCATGTTAATGCTTGTTTGTGTGGCATATACGAATATTGTTCTCATGTGTATATATGTTGTGGCTAAGGTGATAGATCAATTTGTATCAAATTCTTGTCATAGTATGGATATAAGAACGATTTTGGGATCTTATGCAAATTTTTATGAGTGGGTGCTGATGCTGAAATCGTTTTAATTTACCCATATTTTTGGGTATGTGATTAATTAGTGATTGATTGTGTTTTTCATGTTTTGAGTAATCTCATTTAGTGTAACGAGTTATCATAGCACTGGTCAATCTCTCCTTCAGATTCATAAAAGAACATTGACATCTATCATCCCAAACAAATGGTACATCTTTTCGGGTAAGCTTTGTTAGGGGTAAAGTGGCTACACTGAAGTTCTTTATGAACTTTCTGTAATATCCTACCAATCCTAGAAAACTACAACCCTCTATAGGTATCTTTGGATGATCCCATTCCAATATTGACTCTACTTTCTTTGGGTATACATAGATTCCTTTAGAAGATATTAAATGTCCAAGGAAAGCTACTTCCTTTAACAAGATTTCACACTTAGTGAACTTTGCATATAACTGGTGCTGCCTCAATAAAGTCAAAGTTTGACGTAAGTGTTGCTCATGTTACTGACCATCTTTAGAGTACATCAGGATATCATCTATAAACATAACTAAAAACTGATCTAGATGGGGTCTGAACACTCTATTCATGAGATCCATAAAGGTTGTTGGTGCATTGGTTAGCCCCAATGGCATAACCATAAACTCATAATGACCATATCTTGTCTGGAAGGCTGACTTAGGTACATCATCTGCCTTAATCCTCAACTAATGATAACCCATCCTTAGATCTATTTTAGAGAAGATGGTGGCACCTCGTAGCTGATCAAACAAATCATTTGTACGTGGCAACATATACTTATTCTTAATTGTCATCTTATTCTATTGTTGGTAGTCAATACAAAATCTCATTGATCCATCTTTTTTCCTTACAAAAAGAATGGGAGCACCTCAAGGAGACGTCATTTGCCTAATGAAACCATTCTCAAGAAGATTTGGCAACTATTTCTTAAGCTCCTTCATTTCTGATGGTGCCATCCTATATGGTGTTTGTGCTATGGGTTGGATACCTGGAACTAGATTGATTTCAAAGTCAATCTCTCTAGGAGGAGGTACACTTGGGAACTCATCAGGAAATACATCCTCAAACTCTCATACAATTGGCACTTCCTAAATACTAGGACCCTTCGCTTTGGTATCCACCACGTGTGCCAAAAATGCATCACATCCTTGAATCATCCATTTCTCTACTATCTTTGCTGAAACCAGACATGTCAAAAGAATCTTTTTATCACCCTAGAAAACCCATGAAATATCACAATGTACAAAGGTTGTTATCTTGGCACTACAATCTAGGATCACTTGATACTTTTCCAAAGTATCCATCCCAAGGATTACATCAAACCCATGCATATCAAGTGGTTAGAACTCTACTTGAATGTTATGTCTTGAAAAAATAGAACACAAGATAGACATACTCATAGGAACCAACTAGAGGAGTTTCTAGATAAAGTCTATCTTGTATATGACTAATAGGTATGAAACAACTAGCAAGCACTTCTCTAGTGATAAAACAATGTGTTTCACCCGGGTCAATCAAAATAGATAGAAAACATGAAGAAGACAAATCAAAATGATATAATTCCATCTGACCTGTCATGACCTTTGGGTTGACGACTCCCTCTAGCTGACTCGTTGCATAGAATTGAGCCATTGTCTATTATTGCCCTCTACCATTTCTAGCATGTCCATATGAACCACCTTGTGACGCATGTCCATGTCCTCTGCCACTGTGTTGTTGTCATTGATCTGAAGTCTATTGACTCTTCCTAGGCTGTTGAGTCAGTTCTTTATCCTTTACAGGGCAATACCACTTAGTATGCCTCACCTATACACACTTAAAGTAGGTTTTTCCCTCATACCATGGCCTAGACGACCCTGTCACAGATATTGACATTGCACTCTAAGCTAATGTAGGTGGCAAACTACACCTCTACATCTACTCAGTGTCCATTGTGACTCAGTTACTGAGCTCTATACAAACTGTGGTGTTGAATGCATGGGCTTCTTGAAGCCTCCAAAAGATTGTCCTTGATACTACATAGGCCTCTTCTTGGCCTTTGATTCATGTTTCTCTATCACAAATCTCTCCACTCTCTTGGATGAATCCACAAAATTTGGAAACCTTTCTTTGTTCCTTAAGGATGACACTATGGTTGATAGCTCAGTATTCAATCCTTTCTCAAGGAGTCTAATCCTCTCCTTGTCCATTGTTGCCATAAGCAGACAAAACCTAAGAATCTCCATAAACATAGCTTCATAAGCATTGATTGACATGGTCCCTTATCTAATGTTCTTGAACTATACAATCTTCTTGTATAGGTAAGTCTCTGAAAGGTACCGACTTATAAAATCCTATCAAAATTCTTTCTAAGTAATCACGACACCTGGCCTTTTCTCTTATTTAATGGTCCACTAGTGACTAGCACTTCCCTTTAACAAATATACAACATTCTTTACCTTATCTTCCTCGGAGATGTGAAGGATCCTAATGGCCATTTCTAGCTTGGTCAGCCACATGTCTGCATTAGCTAGATCAGAAGTACTTGCATATTCCAACACTTACACACGTTGAAGTCTCTCAAAAGTCTTTCCATAACTTTAGGTTTCAGCACCTGGGACAGTTTCCCTAGGTTGGTTTACGAGCATCCTATCCACCATGTGTGTCATAGTGGCCATAAACTGCACAAACATATCCCTAAAAGAAGGATTAGCTACATTAGTTGGGTTGACTTGAGGCATCTTAGGTACAAATTCAACCCTTTCTTGCCTCCTTGTGCCACCTCCTAGAATAGAAACACTTCTTTTCGCAACATGTTCTTCATGTTCTCTAGACATCTTTCTTATCTTCTTCTTCTTCTGCATAAGCAGAAGTGACTATAAGACATAATGGAGGACACTAGAACAGACTCAAACCCTAGTCCTATTGTAATGACCCTGACCTGGGTTATGAGGTAACCATATTTTGTTGGATAATTAAGTTGCTTAGAACTTTAATATAACCCTCTAAAGTGTTTTGTTATCAGGTCACAAACTTATGTTTCAATTTTGGTCATGTTTGAATAATGTTTGAGTAATGTTCCTTTATTTTGGACCAAAATGCAATTTACCCAAGATAAGGGGTTATAGTGCAATATGTCATATGTTGAACATAACTCATGTGTTTTAGCATCATTAGAGAGAGAATGATGCAAGGTGGTGGTGTTTGGAAAGCCTAAATTCCAAGTTTGAACTTGTTTGAATAATGTTGGTGACTTGTGTACCAATTTTGGTGCATGTTGTAATTTACCCAAAGTATAGGGTTGATATGAAAATTACCACCTCTAGAGTATCCCTACTCCCTCCTAGTATCATTTATAGGAGAGATAAATAAGTAGGCACCATGTTTTAATCATATTTGAGTACGATATTCTTGGTAATGAAAAGACCAAGAAAGGGTTGAATGTGAAACCCTAATTTGAGCTTGTATGGGATTGTAGAATCCATATAGGAGTGCCTATTGGCCATGGAGCCATAGAGGGGATACCATATCGGTTTTTGAACTCTTGGCCTTGTCCATGATGAAAAAGAACCTCAAGGACATGATCCATGTCGAGCTAGAAGCTCCTTGCAAAAGTTGTATTGGTTTGCATAATTTATGAGATAAAGATGAGATATCTTATCAAACAAGATAACTAATGGCCGAAATATCATCTCTAGATTATCCTCAAGTGTTTTTCATGTCAAGTAAATATGAGTGCATGCAAGGACAGGTGTCAACCATGCTTGTACACATGGCACCTAGTAGCTTAAAATGATGACACCTCATATGCACACTTTTTCATGAGCCTCAAGTATATATATACACCCTTCCTTTCACCCATAAGTGGAATTTTTCAAAATATATCACCCCCTTGCTCTTGTATATCGTGCATAGAGTCTAGATATCATGCAAGGGTGAAGTCGTATTGTGTATAGAGCTTTGGTATCACCCATAGCAAAGTAATATCGCCCATTGCAAAGTGATATCGGCCAAGTGAGGGATATCAGCCATAAGTGAGGGATATCGACCTCAAGTGGTGAGGTATCATGCATGAGGCTAAGAATCTCAAGTCTTGGAACTTTGAGAAGCTCATCTTCAACCTTAGGAATGTGAAGATTTGGATCTTGGATCTTTGAAGTTTCTCTGGAGGTGGATTATATAACTTGAACTCAATTATGTTATTATTTATCATCAATCTTGCCTTAGTTAAATGATTTACTTTCAAATAGAATTTTCTTACATAATTGATGAATCCATGAGCTCTAGTAGTAACCTAGGACTGTTTTCCATGAACTAGAACAAGTAGAACAAAGGTCTAGAGCTTGAAGATGATGGTATCACCTTATAAAGTGATATCGGGTTCAAGCACATAAGCAAGCACCTCTAACCCGATATGGTGATGCACCTACACCATTAAAACAATATGGATATGAGTTTATACTTCCTTGAAAGATATGGTGATTTAGTATACATATCTTACATGATATGAGGTCAAAAATATCCCTTAGGCACAATATGGTGTGAAGCATACACACACCTCTTTGCCTGATATGGTGTGAAGTACACACACACACACCTCTTTGCCCGATATGGTGTGAAGCACACACACACCTTCTTGCCTGATATGGTGTGAAGCACACAGACACTTCTTTGCCGGATATGGTGTGAAGAGCACACACACCTCTTTTACCGATATGGTGTAAAGCACACACACACCTCTTTTCCCGATATGGTATGAAGCATACACACACCTCTTTGCCCGATATGGTGTGAAGGGGGCACACACCTCTTTGCCCGATATGGTGTGAAGCACACACACACCTCTAAGGTGATATGGTAAGCAGAGGTGATATGGTAAGCACACATAAACATTTAAATCTGGACCATACATGCTCTATGCTTATAGCCAAATAAGGGCTATAGTGTCTTGAATATGCTAAAAGGAAATAAGAGGAATACTTGTATTACATAAAGGATTCGAATAAGTATGATGCCTTGGCCAAGGTATTATGCCTAGTAAAGGTGATGTGATATTCAGTTATGAGATGCACAAGATTGGTATAGTCCAATGCCTGGCTATGATCTCAGGATTGGTATCATCCAATGACTGGATGAACTCTATGATCTCAGGAATGGTATAGTCTAATGTATGGTTGTGATCTCAGGATTGGTATAGTCCAATGCTGGCTGTGATCTCAGGATTGGTATAGTTCGATGCCTGGTTGAACTCTATGATCTCAGGATCGGTATAGTCCAATGCCTGGATGAACTCTATGATCTTAGGATTGGTATAGTCCAATGCCTGCCTGAACTCTATGATCTAAGGATTGGTATAGTCCAATGCCTAGTTGTGATCTCAAGATTGGTATAGTCCAATGCCTAGATGAACTCTATGATCTCATGATTGGTATAGTCTAATGCCTCGCTGAACTCTGTGATCTCAGGATTGGTATAGTCTAATGCCTGGCTAAACTCTGTGATCTCAGGATTGGTATAGTCCACTGCCTGGCTGAACTTTCTGATCTCAGGATTGGTATAGTCTAATGCCTAGCTAAACTCTATGATCTTAGTATTGGTATAGTCCAATGCATGGTTGAACTCTGTGATCTCAGGATTGGTATAGTCCAATGCCTGGCTGAACTCTACGATCGCAAGATTGGTATAGTCTAATTCCTGGATGAACCCTGTGATCTCAGGATTGGTATAGTCTAATGCATGGCCGAACTCTATGATCTCAGGATTGGTATAGTCCAATACTTGGTTGAACATAATGAAGTATATTCACATGATTGGTATAATTTAATACATGGTTAACAGACTGGCTAAGGCCAGCAGATAGAAATGAGAATGATTCATGGATGTCATACCATCATAATATTATCACATGATAAGCTTGAGATGTTGATATAATATGATGGGTAAATGATACACATGTTTTTCATATTCCTCATAAAGTGAATAGATGATTACTGCTCTATCCTAGACAGTTATAAAGCTTTAAAAGATGATAAATGCTCTAATCTACTTATCCATAGTGATTAACCTTGCTTATTTATATAAAAGAATCTCTACTTAGTTTTATACTGCTTAACTGTGATAATAACATTGTTGGCAGAGAGCTATATCTCTCATTGGGATTGTAATGACCGTCATCAAATTGACAACCAAATCGTTACTAATTATGCGGAATTACCATAAACAACAGATTAATAAAAATCATTAAAGATTAAAACCATTTTGCAAAGAGATCCATTTCTAGGAAAACTCTTAAAAGAAGAACCAAAACTTTATATACACCATGGTTCACATTGTACGTACATTGTACCATCTCATCTCGAGGATAACACGTAACAATTGCTTTACCAGAACCTATATGTAAGAAACATAAAACCTCGAGGCGTACAAGCCAAAATTTCATATTGTTCATAAAACCATCACATAATAAATCCAAGGACATGAGAGTACAGAGATGACACATAGGAATTCTATCTACAAGACACGATAGATAGTACACTCAACCTGAGTTGTCATTATTGTCCCTTTTGCTGTTGTTCTCCCTCTACAGTACGGTCTCAACCCCCCTCGTGTGCATCCACCTAAAAAAATGTGGATCCCACGGGGTGAGACAATTGTCCCAGTGAGAGATATAACTCTCCACCAACAAAGTTATTATCACAGTTAAATAGTATTAAACTGAGTAGAGGATAGCAGTTTAGAACATTCTCATCTTTTAAAGCATTGCAACTATCTATGATAGAGCAGTAAATCGTCTATTTACTTTATAAGGAAAATGAAGAACATGTATATCATTTACCCATCATACTATATCAACATTTCAAGCTTATCCTGAGATAATATCATCATGGTCCAACTTTATACCAATCTTGCAAGAGTACATCGAGGTATTGGATTGTACCAATCATGTGATATTACAGCCAGGTATTGGATAGTACCAATCCTGTGATATTACAGCCAGGTATTGGATTGTACCAATCCTGTTATAACAGCCAGGTATTAGGTTATCCCAATCTTGTGATAACATCCAGGTGTTGGGTTATTACCAACCCTGTGAAAATAGCCAAGTATTGGGTTATTACCAATCCTGTGATTAACAGTCAGACATTGGGTTATTACCAATCATGTGATTAATAGACAAGTATTGGGTTATTACTTATAATGTGATTAACAGCCAGGCATTAGGTTATTACCTATCATGTGATTAATAGCCAGGCATTGGGTTATTACCAATCCTATGATTAACAACCAGGCATTGGGTTATTACCAATCTTGTGATTAACAGTCAGGCATTAGGTTATTACCAATCCTATGAGGTGTTGGGTTATTACCAATCTTGTGACAACAGCTAGTTGTTGGGTTATTACCAACCATGTGATAACAGCCAGGAATTGGGTTCTTACCAATCATGTGATTAACAGCCAGGCATTGGGTTATTACCAATCCTGTGATTAATAGCCAGGCATTAGATTATTACCAATCCTATGATTAACATCCCAGCATTGGGTTATTACCAATCATGTGATAACATCCAAGTTTTGGGTTATTACCAACCCTGTGATAACATCCAGGCATTTGGTTATTACCATTCTTGTGATTAACAGCCAGGCATTGGGTTATTACCAATCTTGTGCATCTCATCATTGAATACCACATCACCTTTACTAGGCATTACCTTGGCCAAGCCATCATACTTATTCACATCCTTTATATAATACAAGTATTCCTCTTATCTCCTTTAAGCATATTCAAAACACTATAGCCCTTATTTGGATATAAGCATAAAGCATGTATGATCAAGATTTCAATGTTATTATTGTATCCGTTTATTATTATTATGTTACTAAGTTTCCATTTCCTAGTTTATTTTGAACATTACCATTTCTTACATGAAACTTTTATAAACATCTTATTACCTCTCACTAGGCAACAACTATTCTCATGGCTCACAAGGCCCATTAAACATCTTGTCACCTCTCACTAGGCAACAACTAATGGCATGGCTCACAAGGCCCATTAAACATCTTTTCACCTCTCACTAGGCAACAACTAACCACATGGCTCACAAGGCCCATTAAACATCTTGTCACCTCTCACTAGGCAACAACTAACCACATGGCTCACAAGGCCCATTAGACATCTTGTCACCTCTCACTAGGCAGAATCTAATCACACGGCTCACAAGGCCCATTAAATTGTATTATATTCAACATCATAGCTCATACTTAGATATGCTCATTATCTCATGCTACCAGCATGGTTTCAATATGGTTAAGGTTTCCCCTTTATTAACCAATTATAATTTCAACTCTTATCATTTCCCTTCATTAGGGTTAAGGTTTCTCTTATAAAACCATGTAGGGTTTTCAAGTACATTTATCAAGAATCAAACCCTAATTCAGTCTCCACACATATTAGGAGTATCAATGTATGCTCATTTCATGATTATCACATAACTATGAGTTTCTCTCTCATACTCACTAGGATGTTGATTACTTCATACTTTATTAAGTTGTCTCAACCTTTCCTTCAAGGTTCATTAGGGTACTTAATCAATATTCATTAAACTCCATACCTCTTAATGTATGACTTGATATAAGACATTTCATGTGTTACTCCAACAAGTACATTGCATCTAAGGTGCTTTCCTTCATATGGGTTTTGAGGTGCTTCCACCATATCGTGTATGAGGTGTTTTCTTGCTATCCATATCACTTTAGAGGTGTATGTGTGATTACCATCTACGGTTTGAGGTGTATGCTTGCTTCCATATCACTTTAGAGGTGTATGTGTGCTTATCATATCACCTTACAGGTGTATGTGTGCTTCACACCATATCGGGAAAAGAGGTGTGTGTGTGCTTCACACCATATTGGGCAAAGAGGTGTGTGTATGCTTCACACCATATTGGGCAAAGAGGTGTGTGCTTCACACCATATCAGGCAAAGAGGTGTGTGTATGTTTTGCACTATATCAGGAAAAGAGGTGTGTGTATGCTTCACACCATATCAGGGAAAGAGGTGTGTGTATGGTTCACACCATATCGGTCAAAGAGGTGAGTGTATGCTTCACACCATATCGGACAAAGAGGTGTGTGTGTGTGCTTCACACCATATCGGGCAAAGAGGTGTGTGTGTGCTTCACACCATATCACTTTATCAGGTAATACCATAATCGTCAAGCTCTAGACCTTCATTCTACTTGTTCTAGTTCATGGACATCAGTCCGAGGTTACTACTAGAAATCGTGGATTCATCAATTATGTAAGAAAAGTCTATTTAAAAGTAAATCATTTAACTAAGGCAAGATTGATGATAAATCATAACATAATTGAGTTCAAGTTATATAACCCACCTCTAGAGAAAATTCAAAGCTCCAAGCTACAAATATTCACATTCCCAAGGTTGAATATGAGCTTATCAAAGGTCCAAGACTTGATCTCCTTAGCCTCATGCACGATACCTCATCACTTGTGGCCAATATAGTTGATATCCCTCACTTGGCCGATATCACTTTGAAATGGGTGATACACTTGCTATGCCCGATACCAAGACCCTATGCATGATACTCCTTCACTCTGGCATGATATCGAAGAGCAAGGGGGTGGATATATTTTGAAAATTTTCACTTAAGGGTGAATGGAAGGGTATATATACTTGAGGTTCATGAAAAAGTGTGTATGAGGTGTCATCATTTTAAGCTACTAGGTGCCACGTGTCCATGCATGGTTGACACCTATCCCTTCATGCACTCATATTTATCTTGACATGAAAAACAATTGAGGATAATCTATAGATGATATTTCGGCCATTAGTTATGTTGTTTGATAAGATATCTCATCTTTATCTCATAAATTATGCAAACTGATACAACTTTTGCAAGGAGCTTCTAACTCGACATGGATCACCTCCTTGAAGTGCTTTGCTCATCATGCACAATTCCAAGATTTCAAAAACCGATATGGGATCCCCTCTATGGCTCCTTGGATGATAGGCACTCCCATATGGACTCTACAACCCGATACAAGCTCAAATTAGGGTTTCACATGCAACACTTTCTTGGTCTTTTCATCACCAAGAGTATCATACTCAAATATGACTCAAACATGGGGCCTCATTATTTATCTCTCCTCTAAATGATACTAGGAGCGAGTAGGGATACTCTAGAGGTGGTAATTTGCATATCAACCCTATATTTTGGGTAAATAACAACTTGTACAAAAGTGGTACACAAGTCACCAGCATTATTCAAACAAGTTCAAACTTGGAATTTAGGATTTCCACAAGACACCACCTTGCATAATTCTCTATATAATGATGCTAAAACACATGATGCATTTTCAACATATGGCATATTGCACTATAACCCCTTATCTTGGGTAAATTGCATTTTGGTCCAAAACATGAGAACATTACTCAAAGATTATTCAAACGGGACCAAATTTGAAACATAAGTTTGTTACCTAATAGAAAATCACTTTAAAGGATTATATTCAAGTTCTAAGATACTTATTTATCCAAAACAAAGAGGGTTACCTCATAACCCAGGTCAGGGTCATTACAAGTTATAAACCCCTAACAAGGATTTTGTCCCCGAAATCTCAGGTAAAGGGAGACAGATATTATTCATTCATCATATCATCAAGTCTCCACATAACATCTTTATGTCATGGAGATTCCATAGAACATTGATCAACATAAAGTTCTTTCACATAGGGTTATCATAGAATCTGTCATACATGACACATACTCCACTGTCCTTTTCATTATTGACTGTAGAGTCAACTCTGTGTCAGGTAACATTTTTCTTAGTCGGAGAATCATTATACATACCTTATTTAACTCAAGTGTAAAACCTCATTGATTTTTCACCTTTTCAATTTACATCTTTATGTAATAAGATCATTGATATTGGGAGTTTTATATACCCCTTACTTAGTTTGTCGTTTCTCTTTCAAGGAAAGACCAGAGTTGTGTTCTGTCACCCACTTGGGACTACAAGCCTTATCATGCATATGTTGTTCCATTCAAATCTGCTGACACAACACTAAACTTTCTTATGACTTGTATCAATTATCCCTTTATTTGTTTATTTTCTTGTCATAAGGAGAGGCTACTTATTAAAGAAGAACTATCTCAGAGGTATCTATAGATGTTATGTATAAGATGCATAAAAAAATCTAGATAGGGATATTCTAAGAAGTTATCTTTAGCTTGATCAACTTTTCCCAAAACAATTCTACAATTGTTCCTTCAACTCATACATCTTTTTTGATGTCATGTTTATGCGGGGCATAAACCCCTAACATATGGTATCCTTACTACAGTATGTAACTAAACTAATCTCAAAGTTGGCCCTTCTAGGTAACCAAACATTATTCATCTTATCAGGAGTCATGTTCCCATCTTCTCATATCATTGAAAGTTCTTGGATACTAGGATTCTTTACCTTTATATCCATTATATGTGCCAAAAACACATCACATCATCATCCTTTCCATCCTCATATAAAAGGACCTTTCTTTCATCTCGGGACATTACTTAACACATATACTTTATCTTGGAACTAAAAATCCAGGACAAGTTGATACTTTTCAAAATATCCTTCTATAGATTACTTCTAATCCCTACACATCAAGTGTCATAATACTTACTTGATTGTCATGTTTACAAAAGGAAAGAACATAAGGAAACAAAGTCCTTTTTATTTCCCCATTATTATATAGGTTTGTTTATTAAATAAAAGGGGTTCTCATCTTTCTTGAGTATTTCATGAACTCTCAATTGTTCATGTGTCATTCAATTTTGTTTCCTCTTAGGTTCCGCTCCATCAGCATAGGAATTATAGAGTTGATTACATGTCACCATCTCTCAGTATTATCATCATCATGATTACTATATTTGGGTATTCAAACCCTCAGTTCATCACTGAACATTGTTACCTCTCATCAGGTAAATGTTACCTCTAGGTCCTCAGACCAAGGTATACATTATACTAAACATCTTCTTTTGTTTATGAGTTGATCTATGATTAACTCATATTTCTCCATATATCAATTAGGATGTGGTAGAAATATCCATGCCACATCTTTTACTTCATTATGCTCTTTAGATTGTCTCAAAATGACTACTTGATCAGAGTAATCAGAAAGATAGCAATCTAAGAGTTCCACACTTACTGTGCCTTCAATAGATGACTACCTGGCCAGGGTATTCAAGAACTGGAATTAGGTAGTATGCATTTGTTTTATATTATGTGTCATCTCTTTAAATTTGTACTACTTAGTATCCCAAATTTTCTCTGGGTTTTTCTTTTACATCTCTTCCCTTCCTTCATGAAGAGAGAAATTTCAAAACATATAAGAGAATATTGGACTGAATATAAGTTATCATCCTTCTTATCTCTTCCTCATGTCCTCATAGGACTAATTAAAGGAAGCTCAACAACAACTACCTTTTATAATTATCAAATAAAATCTAGAGAATACATATCAGAATGAGAAAGCTCTATTTGACTGTCACCCCTCGCAGTCATCTACCACTTTAGGTTGACTCAAACATAGACTCAAGTTGTTTCATGTTGTTACTTTTGCCTTTTTACACTTTTGGGTTGTAACTATCGTAAGCCCTACTGAGTCTGCCTCAGTTGTTGGGTCATTTCCTACCTTCTTTTTGAACAAAAGGGTTTAGTATGCTCAACATGTCTATATCTATAACATGTCTTATCCTCGTACCATAGTCTTATCGGTCTAATTACTGATATAGAAGCTAAGTCAGAAGCTCTTATAGGTGGAAAGTTAGGACTTTTTCCTTTACTTAGTGACTAATGCCCTGGTGCACTAGGCATTTATTGCACTATTTGTACCAAAAACATTGGCTTTTTAGAACAACTAGGCAAATGTCTCTAGAATTATAGAGACCTTTCCTTCATTCTCAGCTTATTGCCCTTCCTTGGCATTGGTATCACAGATGTACTATCTATCTATACTTATGGTAGAGTCTATTTTCTTGCCATATGTTAATTCTTCCCACATTTTTCACTGTTCCAACATGACTATGTCATTCAGGAACCCTTTCAGAACCCAAAATTTCTACATTGATGACTGGTAACCTAGGTTGTACTGCTAGTATCCAGTCTGCTATATGCATCACTGTTGTCCTAACTTGCCCAATAAGAGCATAAAAATAGGATTCTCTATCATGATTGGGTCAAGATGGGAATTCTCAGGCACTCGTTCTTCTCTTTCATGATCCCTTACACCTTCTCCTGGTGCAACAACATTTCTCTTAGCAACGTGTTCCTCACGTTATCCAGTCATTTTTAAACTTCA
The DNA here is from genome assembly GCA_963693085.1 of Alisma plantago-aquatica. Classification (NCBI taxonomy): domain Eukaryota; kingdom Viridiplantae; phylum Streptophyta; class Magnoliopsida; order Alismatales; family Alismataceae; genus Alisma; species Alisma plantago-aquatica. The sequence goes on from OY856415.1 coordinate 239,629,286, forward strand.
CTCTTTCTTCTGCATAAGCAGAATTCACTATAGGATATACTAGAGGACACTTGAACAGACTCAACACCTTAGTCCTATGTCTCTGTAGACTCAGCGAACCTTAAGCTCTGATACCAAACTTGTAATGACCATCATCAAACTGACAACTAAATCATTACTGATTATGCGGAATTACCATAAACAGCGGATTAACAAAAATCATTAAAGATTAAAACTATTTTGCAAAGATATCCATTTCCAGGAAAACTCTTAAAAGAAGAACCAAAACTTTATATACACCATGGTTCACATTGTACATACATTGTACCATTTCATCTCGAGGATAACACGTAATAGTTGCTTTACCATAACATATATGTAAGCAACATAAAAACTCGAGGTATACAAGCCAAAATTTCAGATTGTTCATAAAACCATCACGTACTAAATCCAAGGACCTGAGAGTACAGAGATGACACATAGGACTTCTATCTACAAGACACAACAGACAGTACACTCAACCTAAGTTGTCACTGCTATCCATGTTGTTGTTGTTATCCCTCTACAGTACGGTATCAAACCCCCTCATGTACATCCACCTAAAAAAATGTGGATCCCATGGGGTGAGACAATTGTCCCAGCGAGAGATATAACTCTCCGCCAACAATGTTATTATCATAGTTAAATAGTATTAAATTGAGCAGAGGATAAGTAGTTTAGAAAATTCTCATCTTTTAAAGCATTGCAACTATCTATGATAGAGCAGTAAATTGCCTATTCACTTTATAAGGAATATGAAGAACATATATATCATTTACCCATCATACTATATCAACATTTCAAGCTTATTATGTGATAATATCATCATGTTCCAATTTTATACCAATCTTGCAAGAGTACATCCAGGTATTGGATTGTACCAATCATGTGATATTACAGTCAGGTATTGGATTGTACAAATCCTACGTTATTACAGCCAGGTATTGGATTGTACCAATCATGTGATAACAGCTAGGTATTGGGTTATCCCAATCATGTGATAACAGCCAGGTGTTGGGTTATTACCAACCCTGTGATAACATCCAGGTGACGCAGATTTACCGTGCGTAGAAACGCAAGTGAACGCGTTGAGTAGTACAGGCCTTTGTGAGGCCCGAGTCGAACTCAGGGATACGTGCAACTGTCGAGGACTCCTACTAACTATTTGCGATTAGCTAAGCCGATTAAAAAGTTGAGAGTTGTTGTTGAAATTAAACAAAAGATAAAAAAAAACAAAACAAAACAAGCAATCGATTAAATGTTGGTTTAATCAATTCAAAAGGAGATTTTTAGGATTGCGGTTTCACCGCGGGTTTTCATTGTATTCAATTCTATATAGCTACTCAATTTTATCTCTCTATCTGGGTAGTGGCCTGAAATCAGAATTCCCCACTGTCGTGGTACAATTCACTACCTATGTCTAGGTCGGTTCCACCGTCATAGTAACATATACCCTAAACTAGGTGCATTATAAACGACCTCTCGGTATCCACCATTAATCTTACACCACCTTGTTCAAGGGATTTGTCAATTAATGTAAATTCCGTCTCTTTTCAACCGTTAATTCTTCTTTCAAAGCAATTAAGGGCATTAGGTTATTATTATGGTGATCAAGCATAACAATATATTGGAGAACACAAAACTATACCACGGATTTAAGAGATAAGATATGAATTACTATTATAAAATCGTCATACAATGAATCCCTGGGCTACTCTCGGTCCTAAAGATAAAGGGGATTAGCCCCGCATGTTCATCTCAGAGTACAATGTAGTAAAGAAAAGGGGAAACATGAGAAAAACGAAATTGAGTGGTGAAACCCCTGAACGGAGATGGTCCAATCGATCCTTGGCGTGGAATCCGTGTTCTTCCACCTTTCGGTGGTGGAATTCGTCTTCTTCAGCGTCCAGATCGGCTGGGGCATGCTCTCGTGCTCCGTTCTTCTCTCCTTGCTCTCCGGGATGTGTGCATCGGCTAATGACGTGCTCCTCCAGTCAAGGGCGCCGTCATTAGGTATATCTCCCAAATTAGGTCACCCATTAACCACGACCGTCCGATTAAGATCATTCTGAATCAAACTGATATATGACGGTGTCGATACCATCGACGTGAGTCGATGGTATCGACCTAGCGTGGTAGCGGCAATCCTTCTTTTCTTACGTCTGAGCGCCTGATGTCATCTCAATACCATCGACGTGGGTCGATGGTATCGACGGACCTGTAGCGACGGTTTTGTCATTTTGTGTCGTTGTAGCTCCTCCCGTCGATAGTATCAACCATCGTGTCGATAGTATCGACTCCTTCCTCACCCGCAGCCTGGTGGTATCTCGATACCATCGACATCCTCGTCGATAGTATCGACCTTGTTCTAGTCCTTGCGGCTGGCAGCCTGTGGTCCGGTCGAAGGTATCGACCACCGTCGATGGTATCGACGGCAGCATATACTTGTTTTTCCTGAAATTACACACGGAACCACATAAATCCACACAAAATATATTTTTTCGATAATTAATACTAAAAATGCTTAATTAAAGGGAATTTGACATAAAGAAGTAGCATAGACCAAAATGAATGAATTATGCAACATTAACCATGGAAATGACTAATAAATGCATAAAACGCATATCAAACAAGTCTATAAATGCGACTCAAAATCATCGCATCAAACTCCCCTAAGCTTGAACATTGCTCGCCCTCGAGCAACTAAACCTTAGAATAGAATTGCCAGAGTCAACTAAAGAACGAAGCATCACAACAGACATCCCATATGACTCCCACCAGACATTCACATACCGACCCTCGCTAACCACAGAATGATAATTACCCTGAAGTTGACAGTAATCATCCATAAAAGATGTTGACCTCAAAACTGATGAACACTATCACATAAGGCAGTTAACATAATAAAATTCGCTGGTCCAGGCTTGGTGCATCCTATGATCTTCTATACTACGTTGCTCGCCCTAACTACCATCTATATGAAAGCAGTTCTCTTGATATTCATTAGTGAGGAGAAATTCACGGTGGCCTACCAATCCGAGCAATGGGTGGATGAAATGGGTGGCTCATGGAAGAAGTGGAAGTATCATATGATTACAACCTGCATAAAACAAAAATGCCCTAAATGATACAAATGCACATGAGAAATGCCCTAATGCCTAAGATTAGGTGGAATGATGAATGCACTAACCATCCGTCTCAAAATGAGATGGATATCTAATTAAGCTACATCGTGTACCATTCATCTTAAAATGTAGGTGAGATTATGTTCCTTTCTCCTTCTTATTCCACTTGCTTCTAAATAACTTTCTTTTTTTTCAGTTTTTCTTTTTTTTCAGATTTTTTTCTCTCTCGTTTTTTTTCAAGCCCTTATATCCATAATTGGCAATGAATAATTTATAAGGCTTTTTTTTGCATAACTCAAACATTTGAATTATTTAGAAGGTATGGAACATTTTAATTCACCATTACAGAATAAATGAGGTACATGACATACTTAATGCATAGAAGTTATGAATGCAACTAAATGACATGCACCTAAGGGTAATGTGCATGTATAACTATTCTAATCTTTTCTTCATTTTTCATGCAAAACATATGAAAGTGATTACAATGCAAGTCCTATCTACATGCCATGCAATCAAAAAGAGTTAAAACCGTACTTTACTTCCAATTCTTGGTGGATTGTGAAAAGCAATGGGGTGGAAAGATAACAAGATTAGTTGACTGAACCTTTGAAAAATACTATATGTCCCTCCTTACTGACCTGTGTAGTAGTTAAGAGGTTTCTCTCTCTTACTTCAAATTAGAGTCTCATTACCATTTGGTCAGTTAAGGCTCAACAACCAATTTTCGTCCGCTTTCATGAATCATTAGGGATACATAATTGTGAATTTCTATTTTAAAGTTGACAAAACCAATCATTTTCTAAGTTAAGTGATCAAGGTTAAACAACACTCAAGCTTGTGATCACTCAAAATAATTTTTTTAGTTTCCCATTCCCATACACATGCAACAGAGATGACACAAGATTTACGACATCCATGATTACACTAGATAGAATGTGGATCCTACAACAACTAAAATTGCAAGAAACAAATGATAGGCAACAAAAACAATAAAACTAAAAACAGAGAAAATAAAGATAGAACTGTTCCAACTACCCCCCCTAAGCTTGAATTCAACTATGGCCTCTTAGTTAAAAACAAACTCAAAGGTTGGAATAGTGATACCGGTTTACTCTTGTGGTGGAGGCGGGTACTGTGGAGTCGTAGGGTCCCAAGAAGGATACTCCCCCTGGAAGCTTGGATCAAACTGGGCCCTGGGTGGAGGTTGTGGATAACCTCCAAAATAATTCTGGCTCCAATAGTGGTCATAGAAGGGCTCCGGCTGCATCTCCATCCGATACAACCGATCATGTATCTGTTGTTGGTTGTTGAGGAGAAGACGCTCGTTCTCGAACATCACCCTTTGGTTGTCTAGAATCCGGTTCGTAGTGTCTTGAATACTGGTATACATTGTCATGTGCTGCTACTGATTTTGTTGGATGTCTTGCAACATAGTGTACATGTCCTACATAGAATAGGCATCCTCGCTTGGCTGCGAGGGCAGTGGTGGTGGCAGCATAGGCTGTGATGATGAAGATGCACCCGAATGCATCCGAGGATGCTTTCGTGGTGCCACTTGTGCTCGAAGAGGTGTGAATGCCTCCTCTTCCTCCTCAGCCTCGTCGTCATTTCCGTCGTCGCCACCGTCATTGCCGCCTTCTTCATCAGAGTCGGCGATGGCTATGATTGGCCACCGGAAGTGTTGCGCCCCTTCGATGTTGAAGACCGGATCAGGCAACAAGCACTCCTGATAGGCATGGTTGACGTGGCAATGCGCATACGCCAAACCATCTCGAAGAAGTAGGAGATTGGACCGGTGCAAATGTTGCAAGTTCACCTTGCTCCTAGTAGATAGAGGAGTGAGAGTCTGGAAATTCAAGCCGAGGTATGAAGCCAGCTTGGTGATGAACCCGCCGAAGTGAATGGGTGCTTTCCTCGTACACCTCTTCACCACCAATACTCTCTGCAGAAAGAAGGCACCCCAATTGCACTCTTGACGCTTCAGGAGCTTATACAAAAAGAATAAGTCTGTCTCCTGAAACTTGCTGAGGGCCAAGTCACCCCGAGCAAATAGCATCGAACTGAGCATCCGGTGCAGTATCCGGACGAAAGGGTGCTCAAAGTCAGCTACTGCAGCATTATGGTAGCTAACGGACTTCCCCGGCGGCACCGTAACCAGCTCGGCGAAGATGACGTCGTAGTCGGTGCGGTTGTCCGGGCGCTGGTAGTCGTTTGGCGAGTGGTTCCAGTTGAAGATCTTGTTTAATTGCCAGAGCGTAAGGGCGTAGTCGATGTTGAACATCTGGAACGACACCCGGCCTTTGATCCACTCGCGGTCAGTGGCAATAACGTCGTTGGGCACAACGCAGATGTCCAGCGACGCCATGAACTCTGACACCAACTCCTTGTACATGGGCCAGTCGTCGAAGAACGGCTGGCCATCTGCATGAAATTCCAGCTCGTTAGGTCTTCGGTTTGTGTGGCGTGCCTGCCCTTTCAGAACGTAGGCCAAGTTGGCCTCGAACCATAGGTCACAGATCATGTTTCGTTCGACATAACGGGTTGGCTCTATCTTCCTCTTTAAGATCTCCTCGTAGATCTTCTTCACCTCCACGGATGGATGAATCAGCCGCGGGCGTGCAACCGATGTGGGAGGAGGTGGCATGAACTCTGGGATATCCGTCGAGTTGGCACGTGAAGATGACGCACCAGCTCCATGCACCATGCTTGCCAGAGAAAGAGGATTAGAAAGGAGCTCGGTGTTGCTCGTCGACGGGCTTGCACAACTCTGGAACTCGCTCGGCACAAGTGGAGGAAGATTGCACTGAAGGTGTGATGTCATCTGACGCAACTACTCCCCATATATAGCCGTGGCGGGCGCTACTATCTGCCCGTCGATACCATCGACGCGAGTCAATGGTATCGACTCGGGTAGCACGATTCGTACCTCCGCTAGTATCGACGGTCGTCGATGGCTGGATCTGCGTGGCCCGGATTGCTGGCGCGTCGATACTATCGACGTGGGTCGATAGTATCGACCCATCCCCCAGATCGACTTCTTTGTTTTCTGCGATGCCGTTGATCTTTCTCACAGATTGTTGACGTGGCGTGTCGATACTATTGACGCGAGTCGATAGTATCGACTCTCTGATTAGGGCAAATCCTCACGAGGCCCGGCCGCCACCTTTTTCACTTGAATGTGTCAATACCATCGACGCGCCCGTCGATGGTATCGACTTCACTGGGTCGATTTCTTCTGAAAATCTCCAGAGATTTCGATGGTATCGATAGGCATCTCGATACCATTGACCTTGACTTTGCGATCTGTCTGTAGGTATGTCGATACCATCGACGAGGCCGTCGATAGTATCGACGCAGTCCAATTTCTGCAATCATCAACCTGTACCATGGTTGATACCATCGACACAAGGGTCGATGGTATCGACTCTGCCTCAACCCTACTCAAGTAGAAAACAATCACGATATCTTTTTTACACTAAAAACTAAGTAAAAACAAATTAAACTACGAATGTAAATGAACTAATCTAAGGTACCAATGGTTGGGTTGCCTCCCAACAAGCGCCCTTATCTAACGTCTTAGGCTAGACGACTTGAAGCACATCATGCATTCAAAAGTGAAATGAGTTTGACCTCATTCACCTTCCTCGTATAATCTTCACCAAAATATAGCTTCAACCTTTGTCCATTCACCAAAAATGTAATTTTGCCATCGCGCACTAAGATTGCGCCATGTGGCTTGACTTCTTCCACCATAAATGGTCCACTCCACCGGGATTTGAGCTTCCCGGGATGCAACTTCAGCCTTGAATTAAATAGCAACACACGATCTCCCTTCTTGAAGGTGCGCATCTAAATGTGATGATCGTGGATCAACTTAGTGCTCTCCTTGTATATCTGAGAGTTCTCATATGTAGTCATGCGCAACTCGTCCAATTCATTTAATTCAAGCAATCTCTTCTTCCCCGCTTCATCATAGCTTAAATTGAGCTTTCTTAACGCCCAGTGTGCTTTATGCTCTAACTCTACCGGTAAGTGACAAGCCCGGCCATACTCCAACCTAAAAGGTGTGGTGCCTATAGGTGTCTTATATGCCGTCCTATATGCCCACAATGCATCCGGCAGTAAGGCACTCCAATTTTTTCTCGTGGAAGCTACCGTACGCTCCAAAATCTTCTTAATTTCTCGATTGGAGACTTCCACCTGTCCTTGAGTTTGCGGGTGATATGGGGTACCTATGTTATGTTTTACCCCATATTTCTTCAACAATGCCGAGAACTTGTGATTCTTAAAGTGCGTACCCCCATCGCTGATGATCATTCGGGGCACTCCAAACCTACAGAAGATGTTTTCTTTTATGAATCTGCACACTACAGAAGAATCATTAGTCCTTGTGGGTATTGCTTCTACCCACTTCGACACATAATCAACAGCTAAAAGGATATATAAATTTGAATTTGAGGACACAAAGGGTCCCATAAAATCTATACCCCATAAATCAAATACCTCCACCTCTTGGAAGACATTCAGGGGCATCTCTTGTCTCTTTGAGATGTTAGCTGCTCTTTGGCAGGAATCGCATTGTCTCATGAACTCATAGGCGTCTCGGAACAAGGTAGGACAATATAGGCCACTTTACGACACTTTGGCAGCCGTACGAGAGCTCGCGTGGTGTCCACCCGTAGGTAGAGTGTGGCAGTGACGAAGAACATTCTCGTATTCCTCCTGAGGTACACACATGCGTAGAACACCATCCCTGCATTGTTTTAAAAGAATGGGGTCATCCCAAAAATAGTATCTTAGAGAATGGAAAAACTTCTTCTTCTCTTGATACGTCCAATCTGTTGGGATGATCCTGCAAGCAAGATAATTCACAATATTTGAAAACCAAGGATCTTTAGAATTCACTTTCAACAATTGGTCTTCCTCTTCCGCACTCAGATATGCAGAAATGATCACAGGTAACTTTTCTTCCTCCGCTAGAAAGGCGTACTTGAGGTGCGGTGGCAGTGGCTTTAACTCTAACTCTGGCGGGCAGATCAATGATGATTGAAGCGGAGGGGGAAGTTCACCTAAATCTTCATAATACCTCGCATAGAAACATGGAAGCATCTGAAGCATCTTGGTGCACTCCTTGAGTGATTTGCTTCTCATCCAATCATGAGTGATGTTAACTAAACAAGCCTCCAATGGTAATTCCGAATATGCATCAAAAACTGAATTTTCTATATCATCATCCTCCATAGAGGGAGGAATGTCCTCATTCTCATCATTTGGGAATCCTACAGCCTTGAAAAGGGAAACTACTTTGGTTTGCTCCATGATGTCTACAGCCAAATTCCCTTTGTCCACCTTGGTCATTACATGAGCCATATCCAGAAATGGCTTCCCTAGACAAAGTGAGATAGTATTATCAAAATGGTTCATCATGTGGCATTGCTCCTTGGATTTTGGTGAAATGACGCTGGAAGGCATGACCATCTCAAATCAGTCATCGACTATACCCAAGGTCAACTGGCCTCTCTCCATCTCGAGTATCATGTCGGCTGTAGCTTGGAATGGTCTTCCGAGTAGTAGCTCATTGCCTTGCTCATCTTGCATCTCCATGACAACAAAATCTGCAGGAAATACAAATCTATGCACTTTCACAAGCACATCTTCACAAATCCCATATGGTTTCACTACAGAGTTATCCGCCAATTGAATTGTCATGTTACTTGGCCTTGACTCCTTTAATTCCAACTTTTTGAATGTAGAAAGGGGCATTAAATTGATGCTTGCTCCCGAGTCACATAATGCTTCACCAAATTTGACTTTCCCGATATAGCATGAAATGTTAAAACAACCCGGATCTTGCCTCTTTGGTGGCAATGTTCCCATGATGAAGGCACTCACCTACTCTTTAAGCACAACTACTTCCGTGTCTAGAATTTTTCTCTTCTTCATGATGATGTCTTTCAGAAATTTTCCGTAAGACGGAATTTGCTCAATAGCTTCCAATAGAGGGATGTTTACTGAAAGCTTCCTGAAACTGTCCAAGAACTTTTGAATTGATCATCTACTTTCCTTGCCTTAGCACTATTCGGATAAGGGATCGGTACAGCCTGTGCCCTTTGATGTGGTGGCACATAGGGTGTCCTTTTCTGAGGTCCCTCCTCCTCTGCAATAGGGTCTTCAGTAGCATCCACTACTGTGTCATCGACTGGTTCTGTGACCGGTGCGGGCAGCTCCTCAGTGGCTCTAGCTTCTTTTTCAGCTTGGGGTTTGCTTGCTTCATCGGCCCTGGGATTTAACAATTTCTTACCACTTCTTAGTAAGATGGCCTTAGCTTGTTGGTTCCCTCCTAGAACATTAGTATTTCCCGGGAAACCTGGATGTGTCGGCTTCTTCAAACTGGCTATCTCCGCAGCCATCTGTGCCATATATGTATCTATTGTCCTCATTTGAGCCCCATGGCTCTGCAGTGTCTACCCGAATTGGTTCATGAACTCCCCTTGTTGCTTTATTTGCTGACTGAAAGTAGCCATGAGTTCTTGGTTTTGCTTTATAACTTGATTGAGCAGCTCTGTGCTTTTATCCTCTGCAGCTGGCTGGGGTTTAGCATCTGGATCTTGCAAGAAGTTGTTAGGATCCTTCGAGGAAAACTTCTTGTCTTTTCTCCATGAATAGTCATTGTTCCTGTAACCTGGCTGCTGCCTCATAAATTTCACTTGAGCCTCGTCCTCAGACTCAGTATCCTCCTTTGCAAGCAATTTCTTTGCGAGAAGATCCATCTTCTCATTCAGTTCCTTTATTGCCTTAGATTCTCCTACTACTCGAACCTGTTCCACAGTGCCTTTTTCACCCCATGATTGTTTCTTCGCCATGTTCTTTAAGATCTCCCAGCATCTAGTGTTTGTGTTATTCAAGAAGAATCTAGAACTGGACGAATCTAGGTTGCTTCTATCATGCTCGGAGAGAGCAAAATAGAAGATCTTCACTTGGGTCTCCTTATCCAGCCCATGATGCGGGCATCGTCTGAGCATGATCTGAAATCTCTCCCAGGTCTCAGAATAAGTCTCGCCTGCTTGTCGAGTGAAGTTGTGGATCTTTCTTATCATGTCATTTGTCTTTTCGAGCGGAAAGAACCTCTCGAAGAAGACCTCCACCATGTGGTCCCAAGACTCCACATATTCATCGTCTAAGTTATGTAGCCATTCGCGCACAATTCCCGCTAGTGAACTCGAGAAGAGCTTCAAGTAGAGCACGTCTTGTGGAAATATGTCGATTTTTACCATGTCACAATTCTCCAAAAATTGACTTATGTGCGCGACGGGGTCTTCATTTTTTATCCCATGGAAGGCATTATACTTCACCAAGTTGATCAAAGCTGGATCAATCTTGTAGGTCGGAATATTCAGCGCTTGCTTCTTTATAGGCCCCTTGGAAGCGGACGAAGAAGAAGCCTTGATCTTCTCCCATATTGTCTGTGGCTCGTCCATCTCTTCTTGTTCGTGTTCAGAAAGTATATCCTCCAGATCGTCTTGATTATAATCGCCCTCGTCTTCTGGTCCCGGCAGTGGAACCTCTGGTGCGCGACCCGCGTAGTCAGTACTACGCGTCTGCACCATGCATAGTACCTGAAAATAGAAAGATTGAATTTAGTATAGTGCTTGACGATTGCAAATGTTTAGAAAATAGATTATGAATTTTTTTGGAATGATAAAAAAAATAAAAAGGTGGCCTAGAGTGGCTGCTCACAGCACTCGAAGTGCCAACAAATTGCTATATCCCCGGCAACGGCGCCAAAAACTTGATGCAGATTTACCGTGCGTAGAAATGCAAGTGAACGCGTCGAGTAGTACATGCCTTTGTGAGGCCCGAGTCGAACTCAGGGATACGTGCAATCATCGGGGACTCCTACTAACTATTCGCGATCAGCTAAGCCGATTAAAAAGTTGAGAGTTGTTGTTGAAATTAAACAAAAGATTAAAAAAAAAAAAAACAAGCAATCGATTAAATGTTGGTTTAATCAATTCAAAAGGAGATCTTTAGGATTGCGGTTTCACCGCGGGTTTTCATTGTATTAAATTCTATATAGCTACTCAATTTTATCTCTCTATCTGGGTAGTGGCCTGAAATCAGAATTGATCACTGTCGTGGTACAATTCACTACCTATGTCTAGGTCAGTTCCACCGTCGTAGTAACCTATACCCTAAACTAGGTGCATTATAAACGACCTCTCGGTATCCACCATTAATCTTACACCGCCTTGTTCAAGGGATTTTTCAATTAATGTAAATTCCATCTGTTTTCAACCGTTAATTCTTCTTTCAAAGCAATTAAGGGCATTAGGTTATTATTATGGTGATCAAGCATAACAATATATTGGAGAATACGAAACTATACCACAGATTTAAGAGATAATATATGAATTACTATTATAAAATTGTCATACAATGAATCCCCGGGCTACTCCCGGTCCTAAAGATAAAGGGGATTAGCCCCGCATGTTCATCTCATAGTACAATGTAGTAAAGAAAAGGGGAAACATGAGAAAAACGAAATTGAGTGGTGAAACCCCTGAACGGAGAAGGTCCAATCGATCCTTGGTGTGGAATCTGTGTTCTGCCGCCTTTCGGTGGTCGAATTCGTCTTCTTCAGCGTCCGGGTCGGCTGGGGCATGCTCTTGTGCTCTGTTCTTCTCTCCTTGCTCTCCGGGATGTGTGCAGCGGCTAATGACGTGCTCCTCCAGTCAAGGGTGTCGTCATTAGGTATATCTCCCAAATTAGGTCACCCATTAACCACGGTCGTCCGATTAAGATCATTCTGAATCAAACTGACATCTGACGGTGTCGATACCATCGACGCGAGTCGATGTCATCTCGATACTATCGACGCGGGTCGATGGTATCGACGGACCTGTAGCGACGGTTTTGTCATTTTGTGTCGATGTAGCTCCTCCCGTCGATAGTATCGACCATCGTGTCGATAGTATCGACTCCTTCCTCGCCCGTAGCCTGATGGTATCTCGATACCATTGACATCCCCGTCGATAGTATCGACCTTGTTCTGGTCCTTGCAGCTGGCAGCCTGTGGTCCGGTCAATGGTATCGACGGCAGCAGATACTTATTTTTCTTGAAATTACACACGGAACCACATAAATCCACACAAAATATATTTTTTCGATAATTAATACTAAAAATGCTTAACTAAAGGGAATTTGACATAAAGAAGTAGCATAGACCAAAATGAATGAATTATGCAACATTAACCATGAAAATGACTAATAAATGCATATAACGCATATCAAACAAGTCTATAAATGCGACTCAAAATCATCGCATCACCAGGTATTGAGTTATTACCAATCTTGTGATTAACATCCAGGCATTGGGTTATTACCAATCATGTGATTAACATCCAGGTATTGGGTTATTACCAATCTTGTGATTAATATCCAGGCATTGGGTTATTACCAATTTTGTGATTAACAGTCAGGCATTGGGTTATTACCAATCATGTGATTAACAGCCAGGTATTGGGTTATTACCAATCCTATGATTAACAACCAGACATTGGGTTATTACCAATCCTGTGATTAACAGCCAGGCATTGGGTTATTACCAATCATGTGATAACAACTAGGTGTTGGGTTATTACCAATGTTGTGATAACAACTAGGTGTTGGATTATTACCAACCCTGTGATAACAGCCAGGCATTCGGTTATTACCAAACATGTGATTAACAGCCAGGTATTGGGTTATTACCAATCCTATGATTAACAGCTAGACATTGGGTTATTACCAATCCTATGATTAACAGCCACCCATTGGGTTATTACCAATCTTGTGATAACATCCAGGTGTTGGGTTATTACTAACCCTATAATAACAGCCAGGAATTACCAATCTTGTGATTAACAGTCAAGCATTGGGTTATTACCAATCATGTGCGTCTCATCAGTGAATACCACATCACGTTTACTAGGAATTACCTTGGCCAAGCCACCATACTTATTCACATCCTTTATATAATACAAGTATTCCTCTTATCTCCTTTAAGCATATTCAAAACACTATAGCCCTTATTTGGCTATAAGCATAAAGCATGTATGATCAAGATTTCAATATTGTTATTGTATCTATTTATTATTATTATCTTACTAAGTTCCATTTCCTAGTTTATTTTGAACATTATCATTTCTTACACGAAACTTTTATAAACATCGTGTTACCTCTCACTAGGCAACAACTATTCTCATGGCTCACAAGGCCCATTAAACATCTTGTCAACTCTCACTAGGCAACAACTAATCACATGGCTCACAAGGCCCATTAAACATCTTGTCACCTCTCAAAAGCAATAACTAACCACATGGCTCGCAAGGCCCATTAGACATATTGTCGCCTCTCACTAGGCAACAACTAATCACATGGCTCACAGGGCCCATTAAATTGTATTATATGCAACATCATAGCTCATACTTAGCTATGCTCATTATCTCATGCTACCAGCATAATTTCAATATGGTTAAGGTTTCCCTTTATTAACCAATTATAATTTCAACTCTTATCATTGCCCTTCATTAGGGTTAAGTTTTCTCTTATAAAACCATGTAGGGTTTTCAAGTACATTTATCAAAAATCAAACCCTAATTCAGTCTCCACACATATTAGGAGTATCAATGTATGCTCATTTCATGATTATCACAAAAGTATGAGTTTCTCTCTCATCCTCACTAGTATTTTGATTACTTCATACTTTATTAAGTTGGCTCAACCTTTCCTTAAAGGTTCATTAGCCTACTTAATCAATATTCATTAAACTCCATACCTCTTAATGTATGACTTGATATAAGACACTTCATGTGTTACTCCATCAAGTACATTGCAGCTAAGGTGCTTTCCTTCATATAGGTTTTGAGGTGCTTCCACCATATCAGGTATGAGGTGTGTGCTTGCTACCCATATCACTTCAGAGGTGTATGTGTGCTTACCATCTCGGGTTTGTGGTGTATGCTTGCTTCCATATCACTTTAGAGGTGTATGTGTGCTTACCATATCACCTTAGAGGTGTATGTGTGCTTCACACCATATTGGGAAAAGAGGTGTGTGTGTGCTTCACACCATATCGGGCAAAGAGGTGTGTGTGTGTGGTTCACACCATACCGGGAAAAGAGGTGTGTGTATGCTTCACACCATATCGGGCAAAGAGGGGTGTGTGTGCCTCACACCATATCGGGCAAAGAGGTGTGTGTGTGCTTCACACAATATCAGGAAAAGAGGTGTGTGTATGCTTCACACCATATTTGGAAAAGAGTTGTGTGTATTCTTCACACAATATAGAGCAAAGAGGTGTGTGTATGCTTCACACCATATCGGGCAAAGAGGTGTGTGTGTGCTTCACACCATATCAGGAAAAGAGGTGTGTGTGCGCTTCACACCATATCACTTTATAAGGTAACACCATCATCTTCAAGCTCTATACCTTCGTTCTACTTGTTCTAGTTCATGGACATCAATCCTAGGTTACTACTAGAGATCATGGATTCATCAATTATGCAAGAAAATTCTATTTGAAAGTAAATCATTTAACTAAATCAAGATTGATGATAAATAATAATATAATTGAGTTCAAGTTATATAACCCACCTCCTGAGCAACTTCAAAGCTCCAAGCTACAAATATTCATGTTCCCAAGGTTTAATATGAGCTTATCAAAGGTCCAATACTTGAGGTCCTTAGCCTCATGCACGATACCTCATCACTTGTGGCCAATATGGTCGTTATCCCTCACTTGGCCGATATCACTTTGAAATGGGTGATACACTAGCTATGGCCGATACCAAGGCCCTATGCATGATACTCCTTCACCATTGCACGATAACAAGACTCTATGCATGATATCTAAAAGCAAAGGGGTTATAGATTTCGAAAAATTCCACTTAAGGGTGAAAGGAAGGGTATATATACTTGAGGTTCATGAAAAAGTGTGTGTATGAGGTATCATCATTTTAAGCTACTAGGTGCCACGTGTCCATGCATGGTTTACACCTTTCCCTGCATTAACTCATATTTATATTGACATGAAAAACACTTTAGGATATTCTAGAGATGATATTTCGGCCATTAGTTATCTTGTTTGATAAGATATCTCATCTTTATCTCATAAATTATGCAAACTGATACAACTTTTGCAAGGAGCTTCTAACTCGACCTGGATCACCTCCTTGAGGTGATTTGCTCGTCATGGACAAGGCCAAGAGTTCAAAAATCGATATTGGATCCCCTCTATGGCTCCTTGGCCGATAGGCACTCCCATATGGACTCAACAACCCGATACAAGCTCAAATTAGGGTTTCACATGCAACACTTTCTTAGTCTTTTCATCACCAAGAGTATCATACTCAAATATGATTCAAACATGGTGCCTAATTATTTCTATCTCCTCTAAATGATACTAGGAGGGAGTAGGGAAACTCTAGAGGTGGTAATTTGCATAACAACCCTATATTTTGGGTAAATTACAACTTGCACCAAAATTGGTATACAAGTCACCAGCATTATTCAAACAAGTTCAAACTTGGAATTTAGGCTTTCCACAAGCCACCACCTTGCATAATTCTCTCTATAATGATGATAAAATGCATGAGTCATGTTCAACATATGACATATTGCACTATAACCCCTTATCTTGGGTAAATTGCATTTTGGTCCAAAACATGAGAACATTGCTCAAACATTATTCAAATAGGACCAAATTTGAAACATAAGTTTGTTACCTGATAGAAAATCACTTTAGAGGATTATATTCAAGTTCTAAGAAACTTAATTATCCAAAACAAATAGGGTTACCTCATAACCCAGGTCAGGGCCATTAAAGGGACAATTGTCTCATCCCGTGGGATCCACATTTTTTTAGGTAGACGTGCATGAGGGGGGTTGAGACTGTACTATAGAGGGAGAACAATAGAAGTAGGGACAGCAGTGACAGCTCAGGTTGAGTGTATAATCTATCGTGTCTTGTAGATAGAAGTCGTATGTGTCGTCTTTGTACTCTCAGGTCCTTGGATTTTGTATGTGTTAGTTTTATGAACAATCTGAGATTTTGGCATGTATGCCTCGATCTTTGATGTTGCTTTAAATATATGTTTTGAGAAATCAAATATTATATGTTATCGTCAAAAAGAGATGGTACAATGTATGTACAATATGATCAATGATGAATATCAGGTTTTGGTTCTTCCTTAAAGAGAGTTCCTGGAAATGGATCTCTTTGCAAAATGATCTTAATTTTTTGTGATTTTGTTAATCCGATGCTCATGATTATTCTGCATAATTAGTAACGATTTGGTTGTTGGTTTGGTGGCAGTCGTTACAAGTTTGGTATCAGAGCTTAAGGTTTGATGAGTCTATAGAGACATAGGACTAAGGTATTGAGTCTGTTCTAGTGTCCTCCAGTATATCCTATAGTGACTACTGCTTATGCATAAGGAAGGGTAAAGTTTAAAATGACTGGAGAACATGAGGAACACATTTCTAAGAGAAATATTGTTGCACCAAGAGAAGGTGCAAGGGATCAGGCAAGAGAAGAATGAGTGCTTGAGAATTCCTAACTTGACCCAATTAGGATAGAGAATCCTATTTTTATGCTTTTGTTGGGAAGGTTAGGACAACAGTGATGCATATAGTGTAAGGACTCTGACCTCCGTTTTGGACTTATTCTATTTGCTTTGCCAAAACCTTGTGTTTAGATGTTTGCTAATCACCTGAGTTGTGATTAGGGTTTTGTTTGTGCTCTAGGTGCAACTAGTAATTCACCTAAGTTTTAGGGTTTGTGTGCAAGTTTGCCACCTTGAGAGATGTCTTTCTCTCTCCTTGCATCCTCTAGGGTTGAGAGGGTGAGTTGGGCGCCTTTCTTGAGTTGTTTTTGGGCCTTATTTGAAGTTTAGGCTTGTTGCGGGGCTTTCTTGGGCCTTGTTTGAGCTTGGCGCCACCTCCTTTCTTGGTTTATCGGCCAAGAGTGTATCGGCCAAGGGGTGTGTCGGGCAGTAGTGTGTCGTCCATGGCACCATGTTGGGTGACACACACCTTCTTGACCTAGCTTTGTTTGTGTCACCCTTGGTGACACTTGGTGATCTTTGTTAGCAAGATGGCATAGCTTGGACAAGTGGTGGTTTAGGCAAGGACATGTGGAGTAGCCCTCTAGTGGACGCCCACTTAACCCCCTTGTATATATACCCCCTTCCTTGCTAGCTTGGGATCCCTTTAGCTCCCTAGTTGCCTTCCTTCTTCCTTTAGTGGTTGATACCCTTGGTGGAGCTTGGTGGTCGATATCCTTGGTGAGGCTTGGTGAGCGACATAGCTCTAGTCTTCTTCTTCCTCTAGTGGTGGCCGAACCCTAGAATGTGCCTTGCTCCTTCTTCTCTTGTGGTGAGTATCTCTCCCTTTCCTTGGCACCTTCTTCTTCTTCTTCTTCTTTCTTTTTGGCCATGGTGGTTATGGAGTTTCTCTTCTCTCCTAGTGTTGGTCAAAGGTGGTGCCTTGGAGCTTGGAGCTTTGGGAGCTTGAGGAGTGTGCTTGAAGTGGGTTACATAACTCCTAACCCTAGCTATACTACCTTCTTTCTATGTTGCTTTATTATATGATATATTGATCAACCATGCATACCTTTTTAATGTTCTTGCTCTAATTTGTATATTAGACCTTGTTGGATATGTTGAGATGGTTATCCTTATGTTGGCCAAACCTTTATATGGGAATTCCTTAGGCAACACCCCTATTCTTTCCTTGGTCTTGAGAGGTGAGTTTCAGATCTAGTTGTGTGGGAAAAACCCCTCTCTCCCGTAGTTGTTGAGAGGTGAGTATACACTCTAGTTCCTTTAGCAACACCCCTCTCTTACCATGGATTTTAAAGGTGAGCCTAGGGTTTGGTGTTGACCTAGATGTGGTTTGGTGCATTGGCTGATATGGGATGATCCACCTTGCTACCCAATATGTGATAGAGGTTGTGCAAGACCCCTCTCACTTAGTTGTTGAGAGGTGAGCCAACTCTTGATCTTTTAGGGTTTGGGTGGTTGTCTCGAGGTTGAAGATGACCAAACTGATATCTTGACAACCCAAAAGGGGTGGTGTAGCACGATATCCCTTGATGTCTGATATCCCTCCCATTCTCTCTTGTGTTAGGGTTGAGCGATACAGTAGCTTATGGATTGGGCGATATAGCAGCTTGTTGCTTCCCTGTTCCTTTGTCCGATATGGGTATGATAGGATGATCCTTGTGTTGGGTGATATGGCATGCTAGTACCTTGCACGACACTTCCTTATGTTGTGCTGCCCGACATGGTGCTTTAGTGGTTAGGTTAGCTTGGGCAATATAAAGTTTGGGCATTAGGGTTTGTTTCCTTGGGCGTTATGAGGCCTACCCTTCTTGCATGATACCCACTTGTGTTATGTTGCATGTCACCTAGATGCTAGTGGTTGCCCGATATGGGTTTTTGCCGATAATGTTGTACGACATAGTAGGTGGCGTTTGGTTGTTGGTTAACCAATACAGTGAGGACCATTGTGCTTTTGGTGAGAGTCATCCCTCACTCAATCCACCTCTAGTGAGGGTTGTACCTTGTGTTCGGTTGGTAACCCTAATGCTTGAATGAAAGTTATATATGATAATGTCTTGCATAGATATGCTCATCCAATAGCATAATTATATATTTGTCAATATGCAATGAGTTTAAGATGTTCCCTATGATAGTACAGTTGTACCTCTATGCTTATGCTAACCATGAAAGTATTATTTGTATGTTGAGGCCATGGTAATGGCACGATAGTGATATGATGTGGAACATCCAGGGTTATGATGAGCCCAGTGATATATATATGATGGGTGTTACCCATGGAATGGCAATGTGTGCCTTGATGATGGGATTGAATCCATGTGATGTTGATCCTTGAGATGAATCTTGATGATTAGCAAGAGGCCAAGTGGTAACAGGTAATGTTGGATCCTTATGATGGATCAGGCTAATGTTGATGACATTTAAAGCATTAGTGATAGTATGACACAAGACAATGGAATCTATGTTGTTTTCTTTTGCTTATAGTTTGCATGTTATACAACTTGGTTGAATCTTGCAATCCAATTAAAATATGTTAATTAATTATAGATGAACCTTTCATGTAGTTTACCCTGGACATAGATCCATCATCGTTAGGAATTTGGTGATGGTGAAACAGGTTCTCCTGTGGGTTAACCCAGAGCGCATATTGTTGAATATGTGGGGTTGGACCTAGCCAAAAATAGGATGATTAGAGCACAGTTTTAGGCCTGTGGCTCAGTGTAGTTAGAGCATGGTGAATAGGCACATGGCTCAGGAATTGTGATAGAGCATGGTGAACAAGTCCATGGCTCTATGATGATGGATCACGGTGAAACAATCACATGGCTTAGTTTTCTAGCATCGATACATATACCAAGGTGGGCTAGGTAGAGGGTAGCCTGACCCTGTGTGGTTGAGGCCACTTAAGCATGAGACTGTGGTCTTACTTGTTGGTTCTTTTCCACTGACCACAAGGGTGGAGGTCGTGGAGTCCGGCTCTTCCATTGACCTTGTATGGCAATCGATTTCGACCAAGCAGTGGTCGGTTTGGATCTGAGTGGTACGACTCACTTCCTCAGGGCATAATAAATTGTAATCCATCCATGTAGTATATTTTCTTAGGACAAACATGGAATATTGGTTGAGGACTTGTTTGTATAATTGTCCTAGTTATACCTTACAGTTATTTACATGTTCTTCTGATATTATGATAAGCTCTTATTTGACTTGTCCTATCAATCATGTTCCATATTATTATCTGTTCATACGCTTCCTAAGTATCCTGATAAGATGTTACAACAAGTTAGTTCTGCTCAGTATACTACACATATACGATCTGCTTATATCAGTTACCTACTTTATCTGCTATAGCTCTCCTGAGGTTTTATAGTTTCAGTGGGGGTTATGTTTCTCGCTGGGATTGTGTGTATCACCCCGTTGGTTTAAAACCTTTTTAGGTGATTGTGCTAGATGTGGTGGTGATTGTGGTGTTGGTGATTGAGTAGCAAGAAGAACAGTAGAAGGCAAGAGGTGGATATGTTGCTATTTTTGTAGTAGAGTCCTAGAGTCATCTCTGTACTCTTAGGTCCTCGGAGGTGTTTTTGGAAAAGTTTCACGATGTATAGTTGATATGGATTTTTCTTATTTGATGATGGCCTGGTATGGTCTGATATGTACATAAACATGTGGTGAACTTTTGGTGCTTATAGAACAGCTGGATCCTATGAGATGGTGGATATGTATCAATTTTATGTATATATATAACATGTTTTCTTGCATGATATGGATTTGGTTGTAATTATTCTACTGTAATGATGTTTTCTGCAATTTGTTTTAATTAACCCGTGTTTTTGGTAATACGATGTTTATGACGGTTCCACACATTTTCACTTGGCATTTTGCTATCTTTGTGATGGCGGGATGTCACATATAGTAGGATGGATACTAGCATTACAACCTAGGTTACCAATCCTCAATGCAGAAACTTTGGATTCTGAAAGGGTTCTTGAATGACATAGTTATGTTGAATAGTGAAAAAATATGAGAAGGGTTAACATATGGCAAGAAAATAGACTCTGTCATAAGTATAGATAGACAATACATCTGTGATGGCAGTGCCCAAGGTGGGGCAACAAGCTGAAAATTAAGGAAAGGTCTCTATAATTCTAGAGACATTTGCCCAGTTGTTCTAAAAAGCCAATGTTTTTAGTACCATCAGTGCAATAAATGCTTAGTGCACCAAAGCAGTAGTCACTAAGGAAAAAGTCCCTAACTTTCCACTCCTGACATAGCTTCTATATCGGTAATTAGCCCGATAAGACTATGGTATGAGGATAAGACATGATATAGATATAGGCATGTTGAGCATACTAAACCCTTTTGTTCAAAAAGAAGGGAGGAAATTACCCAACAATCGAGTCAGACTCGGCAGGGCTTACGAAAGTTACAGCCCAAAAGTGTAAAAAGGCAAAAGTAACAACATGAAACAACTTGACTCTATGTTTGAGTCAACCTAAAGTGGTAGATGACCGTGAGGGGTGACAGTCAGATAGAGCTTTTTCATTTTGATATGTCATCTCTTGATTTCATCTGATAATCATAAGAAGGTAGTTGTTGTTGAGCTTCCTTTAATTAGCCCAGAGAGGACATGAGGAAGAGATAAGAAAGATAAGAACCTATATTTAGTTTAATATTCTCTTATATGTTTTTGAAATTTCTCTCTTCATGAAGAAAGGGAAGAGATGTAAAAGAAACACCTAGAGAAAATCTGAGATAGTAAGTACTAAAACTTAATGAGATGAAAAATAATATAAAACAAATACATACTACCTAATTTTAGTTCTTGAATACCCTGTCCAGGTATTCATCTATTGAAAGGCAAGGTAGGTATGGAACTCTTAGATTGTTATCTTTCTGATTACTCTGATCAAGTAGTTATTTTGAGACAATCTAAAGAGCATAATGAAGTAAAAGATGTGGCATGGATATTTCTACCACATCCTAATTGATATATGGAGAAATTTGAGTTAATCATAGATCAACTTATAAACAAAAGAAGATGTTTAGTATAATGTATACATTGGTCTGAGGACCAAGAGGTAATAGTTACCTAATGAGAGGTAACAATGTTCAGTGATGAACTAAGGGTTTGAATACCTAGATATAGTAATCATGATGATGGTAATACTGAGAAGTGGTGACATGTAATAATCTCTATAATTCCTATACTAAAGGTAAGGAACCTAAGAGGAAATAAGATTGAATGACACATGAATAATCAAAAGTTCATGTAATACTCAAGAAAGGTGAGAACCTCTTTCTTTAATAAACAAACCTGGATAATAATGGGGCAATAAAAAGGACAATTTTTCCTTGTGCTCTTTCCCTTTCGGAACATGACAATCAAGTAAGTCTTATGACACATGATGTGCAGGGATTAGAAGTAATCTATAGAAGGATACTTTGAAAGGTATCGGCTAGTCTTGGATTTTAGTTCCAAGACAAGTATATGTGATAATTAATACATTTGGTCTTGGTAAATAACAATATAGGATGGAAATGATGATGATGTGATGTGTTTTTGGCACATATAATGGATACCAAGGTAAAGAATCCTAGAATCCTAGAACTTTCAATGATATGAGAAAATGAGAACATGATTCCTGACAAGGAGTAATGTTTGGTTACCTAGAAGGGCCAACTTTGAGAATAGTCTAGTTATATATTGTAGTATGGACACCACATGTTAGGGGTTTATGCCCTGCATAAACATGACATCAACAAATATGTATGAGTTGAAGGAACAATTGTAGAATTGTTTTGGGAAAAGTTGATCAAGCTAAAGATAACTTCTTAGAATATCCCTATCTAGATTTGTTGAGGAAGCATATATATAACATCTAGAGATACCTCTCAAATAGTTCTTATTTTATAAGTAGCCTCTCCTTATAACAAGAAAATAAACAACTAAAGGGATAATTGATACAAGTCATAAGAAAGTTTAGTGTTGTGTCAGTAGATTTGAGTGGCACAGTAGATGCATGATAAGACTTGTAGTCCCAAGTGGGTGACAGAACACAACTCTGGTCTTTCCTTGAAAGAGAAATGACAAACTAAGTAAGGGGTATAGAAAACTCCCAAGATCAAGGATCTTATTACATAAAGATGTAATTTGAAAAGGTGACAAATCAGTGAGGTTTGACACCTGAGTTAAATAAGGCATGTATAATGATTCTCCGACTAAGAAAAATGTTACCTGACATAAATTTGACTCTACAGTCAATAATGAAAAGGACAGTGGAGTATGTGTCATGTATGATAGATTCTATGATAACCCTGTATGAAAGAACTTTGTGTTGATCGAAGTTCTATGGCATCTCCATGACATTAATATGTTATGTGGAGACTTGATGATATGATGAATGAATAATATTTGTCTCCCTTTACCTAGGATTTTGGGGACAAACTTCTTGTATGGAATGATGACTACTTTCTACATGTCATAGCTCATCCCTTGAAGGTACAAATCACCTGCCTCCTTTAATAGAGGAAGTTTGTGTCATCAAAGATTGGGGGTCTCATGGAGAAACCACCTACCAAGTTGAGAAACCCAGGGATGTTGTCACCTATCTTCTCATCTCATAGTAGATGTGTTGGAGAAGACTATGGCTCTGATACCACTTGTTGAATCAAAGGGCTCTAGAGGGGGGTGAATAGACAAAAAAACAGTTACACAAAACTTGTTAGACCTTCAAGTTACTTCAACAAGCACTATTGAAAATAGGGAATTTGAATTGCAATCTAAACATACATAGTAAGCATTAGAGAGATTGAACACACACAAGAACAAGCTATGTAGAGTGGTTCTTGTGACGCCTCACACCACACAAAAGTGAGATTACTTAAAACAAAACCATGGAAGAATATTAACCAACAAATTATTGGAAAACACTAAAAATTTAAACTTTTTTTCATAAAACTATCAAACAGAAAGAACCTCTACATAAATGTGCTTTCATGCCTCAAAGCACTTACTATGTGTTCCATCAACCTGTTACCAGAGAACCTATTCCAGAACATACATTCATACATACATCCATTACAGCTGTATACAATAAGGGGAACATAAGCCAAACACATATTGAAAGCACATCCACAAAACATCTACAGTACATCCCCAAGGACCCGAATGTACAGGGATGACTCTAGGACTCTATCAACAAAATACATCTAGAATCACTTCCAACCTTGTCAGCTACTACTCTTCTTGCTGCTGCTCAACCTCTATTGCACGATCTCTATCTCTTTGAGCACATCCACCTAAAAAGGATGTGGGAAAACCACGGGGTGAGATACCAAATCTCAGCGGGAGATATAAATCTCAACCAACTCTTATCATTACAGATAAGATAAACTTAGCAGCAGTAAAGTTACAACTATGTAAAGCAAGTAATCATTATTAACAAGAAGAGTAATTACTAATGAATTATGAAACATCTTAATAATTTAAAAGGAATTTGAAGAACATGTCTAATTCCTATCAACAATATTATAAAAAGATCAAGTAAGGCCTCATCCAATGTTTCCGTATTTTGATCCAATACAATTATACTACACGGCTGATTATGTATTTTATTATGCCCTAAGGATTTGAGTCGTACCACCCAAATCCCACTGACCACTTGATAAGTCAAAATCGGTGCCATACAAGGTCTAATGGAAGAGCTAGAATCCACGACCTCACCACCTCGTGGTCAGTACATGAGAAAACACCACAATGACATATCAATAAATTGCTACAATGACATATAGCCAAACTCAGGGATTGGTTTAGGTATGGCCATCCACATAAAATCATAACTAGCACACCTTGGTACATGTACGGTGCTAGAAGAACAGGCTCACACATTGCCGTTCTAACAAGAAGGAGTGGCTCACACATGGACATCCATACCACAATGAGATCAACTCATGCATGGTCATCTCACACATCATGTAGTTAAGGATACAAGGAATTACTCAACTTGTACCCCATATATTCAAAAATATACACTCTGAGTTAAACTCGTTTCACCATTCAACAAATGTTAACACTGAATGGATATATGGCATAGGGCAAGCTACAAAATTAGGTTTCACTAGATTTGTTAGATCATTTAAGTATCTTTTAGCATCAATCAAGTTACAACGTACAACCTCTAAATAGATTCTACATAAACAAGGCCATAACACATTACCAGGACATATTAGAGCATATAAGGTGTGATCCCATCACATCATCACTTGATTCTTGCCATTCACCATAATTCTAATCAAGAGGACCACATATCATGGGTAAAAACCCCTCATATCATCATTGAGGAAAATCACCAACTCATATAAGGCAATCAACCATCATTAGGTCATAAGATCACTCACCTCCTCTTTCAAGGATGTCAACAACACTTATGCCTCACTAGGCCCATTTACACATATCATAAGCAACATAGCTCATACCTGGCTATGCTTATCAATTGGTATCACCTGCATGGTTAGAGACTTGTAATAAGAAGAACAATGTATCATCATCATTACCATCTCTTAAGATCTAGGCCATTCACATTACATCATTATAAGGTATGTTATGAGATATCAAAACATAGCTCTTGTTATCATACACACAACCACCGATAGGGTATCTCATCTTAGCATGTAACCCTATCATCAACATGAATGATGCAATGTAACCACCAACACAAGATATTGCTTAAGGCCAGTATGTAGGTGTATCGATTTAGATCAGCTTCAGAGTGTATTGGTCTAGAACCATAGGTCTTAGGAAACCACACTAAGGGGGGTGTTTTAGGAAACAACTATGAAGGGTGTGTTGGCCTACACCTCCCAAGGGTGTGACAGCAACTCAAGCCTATCGGGCAACACCATCTCTAGCTGTGGCGGGAAACTACAATGCTTGGGTGTGACGGGTAGTTCAAGGCACATCGGGCAACACCAACCCAAAGCATGACAAGCGTCAGCATGTCGGGAATCACCAAGGTATATTGGGTGTTGGGTATAAGGTTAGTTGGGCATCACAGTTTGAGATGTATCGAGCAACATCACCAAGGGATGTGTCGACCTCTGCCTAAGAAGGGTGTCATGGTTAACCCTCGAACAGCTCAACCCCTCAAGTTACATCCATGGTCATGACGGCTAACTTCTAGCTATAGATATCGGGAAGAAAGACATAACTCAAAGTCATGATGGGCTAGCAACTTCTCAGATCAGCAACGCATGATGGTTCCATAACTATTTAACGACCAGAAGTCAAGACAAGCTAACCTTCACAACCATAACAACCTAAGAATGCACAAGGTATTATGATCTAAGCATCATCAAAGTGTGTCAACCTAAACCTCACTAAGTCATGACGACCTGTCTCTTGGTGTAATGGTTTGTTGTACTCAAGTCGTGATGACCACCCGACATAACATGTCGGCCTAGTCATCTTCAACCTTAGGACACTCGTTTCAAGAAAGGCAAGAAAGTGTACTACATGGGAAATAACTTATGCAAGACTCCCTCTTCCAAAAAAATCTCAAAACCTCCACAAAGAACTACTATCATGCAAGAGATAATGAACCAAAGATTAAGAATGAGATATCATGTAAGGAGTGATAATAACAAAGAAGGTTTAGAGTTATATAACCTGCCTTAAAGATCACCAACAAGATCCAAGCTCCAAGGTCAAGCTCCAAGCACACAAGCTCAAGATAGAAGAAGATCTTCTAAACTTGGTCACCACTACACCTCCCAAGAAGAAGATAATACCAAGGTTAAGGAGGTTCAAGGAGAAAAGAAATATGACCAAGATCCATGGCTGAGAAGAACAAAGAAGGAGAGAAAGAGAGCTAGGAACTATGGCTTACCAAGGTAGAAGATGAAGGGAACACCACAAGCTTGGGACTCATCCACTAAGATCCAAGAGAGACTCCTCTAGCTCCTTATCTACTTAAGGTCGTCCACCAAGGAAGAGGGAAAGAAAAGATGGCCAAAAGGATCCTCTTGCATGGAGAGAAAGGAGTATATATACAAGAGGGTTGAGAGAGAGATCATGGAAGAGGTGTCACCACCTAAGGTGACACTTGTCAATGAAGAAGGGTCACATGAAACACCATGCAAATGAGGTGATAAGGTCTAGGAAAGGTCTTGCCCACTTGTTCTCCTACTAAGGTCATGCCTAATACCACATCTCTACACACCCACAAATTGATAGGGTGCAACCCAAGACACCCTCAAACTAATAGGGTGCAACCCAAGACACCCACAAACTGATAGGGTGAAACCCAAGACACCCACAAACGGATAGGGTATAATTCAAGACCTCCACAAATCGATACACAACCTTTCCAAGGCTCTCAAGCTTGAGACAACACCTCTAGGTGTAAGGCACACCTCACACATGTGTTCAAAGCACCACCAAGGTTATCACCACACAACCAAGGTCCACACAAGGTGCCCATCTCTCTCTCTCCTCTAGATGATGCCAAGAGAGAAAAGGAATAATCTAAAGGTGGAAAACTTGCACATCAACCCTAATCCTAGATAAATTGCAATTTGCACCAAAACTTCACCACAAAACACAAACATCATCCAAACAAGCTCAAACAAGAAACTCCAAGCTTCAACATGCCCTAACTACATCTCAGGTGATTAGAGCAAGGTGTTAAGAAACATGCTTAAGCAAGACAAATAGGGTTATCCCAAAATGTGGGCCGGAGTCCTTACAAGTCATAAACCCCTAAAAGGGATTTTGCCCCCAAAATCCCAAGAGAAAAGGGAGGGGTACTTCCTCCTCTTCTCTTACTCGAGCTCCCATGTGGCTTCCTCAACACCACAATGATGCCAAAGAACAAGCACAAGGTCCTTCCTCTTCAGCTTCTTCACCCTTCTATTAAGGATCAGCACTGGACCTTCGACATTGGTCATATCCTCATCAAGCTCTACCTCCACATGTTGTAGCATCAACTTTGTATTCAGATGGAATTTTCTCAGCATACTTATATGGAACATTGGGTGCGGTCTGTGTAGCTCAGGTGGCAACTTCAACTTGTAGGCCACCTTCCCAACATGTGCCATCACAGGGTAAGGTCCCATAAACTTGGGATCCAACTTACCCTTCTTTCCAAACCTCAAGACACCCTTCCAAGGAAATACTTTCAGATATACCTTGTCTCCTACTTGGAACTCCAAGGGTCTATGACAATTGTCTGCATACGACTTCTATCTATCTTGTGCTACCTTCAACTGTTGCTGGATTACCTTGATCTTTTCAGTTTTCTGATGTCAAAGCTCAGGATCAAGAAGTTGATACTCACCTGTCTCGTACCAACACAACAACGACCTGCAACACCTCCCATATAATGCCTCATATGGTGCCATGTCAATGCTACTCTCATAGATGTTGTTGTAAGAAAACTCTATCAGACTGAGGTGTATATCCCAACTTCCTAAAACTCAAGAACATAGGCCCTCAACAAATCCTTCAAGGTCTGAATGGTCCTTTCAGATTGACCATCTGTCTGCGGGTGAAAAGCAATGCTGGACTTTAATTGTGTACCCAAAGTTGTGTGCAGTAGCTCCCAAAAGCGACTCGTGAACTGAGGACCTCTATCAGACATGATAGTAATAGGAACAATGTGCAAACACACTATCTCATAGACATAGAGTTGAGCAAGCTTCTCTATTGTGAATGTTGTCTTCATGGGAAGTAAATGTGCTAACTTGGTCAACTTGTCAACGATTACCCAAATGGAATCATAACCTTTGGATGTCCTAGGAAAACCAACCACAAAGTCCATAGTCACATGATCCCATTTCTACTGTGCTATAGGCAACGGTTGTAACATCCCTGAAGACTTTTGATGCTCTACTTTAACCTGTTGACATACATCACACCTTGCAATGAACTTAGCCACATCCTTCTTCAAGTCTGGACTCCAATACATATCCTTTAGGTTATGATACATCTTGGTGCTACCTAGGTACATAGCGTACATGGACGAATGGGGTTTATAACATGTAATGACCCTGACATGGATTATGAGGTAACCCTATTTGTTTTGGATTGTAAGTTGCTTAGAACTTTAATATAACCCTCTAAAGTGTTTTTTTATCAGGTAACAAACTTATGTTTCAAATTTGGTCCTGTTTGAATAATGTTTGAGTAATGTTCCTTTATTTTGGACCAAAATGCAATTTACCCAAGATAACGGGTTATAGTGCAATATGTCATATGTTGAACATACCTCATGTGTTTTAGCATTATTAGATAGATAATGATGCAAGGTGGTGTCTTGTGGAAAGCCTAAATTCCAAGTTTGAACTTGTTTGAATAATGATGGTGACTTGTGTACTAATTTTGGCGCAAGTTGTAATTTACCCAAAGTATAGGGTTGATATGAAAATTACCCCCTCTAGAGTGTCCCTACTCCATCCTATTATCATTTATAGGATAGACAAATAATGAGGCACCATGTTTGAATCCTATTTGAGTATGATATTCTTGGTAATGAAAAGACCAAGAAAGGGTTGAATGTGAAACCCTAATTTGAGCTTGTATCGGGTTGTAGAGTCCATACGGGAGTGCCTATTGGCCAAGGAGCCATAGAGGGGATCCCATATAGGTTTTTGAACTCTTGGACTTGTCCATGCTGAGCAAATCACCTCAAGGAGGTGATCCATGTCAAGTTAGAATCTCCTTGCAAAAGTTGTATCAGTTTGCATAATTTATGAGATAAAGATGAGATATCTTATCAAACAAGATAACTAATGGCCGAAATATCATCTATAGATTATCCTCAAGTGTTTTTCATGTCAAGATAAATATGATTTCATGCAATGAAATGTGTCAACCATGCATGGACACGTGGCACCTAGTAGCTTAAAATGATGACACCTCATATGCACACTTTTTCATGAACCTCAAGTATATATACCCTTCCTTTCACCCATAAGTGGCATTTTTCGAAATCTATCACCCCCTTTCTCTTAGATATAATTCATAGGGTCTATATATCGTGCAAGGGTGAAGTATTATCATGCATAGAGGTTTGGTATCACCCATAGCAAAGTAATATCGCCCATCGCAAAGTGATATCATCCAAGTGAGGGACATCAGCCATAAGTGAGGGATATCAGCCTCAAGTGGTGAGGTATCGTGCATGAGGCTAAGAAGCTCAAGTATTGGACCTTTGAGAAGCTCATCTTCAACCTTGGGAACGTGAATATTTGGAGCTTGGAGCTTTGAAGTTGCTCTGGAGGCAGGTTATATAACTTGAACTCAATTATGTTATTATTTATCATCAATCTTGCCTTAGTTAAATGATTTACTTTCAAATAGAATTTTGTTGCATAATTGATGAATCTATGAGATCTAGTAGTAACCTAGGACTATTTTCCATGAACTAGAACAAGTAGAACGAAGGTCTAGAGCTTGAAGATGATGGTATCACCTTATAAAATGATATCGGGTTCAAGCACATAAGCAAGCACCTCTAACCCGATATGGTGATGCACCTAAAAATGATATGAATATGAGTTTATACTTCCTTGAATGATATGGTTATGTAGTATACATCTCTTGCACGATATGAGGTCAAAAATACCCCTTAGGCACAATATGGTGTGAAGCATACACACACCTCTTTGCCCGATATGGTGTGAAGCACACACACACCTCTTTGCCCGATATGGTGTGAAGCACACACACACCTCTTTGCCTGATATGGTGTGAAGCACACACACACCTCTTTTCCCGATATAGTGTGAAGCACACACACACCTATTTTCCCAATATGGTGTGAAGAACACACACACCTCTTTGCCCGATATGGTGTGAAGCACACACACACACCTCTTTGCCTGATATGGTGTGAAGCACACACACACCTCTAAAGTGATATGGAAGAAAGAATACACCTCAAACCCGAGATGGTAAGCACACATACACCTTAAGGGTGATAGGGTAAGCACAGATACACCTCTAAAGTGATATGGGTAGCAAGCACACACCTCATACCCGATATGGTGGAAGCACCTCAAAACCCATACGAAGGAAAGCACCTTAGATGCAATGTACTTGATGGAATAACACATGAAGATTCTTATATCAAGTCATACATTAAGAGGTATGGAGTTTAATGAATATTGATTAAGTAGGCTAATGTACCTTGAAGCAAAGGTTGAGCCAACTTAATAAAGTTTGAAGTAATCAACATCCTAGTGAGGATGAGAGAGAAACACATACTTCTGTAATAATCATGAAATAAGTATACATTGATACTCCTAATATGTGTGGAATCTGAATTAGGGTTGTGATTCTTGATGAATGTACTTGAAAGCCCTAGTTAATTTAAAGAGGGAAACCTTGACCCTAATGAATGGTAATGATGTGATTTGAAACTACAATTGGTGAATAAAGGGGAATCCTTAACCATATTGAAACCATGCTGATAGCATGAAATAATGAGCATAGCTAAGTATGAGCTATGATGTTTCAAATAATACCAATTAATGGGCATTGTGAGCCATGTGGTTAGTTGTTGCCTAGTGAAAGGTAACAAGATGTTTAATGGGCAATGTGAGCCATGATAATAGTTGTTGCCTAGTGAAAGGTAACAAGATGTTTATAAAAGTCTCATGTAAGAAATGATAATTCAAAATAAACTAGGAAATGGAAACTTAGTAATAATAGTAATAAAAGATGGGTACAATAATAATAATGAAATCTGGACCATACATGATCTATGCTTATAACCAAATAAGGGATATAGTGTTTTGAATATGCTTAAAGGAAATAAGAGGAATACTTGTATTACATAAAGAATTTGAATAAGTATGATGGCTTGGCCAAGGTATTATGCCTAGTAAAGGTGATGTGATATTCAGTGATGATATGCACAAGATTAGTATAGTCCAATGCCTGGTTGTGATCTCAGGATTGGTATAGTCCAATGCCTATGATCTCCGGATTGGTATAGTCCAATGCCTGGCTATGATCTCAGGATTGGTATAGTCCAATGCCTGGCTGAACTATGTGAACTCAGGATTGGTATAGTCCAATTCCTGGATGAACTCTATGATCTCAGTATTGGCATAGTCAAATGCCTGGCTAAACTCTATGATCTCAGGATTGGTATAATCCAATGCTTGGTTGTAATCTCAGGATTGGTATAGTCCAATGCCTGCCTGTGATCTCAAGATTGGTATAGTCCAATGCCTGGCTAAACTCTGTGATCTCAGGATTGGTATAGTCCAATTTTGGTTGAACTCTGTGATCTCAGGATTGGTATAGTCCAATGCCTGGTTGAACTCTATGATCTCAGGATTGGTATAGTCCAATGCCTAGCTTAAATCGGTGATCTCAGGATTGGTATAGTCCAATGCTTGGCTAAACACTATTATCTCAGGATTGGTATAGTCCAATGCCTGGCTGAACTTTGTGATCTCACGATTGGTATAGTCTAATGTCTGGCTGAACTCTATGATATCAGGACTGGTATAGTCCAATACCTGGCTGAACATAATGAAGTATATGCACATAATTGGTACAATTTAATACCTGGTTAATAGACTAGATGAGGCCGATAGATAGAAATGAGAATGATTCATGGATGTCATACCATGATAATATTATCACAAGATAAGCTTGAGATGTTTATATAATATGATGGGTAAATGATACACATGTTTTTCATATTCCTTATAAAGTGAACAGATGATTTACTGCTCTATCCTAGACAGTTACAATGCTTTAAAAGATGAGAAATGCTCTAATCTTCTTATCCATAGTGATTAACCTTGCTTATTAATATAAAACAATCTCTGCTAAGTTTTATATTGCTTAACTATGATAATAACATTGTTGGCAAAGAGTTATATCTCTCGTTGGGACAATTGTCTCACCCCCTGGGATCGACATCTTTTTAGGTGGACGTGCACGAGGGGGGTTGAGACCGAATTGTAGAGGGAGAACAACAGCAGCAGGGATAGCAATGACAGCTCAAGTTGTGTACTGTCCATTGTGTCTTATAGATAGAAGTCTTATGTGTCATCTATGTACTCTCAGGTCCTTGGATTTAGTACGTGTTGGTTTTATGAACAATATGAGATTTTGGCTTGTCTGCCTCGAGGTTTGATGTTGCTTTAAGTATATGTTTTGAGAAAGCAATTGTTATATGTTATCCTCGAAAAGAGATGGTACAATTTATGTACAATATGATCAATGATGAATATCCGGTTTTGGTTCTTCCTTGAAGAGTTTTCCTGGAAATGGATCTCTTTGCAAAATGGTTTTAATTTTTTTTATTTTTGTTAATCTGCTGCTCGTGATTATTCTACATAATTAGTAATGATTTGGTTGTTGGTTTGGTGGTTATCATTAAACCTATGTCCATGTAGACTTAGTGAACATATACCTCTGATGCCACAAAATTGAGGCAACCATTTTCTCAATTATCAAGATTACTCAAAACAATCACGGAATTATCACTAACCACAAAATCACCACAAATCATGGTAAGTTAAGAACCAATTGCAATTTAATATTTCAAGCGGAAGTATTTTGTAAACAAGCCTTCAACATAGACCATCTCTATTTCACATATACCAAAAGATATTGCATATTGCAACCTATTCATATGTACATGCCATTTTTATACAAACATGGCACATGCCAAAATCTAAGTGTGTGTATACAAAACACAAAATCTCTCCAAAGACCTGAGAGTATAGGGATGACACATAGGATTTATACTACAAAACTCTAACTAGGAACATATCCAACCTTCGACAATTACAGTTCACTCTATTTCTCTGCACCTCCACCACAACCTCAACCTCCTCATCCATGACCACCTAAAAAGATTTGGAACCCACAAAGTGAGACCAAGCATCCGAGTGAGAGTTATAACTCTTTGCCAACATATATTATAAGAATTGTAATATTAAGGAACAATAATTAGAGCAGGTATACTATTTGAGCATCTTAAGCAAATACAACTGTGTAGTAGAATATTTTATACTTTTAAAAGGAATAGAAAGAACATATATAATATTTGGTTTCTCTTATCACATTATAATTCAAGAGATCAGTATAAAGCTAAGTCATGGGGTCATCCAATGTGATTCATATTTGATCCTAAGTAAATATACTATATAGTTGTTTAATCAATTTTATGCCCTGAGGATTTGAGGCATACCACTCAAATCCAACCGGACACTGCTAAGTAAAAGCAATACCATACAAGATCAATGGAAGAGTCAGACTCCATGACCATCACCAACACTACTTGGTCTGTTCAAGTCTGCAATGCAGTGACATATATTCATACTTCTAAGAGACAACAACTTGTAGTCATAGCTACAGTCCTATAGAGACAGCAACTCGTATTCAAGCTATGGTCATGTAAGCAACTAGTCTGCCTTGGTACTTGACACATCACTAGAAAATTGGCTCATACTTGGTTGTTCAATAATAATAATATAAATATCACTATTCTAAAATTTAAGGACACAAGGAATTATATCACTTGCACCCCACACATTCAACAATATGCACTCTGATTTTTCCCATAGGAGTTACTCATTTCACCACCCAACTAGATAATGACGATGTAGATGGATCTATGGTACAACACAAATACATGATTAAGGTTTTACTTGATTAGATATACCAATTGGGTATCTTTTAATGCATCAATCAAGTTACAATGTATTAACCCTAAACAAAATCTATGAAAACAGAGAGAGATAGAAACTTCAGAAGATATCACATGTATTAAGTGAAAACTTGTCTCATCCTCACATGGCACGTGTATTACACCCTTTTTCAATATTTTCATTAACAACACAACACTATGGAATATCAATCTCTCATTTTTACACAAAGTACTTGTTGGATCATTAGACCAATTCATATTATCATGCATATTCAATATCACAAAAGAGCCTCAACATTACTCATAATTACTACTTTGTATCATATAGAGCTTACCATAGCATTCACATAGCTATGCCATTCATATCACCTGCAAGTTAATGTTGCACAAGTACGAGAGATAAAATACTATCCATGAATAACAATTCTTCTAATATAGTGAACACACTCATCTTAATACCATTAGATTAGGGTTAGGGTTTATATGTACTTGATTGGGGCTTAGTAGAATTATACCACTTTTCACCCTAATTTCGTTACTTCCCTTTTTTTTGGAAAAACAAGTATTATTATTAATGGTTAGCCATTTATACTCTCATCCCTAATTAAATAAACCCTTACTCTAAGTATTGATCATGTTCATACTTACTTTTTTGTACCTTAACCAACTTTAATACATGAGTGTTGATCATCCTTCACACATCAGTGACAACTTGTTCAGCAACAGAGTGTCCGACCTGACCATATATGGTGTGTGTTGCGATCGAAACACAACCCATGTGTTACGACCGTAACACATCCTAAGGTCGGGTCCTATCATTACACCCAGTTACAATTGGAACATCACCAAAACATAACATCGTGATCACGACATGAGAATACAACATCATGGCATTGTGACCACGACACCATGTATACGCAATGATATGTCATGAATGTTGTTTTCCAGGTGCAGCGTGACCATCAAGCATGGCATCAAGATCAAGTCATACAACAAGTAATATCTTCTTTATAAAATATGTGTTATAACCCAACATAAACATATCTCAACCGCAACTAATCTAACCCCAGGTTGATACAACCTTCACACCAACTAACAAGCATAACCACCATCAATACTTAGTCATTTTGGTTGCAATGTTAGTCAACAACAAAATATGACACTGCATCACGGCCCATCCTGTAGGCAATGGCTAATCTAAGGTTAAGGGGTGTGATGTGATCTAAACCACCCTACCAAGGGGTGTCGACCACAACAGAAGTCTACGGGTTGGTCTTGACCACCTGCAACACCCATTTTAGATCTAAACTATGATCAAAATAGGTGATCAACCTAGAACACCAAGTGTCACTGGGTGAGCATCACCACATTCTTGAGTGTTTAAGGAACCCTAACCATGATGATGAAATTTAGCAAAGAGAGATGTTTTAAAAGGGGATATCAAGATCCTTATGCACATATAATCATATCAAAACTTTTCTATTTAATTCAATCATGACAAATTCATAAAACTAGTAGTAAGATCAAATTTAAATATGCATATAATAGATATGAGAAGTTATAAAACCTGCTTGATTTTTGGGTGAGGAACAACCTCCCAAGACTCAAGATTTTAAGACCTTCAACCGAACTCCAACACTTCATCCAATGGAAGCACCTCCAAGAAGAAGAAAATTCCATGATCATAAGGAGGTTTAGAGAAAGGAAAATAGATCTTGGTCGAACCAAAAAGAAAGGATTATCTTTCACTCGAGTTTTCCATGATATCCCTAGCTTATGATCTTTGTAAGAAAGATATTTTAAGAAGAACTACCATGGATGATCCACAGACAAAGAGGAAGAATAAGATGAAGAGTCTTAGAAGAAAACATGATTTTAGAAAGAAATATTACTTACTAAGAGACGATCCTCCAAGATTCACCACCAAAAGCTAACTCTAGCACTAGATCTTCAATCATGCACCAAAGATCGCCCACCCAAAAATCAAGTTATGATTCTTCTTGTTCCTAAAGCTCCAAAGGCAGTATCAAGGAAAAAGATGAAGTTGCAGGCTGAAAAAGATTGCTTAGTCTTAAAGAGGATGGTTTATATACCCAAAAGGAGGTGAGAAGTGAAGATATTTGAGGTGTCAACACCATAGCTCACCAAGGACACATGCCCTCCCAGGAGATTACTTTTCCTCAACTCACATAAAAATATCCATGGTCATGTTTATCCAGAAACTATGTCACGACCTACTAGGTCAGTTGTCCTCTTGTTACAGTCGCAACATTATCTTCATCAACTTGTCTCAGCTCGAGACACTTATAAGGTGAAAACACTAGGTCACATGGGCATGGTCAAGTTACTAGGGAACAAGGTGTTTCGACCTACCCCTCACAAAAAATTTCTATCATGAACATGCATCCAAGCATGTGTCTCAATTGCAACCCTCGCCATAAGTGGTGTAGAGATCATAACATCAAACCCTAGGTTAAATACCAAGTCAACCTTGCAAACCCTAAAATCCCTAGAAACCTTAATGTCACGTGATGATGTCAAACCATCATCCATGATTCAAATAAAACGTCCCACATCATACCTTTTTTCTCTCATGATATCAAAATATAAGATGTCCTCTCTTCATGTGGCATTTTGCAAATTAACCCTTACTTATGGGTAAATTGCAAACTAGTCCAAAACATACACATATGTTGCAAACTAACTCAAACATTAATCAAATTGAACCCATAATGAAAACACAAGTTTGTCACATTATGTTAAAATATCTCAAGAGCTTTGACTAAGATTTAAGAATATCATTATACAAAGATATACACAATTAAGCATTAAGCTAGTTTAGAAGTCTTACAGTTTCCCTCTACATCGAGTCATGCATGTTATTAGATTTACTAGATGTGTACCTTTTTACTTTCTATACCACCTTTTATGGTGAGTAACAATTGTAAATGAATCATGATGTAACTTTGTAATAGTTTGGCTTCCATTGCTTCATCATTATCAAACTCTTTTTACTGTATCATTTGATTGGATCCCCTTTTGGGTCTCACTATTTACACATCACTAACTATAAATAGGACCCTTGGGCTTCATCTCAATGTTATCCAAGAATTACAAATGACCACACACTGTAATTGAGAGAGGAAGTGCCTCAAATATTCCTTTTCCACTTTCATGTCTTTATCACTTGCTGCATCCATTAGTGTGAGTAGGAAATATATAAGAGAACTAATCATATATGTATATTTTGTGAGGATCTCATTTCTTTACCTCCCAATCTATCTTTATCTCATGAATATGAAGATTCTCTCTGATTAAGAGAGGAGAAGAAGAAGGGAACAAAGCCCTTTGTAGAAAGTTCTCCTTGGTGATGGTAAAATCCAAGGAAGAAAATCAAAGTCAAGCATGGGTAAGTCATTGAAGGCCAAAAACTAGTTGTAAGAGTGGGTAAGTCTTTGATGAAGGCCAAAGACTCATTTTAAAAGTGTGCAAGTCCTTGGTAAGGCTAAATATTCTTAGTCATGGATAGGTAAGTCCTTTGTAAGGTTGTTGGATCCCTTTGCCTTAATGGGAAGCTAGTTTTCCCCTAATCTAGAAATGGGTGGTGGTTTGTTGTAACTCTTATAATGGATTGTAAGGAGTGACACAAGTTTTAAAACCCTAGAGATTGACCCCTTTAAGTAGTGGAGCTACATCCTTTGAGATGTAACCACTATAAATAGGGTCTTCACTTGTGGATTATGCATTCTCTCTCTCCCTTGCTTTCATACTTGCAGTATTATCTTGGGGAATATTTTGAAGGTCTAAAGAATTGTATTTAAGTGGTTTTAGATCAATTAAAACCCTTCTTGAGAACACTTAGATCCAACATAATAAACATTATATGCAAGTCAAATGTGGGTTAAGTAGTGGGGAGAGATTTTTGTGGGCATTTTTCATTATATACCAATTGCACAATGCATTGAATGTGCCCACAAGAGACTCCTTCATTGTTTTGAGCATGGAAGCATCTTGTATGTCAAGATGGCCAATGGGGCCTTAATGGATATGTGCCTTAAGAAAGTTCTAAACAACCACTCAAAGGACTAAACTCCCTCTTGAACCCATTTAGATCCAACATAATAAGTATTATATACAAACGAAGTTGTGGTATAGATAGTTGGGAGAGATTTTTATGGGAATTTTTATTTATATGGCAGGTACATAAGCATGGAATGTTCCCATAAGAGACTCCTTCATTGTTGTGACAATGGAAGCATCTTGGTCTATGAAGATAGACAATGGGACTTATTTGACATGCACCTTAAGAAAGTCCTAAACAGACACTCAAAGGTCTCAACTATTTGATCATATAATAATGAAACTCGAGGTATGTAGCACTAGAAATGGTTGAGAATCCAATCAACATCATCTCAAAAAATGTAAAAGTGAAAATAGGAGTGAATAATGATTTACGTCAGAATTGAACCGATTCTTAAGAATAATGAGAAACAAAATTGAATATAGTATAATGGTTTGTTATATTTCAATCATGGTTAACAAAGACAATGCATATATAAATGAAGTAAAAATTAGTATACCTACCTAACAATGATATGTCTTATTGGTTAGGAATATTGTATCAAATGTAATGCAAATACAAAATAAGAGGTAATCCTACTTCATTTACCATTGTCCCAAAATCTATTTGTAATCGTTTCAATTTTTTTGCCCTCCATATCATTACAAAAATGAAGGATTTTTGTATTCTTCATTGTTGAAACAATCATGTAGTGATGTGGATTAACCTACTTTCCTTGCCTTTTGATGACTTTTGTTCAAATAAATTTTAATGTTTATCCAAAGGAAATCAAGACTTTCATTGCCTCATGCACCAATCGACATGCCATCATATAATGACGTCATACATATGCCAACATCTATATGTATTTTGAAAACTTCTTATTGGACATTTATTACATTATGGTTTGATCCTAGCATATGTGAAAACTCTGATCATGATTATGTTTCACACATCATATGTTGATCTTATAAATATTCAAATCCTAGATAAGTTTAAAATTGTATGCATTTTGCATCCTATTCCCTTCCCCCTCCTATGATGCTCTATCCCAAGTCTATAATTAATTACCTCAATTGGAGTTGTATCATTAATGAGGTGCAATTGCAAAGTCCTTCTTTGTTGCAACAATGCCTCATGTATTGCACCTTGTCCTTATCCATGTTCTTGCTAGTACATTTCTTATGTTGCTCGATTCTTGTGGCAAAGCCTTTTCAATGACCATATACATTATAAAACTCATGAGCTTCTAGAGGTTTGGGAAGTTCAACTTCTTCCGTTATTCTACATCCTCATCTAGGCTAAGAAATGCAATTTGAATAAAAAGTTTTAAAGTAACATTAGTGTAGTTTAATGTGTTATGCAATACTCCATTACATGGTTGTAAAGACAATAAGTAAATGTTAATAGTCATTCAGTTGCATGATGAACTAGGATTTCAAGACCCCATACAGCTTAAGGTCTCATTTAAGGGTAATATTAATACTATTTTATTATGTGTTATTATTAAGGTTCAATAAATTTCCCTTGGAAATTCCTTCTTTGTTGCAATGATTCCTCATGTATTACACCTTGTCTTTATCTACATTTTTTTCAATGCATTTCCTCAGTCGCTTGATCCTTGTGATGAATCCTTTTTAATGAGCATAGACATTGTAGAAATCGTGAGCTTCTATTGGTGTGTGGAACTTCAACTTCTTTCAATAATCTAAATCCTCATCTAGGGAAAGTAATGAAATATGAAGGAAAAATGTTAAAGTAACATGAATTTCGTCTAATTTTATATGCATACTCCACATCAGGATTGTCAAGACAACAATTAACCATTAATCATCGTTCAATTACACAATGAACAAGAATTCCAATACACGATGAAGCTTGAGATCTCATTCTAAGAGCAATCTCAATGCTGGTGTGTATATATTTTGATTTAATATTTAGTCACTGCTGGTCTACTAGTTGTTTAAATGCTAATTTATGTACCATTTGAATAACAATTCATCACCCAATTACAATTGCCACCTAGTTGGAATCAATAGTAGAAGCATTATTATATATTCATGGTTGATGAAAAAATTAAATTTGACCAAGTTCAAATTTAATGTCTAGAAAATAGGGCATCCCCTTTACACTTTATTATGCAATTACATCTTGGTTCATCACGGTAGCAACTTATGGTGCACTATGAATATTAATAAAAAAACATTTATCATGAGGAACACATCCCAAATAGAGCCACTTTATGACTCACCCCAACACGGTAAATGTAAGGAGTGGGATCCCATACGGAAACCACTCCCTACTAGAAATAAAAAAGCAACATCCCTTGAACGAAGCACCACGTAAAATTTTTCACCAAAGGGACGATAACCAATTCATTCAATATGTATGTATCATAACACAATAAGTAGAAGTGGAAGAGAAATATATCTAACTATTACAAAAATTGATATCTTTATAAATCACTACATCGCACATGGGTGAGTTACAAAATAAATTATAAGGATCTAGTTGAGGATCATCTGACCACCTCTTTCAAGTCTCCCAAAATCTCATCTACAAAGGTTGATGTCCAAGACCAACTTGCTTATCCTCTCCTTGATCTAAACATGGGGATGGAAGCATACCCCACAAAAAGGAGAAGAAATAGAAACACCAGCAAAAGTTGGTATGTGAATACTAAATAGGAAAATTGAGCAATATGTGGATTACAGGACATTAAAAATAAACAAGTCTTCCCATGAGAAAGTCAATGACTACCCAAAAGGACATAAAAGAAAAGAACCACCATCAAATCATAAAATAGGTTGACATGATTTTACCGTGCGTATAACGCAAGTGCACGTGTCAATGTAGTATAGGCCCTTGTGAGGCCCGAGTCGAACTTAGTGACACTAAATTATCGGTAGACTACTACTAACTACTTGCAATCAGCTAGACCAATAAAAAGGTTATGAGAGTTGTTGTGAAATAAAAGAAAATAAAATAAAGCAAAGCAATTGATTAAGTGTTTAGTTTAATAAATTCAAATGGAGATCTTTAGGATTGCGGTTTCACCGTGGGTTTTCATTGTATGAA
Source organism: Alisma plantago-aquatica (assembly GCA_963693085.1). NCBI lineage: Eukaryota > Viridiplantae > Streptophyta > Magnoliopsida > Alismatales > Alismataceae > Alisma > Alisma plantago-aquatica. The sequence goes on from OY856415.1 coordinate 239,670,846, forward strand.
TTTCCACATAGTTAAACATGTTCATCTCTCAATCCGGGTAGTGGCATGTAGTGAGAATTGTCCACTGTCGTGGTACAATTCACTACCTATGTCTAAGTCGGTTCCACCGTCATAGTAACCTATACCCTAAACTAAGTGCATTAAAATCGACCTCTAGGTCCCCACCATTAACCGTACATCACCTTGTTCAAGGTATTTGTTAATGAATGTGAATTTTGTCTCTTTTCAACCGTTAATTCTTCTTTCAAAGTAATTAAAAGCATTAGATTATCATTATGGTGATCAAGCATAATAATATTATTGAGAAAATGAAATCATACCACGGATTTAAGAGATAAATTATGAATTACTATGATAAAAATGTCATACAATGCTTCCCTGGGCTACTCCCAGTCCTAAAGACAAAGGGGATTATCCCTGCATGTTCATCTCAGAGCAAGACATGGTTGAAGAAAGGGGAAACATGGAGAAAAATGTGAATAAGTGATGAAACCCCTGAACATAGAAGATCCAATCATTCCTCGACGTAGAATGCGCGATCTACAGCCTTTCGATGGTGGAAAACGTCTTCTTCGGCTTTTGGAACGGTTGGGTGTGCTTATGGGCTCTGTTCTTCTCTCCACACCTTCTCGGGACATGTGTAGTGGCTAATGATGTGATACCCTGCTCTTGGCCGCCGTCATTAGGTATAATCACCGAGTTAGATTGCAAAAATATCACCACCGTTCGATTAGATTTGATCTGAAACAAACTTTAATCTGACGGCGTCGACACCATCGACGCAGGTCAATGGTATCGACCCCTCGCGATATCGACAAGCCTTCTTTCTTTTTTTCATTGTGCCTGATGCTGGCTCGATACCATCGACACGGGTCGATGGTATCGACACCCTTAGCATCAGTTTTATCCCTTTTCTGTCGTTGGAGCTACACGTGTCGATAGTATCGACTGGCTGGTTGCTGGCAACCTAATGGTAACTCGCTACCATCGACTTCCCAGTCGATGGTATCGACTCTACGCTGCTCCTTGCGGCTGCCTGCTTGTGGCTGTGTCGATAGTATCGACTGCTGTCGATGGTATCGACAACTACAGATATGTGTTTTTCCTGAAATTGCAAAACAAAACCACATCAGCCGAGATAAAACCAATTATTGTAATCACTTATGCTCAAAACAATAAAATAAGAGAGATTTGACACTGAGAAGGATCATAGACTAAAATAAGTGAATTATGCAATATTAACCACCAAAGTGACCAATAAACGCATAAAATGCGAGTAAAACAAGTCTATAAATGTGACTCAAAATCATCGCATCAAACTCCCCTAAGCTTAAACATTGCTCTTCCTTGAGCAACAAAACTCTAGAATAGAATTGCGAGGGTCAACTAAAGAACAGATTATCACAACAGACTGCACCATATAATCCCCTCCAGACATTCACATTCCGGCCTTCACTAACCACAGAATGATAATTACCCTAAAGGCGACAATAATCATCCATAAAAGATATCTACCTCAAAATTGATCAACACTATCACATAAGGCAGTTAACATAATAAAATCCTCCAGTCCAGACTCGGTGCATGTTGTGATCTCCTATCTACATTGCTCACCCTAACTACCATCTACATGGAAGCAGCACTCCTGGTATTAACAAGTGAGGAGAAAATCATGGTGGCCTACCAATTCGAGAAATGGGTGGATGGAATGGGTGGCTTGTGTAAGAAATGAAAGCATTATACGGTTTAAAAATGCACAAAAACCATAATGACCTAAATGATGCATATGCAAATGAAAATGCCATAATGCCTACATTTGGGTAAAATGATGCATGCACTATCATTTCGTCTCATGGTGAGATGGAATATCTAAGAAACTACACCATGTGCTTATTCTTCTGAGTATGCAAGTGAGAACATGTTCCTTTCTCCCTCTCATTCCTACTTGCATCTCAATACTCTTTTTTCTTCTTTTTTTTCAAAACTATTTTTTTTTATTTTTAAGCCCTTATTTTCATAACTGACAAGGAATTATTAGTCAGGCTCACTTATTGCTGCATAAGTTATACATTTGAAGCATTCAGAAGATATGGAACAAGTTCATCACCTTTTATGTTCAGAAGACATAAGATGCATGATGTACAATATGCACAAAAATGTGAATGCAGCTACAAAATGATAGTTATGTAACCAAATGACACTCACCTAAGGATAATGTGCATGTATAACTAGTCTATTTTTTTCATTTTCATGCAAAGATATGTGAAAATAGTTGCAATGCAAGACCTATCTACATGGGATGAAATCAAAGAGATGAAAATCGTAATGTGCTTCCAGTTCTTATGGTGGGGTATGAAAACAAAGTGGTGGATAGATCACAAGATAAATTGACTGAATCTTTGGAAAATATTATGTGTCCCTCCTTACTGACCTATGTAGTAGTTAAGAGGTTTCTCTCTCTTATTTCAAATTAAGGTCTCATTATCATTTCGTCAATTTAGGCTCAAACAACCAGTTCCGTTCACTTTTCATGAATCATAGGAATGTACAGTTGTGATTTCCTGTTTTAGAGTTGACAAACCCAATTATTTCCTTAAGTTATGTGCTCAAAGTTAAACAACCCAAGCTTGCAAAAGCACTAAAAATTTTCAAATTTTCCCCTAATTTCCATGTACAAGAAATGAGATGACACATGACATTAGACATCCACAATTACACTAGATAGAGTGTGGATCCTATGAAAAACAAGATAACTAAGAGAAATAAATGACAAAACACAAAGCAATAAAAATTAAAAACTAAAAACTAAAGGATAGAAAATGTTCCAACTCCCCCCCTAAGCTTCAATTCGACTATGGCCTCATAGTCAAAAACAACCTTAAATGGTGGAACAGTGATACCGATCATTCTGCAGGAGGAGGCGGGTACTGCGGGGCCAAGGGGTCCCAAGATGGGTACTGCCCCTGGAAGCTCGGATCATACTGGGGCATTGGTGGAGGTTGTAGATACCCCCCAAAATAATTCTGGCTCCAGTAATTGTCGTAGAAGGGCTGCTGCTGCATCTCCATCCTGTGCAACATGTCGTGGATGTTTTGTTGGTTGTCGAGGAGGAGGCACTCATTCTCGAAAATGGCCCTCTGTTATCTAACAAGCGGTTCGTTGTATCCTGAATACCGGCGTATGAAGTTGTATTCTGTTGTTGCGTCTGATGAATCTCCTGCAGCATCGAGTACATCCCTTGCATGGAGTAGGCATCCTCTCCTTGATGAGAGGGCGGAGGTGGAGGAGGCTGTGAAGATGAAGATTCACCTGGGTGGAAGCGGGGACGCTTCTGGGGTGCTACTCGTGCCCGAAGAGGAGTAAAAGCCTCCTCTTCCTCTTCATGCTCATCGCCATCATTATCATTATCGTCATTGCCGCTGTCTTCATCCGAGTCATTAATGGCTATGATGGGCCACCTGAAATGCTGAGCTCCCTCAATGTTGAAGACGGGGTCGGGAAGCACACACTCTTGATATTCATGATTAACATGGCAATGTGCATATGCCAAGCCATCACGAAGCAGGAGGAGGTTGGAGCGGTGCAGATGCTGGAGGTTGACCTTGCTCCTGTTGGAAAGGGGAGTAAGTTGTGAGATATCCAACCCAAGATAGACAGCCAATGGTGTGATTAGCCCTCCAAAGTGGATAGGAGCCTTCCGCATACTACTCTTTACGGCCAACACGCGCATCAAGAAGAACGCGCCCCATTTGCACTCTTCACGCTTCAGCAGTTTGTGCAGGAAGAACAAATCCGTTTCTTAGAATTTGCTAAGAGACAAGTTGTCACGAGCAAATAGTGTGGTGCAGAGCATGCGATGCAGAATCCGCACAAATGGATGCTCGAAGTCAGCAACTGCAGCGTTGTGGTAGCTGACGGATTTGCCTAGAGGCGTAGTCATGAGTTGGGCGAAGATATCATCATAGTTTGTCTTGTTGTCTGGCCTCCGGTGCTGGTAAGCGTCATGATACCAGTTGTACACTGAATTGAACTGGGTGAGGGTAATGGTGTAGTTGTTGTTGAAGAGTCTGAACGAAACCCACCCTTTCTTCCACTCTCTGTCGGTGGCGATCAAGTCATTGGGCAGCACATTGATGTCCAATGATGCCATGAACTTCGCCACGTATTCCTTGTAAGTCGGCCACTCGCCGAAGAATGGTTGACTGTCGGTGTGGTACTCCATCTCGTCGGGCCTCCTGGTTGTGTATCTCGCCTGCCCCTTCAGGACGTAAGCAAGATTTGGCTCAAACCCGAGGTAACAAACCATATCCCGGTCAACGTAGCGCGTGGGCTCAATCTTTCTCTTTAAAAGCTCCTCGTAGACCTTCCGAATCTCCACGGAAGGGTGGACTATCCTCAGACGAGGAATCGATGCGGGTCGCGGAGGAATGAACTCGAGAATCTCATTGGGTACTGCCCGTGAAGAAGATGCTCCTACGGTATGCACCATTTTTGTCGAGAAAGAAGGAATAGAAGACGGAGCTCGATGAAGATGATCTTGGAGAAGACAATCTCCGCTCAGTGAAGACTCGGTGAAGATCGCGCTCCTTGGATGCTTGTGGAAGGCCTCCGGTCGCACAGCACAGCACAAAGCACAAGTAGGGGGCAAAGACTCTGAAGGTGTGACGTCATATGACAACCATCCCTCCCTTTTATAACTGTGGTCGTCGCTGTTTTGCACCCGTCGATACCATCGACACGAGTCGATGGTATCGACACATGTAGCACAATCCGCTCTTCCGCTAGTATCGACCTCTATCGATAGCCTGATGTGGGGGCCCGAATCGATGACGCATCGATACCATCGACGTGAGTCGATGGTATCGACCCCTTGAACGGATCGACTTCCTTAATGTAGCGATCTTCGTTGATTTCTTCTCGTGGATCGGTGATGTGTCGCGTCGATACCATCGAAGAGGGTCGATAGTATCGACTCTGCTTAGGGCAAACACCCTCGCGAGGCCCGACTGCCGTTGTCTGCTTGTAATCGGGTCGATACCATCGACAGGCCCGTCGATGGTATCGACTTCACTGAGACAAATTTCGTCTGAATATCTTTAGGGATATCACGAGTATTGACAACCATGTTGATACTATCGACCTCGTTCTGGTGATTTCCTCGGCATTACTGATGGTAGGTCGATACCATCGATGAGGCCGTCGATTGTATCGACTCACTGTAGCTGCCTAACTGTGCCTATGTCAATACCATCGACACATGGGTTGATGGTATCGACCCTGCCTCAGGCCTGCACACTGAACAAACGATCATGGTATCATTTTTACACTAAAAACAAAATCAAATCAAACTAACTTACAAATGTGAAAGAAACTAAACGAAACTACCGATGGTTGCGTTGCCTCCCAAAAAGCGCCCTTATTTAACGTCTTAGGCTAGACAAAATCAAGATCCTCATGCATCCGTAAGTGCAATGAGTTTGACCTCATGAACTTTCCTCGTGTAATCCTCACCAAAGTACAACTTCAATCGCTGTCCATTAACCAAAAATGTTGTCTCACCATCAGGCACCATGATTGCTCCATGTGGCCTAACCTCCTCTACAGTGAAAGGTCCACTCCATCGGGATTTCAATTTCCCGGGATGCATCTTCAACCTTGAGTTGAATAAGAGCACACGATCTCCCTTCTTGAAGACACACATCTGAATGTGTCGATCGTGAATCAGCTTTGTTCGCTCCTTGTAAATCTGTGAGCTTTCATATGCACTCATCCTCAGCTCGTCAAGTACATTCAGCTCTAACAAGTGTTTCTTTCTTGCTTCATCATAGTTCAAATTCAGCTTCCTTAGCGCCCTGTGCACCCTATGCTCCAATTCCACCGGCAAATGGAAGGCCCGCCCATAAGCCAACCTAAAAGGCATAGTGCATATAGGTGTCTTATATGTCGTCTGATATGCCCATAAAGTGTCCGGTAGCAGAGTACTCCAGTTCTTCTGTGTCGAAGCCACTGTACGCTCCAAGATTTTCTTAATCTCTCTATTGGAGACTTTGACTTGCCCCTATGTCTGCGGGAGGTACGGGGTACCAATGTTGTGCCTTACCCCTTACTTTCTCAACAATGCAGTGAACTTCTAATTTCTGAAATGGGTACCTCCATCACTGATAATCATCCTTGGTACGCCAAATCTGCAGAAAATATAGTCCTTGACAAACCTGCACACTACAGTAGCATCATTAGTCCTGGTGGGTATTACATCTACCCACTTCGATACATAGCCAATAGCTAATAAAATGTACAAGTTAGAGTTTGAGGACACAAAGGGTCCCATGAAATCAATACCCCACAAATCAAACACCTCAACCTCTTGAAATACATTGAGGGGCATCTCCTATCGCTTTGAAATGTTACCTGCCCATTAGCAGGAATCACATTGCTGCACATAATCATATGCGTCCCGGAACAATGTCGGCCAGTAAAGACCTCCCTCAAGTACCTTGGCCGCAGTTCTAGAACTTGCATGATGGCCACCAGTCGGTAACATATGGCAATGACGAAGTACACTTTCATACTCGACCTCCATTACGCACCTACACAACACTCCATCCCTGCATTGCTTTAATAGAATGGGGTCATCCCAGAAATAATATCGCAAAGAATGGAAAAAAAATTCTCTTGATATGTCCAATCATCCGGGATAATTTTGCAGGCAAGATAATTGACAATATAAGAAAACCATGGATCTTTAGATTTTACAGAAAGAAGTTGTTCATCAGGGAATGTCTCTGTAATTGGTATATTTATGTCCTTCTCATCTACCCTTTCCAACCTAGACAAGTGGTCCGCAACCACATTTTCTATGCCCGCCTTATCTTTAATTTCAATATCAAATTCTTGTAACAGTAAGATCCACCTAATCAGTATAGGTTTGGCATCTTTCTTTTCCATCAAGTACTTTATGGCGGCGTGGTCCGTCCATACCACGACTTAGATCCTACAAGATATTGCCGGAATTTTTCAAAAGCAAAAACAACAGAGAGAAGCTCTTTTTCAGTTGTCGTGTAATTCAGTTGTGCTTCATTTAAAGTTTTGGACGCATAGAAAATCACAGCGGGTTTGTTGTCCACACGTTGTCCTGAAATGGCTCCTACTGCGAAATCTGATGCATCACACATCAATTCAAATGGCTTTGTCTAGTCCAGTGTTTGCACAACCGGTGCAGAAATTAATTTCTCTTTAAGCACATTAAATGCATGCAAACATTTTTCATTACAATCAAATACAGCATCTTTCTCCAACAGCTCATATAATGGTTTAGCGATTTTTGAGAAATCTTTTATAAAGCGACGATAAAAATCAGCATGACCTAGAAAACTCCATACCCCTTTTACTGAATTCGGTGGGGGTAATTTGGAAATAACTTCAATCTTCACCGGATCTACCTCCAACCCCTTGCTAGACACTTTATGTCCAAGCACGATCCCTTCACTAACCATCATATGGCATTTCTCCCAATTGAGAACTAAATGTGTGTCCTCACATCGTTGCAAAACTTTATCCAGATTATATAAACATTCATCGAAAGACGCACCATAGATGGAGAAATCATCCATAAGGATTTCCAAACAGTGCTAAACCATATCAGAGAAAATGGCAAGCATGCAACGCTGAAAGGTTGTTGGTGCGTTACACAAACCAAAGGGCATACGGCGGTATGCAAATGTTCCATAAGGACAAGTGAAGGTGGACTTCTCTTGGTCCTTAGGATCTATGGAAATCTGATTGTAGCACGAATAACCATCTAAAAAACAAAAGTGAGAATGACCTGCAAATCGCTCTAAAATATGATCAATGAATGGAAGCAGAAAATGATCCTTCAACGTAGCTGCATTCAATCTATGGCAATCTATACACACACGCCACCCGATTACCAGGCGGGTCATAACCGGCTCATTCAACAGATTATGAGTAACAGTAATTCCCCCCTTTTTAGGGACTACCTGTGTAGGACTCACCCACGTCGAGTCAGATATAGCATCGATGATACCTGCAGAAAGGAGCTTGATCACCTCCTTCTTGACTACCTCCATCATGCTTGGATTTAGTCGGCGTTGTGGCTGAATTATAGGTTTGGCTCCCTCCTCAAGCCAGATCTTATGCTAGCACAGTGTAGGGGAGATCCCCTTGATGTTCACAACTGACCACCCGAATGCACCTCGGTGGTTCTTCAGCACGATCAATAGTTGGTCCTCCTCCGCGGCACTCAAATATGCCGAGATAATCACTGGTAGCTTTTCACCCTCAGCTAGAAATGCATATTTCAAGTGAGGCGGTAGTGGCTTCAAGTCTAACTCTGGCGGAACGATCAAGGATGACTGAAGCGGTGGTGGGAGTTCTCCAATATCTTCATAGTACCTAGCATAAAAGCACGGAAGCACCTGAAGCATCTTGACACACTCTTGTAGTGACTTGCTTCTCATCCATTCATCTATTATATTAACTAGGCAAGCTTCAAGAGGTAGTTTTGGATATGCATTGAAGACAGAAATTGTTGTGGCCTCATCTTCAGTAGAAGGAGGGATGTCCTCCTCTTCATCATTCGGAAAACCCACGGTCTTGCTAAGAGAAACAACTTTGGTCTGCTCCATAATGTCTACAGCCAATGTCCCCTTTTCCACCTCAGTCATTACATGAGCCATATCTAGAAATGGCTTCCCTAGACAAATAGAAATATTCTGATCAAAGTGCTTCATCATGCGGCATTGCTCCTTTGCTTTAGATTGTGTTGTGCTTGAGGGCATGACCATTTCAAATCGATCATCAGTGATACCCAAGGTTAAACAGCCTCTTCCCATCTCAAGTATCATATCTGCAGTGGCTTGGAAGGGTCGTCCAAGGAGTAGCTCATTACCCTGTTCATCTTGCATTTCCATTACTACAAAGTCTGCTGGAAGTACAAATCGGTCAACTTTCACCAACACGTCCTCACAAATGTCATATGGCTTCACCACAGAATTGTCCGCTAATTGAATTGTCATATTTCTCGGCCTTGATTCTTTCAGTCCCAGCTTCTTGAACGTAGAGAGAGGCATCATATTTATACTTGCCCTGGAATCACACAGTGCTTCTCTGAATTTCACTTTACCAATGTAACATGAAATGTTGAAACAGCCCAGATCATGCCTTTTAGGTGGCAATGTGCCCATGATGAAAGCACTCACCTGTTCCTTAAGAACCATGACCTCGGTATCTGGGATTTTCCTCTTCTTTGTGATTATGTCTTTTAAAAACTTGTCATAAGAGGGAATCTGCTCTATTGCCTCTAACAATGGAATGTTGACAGAAAGCTTTCTAAAGCTATCTAGAAACTTCTTAAACTGAGTGTCCACTTTCTTGGCTTTCACGCTATTGGGATATGGGATCGGGAAAGTCTGTGCCCTTTGATGTGGAGGCACATATGGCGTCCTCTTTTGTGTCTCCTCCTCAGCAACTGGTTCTGATGTGACATTCTCCACCACATCCTCTACCAGCTTGGTGATTGGAATTGGAACCTCCTCAGTGGCCTCACTTGTAGTTTCTGGTTGGGGTGTGCCCGGATCATCGGCCCTAGAATTTAAAATCTACTTGCCACTCTGTAGCAAAATTGCCTTAGCCTGTTGATTTCCTCCTGGAATGTTTGTATTTCTCGGAAAACCTTGTTGCATTGGCTTTTTCAAATTTTCTATTTCAGCTGCCATCTGTGCCAAATATGTCTCTATCGTCCTCATCTGAGCCCCATGGCTTTGTAGTGTCTGCCCGAATTGATTCATGAATTCCCCTTGTTGCTTTATCTGTTGGCCAAACGTGCTCATTAGTTCTTGATTCTTCTTTATAACTTGGTTGAGAAACTCATTGCTCTTATCCTCTGGCGTCGGCTGGGGTTTTGCATCAGGGTCCTGCAAGAAATTATTTGGGTCCTTCCATGAGAATTTCTTGTCTTTCCTCCACGAGTAGTCATTGTTTCTGTACCCCTGCTGTTGGCGCATAAATTTCACTTGAGCTTCATCCTCGGATTCTGTATCTTCTTTTGCAAGTAGTTTCTTGGTGAGAAGGTCCATCTTCTCATTTAGCTCTTTGATGGCCTTTGACTCACCCACAGCCCGAACATGCTCTATGGCATCTCTGTCGCCCCAAGATTGCTTCTTAGCCATGTTCTTCAAAATTTCCTAACACCTCGTGCCTGTGTTGTTTAATAAGAATCATGAACCTGCGGAATCTAAGTTACTTCTATCATGCTCGGAAAGAGCAAAATAGAATATTTTAACTTGTCTCTCCTTATCAAGCCCATGATGCAGGCACCTCCTTAGCATGATCTGAAAACATTCCCAAGTCTCGGAATAAGTCTCCCCTGCCGTCTGGCTGAAATTATGGATCTTCCAGACCAAATCGTTGGTCTTCTCGGGTGGAAAGAATCTCTCGAAGAACACCTCAACCATATGATCCCATGATTCCACATACTCATCATCAAGATTATGTAGCTATTCTCGTGCATTTCCCACCAGAGAGCTGGGGAACAGCTTCAAGTACAATGTCTCATGTGCAAACTTGTCTATCTTGATCATGTCACAGTTCTCCACGAACTGGCTAATGTGAGTCACCAGGTCTTCATTTTTGAGCCCGTGAAATGCATTTGATTTGACCAAATTTATTAGGCCTGGATCGATCTTATAGTTGGGAATGTTGATAGCCTATCTCTTGATCGGCCCTTTAGATGCAGATGCAGAAGATGCCTTTATCTTCTCCCAGATTGTCTGTTCCTCAGCCATAGCTTCTAGTTCAGAGTTTGAATCTATATCTTCAGGTTAGTTTTGAATGTTGCTCTCCTCGTCGTCTAGTCCCAACAGTGGAACCTCTGGTGATAGCTGCATGTAGTTTGTGCTACACACCCTCAACATGCACTAGTACCTGCAAAATAATAATTTAGGGTCAGCACCGTGCTAAATGATTTCTAAATATGAATAAAATGTTGAATTTCAAAATTAATAATAAAATAAAAAGTGGCCTAGAGTGGCCTCTTGCAGCACTTGTAGTGCCGAAAATTGTCGTGTCCCCGGCAACGGCGCCAAAAACTTAACACGATTTTACCGTGCGTATAACGCAAGTGAATGTGTCAATGTAGTATAGGCCCTTGTGAGGCCCGAGTCAAACTCAGGGACACTAAATTATTGGTAGATTGCTACTAACTACTCACAATCAGCTAGACCAATAAAAAGGTTATGAGAGTTGTTGTGAAATAAAAGAAAATAAAATAAAGCAAAGCAATCAATTAAGTGTTTAGTTTAATCAATTCAAATGGAGATCTTTAGGATTGCAGTTTCACTGCGGGTTTTCATTGTATGAATTTCCACATAGTTAAACATGTTCATCTCTCATTTCGGGTAGTGGCATGTAGTCAGAATTGTCCACTGTCGTGGTACAATTCACTACCTATGTCTAGGTCGGTTCCACCGTCGTAGTAACCTATACCCTAAACTAGGTGCATTAAAATCGACCTCTGGGTTCCCACCGTTAACCGTACATCACCTTGTTCAAGGGATTTGTTAATTAATGTGAATTTCGTCTCTTTTCAATCGTTAATTCTTCTTTCAAAGTAATTAAAGGCATTAGATTATCATTATGGTGATCAAGCATAATAATATTATTGAGAAAATGAAATCATACCACAGATTTAAGAGACAAATTATGAATTACTAATGATATGCTTCCCCGGGCTACTCCCGGTACTAAAGACAAAGGGGATTAGCCCCGCATGTTCATCTCAGAGCAAGACATGGTTGAAGAAAGGGGAAACATGGAGAAAAATGTGAATAAGTGATGAAACCCCTGAACGGAGAAGATCTAATCGTTCCTCGGCGTAGAATGCGTGATCTAAAGCCTTTCAGCAGTGGAAAACGTCTTCTTCAGCTTTCGAAATGGTTGGGGCATGCTTCTGGGCTCCGTTCTTCTCTCCACACCTTCTCGGGACGTGTGCATCAGCTAATGATGTGATACCCTGCTCTTGGCCACCGTCATTAGGTATAATCATCAAGTTAGGTTGCAAAAATATCATCACCATTGGATTAGAGTCGATCTGAAACAAACTTTAATCTGACGGTGTCGATACCATCGACGCGGGTCGATGGTATCGACCCCTCGCGATATCGGCAAGCCTTCTTTCTTTCTGTCATTGCACCTGATGCTGGCTCGATACCATCGATGCGGGTCATTGGTATCGACACCCTTAACGTCCGCATCGATGGTATCGACACCCTTAGCATCAGTTTTATCCCTTTTCTATCACTGGAGCTACACGTGTCGATAGTATCGACTTTGTGGTCGATAGTATACACTGGATGGTTGCTGGAAACCTAATGGTAACTCGCTACCATCGACTTACCAGTCGATGGTATCGACTCTGCGCTGCTCCTTGCGGCTGCCTGCATGTGGCTGTGTCGATAGTATCGACTGCTGTCGATGGTATCGACAGCTGCAGATATGTGTTTTTCCTGAAATTGCAAAACAAAACCACATCAGCCGAGATAAAACCTATTATTGTAATCATTTATTCTCAAAACAATAAAATAAGAGAGATTTGACACTGAGAACGATCATAGACTAAAATAAGTGAATTATGCAATATTAACCACCAAAGTGACCAATAAATGCATAAAATGCGAGTAAAACAAGTCTATAAATGTGACTCAAAATCATCGCATCAAAGGAACTTTCCATTAATAGAACAATAAAGTTGTTACATACTAGAATATGTAAAGAAAGTAGGGCACACACCCTACAATCATCAACCTGCATGCATGTGAGATAAACATAGCCCTAAAACAATATAAAGACAAAGGCAGCCAAGCCTCACAAACTTGAAACCTGGTAGAGAATGATGTACTGCCAAACTCCCAATATATATAAGTTGGGCCAAGCCTCACAAACTTAAAACCCAGTTATGGGGCACCACCACCTCCATCCCAATAATAAAAGGTGCATACCACCCAAAAACTAATACAATTACACTACTCTAGTGCTACTGATTCACATAGCATGTTTAATAGAGAGGTAAGTAAAAAGGTATAGTCAGATTAAACAAAAGTTGTCATCATACTAATGGACAACATAAACATCCACCAAGTGGGAAAGAGATACCACATATCATCAATTAATATTATAACATGAACAAAGTATAAGAAAGCGGCCAAAAGAATTTCCAAACATGATCATAAGATCAGTACCAAATAAAGTAGTTCAAATGAACCATAATTATCAAAAGAAAGAACATTATGTAGGCTATTATCGTCCATAGGACCAAGAGAAAGTTGAAACATAGGTTAATTTCTAAAAAAGAATAATCGGGGATGCAAACATGCCTTTCTTCAAAGTCTACTCTGACCAAAGTCAAGTCTAGGTCCAATCCTAGGCCTCAACAGAACCTATTAAGCATATATGTATATTTTAGGTCAATACCACATTGATTATTCAAAACCCTAGAAATTACCTTTTTCTTTATAAATGATTTAGGTTATCAAAACCATGACATATTTTAGTTACCTTTTTATGAACCCAAAACATATTTTATTATATTTTTCTGACTTATATATATATAGTTATGAATTTTATAAGTTATTAACTTTTTAGGTAAATTCATTAAAATCACATATTCCCAACATTGGATTTAGGCAAAAAAATCCATAAACATAAGATAGCTCTTATTTTTGTGAATCCAACAACTATTTATTTGTAATTTTGGATAAATAGATAATTAGTTATTAATTTTCCAAAATTGACCAATTCGAAATTTCCACATCAGCGTTAATCATCAAGAGATCAAGAGAGAGAGAGAGAGAGGCTGACTAGTGACTTGGCCCACTAAGATGCAGCCAAGTCACCAAATCGCCATCACGTCAACACACGCAACAAAGTAAGAGGGGAAAAGTAACAAAAAGACATATTTTACCCTTGGGCTGCAAACAAATCAAAAGAGGAAATGAGGAGGGTAAACTTGAGAAAACACAGAGGATATTCTCCTCTCGTGCAGGCCCACACCTTGGCCATTCTTCATAGAACAACAGTCGGCGCAAGATTTGGGAAATTCTGCATAACACTACAATTCGACAAAACAAGAACAAAGGAAGAAGGAGTAAGGTTCGATGAACTCACCTCACCATTCAATTGAGTTGCAAAGATCACTGGGACCCCAAGAACAGCATCACAAAGCCACGACAGATAAAACGCCCATTGACGGCCAAACTAGTGGGTGCGAAGAAATTGAGAGGAGAGGAGTTGCAAGTGAAGGAATTCGGAGGTCTGGGTGATGGCATTTATAGATGGGGAGAGGTCTAATGTGAAAGGGGATTAGGGTTGGTAACCATGATTTGGGATTTCATGATAAGGAAGGTGGAAGATTGGGAAAGTAGGGGTTGATGGGTTCGTATCTGTAACATCACTGGCCTGGGTTAAGGCTTAACCCTAGAAGTTTTGCTTAAGTAAGTCATTTATATTCTTGTCTTTATCCTTTGAAAATTTATTAAGACTCAAGAGGAACTTATGTTTTAATTTGGGTCCTATTTGAATAATGTTGAAACAATGTTTTACTTGTTTTGGACTAAAGTGCAAATTACCCAAGTTGAGGGGTTAAATTGCAAATGATACATTATAAAATGTTCCTCAAGTGTTGAATCATCATAAGAATGAAAATGATGCATAGGTTTGGCTTCTACAAGCCTGAACACCAAGAAAGAGCTTATTAAGCAATGCTGGTGCATTAAAACCTAGTTTTGGTGTAATGTGTAATTTATCCAAAACCTAGGGTTCAATATGCAAAATAACACTTCCATAGAGTCCCTAATGTTTCTTGGTATCAATTAGAGACAATAAAATCATAGGGGCGTCTCATTTGAATCTCTTTGGGGGGAGAGAATATTGATATTAAAATAATCTAGATGTAAGCATAATTGAAACCCTAATTCAATTTAATGCAAAAATAAATATATTAATGGAAGTGCCCTTCAACCAAAAACGTGATGGTTGAATTTATATAAGTATGGAAATCCTTTTGCCTTTCAATGGCACCAAAATATCTAAAGTGAGTGGAGATTCCACTCACATTAGTTAAAGAAAAAGTAATATCCACTAATTTTTGGATATTATTATTATATTGATTAAGGTGCTTAATTTGTTTTCTTTTAATTCATGGGTAAAGAAGAGGATTTCGAAGGGGTGGATGATGTCTTCGTATGCAAGGAAGTGAGGGGGATAAGTGGCACCAATTTAGGGAATTGAAAATTTTTTATAACACTTTCTCTCTCTTGAAATTCCCTTATATACACTCCATTTTTCACCCACATGAAAGGCTTTTTTTACTCTTCTTTCTTTACTTGCTTTGGCTAAACACAAGGGAGCTTAGGAGCAATAGTAGGACGTACCCCAACATGTAGGTGAGCTCCTTAATCATCTTCATCCTTGATTTCATGGTGGAAATCGAAATTCAATGCTTGTTTTCTTCTTTTCTCCATTCAATCTTCAACTTCAGCCATTCTTTTCACTCAAAGACTTGAGCACGGACCTTGGGAAGTTGAGAAAGTTTCATTCACCAATGAGGGAAAATGGTCTCAAGACCGATTGAGGTCAAACAGTCTCAAGACCGTTTGGCGTCAATTGCTGATGTAGATGAATGAAGATCCAATGGTTCATATAGATCTAATTATAATGGTTTCAAGAATGGATGGTCCATTGATTACAAACCCTAATCGGATTATTTGGTTGAAACCCTAAATTGATTGAGTTGATTTCTATGTTGAATGGCCCAAACGGTCTCAAGACCGTTTGGAGGTCAAGGGTTGTGATGGATGGTTGGAGATCCAAGGGTTATAATTTGATGTATTTTCAATGGTCCAATTGATGAGTGATTCAATGAAGCAAACCCTAAATTGATTGATTGTAGAAACCCTAATTTAGGGGTGAAACAGTTTCAAGCTGAATTGACCAAATAGTCTTAGACAGTTTGAGGACCATTCGGTCTCAAACCGTTTGGAGTTAATTAATATTTAATTCAAACGGTCTCAAACCATTTAGAGATTTTGAGATCAAGACTGTTTGATGGTCTAACGGTCATAAGACCAATTTAAGGTGTAGACTAAGACCGTTTGGAGGTCAAGCACTTCAAGTCCGTTTAAGGTCTAACGGTCTTCAGACCATTTGGAAGTGCAATTGATTCAAAGACCGTTTGAAGGTCAAAGTACTTCAAGACCATTTGAGGGTCTAGTACCTCAAGACCGTTTGGAGGTCTAATTGATTCAAACCATGTAAGTGCTATTAAGCCCATGATTGTTAATGATGGTTATCAACGATAATTACAATGGATGTACCTTTAAGTTACTAGGGTGATTAGTACCCTTAGAGGGGCTAACCTTTGATGCTTATGAAAGTAATATCTCAATACACTCTGTTAACCCTAAATGTATATACTTGAATGAAGGTTTGACCTAATCTAATCAAGCTTGAAGTAATCAACATCCTAGAGAGTATGAAAGAGAGAGGAATTCATATATGTATAACAATCATGTATTTGTTAAGCCTCAACACTTTCAACATGAATAAAATATGTAATTAGGGTATGATCCTTGATAAATAGATCATGAAACCCCAATCGAGAAGGTTGATGAGCCCTAACCCTAATTTAGGGCAATGCTAGGTGAAACCCAAATCTAGAGTAATGGTGTAACCCTAATCTAGGGTGATGATATGAGAAATCCCAATTCAGGGTAATATAATGAAAAACCTTAATTTAAGAGAATGCTTCATGAAACCCTAATTTTTTGTTATAGTGCATGAAACCCTAATCTTGGGCAATATGATGATAAACCATAACCCTAGTTTTGGGCTATGGGTTGAGAAACCCTAATTTCGGGTAAAGTTATATGAAACCCTAATTTGGGGAAAAGTTATAAGGAACCTTAATTCAAGATAATGATGTGTGAAACTCTAATCTAGGGTAATGCCATGTGAAACTGTAATGCAGAGATGTGATGTGAAACTCTAATCTAGGGTGATGCTATGTAATGCAATATGAAATCCTAATCCTAATATAGGGTGAAGGTATGTGAAACCGTAATATAGGGTGATGTTATGTAAACCCTAATTGATAAAGATGGGAAACCCTATTCCTAATAATGGAATAGTGACTAATATATTGATAAGTGAAACACCTTAAGTGGTTGACAATGGATAACCATATATCAATAATGTCTTAATCCAAGATGAATCCATATCATTGATAATGGTTGAATAATTCAAATAAGTGACTTATGACCAATACATTACATGATAAATGTGATGAACTGGTGCATAATGTATTAGGATGGGAAATACCCTAGTACAAGATAAGTTGATGAACTTAAGTAAGATAAAGGTGTTGAGGGAAGTGGTACATCAAGACATGATAGATATCACATCCAGCACCTCAAGATTGATACCCCTTGATGTATTCTAAATCCAATATACTTGAATGAGTAACACATGAAGTGTGTCATGTCAATTGTTACATTGAGATGTAATGCACTTTGATAAGTGTAGGCTAACATACCTTAAGAAAAGGTTAAGCCAAGTTAATAAAGTATGATGTAATTATATTCTGGTAAAGTTGAGAGAGGAAATCATATCTTGTGTTGATAATTCATTTAATGATAAATGATGAGAATAAATAAGCATGATTGAATACTTATGTTATCAATGATGGCTCCTAGCTGTGTGGAGCAATGAATTAGGGCTTGATCATTAATAATATGATCTTGAGAACTTAAATGATTAATAATGGAAAACCCTAAACCTAATGAAGGGTGATGATATGTAAGAGAAACCCTAATCAATTAGGAAGGGAAACCCTATCCCTAATAATGGGAAGGTTGTAATTCTTTTGTTGTATAAACCTTGTAAGGCATGTTAAATACTTGAATAAAAGTATAATGTACAATGGCCTCGTGAGCCATGTGAATAGGTTGTTGCCTAGTGAGAGGTGACAAGATGTGCAATGGCCTTGTGAGCCATGTAAATAAGTGTTACCTAGTGAGAGGTGACAAGATGTGTAATGGCCTTGTGAGTCATGTAAATAAGTTGTTACCTAGAGAGAAGTGACAAGATGTGCAATGCCTTTGTGAGCCATGTAAATAATTGTTACCTTGTGAGAGGTGACAAGATGTGCAATGGCCTTGTGAGCCATGTAAATAAGTTATTACCTAGAGAGAAGTAACAAGATGTGCAATGGCCTTGTGAGCCATGTGATAATTTGTTGCCTAGTGAAAGGTGACAAGATACTTAATGGGCCTTGTGAGCCATGTGAGATGCTTGTGTAACAAGTATCCTAAATACCTTGGTCAGATGACTTGGAGGTAATAGTTACCTGATAAGTGGTAACCGTGTTCAGTGATGAACTAAGGGTTTGAGTACCCAGATCCAGTAAACATGATGATGATGATGAGGGATGTGAATTTTAGAAATGAGATAAGGGATTGAGATCCCAATGTTTTATAAAGTTTTGAAAAGTACTTGATAGATGTATTATACTTTTCTTTGTAGCATTTGTCATAATAATTCTTGTTTGAAACATGACTAATGCTAAAAGGATACGATAATGTACTTAATTAACCAAGTGAAATCTCATCATGTAGTGCCCTAGCCATAGATCCATCAGCGTCAGAATTTGCTAAATGGTGAAATGGGTTGCTCCACAGCATAACCCGGAGGGCATATTTTTGAATATGTGGGGGTGATGGGCGCGAATATCCTTATGCTCTAATGGAGGAATTGATGTGAGATAAACATTAAATCTATCAATCCTTCATTATATATGTCGGGGTGGATGTATCACTAATCCCACGATGTCAGGATGGATGTATCACAAATCTCCCAATAATTTTAATGATGGATCGATGTGAGATCAACATGAAATCTCTCAATTGCAAAGAGAGTACAGCCGTCATTATAACTCTGTAGAGAAGTTTCCAGTATACCCTAGAAAGCTATTTAGTAGAGACACAAGATGTCCTGCATGGAATCTCATACTGACTGAGATAAGGGAGATCATGGTAGTCGGCTCTTCCATTGACCTTGTATGGCACCGATTTCGACTTCGCAATGGTCAGTTGGAGTATGAGCGGTATACCTCATCTCCTCAGGATATAAGTGTGATTGTAAAATGTAATCAGTCATATAGCATGTTTGCTTAAGGATTGAATATGAAAAATCATTGGTTGATGTTACATTTCTTTTATGCATCTTTAGTTGATAGATGATATATTTATGTTTCCTTATATTCCTTGCAAAGTAGATAGGTGATGCATAATTCTACCATGGGTAGATGCAATGTTCTCCTTAAGAAAGGAGATTATCTTATTATGTTCATACAATGATTAATACTATTGTTATTATAAAAGAACTCCTGCTCAGTTTATTACTATCTATCCGCAATAATAATGTTTCTGGTGGAGGGTTATATCTCTCACTGGGACAATTTCAATTGTCTCACCCCCGTGGGATCCAACATTTTTAGGTAGATGCAGAAGAAGAGGCAGAAACCCTATAGTAGGGAAAGCACAGCAGCAGCAACAGGGACAACAGTGATAATCCAGTTGGAGGAACTAGCTGTCATATTTTGTATAGAGAGTTCTATGTGTCGTCTCTGTACTCTCAGGTCCTTGGAGTCAGTAGTTAGTACTTTTAATGAATCGATATGAGATTTTGCCTTGATGCCTCGAGGTTCTTATGTTGCCTGTGTATAGTTTTAACAGAGCAGTTGATGTATGTAATCCTCGAGAAGGGATGGTACAGGATATGTACTTATGAACCAAGATGTAAATAAAATATATTGGTTCTTGATAAAAGAGTTTTTTTGTGTTTGGATCTCTTTTTAAATCATTTTAATTTTTAGTGATTTTCAGTAATCTGCTGCTAATGATCGCTTCCGCTTAGTTAATGATGTTTTGTTCGAATGGTGTGTCACAATTTAGTGGTATCAGATCTTAAGGTTCGCTGAGTCTACATAGACATAGGACTAAGGTGTTGAGTCTATTTTAGTGTCCTTCAGTATATCTTATAGTGACTTCTGCTCATGCAGAAGATAGAATAAAGCTTGAAGATGTCTGGACTATTGAAGGAGCACATTGTTGAAAGCAATGTTGCTGCACCAACAGAACATGCAAGGGACCAGTCAAGAGAAGAACGACTGCCTGAGAACCCCCAAGATGATCCAACTATGATAAGGAATTCTTCTTTTTATATCACTGTTGGGCAAGTTAGGATTGAAATGATGCATATAGTGGACCATATATTAGCAATACAACCTAGATTACCAGCCCCTAATGATGAAGTTTTGGACTCCAACAGGATTATTGCTCAACATCAGCATGTTGGAGCAATGAATAATGATGAAAGGAATAGTTTACAACCTGAAATCAAGATTTGCCACAGGTGTAGGCAGCCTGGACATATCAGAAGAAATTGTCCAGAAAAAGATAATGAGGAAAGAATTAAGAAAAGACCTATCCAAACTCAGGGATAGAGGGCTAGTAGTTTCAAAAAGGGGAAGTTTTTGGTACCATCGGTACAACTAAGGTCTAGTGTACTAGGGAAAGGGATACCCAAAAAGGGTAAAAGACCTTTTAGACCATATCAAGAGAATAGAACTTGTTACCAGTGTAGACAGGTAGGACATGTAGTAAGGAATTGTCCAGTTGGAAAAACAATGGTAACCCAACCACCGAGGTGGAGACATCAAGGTCATCAAAGGAAACCATTTTCTAGTGGCACTCGAGGATGTGGACAGACGTCCCGGGAAGGACCAACTGCATTAAATAACAAAGAACAAAGTCAACATCAGGCAATGGTAAGATTCTATGAAAAGAATCAACCTGAGGCAGTAAACAAACTGTGAGATGAGGCAGGTTAGATGAAATAGTTTCATTCTAATATATTATTTCATGATTTCATGTGTTAAATATAAGGAAGTAGTTGTTTTTGAGCTTCCTTTGACTAGTCCTATGAGGACATAAGGAAGAAGAGGACTTATATTTTGCTCAGTATTCCTTTAAATGCTTTATAATTTCTCTTATCTATGTGAAAAAGGATGAGATATAGAAGTGATGCCTGAAGAAAATCCAAGAATGCTAAATCATGTATTTATAATGATATGAAAATTGAGGAACATGATAGTAAATAAAGTGCATACTACCTAATCTCAGTACTTGTATACCCTGGCCAGGTATATAACTTTTGAAGATAAGGTGAGTATGGAACTCTTAGATTGTTATATTTCTGACTACTCTGATCAAGTAGTCATTCTGAGACAATCTAGTGAGCATAAAGAAAATAGAAATATGGCATGGATATTTTTATCACATCCTAAGTGCAAGAAAGAGGAATCTGAGATGATCTCAAGTCAATCTATGTGATGAGGAAGTAAAAGTATAATCCTCATGATAAGAGAATGAGGACAAGGGAGATGATCCCTATCTGATAAAGCCTGTGTGAATAGTAAAGATCTTTTCCCATGATGTGGAAATGAGAAATGTGATAAAATCACAAAATGTTCATAAACATGTTAGACAATAACAAAGGAATGAGTAATGACATGTAATCATCCTTATAATTCCTATGCTGATGGCAAGGAACCTAGGATGAAATAAGAGTAAATGACTCATGAACAGTTGAAAATTCATGCAATAATTAGAGGAGATGATAATCTCTTCTCTTTGATAAACAACCCTAAGTGATGATGGGGTGATACGAGGAATATGTTTCTTTGTGTTCTCTTCTTTTAGGAACATGGAAATCAAGTGAATACTATGACATTTGATGTGCATGGATTAGAAACAATCCAATGATGGATACTTAGAAAAGTATCAGTTCGTCTTGGACTTTGGTTCCATAATAAAAATATGTGTAATAAATAATGTCCCAAAGATGAAAGAAAGATCCTTTTATATGTGTGGCTTTGGTAAAAACAACAGAGAAATGGAAATGATGAGGATGTGATGTGTTTTTGACACATGTGACAGATACCAAAGTAAGGAATTCTGAAGAAATATCAGGTGATATGGAAAAGTAAAAACATAACTTCTAATTAGATGATTTATGTTGGTTACCTAGAATGGCCAACTGTGAAATCAGTCTAATTACATAAAATAGTATGAACATCGCATGTTAGGGGTTTATGCTCCGCATAAACATAACATCAATAAGGATGTATTAATTGTAGGAACAATTGTAAAATCATTGTGGGAAAAGTTTATCAAGCAAAAAATAATTCCTTAAAATATCCCTATTTAGATTTGTTAAAGAAACTTATATATAAAATCTCGAGATACTTCTAAGATAAGTTCTTAATTGGTAAGCAACCTCCCCTTATGACAAAAGTATGTACAACTAATGAGATAGTTGGTACAAGTAGTAAGAAAGTTTAGTGTTGGACAATAGTTTGGATGACACACGAGATGTATGGAGAGACTTGTAGTCACAAGTGGGTGAAAAAAATGTAATTCTGGTCTTTCCTTGAAAGTGAAATGCTAAACTAAATGAGGAATATGGAAGACTCCTAAGAATCAAGAATCATGTCACATAAAGTTATAAGTTGAGAAAGGTGATAAATCAGTGAGGTTTGATACTTAAATAGAATGAGGTATGTATAATGTATCTCTGACAAAGAAAAATGCTACCTGACACAGAGTTGACTCTATAATCAATAATGAAAAGGACAGTGGAGTATGTGTCATGTGTGACTGATTCTATGATAACCTTGTATGGAAGGACTTTTTGTTGATCAAACTTCTATGGCATCCCCATGACATTAAGATATTAGGTGGAGACTTGATGATATGATGAATGAATAATATTTGTCTCCCTTTACCTGGGATTTCAGGGACAAAATCTTTGTTAGCGGTTTATAATTGTAACATCCCTGGCCTGGGTTAAGGCTTAACTGAGATGACAAAATAGTCTTAACCAATATAACAAGATTAACTAATGTGGAAACGATCATTAACAGTGAATTACTGAAAATCACTAAAAATTAAAACCATTTACAAAGAGATCCATTCTCAAGAAAACTCTTTAAACAAGAACCACATTATTATATTCACATACTGGTTCACAAAGTACATTCATTGTACTATCTCTTCTCGAGGAATATTTATACATCATTGCTTTGCTAAAACGCACAAGTAACAAAATTCTCGAGGCATTCGATCCAAAATCTCAGATCGATTATAATAACACTATCCATTGACTCCTAGGACCTGAGAGTACAGAGACGACACATAGGACTTTATTTACAAAGCTTGACAGCCAGTATCCCCACCTGGGATATCACTGTTGTCCCTATTGTTGTTGTTGCTACCATTCTTCCCCTGCTACAGAGTTTCTGTCTCTTTGTCTGCATCTACCTAAAAATGTTGGATCCCACGGGGGTGAGACAACTTATAAAATTGCCCCAGCGAGAGATATAACCTTCCGCCGAAAACATTATTATTGCATTTTAATAAAAATAAACTGAACAGTGTAATCATATATTTCAATAGCAGATAAATTGATATTTATGCAGATTAGAGCAACATTCCTATTCAAGTATTTCAGCTATAACTTGATAAGGAAGCATGTCTCTTATTCAATATGGAATTAAAGAACATAAGTAACATTTATGTATCAAGGACATGCTATGCAAGATAACATCAACCAGTGGTTCTCGTATTTCAATATTATGCAAATACGCTACATGGCTGGTTACATTTTACAAACATACTTAAGCTCTGAGGAGATGAGGTATACCGCTCATACTCCAACCGACCATTGCGAAGTCGAAATTGGTACCATACAAAGTCAATAGAAGATCCGGCTTCCATGACCTCCCACATCTCATTCAGTGGGAGATCACATGCAGGACTTCTAGTGTCTCTACTAAATAGCCCGTCAGGGTATAGTGGCATCTTCTCTATAGAGTTACAGTGGCGGTTGTACTCTCTTCGCAATCGAGAGATTTCATGTTTACCTCCATCGATCTAGCATTTACATCATCGGGAGATTTGTGATACATCCATTCTGACACATATAATGAAGGATTGAGAGGTTTAATGTTTACCTTCCATCAATTCCCCCATTAGGATGTACGGATATTTTCACCCATCGACCCCCACATATTCAAAAATATGCGAACTCCAGGAGATCCCGTAGGAAAACCTATTTCACCATCACTAGCTACTGACGATGATGGATCTATGGTCAGAGCACTACATGAAAAGATTTCACTTGATTAATTAAGTACATTATCATATTCTTTTAGCATCAATCAAGTTTTCAAACATAACTTATTAGGATAAATGCTACAAAGAAACATGTAATGTTTTCATCAGTTACTTATCAGTCTTTATAAGACATTGGGATCTCAGTCCGTCATATTAATACTGGGAATTCTCATCCTTCTGCAATCTCATTACCATACTCATATGGATCTAGGTATTCAAACCCTTAGCTCATCACTGAGCACTTTTACCACTTTTTCAGTTAAATATCACCTTCAGGTCATCTGACCAAGGTAAACATGACACTTGTTACACAAGCATATCTTATGGCACTTGAGGCTCATTAACTCTCTTGTTACCCCTTACTAGGCAACAAGGCATATTATGGCACACAAGGCTCAATAAACAATTTCAATAAATAAGGCATCATAGCTCATACCTGGCTATGTTCATCATCTCATGATACCTGTATGGTTAGCACACATGATAACAGATATATCAGTCATATTTTAGTTTCATGCTATTCAAGGGTAACACCACTATTCCCTTTCCAGGGTTAGGGTTTCCCATTTCATGTCAATTGGGGATATTCATCCCATTACCCAGATCAGGGTTATGGTTTATCACCATATTACCCAAGATTAGGGTTTCATATAGCATTACATAGCATCACCCTAGATTTGAGTTCCACATCACATTAATATACCAGGGTTTTACATGACATCACCCTAAATTAGGGTTCCACATAATATCACCCTAGATTAGGGTTTACATTCAATATCCCACAATTAGGGTTAACTATTTATCCCAATTAGGGTTTGCTATTCAATTACCCATAATTAGGGTTTACTATTACCCTAGATTAGGGTTTCACTCAGAATTGCCCTAATTTTAGGGTTATGATTCATTAACCTTCTCAATTAGGGTTTTCATGATCTCTTCACTAAGGATCATACCCTAATCACCGCATGATTAATACTCATATATGAATTCCTTTCTATCATCCTCTCAACTTGATGAGGTTACATCAACCCTTCAATCAAGTACCCACAATTATGACTGACATAGTGTACTAAGACATTGCTTTCACAACCTTTTAGGGTTAATTAATCTAAATGTATTGATCACCTAGGTACTTTAGGGTTTCAACCTTTGTACTTAACATTGATAATCATCATTGGATCACTAAATCAATTATCATCTTGAATCTCCAAATTATTTGATCACATTGGACCTTCATTCGATTTTGGGGTTTCAACACCAAACAGTTTTGAAACTGTTTGATTCCAAATAGTCCTGAGACCGTTTGACCCCAAACGGTTTCAAGACAGTTTGGACTCAAATGGTCTCAAGACCGTTTGGGCCAAACCAGCCTCAAAATTGAAAGGGTTCATTTGATAGACCCATCAATCAATTAAATTAGGGTTTGCACCATCAGTTTCTTCATCAATTGAGTTATTGAAGTCCATCAATGTATGATCCTTGGACCCTCAACCCTCAATCACAACCATTGATCATCCAAATGGTTTGAAACCGTTTAAGGCTCCAAACGGTTTTGACCTAGACGTCCAAACGGTTTGAAACCGTTTAAGGCTCCAAACGGTTTTGAACTTATTTGTCCAAACAGTCAACCCAGCTCCAAATGGTCAACTCAAGTATGTTTAAATGTTTTGAAACCATTTAAGGATCCAAACGGTCAACTATCCCATTCGGTCAACATGCCCAAACAGTTTGGGGTTCAACCTCCAAACAGCTTGCAAACCGTTTGATCACCAAACGGTTTGGTGAAAACCGATTGGATCATTTTGTTGAAATCGATTGCAACTAGATATTATTGAGATGTGTGCTTAGGATTATGTCATCATCATCAAGATTCTACCCCTCGAATTATACTACCATTTCCATGGTAATTTCATCAATTAATCAAAGAAATTTCAAAAAGAACAATTGAACATATTGAATTGAGGAATTGAATTCAATAACAATGAATAAGGGTTCAAGTTATATAACCCACCTTCAATTGAGATTCAAGGCTTGGAGATTCACATCAACAATGGTGGAAGAAGCTTTCTCAAACCACAAGGCTCGTTCCTCAAGCTTTCGAGTGAAAAGGATTGGCTAGAGTTGAAGATTGAGTGAAGAAAAGAAGAAATCAAGCATTGATTTGTGATTTCCACCATGAAATCAAGGTGAAGGAAGGTCAAGAAGCTTACAAACATGTTGGGGGTCGTCCTCCTATTTCTCCTAAGCTTCCTTGGTCGTTTTGCAAGCAAGAAGTGAAAGTGGATTCAAAATTTCCCTTTCAACTCATGGATAAAGGAGCATATATGCATCTTATTAAAACTTCATTTCAGAGAGAGAAAGTAGGGATTATCTCCTCCATTTCCTTGCCACTTGCCCCCTTCCCTTCCTTGGTTACGAGGATATCTCCTTTGCCTCTTATTCCTCTCAATTATCCATGATTTAAAGAAAATCAATTTAAGCACCTTAACCCTTATAATAATAATATTCATAAGTTAGTGGATATTTCTTTTTATTTTCTTAATGTGAGTGGGTTCTCCACTCACGTAGATATTTCCATTTCCTTTGCAAGGTACAAGGACTTCCATATATAGGGATTTCCAACCAACACAATTTTGGTTGAAGGGCAATCCATTTCATATAATTATTTTTACATTAAATTGAATTAAGGTTTCAATTATCCTTAAATCTTGATTATTTTAATATCAAGATTATCTCTCCTTCAAAGAGGTACAAATGAGATGTCCCTCTCATTTTATTTTCTCTACATGATGCCAAGAAACATTAGGGACTATTTTGATGTGGTAATTTGTATATTGAACCCTGGGTTTTGGGTAAATTGCACATTACACCAAAACTAGGTTTTAATGCACAAACATTGCTTAATCAGCTCTTTCTTGGTATTCAAGCTTTCACAAGCCATTACTCTACATCATATTCATTCTCATGATGCTTCAACACATAAGTAACATCTTATTATGCACAATTTGCAATTTAACCCCTCAACTTGGGTAATTTGCACTTTAGTCCAAAACAAGTAAAATATCATTTTGACATTATTCAGAAAGGACTAAAATTGAAATATGAGTTCCTCTTGAGCCTTAATTACTTTTCAACAGATAAGAGCAAGCATATAATCCACTTTATTAAACAAAACATCTAGGGTTAAAGCATAACCCAGGTCAGGGATGTTACAAGTTATCCACCCCTTACAAGGATTTCGTCCCCGAAATCATTAAGAGAAAAGAGTAGGGTACTTCCTTCTCATTTCTTCCTCTAGCTCCCACGTGGCTTCTTCAATGCCACGGTGATGCCAGAGAAATTTTACAAGACGTATGTATTTCTTTTTTAGCTTTTTGATTCTTCTATCAAGGATCATCACAGGTCCTTCAACATATGATATATCATCATTTAGTTATACCTCCACATGTTGCAGAACTAACTCTGTGTCAGGATGACACTTTCTCAACATGGAGATATGGAACACTGGGTGCAATCTATGCAGCTCAGGTGGGAAATCCAACTTATAGGCTACCTTTCCCATCCTCTCAATGATTGGATAAGGCCCCATAAATCTAGGAGCTAACTTGCCATTCTTCCCAAATCTAAGGATACCTTTCCAAGGTGAGACCTTGAGGTATACTCTATCTCCAACTTGGAATTCTAAGGGTCTACGACGCTTATCAGCATAAGATTTCTGTCTATCCTGGGCAGCTTTCAACTGTTGTTGTATTACTTTAATCTTATCAGTTGTCTGCTGTACTAGCTCAGGACCCAAAAGTTGATACTCCCCCGTCTCATACCAACATAAAGGAGATCTACAACATCTACCATATAATGCCTCATATGGTGCCATATCAATATTGTGTTGATAGCTATTATTGTAAGCAAATTCTATCAAGCTTAGGTGTAGGTCCCAACTTCCTACAAATTGAAGGACACATGCCCTAAGCAAGTCCTCCAAAGTTTATATGGTCCTCTCAGATTGTCCATCTGTCTGAGGATGAAAGGTTGTACAAAACCTTAATTGCATACCCAACGCTTCATGGAGTCGCTCCCAAAAATGACTCATGAACTGGGGACCTCTATCAGAAACAATACTAGTTGGAACCCCGTGCAAATGCACTATCTCATCTATATATATCTGAGCAAGCTTCTCAGCAGTGTAGGTTGTTTTGATAGGAAGGAAATGTGTTGTCTTTGTCAACCTATCAACTATCACCCATATGGAATCATGACTTTTGGTTGTTCTAGGCAAACCAACCACAAAGTCCATGGTTACATGATCCCATTTCCACTGCGGTATAGGAAGAGGTTGCATTGTTCCTGTGGGCTTTTGATGTTCAGCTTTAACCTGCTGACACACCGGACACCGCATAACAAACTCAGCTACATCTTTCTTCAATCCAGACCACCAATACATATCTTTTAAGTTATGATACATCTTGGTGCTCCCTGGATGCATAGCATACATTAAAGAATGAGCTTCTTCCAGAACCAACTTCCTTAAGTTACTGGCATCAGGTACCACCATCCTACCATGGTAACAGACTACCTGATCCTCTGACTCATGAAAGCCATCCTGCTTCTCACTACCATACTCTGACCTGATCTGCTGAACTACAATATCAGTTTACTA
This sequence comes from Alisma plantago-aquatica, assembly GCA_963693085.1. NCBI lineage: Eukaryota > Viridiplantae > Streptophyta > Magnoliopsida > Alismatales > Alismataceae > Alisma > Alisma plantago-aquatica. The sequence continues at coordinate 239,699,808 of OY856415.1, forward strand.
TGCTTCTTTAAATTGTTGTCTCAGAGTAGGTTTTATGTGCATCTCAGCTAAGAGCCTGGCAAACAATGATACCTTAAACTGTACATTGTTTTGCCTCAAGGAGATAAGCATATCTCTCTTAGATCACACTAAGGAGTTTAACTATGTTTTATGAAGGGTTGGTGGTGATGATTTCCTACTTAGTGTGTCAGCCACTACATTAGCCTTCCCTGGATGATAATCAATTGTACAATCATAGTCCTTGATTATTTCCATCTAGTGATGTTGCCTCATGTTCAGCTCATGATGTGAGAAGATATACTTTAGGTTCTTATGGTTTGTAAAAATCTGGAATGTCTCTCCATAGAGATAATGTCTCCAGATCTTCAAAGCATGGACCACAGCAGCTAGCTCTAGATCATGTATTGGATAATTCTCCTCATGTTTCTTAAGTTGTCGAGAAGCAAAAGAAATCACTTGCTTCTCCTGCATCAACACACATCCTAAGCCATTCTTAGATGCATCACAGAAAACTATCTACCACTTCCCTTATTCAGGTGACACCAGCACAGGTGCACTTGTTAACTTTTCCTTCAGCAACTGAAAAGAATGTTGACACTTATCATTCCAGATAAAAGGAACTTCCTTCCTGGTCAACTTGGTTAGGGGTAAAGCTATAGAACTAAAATTCTTGATGAACCTCCTGTAATAACCTACCAACCCTAGGAAACTGTGTATCTCTGTTGGTTTCTTTGGTTGTTCCCATTGCAGGACAGATTTTACCTTCTTAGGATCAACACGAATACCTGAAGTAGATATTACATGTCCTAGAAAAGAAACTTTTGGTAGCCAGAACTCACATTTTCTAAACCTAGCATATAGCTTGTGCTCTCTTAGCAAAGTCAAAGCCTGACGGAGGTGCTGCTCATGTTGTGAACTTCTCTACTATATATCAATATATCATCTATGAAGACTACTACACACTGATCAAGAAAAGGCTGGAAGATTCTATTCATGAGTTCCATGAATGCAGCTGGTGCATTAGTTAGTCCAAACGACATAACTATGAACTCATAGTGACCATATCTTGTTCTAAAATTAGATTTAGATATGTCACTCTCCTTAATACACAATTGATGGTATCCCGACCTCAGATCTATCTTAGAAAAGATAGTTGCACCGCACAACTGATCAAACAGGTCATCAATCCTTGGCAGAGGATACTTGTTCTTTATAGTTACTTTATTCAACTGTCTATAGTCAATGCATAATCACATAGACCCATCCTTTTTCTTTACAAAGAGGACTGGAGCACCCCCATGGTGAAGTACTCAGATGTATAAAACCCTTCTCAAGAAATTCTTGTAGTTGTTTCTTGAGCTCTGAAATCTCAGCAGGTGCCATTCTGTACGGTGTTTGTGTTATGGGTTGCATGCCCGGGATTAGATTAATCTCAAAATCAATCTCTCGGGATGGAGGAACACCTGGAAGTTCCTCAGGGAATACATCTTCAAACTCCTTAACAATCGGAACTTCATAAGGATGAGGGCTCTCCATTGTGGTATCTACCACATGTGCCAAGAATGCAAAGCATCCCTGTCTCATCAACTTTTCAACTACCATAGCTGACACAAGACAAGTTGGAAGAATATTTCTATTTCCCTGAAAGATCCATTTGTTACCGTTGTCTGTGAACATAGCCTGCTTGGAACTACAATCCAAAACAACCTTATACTTCTCTAAGATGTCCATCCCTAGGATTATATTGAACCTGTGCATTTAAAGTAGTATAAGATCCACCTAAATGCAATGATCAGAAAAGGAAATATTGTAGGGAGAACACACCTCCCGCAACACTACAGATCCCAGCAAAGGGGTTTCTAGCATCAAACTATCTGCTCTATGACTAACAATCATGTTGCAGTCATGAATTATTTCCCGAGTGATAAAGGAATGCATAGCAATCGGATCAATTAACACATATACAAAGCAGGATGAAGACATATCAGAATAAAATAGTTTCATCTGACTTGTCACAACCCGAGGGTTGACTACTGCTTCGGGCTGATTCATAGCATAGAATCTAGTCGTTGCTTGTTGTTGACCCTGTGCTCATTTGTTGGGTGCCGATGATCCAGTTTGTGACGCTTGTCCACATCCTCTAGCGCCACTAGAAAATTGTCTCCTCTGTGAGCCTTGTTGGCTCTGCCTATGGGGTTGAGTTACAGTTCTGACTTTCTCAGGACAATCTCTCATCAAGTGTCCTGGTCTCCCACACTGGAAGCAATTATAGCTTCCCAAATTCTACCTAGGTGGTCCTGTCACTGATGTTGATGCTATACTGCGGGCTATACTTGGAGGAAAACTACGGCCCCTACCCCTACTTGACATCCACTGTGTCGGGGTATTAAACCTTGGTGGTGGTGCAGAGAACCTCAGCTTCTTAAAGCTCTCAGACCTTTGTCCTTGAAACTATGTGTACTCTTTTTTACCACTGGTCTACCGCTTCTCGATCACAAACCTCTCTATCTGTCTCACAGACTCCACAAAAGTAGCAAACCTCTCCTTGTTGTCTAGAGCAGACACAGGAGTGGTCAATTCAGTGTTCAACCCTTTCTCAAAATGCCAAATTCTTTCTTCATCATTAGCTGCCATATGCGAACAAAACCGTAAAAGTTCCATGAACCTAGCTTCATACTCGCTAACGTTCATCTGTCCTTGCTTCAATCTATCAAATTGAGAGATCTTCTCATCTAGATATGTCTTGGGAAAGTATCTAGCAACAAATTCACATCGGAATTCATCCCATCAGACCTCTACACCTGGCCTCTTGCCCTCTTTTATGGTCCACCAGTAGCCAACACTCCCCTTTAGGAGGTATACATCATGTCTGACCTTCTCAGCTTCAGGAATGTTCAGGATCCTAAAACCCTTCTCTAGCTCAGTTAACCACAAATAAGCGTCTGCTGGATCAGCTGTACCAGCATAATCCATGGCCCCAACCCGGAAAAGTCTCTCAAAAATCTTGTTGGTTCCATGTCCTTCATTGTGGGCTAGTGCCCTTAGTGAAGTTGGTGGCATTCTGTCTGCCATATGTGTCATGGTCACCATAAACTGGCCAAATAGGGCATGGAAAGCTAGATTTTCTAGTGCAGCTTGATCAAGATAAGGAATCTCAGGTACTGGTTCCTCCCTAGCTTGATCCCTTGCACCTCCTCTTGGTGCAGCAACGCTGCTCTCAGCAACATGTTCATCATGCGATCCAGACATCTTCAAGTTCTTCTCCTCCTATATGAGTAGAAGACACTATCAGATAAACTAGAAGACACTAGAATAGACTCAAAAACCTTAATCCTATGTCTCTATAGACTCAGCAAACCTAGAGCTCGGATACCACTTAACTTGAGACGACAAAACAGTCTTAACCAATATAACAAGATTAACTAATGCGGAAGCAATCATTAACAGTGAACTATTGAAAATCACTAAAAATCAAAACCATGACATATTTTAGTTGCCTTTTATGAACCCAAAACATATTTTATTATATTTTTCTGACTTATATATATATAGTTATGAATTTTATAAGTTATTAACTTTTTAGGTAAATTCATTAAAATCACATATTCCCAAAATTGGATTTAGGCAACAAAATCCATAGACATAAGATAGCTCTTATTTTTGTGAATCCAACAACTATTTATTTGTAATTTTGGATAAATAGATAATTAGTTATTAATTTTCCAAAATTGACCAATTAGAAATTTCCACATCAGCGTTAGTCATCAAGAGAGCAAGAGAGAGAGATAGAGAGAGAGACTGACTAGTGACTTGGCCCACTAAGATGCAGCCAAGTCACCAAATCGCCATCACGTCAACACACACAACAAAGCAAGAGGGAAAAAGTAACAAAAAGACATATTTTACCCTTGGGCTGAAAAAAAAAATCAAAAGAGGAAATGAGGAGGGTAAACTTGAGAAAACACAGAGGATATTCTCCTCTCGAGCAGGCCCACACCATGGCCATTCTTCACAGAACAACAGTCGGCTTAAGATTTGGGCAATTTTGCGTAACACTACAATTCAACAAAACAAGAACAAAGGAAGAAGGAGTAAGGTTCCATGAACTCACCTCACCATTCAATTGAGTTGCAGAGATCACTGGGACCCCAAGAACAGTGTCACAAAGCCACGACAGATAAAATGCCCATTGACGGCCAAACTAGTGGGTGCGAAGAAATTGAGAGGAGAGGAGTTGCAGGTGAAGGAATTTAGAGGTCTGGGTGATGGCATTTATAGATGGGGAGAGGTCTAGCGTGAAAGGGGATTAGGGTTGGTAACCATGATTTGGGATTTCATGATAAGGAAGGTGGAATATTGGGTAAGTAGGGGTTGATGGGTTCGTATCTACAACATCACTGACCTGGGTTAAGGCTTAACCCTAGAAGTTTTGCTTAAGTAAGTCATTTATATTCTTGTCTTTATCCTTTGAAAAGTAATTAAGACTCGAGAGGAACTTATGTTTCAATTTTGGTCCTATTTGAATAATGTTGAAACAATGTTTTACTTGTTTTGGACTAAAGTGCAAACTACCCAAGTTGAGGGGTTAACTTGCAAATGGTACATGCTAAAATGTTCCTCAAGTGTTTAAGCATCATAAGAATGAAAATGATGTAGAGTTTTGGCTTCTGCAAGCCTGAACACCAAGAAAGAGCTTATTAAGCAATGTTGGTGCATTAAAACCTAGTTTTGGTGTAATGTGTAATTTACCCAAAACCAAGGGTTCAATATGCAAAATACCACTTCTAGAGAGTCCCTAATGTTTCTTGCTATCAATTAGAGACAATAAAATCAGAGGGGCATCTCATTTGAATCTCTTTGGGGGAGAGAGAATCATGATATTAAAATAATCAAGATTTAAGCATAATTGAAACCTTAATTCAATTTAATGCAAAAATAAATATACTAATGGAAGTGCCCTTCAACCAAAAACGTGATGGTTGAATTTATATAAGTATGGACGTCCTTGTTCCTTGCAATGGCACCGAAATATCTAAAGTGAGTGGAGATCCCACTCACATTAGTTAAAGAAAAAGTAATATCCACTAATTTTTGGATATTATTATTATATTGATTAAAGTGGTTAATTTGTTTTCTTTTAATTCATGGATAAAGAAGAGGACTTTGAAGGGGTGGATGATGGCTTCGTATGCAAGGAAGTGAGGGAGATAAGTGGCACCAATTTAGGGAATTGAAATATTTTTATAACACTTTCTCTCTCTTGAAATTCCCTTTTATACACTCCATTTTTCACCCACATGAAAGGCTTTTTTTACTCTTCTTTCTTTCCTTGCTTTGGCTGAACACAAGGGAGCTTAGGAGCAACAGGAGGACGTACCCCATCTTATAGGTGAGCTCCTTAATCATCTTCATCCTTGATTTCATGGTGGAAATCGAAATTCAATGCTTATTTTCTTCTTTTCTCCATTTAATCTTCAACTTTAGCCATTCTTTTCACTCAAAGACTTGAGCACGGACCTTGGGGAGTTGAGAAAGTTTCATTCACCATTAAAGACATGAAGCTTTAAGCTTGGATTCAACTTTGAAGGCGGGTTATATAACTTGAACCCTTAAATGTTATTATTGATTTCATTTCTTCATCATGTGTTGATTTCTTTTTCTTTCCCAAATTTCCTTTTGATTAATTGTTGAAACCACCACAAAGATCACAGAAAATTTTGAAGGTTTGTAGCTTGAATATGATGACGTCCTCTTAGCACACACCTAAATAAATATTATGAGCAAACGGTTTGCAATTTTTATGACTAAACGGTCTCAAGACCGTTTGGTGATCAAACGGTCTCAAGACCATTTGAGGGCAAATGGTCTCAAGACCGATTGAGGTCAAACGGTCTCAAGACCGTTTGGGGTCAATTGCTGATGTGGATGAATGAAGATCCAATGGTTCAGATTGATCTAATTATAATGGTTTCAAGAATGGATGATCTATTGATTACAAACCCTTATCGGATTAATTGGTTGAAACCCTAAATTGATTGAGTTGATTTCTATGTTAAATGGCCCAAACGGTCTCAAGACCGTTTGGAGGTCAAGAGTTGTGATGTATGGTTGGAGATCCAAGGGTTATAATTTGATGTATTTTCAATGGTCCAATTGATGAGTGATTCAATGAAGCAAACCCTAAATCGATTGATTGTAGAAACCCTAATTTAGAGGTTAAACAGTTTCAAGCTGAATTGACCAAATAGTCTTAGACCATTTGAGGACCATTCGGTCTCAAACCATTTGGAGTTAATTCATATTTAATTCAAACGGTCTCAAACCATTTAGAGATTTTGATATCAAGATTGTTTGATGGTCTAACGGTCTTAAGACCGATTGAAGGTGTAGACCAAGACCGTTTGGAGGTCAAGCACTTCAACACCGTTTAAGGTCTAACAGTCTTCAGACCGTTTGGAAGTGCAATTGATTCAAAGACCTTTTGAAGGTCAAAGTACTTCAAGACCGTTTGAGGATCTAGTACCTCAAGACCGTTTGAATGTCTAATTGATTCAAACCATGTAAGTATTATTAAACCCATGATTGTTAATGATGTTTATCAAAGATAATTACAATGGATGTACCTTTAAGTTACTAGGGTGATTATACCCTTATAGGGGTTAACCTTTGATGCTTATGAAAGTAATATCTCAATACACTATGTTAACCCTAAATGTATGTACTTGAATGAAGGGTTGACCTAATCTAATCAAGCTTGAAGTAATCAACATCCTAGAGAGGATGAAAGAGAGAGGAATTCATATATGTATAACAATCATGTAGTGGTTAAGCCTCAACACTTTCAACATGAATAAAATATGTAATTAGGGTATGATCGTTGATAAATAGATCATGAAACCCCAATCGAGAAGGTTGATAAGCCCTAACCCTAATTTAGGGAAATGCTAGGTGAAACCCTAATCTAGAGTAATGGTGTAACCCTAATCTTGGGTGATGATATGAGAAATCCCAATTTAGGGTAATATAATGAAAAACCTTAATTTAAGAGAATGCTTCATGAAACCCTAATTTTTTGTTATAGTGCATGAAACCCTAATCTTGGGCAATATGATGATAAACCATAACCCTAATTTTGGGCTATGGGTTGAGAAACCCTAATTTCGGGTAAAGTTATATGAAACCCTAATTTGGGGAAAAGTTATAAGGAACCTTAATTCAAGATAATGATGTGTGAAACTCTAATCTAGGGTAATGCCATGTGAAACCCTAATGCAGTGATGTGATGTGAAACTCTAATCCAGGGTGATGCTATGTAATGCAATATGAAATCCTAATCCTAATATAGGGTGAAGGTATGTGAAACCCTAATATAGGGTGATGTTATGTAAACCCTAATTGATAAAGATGGGAAACCATATTCCTAATAATGGAATAGTGACTAATATATTGATAAGTGAAACACCTTAAGTGGTTGATAATGGATAACCTTATATCAATAATGTCTTAATCTAAGATGAATCCATATCATTGATAATGGTTGAATAATTCAAATAAGTGACTTATGACCAATACATTACATGATAAATGTGATGAACTGGTACATAAAGTATTAGGATGGGAAATAACCTAGTACAAGATAAGTTGATAAACTTAAGTAAGATAAAGGTGATGAGGGAAGTGATACATCAAGACATGATAGATATCACATCCAGCACCTCACGATTGATACACCTTGATGTATTCTAAATCCAATATACTTGAATGAGTAACACATGAAGTGTGTCATGGTAATTGTTACATTGAGATGTAATGCACTTTGATAAGTGTAAGCTAACATACCTTAAGAAAAATGTTAAGCCAAGTTCATAAAGTATGATGTAATTATATTCTGGTAAAGTTGAGAGAGGAACTCATATCTTGTTTTGATAATTAATTTAATGATAAATGATGCGAATAAATAAGCATGATTGAATACATATGTTATCAATGCTAGCTGCAAGTTGTGTGGAGCAATGAATTAGGGATTGATCATTAATAATATGATCTTGAGAACCTAAATGGTTAATAATGGAAAACCCTAAACCTAATGAAGGGTGATGATATGTAAGAGAAACCCTAATCGATAAGGAAGGGAAACCCTAACCCTAATAATGGGAAGGTTGTAATTATTTTGTTGTATAAACCTTGTAAGGCATGTTAAATACTTGAATAAAAGTATAATATGCAATGGCCTCATGAGCCATGTGAATAGGTTGTTTCCTAGTGAGAGGTGACAAGATGTGCAATGGCCTTGTGAGCCATGTAAATAAGTGTTACCTAGTGAGAGGTGACAAGATGTGCAATGCCCTTGTGAGCCATGTAAATAAGTTTTTACCTAGAGTGAAGTGACAAGATGTGCAATAGCCTTGTGATCCATGTAAATAAGTGTTACCTAGTGAGATGTGACAAGATGTGCAATGGCCTTGTGAGCCATTTAAATAAGTTGTTACCTAGAGAGAAGTAACAAGATGTGCAATGGCCTTGTGAGCCATGTGATAATTTGTTGCCTAGTGAAAGGTGAAAAGATACTTAATGGGCCTTTTGAGCCATGTGAGATGCTTGTGTAACAAGTATCCTAAATACCTTGGTCAGATGACCTGGAGGTAATAGTTACCTAATAAGAGGTAACCGTGTTCAGTGATGAACTAAGGGTTTGAGTACCCAGATCCAGTAAACATGATGATGATGATGAGGGATGTGAATTTTAGAAATGAGATAAGGGATTGAGATCCCAGTGTTTTATAAAGTTTTTAAAAGTACTTGATAGATGTATTGTACTTTTCTTTGTAGCATTTGTCATAATAATTCTTGTTTGAAACCTGACTGATGCTAAAAGGATACGATAATGTACTTAATTAACCAAGTGAAATATCATCATGTAGTGCCCTGGCCATAGATCCATCAGTGTCAGAATTTGTTGAATGGTGAAATGGGTTTCTCCACGGCATAACCTAGAGGGCATATTTTTTAATATGTGGGGGTGATGGGCGTGAATATCCTTACGCCGTAATGGAAGAATTGATGTGAGATAAACATTAAATCTCTCAATCCTTCATTATATATGACAGGGTGGATGTATCACTAATCCCCCAATGTCGGGATGGATGTATCATGAATCTCCCAATAATTTTAATGTCGGATCGATGTGAGATCAACATGAAATCTCTCGATTGCGAAGAGAGTACAACCACCACTGTAACTCTATAGCAAAGTTGCCAATATACCCTAGAAAGCTATTTAGCAGAGACCCAAGATGTCCTGCATGGAATCTCATAGTGACTGAGATAAGGGAGGTCATGGTAGACGACTCTTCCATTGACCTTGTATGGCACCGATTTCGACTTCACAATGGTCAGTTGGAGTATGAGCGGTATACCTCATCTCCTCAAGGCATAAGTGTGATTGTAAAATGTAATCAGCCGTATAGCATGTTTGCTTAAGGATTGAATACAAAAAATCATTGGCTGATGTTACATCATTAACTGATAGGTGAAATTCGATTCCTGATGTTACATCATTAACCCTAAACCCAAATCCCAACCAGGAGGGAGATTTGGCAAGTTTAAATTTTGAATATTATACATGGCCTGGTTGGGCTTCTACTCGAGGTAGGAGATAAATCTTATGCCATCTAAAAAGAACCAATGGTGGTGAGAGAAAACCACACTCAGAAACCACATGACATGTCAACTATAGGTGAAATTCGATTCAAAATCGTGACAAAATCAATTACATTTAATAAAGTGTCATTGCATTTTTATTCCTATTCTCTTTCTTCTTTTGAGGGCACAAACGAATACCAAATTAGATGAAATTTTGCATAGAGGCTAAATAAAGCATGTAGATTTCTATTAAGAAGTTAGATTGGCCTTTTGAGAACTTTTAATGTGTTAAAAAAGTCAAATCATGTTTTCTCTTTCCCAGTGCATTAATAACTTTAAGATTCTCCAAATTTGATGAAACTTCACCCACATGTCATATTTAATGTGTTGGATACGAATTTGCCATTACTTTTACATCTAGGAGTTTTTTGTACAATTATTGAATATTTTTAAGGTTATACACACTTTCTCTCTCCTGATTTTATCTTTTAATCAAACATCTCCCAAATTGGACGAAAATTCACCCAAAGACTATATTTATTATGTAGATTACAAATCCAAGATTATTTTCTTCTTTTGGAGTCATTTATTATTTTATTTGATATTTTAGGGGAAAACATAGATCTTCTCTATTCAAAATAAATTAAATTAATTATTATTATGTGAATAATGTGAAACTTGACTCCCAAGGCAATTAAGACCCAAGGATTAACTTAGATTCCACTTTTGGGTGTCCTTTTAATGATTTATATCACAATTAATATTTGTGGCCATTAATATCAAATTATTACTAAGGTTGTCATTTTATTTCACTATTATCATTATTTCTCATCCACCTATGTTAATATTATCACCAAAATAATTATGTACAATTATTTGCACGAACTTTATATTAATTCATGTGACACATTTTATGTGTCCACTATTATACTAAAACTAGTGTGAGAACATTAGGTTACGTTAGGATTATACTAAATATCACTTAGGTCTAAGCCTTAACCTTGTTTGGCTAAGACCAAAAGGTCAAAGTTCTAGAGCAGGGTTTGAGATCTAGTATGTGACAGCACACCACCCCTTAAAGGGATTTTGTCCTTGAAATCAAAACATCCACATATAAGGAAACAACTTATTCACCACCCCTTAAAGGATTCATCTTATTAAGTTAAAACTATTCTTTGGGTACAAAGGGTTCTTGTGATGACAGTTACCAAACCGATAAACAAATCATTACAATTAAGGAGAATTAAACATAAATAGTGAATTAACAAAAATCACTAAAAATTAAAACCATTTACAAAGAGATCCATTTCCAGGAAACTCTTATAACAAGAACCAAAATATTATATATATACATTCTGGTCCACAAAGTACATACCATGTACCTTCTCTTCTCGAGGATTACATACAACAGTTACTCTGTTAAATCTACACATAAGCAACATAAAACCTCGAGGCATTCAATGCCAAAAATCTCAGATCGATCATAAAAGCACTAACTACTGACTCCAAGGACCTGAGAGTATAGAGACGACAGATAGGACTCTTATCTTACAAGACATGATAGTTAGTATCTCCACCTGAGATGTTACTGTTGTCCCTGATGTTGTTTTCCTTCCCCTGTTGTATGGTTTCTACCTCATCGTCCTTGTCCACCTAAAAAGGTTGGATCCCACGGGGGTGAGACAATTGAAATTGTCCCAGTGAGAGATATAACTCTCCGTCATAAACATTATTATTGTAGATAAATAGTGATAAACTGAGCAGAGGATTCTCGATTGAAAAGTAGGATTTAATCAATATTAAGCAGAATTGAGCAACATCATCTTTTAAAGCATTACAGTTATAAATGATAAAGTAGTAAATCATCTCTCCATTTTAATAAGGAATATGAAGAACATGTATAACATCTATCCATTTAGGATACAGTAAGCAATGTAACATCAACCAATAATTTCCATATTTCATCCTTAAGCAAATATGCTACACGGCCGATTACATTTTAAAATCACACTTATGCCCTGAGGAGATGAAGTATACCGTTCATGCTCCAACTGACCACGATTATGTAAGCATCGGTACCACACAAGGTCAATGGAAGAGCCAGACTCCATCACCTCATCTGTCTCGGTCAATGCGAGACCACACGTAGGACATCTCGTGTCTCTTGCTAAAATAGCTTTCCAGGGTATACTGGCAACTTCGCTATAGAGTTATAGCCCGTAGCATATACTCTCTTCAGGATATGGCTCATAGCCAATTCATGGTATTGTGGAGTCATGACCTATTGCCATACTCTTATTGGGATATGGTCCATAACCATTCCTGTGCATAGAATATGGCCCGCAGTCATTCCTATGAGGTGTAAGGATATATTCGCCCATTACCCCCACATATTCACAAATATGCATTCCAGGAGTTCCCATAGGAAAACCTATTTCACCATCACCAGCTACTGACGATGATGGATCTATGGCCAAGGCTCTACATGATAAGATTTCACTTGATTAATTAAGTGCATTACCATATTCTTTTATCATCAACAAAGTTTTCAATCCTAAATTATTATGACAAATTCTACAAAGAAATATGTAATACTTCTATAAAGTACTTTTCAAAACTTTATAAAACATTAGGATCTAAATCCCTTATCTCATTACTAGGAATTCTCATCCCTTAACAATATCATCATCATGTTTACTTAATCTGGGTATTCAAACCCTTAGTTCATCACTAAACATGGTTACCACTATCAGGTAACTAATACCTCCAGGTCATCTGACCAAAGTATTCATGATACTTGTTACACGAGCATCTCACATAGTTCACCAGGCATATTCAACTTCTTGTCACCTCTCACTAGGCAACAAATAAAATAATGTCTCACAAGGCCCATTAACATCGTAGCTCATACCTAGTTATGCTCATCATCTCATGATACATGCATGGTTCGTATACTTGATAACAACCATATCAATTACACATCAACATTATCCAATACAAAGATAACATCACTATTCCCTTATTAGGGTTAAGGTTTCCCATCTTTATCAATTAGGGTTTCACATAACATCACCCTATATTAGGGTTTCACATAACATCACCCTATATTAGGGCTTCACATAACATCACCCTATATTAGGGTTCACATAACATCACCCTATAGTAGGGTTAGGGTTTCCCATTCTCTATTAATTAGGGTTTTATACTTACCTCATTAAACCAAACCCTAAGTCAGTGCTTCCACATATCTTGGAGCACATAGCATTATTTTAGTATTAAATCATACTCATCATTGTTTCGTTTACTAGGAACACACATCACCATCATACCATATTCAGTTGACTTAACCTTTCACTAAGTACATGCACCTATGCTTATCCTAGTGTATTGAATTTATTACTTTCATAGGCATCAAGTGATAATCACTCTAACTATACTAATCACCTAAGTACTTTAGAGATACTTCCATTGAAATCAACCTTGAGATACTCTTCAACCACTTATGGGGTTATTAGTACTTACATGGTTTGAATCAATTGGACCTTCAAACGGTTTGAATCAATTGAACCTTCAAACGGTTTGGTCCTAAATCTTCAAATGGTTTGAGATCATTTAGACCATCAAACGGTCTTTCCCTAAACCTTCAAACGGTTTGAGACCGTTTGACCTTCAAACGGTCTGGTCCTAATCCTTCAAATGGTTTGAGACCATTTAGACCTTCAAACGGTCTTGGTCTCTAATCCCTCAAACGATTTGAAGACCGTTAGACCTTAAATGGTCTTGAAGATTGTTTAACCCTAATCCATCAAATGGTTTGAGACCATTTAGACCATCAAACGGTCTTGAAGATCATTTAACCCTAATCCCTCAAACGGTTTGAGACCGTTTAGACCATCAAACGGTCTTGAAGATCATTTAACCCTAATCCCTCAAACAGTTTGAGACCATTTATACCATCAAACGGTCTTGAAGATTCCTTTGAAATTGTTTGGTCATTCAATTGAGTTGAAACCGTTCAACCCTTATACGGTTTGAAAACCGTTTGATCATTAAACAGTTTGAAATCGTTTGGTAAAATATTTTGAAAACCGTTTGATATTTCTGTTTTTAGAAATGTGTGCTAAGATGATGTCATCATCATCAAGCTTCAGACCTATGAATTCTACTGTCATATATATGATAAATTCATCAATTATTCAAGAAGAAAAATAAAACATCAACATATGATGAGAAATTGAAATCAATAATAACATTGATGGGTTCAAGTTATATAACCCACCTTCAAAGTAGCTTCACAGCTTCAAGCTTCTCATCTCTAATGGTGAAATAAGCTCCTTCAACTATCCAAGGTTCGTTCCCAACTCTTTGGATGAAAAAGATAGCCAAGGTTGAGCATTGGATGGAAGAGAGAAGAAAATGAGTGTTGAAATCCGATTTCAACCATCAATTCAAGGTTGAAGATGATCACGGAGCTTACCTTCAGCTTGGGGAACGTTTTCCTCCTGATCCTAAGCTCCTTGGTCATCAGCCAAAGCAAGGGAAAAAGTGGTTTGCAAAAATAGCCTTTCAAGTATGGAGAAAATTGAGTACATATAATTGATTTTCTAGGAGAGAGAAAGTAGGAGGAAAATCTTCAACTCCCATTCTAGGTGCCACATGCCCCATCCACTTCCTTTCTTCTGAAGCCAACATCATTGACCTCAATATCCTCTCAACTATACTTGAATTAAAAGCAACCACTTAAGCACCTTAATCATTATAATACTATTATCCATTTTTAGTGGACATTACTTTTTAATTAACAAATGTGAGTGGATTTCTTCACCTACTTAGGATATTTCGGTGCCACTCAGGGCATTTGGATGTCCTCCCATTATAGTATTTCAACCACAGCCTTTTTAGTTGATGGGCACTTCAATTAATATATTTATTTTTGCTACAAAATAAATTAGGGTTTTTAATTATGCTTAAATCTTGATTATTTTATTATCAAGATTATATCTCCTCAAAAGTAGTTCAAACAAGACGCCCCATTCTTTTTAGTTCTCTAAATGATACCAAGAAATAGTAGGAACACTTTTGAAGTGGTATTTTACATATTCAACCCTAGATTTTGGATAATTTGCAAATTACACCAAAACTAGCATTCAATACACAAGTATTACTCAAACAAGATCCTTCTTGGAACTTAGGCTTCCACAAGCCATACCTCAGCATGATTCTCATTCTTATGATGCTATAACACTTGAGGAACATTTATCATGTAACATTTGCAAGGTAACCCCTTAAATTGGGTAAATTGCACTTTAGTCTAAAGCAAGCAAAATATTGTTTCAACATTATTCAAATAGAACCAAAATCAATACTGTGTTGATAACTATTGTTGTAAGTGAATTCTATTAAGCTCAAGTGTATATTCCAACTTCCTACAAACTGAAGGACACATGCCCTAAGAAAATCCTCCAAGGTTTGTATAGTCCTCTCAGATTGTCCATCTGTCTGTGGGTGAAAGGTGGTACTAAACCTTAATTGCATACCCAAAGCTTTATGTAGTCATTCCCAAAAATGACTCATGAACTGGGGACCTCTATCAAAAATGTTTGTAGCTGTAACTCTGTGTAATTGCACTATCTCATCTATATATACCTGTGCAAGTTTCTCAGCAGTATAGGTTGTTTTGACAGGAAGAAAATGTGTTGACTTAGTCAACCTATCAACTATCACCCAAATGGTATCATGACTTTTGGTTGTTCTGGGTAAACCAACCACAAAGTCCATGGTTACGTGATCCCATTTCCATTGTGGTATAGGTAAAGGTTGCATTGTTCCTGTAGGCTTTTGATGTTTAGCTTTGACCTGCTGACACACTGGACACCGCATAACAAACTCAGCTACATCTTTCTTCAATCTGGGCCACCAGTACATATCTTTCAGGTTATGATACATTTTGGGTGCTCCCTGGATGCATTGCATACATAGATGAATGAACTTCCTCCAAGACTAACTTCCTAAAGTCATTGGCATCAGGTACTACCATCCTACCATGGTAACAGACTACCTCATCATCTGACTCATGAAACTCATCCCGTTTCTCACTACCATACTCTGACCTGATTTGCTAAATCACAGTATCAGCTTGTTGTGCCTCTTTGATCTGTTGTTTCAGAGTAGGTTTTATGTGCATCTCAGCTAACAGTCCAGCTAACAAGGATACTTTAAGTTGTACATTGTTTTGCCTCAAAAAGACAAGCATGTCTCGTTTAAAGCATACTAAAGAGTTCAATTGTGCTTTGTCCATGGTTGGCGACGATGATTTTCTACTTAGTGCATCAGCCACTACATTAGCCTTTCCCAGATGATAATCAATTGTACAATCATAGTCCTTGATTAACTCCATCCAGCGGCGTTGTCTCATGTTCAACTCATGCTATGAAAAGATGTATTTTAGGTTCTTATGGTCTGTGAAAATCTAGAATGTCTCTCCATAGAGATAATGTCTCTAGATCTTCAACGCATGAACCACTATAGCTAATTCTAGATCATGTATCGGATAATTTTCCTCGTGTTTCTTAAGCTGTCGAGAAGCAAAATAAATCACTTGTTTATCGTGCATCAACACACATCCTAGACCATTCTTAAAAGCATCACAGAAAACAATATACCCCTTCCCTTGCTTAGGTAACACTAACACAGGTGCACTTGTTAACCTTTCTTTCAACAACTAGAAAGAATGACACTTGTCGTTCTAGACAAAAGGAACCTCCTTTCTGGTCAACCTGGTTAGGGGTAATGCTATAGAACTGAAGTTCTTAATGAACCTCCTATAGTAGCCTGCCAGTCCTAGAAAATTGCGTATCTCCATTGGTGACTTTGGTTGTTCCCACTCCAAGACTGATTCTACCTTTTTAGGATCAACACAGATACCTGAGGCAGATATTACATGTCCTACAAAAGACACTTCTGAAAACCAGAATTCACACTTGATAAACTTGGTGTATAGCTTGTGCTCTCTCAATAAAGTTAGGGCTTGACAAAGGTGATGTTCATGTTGTTGAGCATCTCTACTGTAAATCAGGATGTCATCTATAAAGACTACTATGAATTGATCAAGGAATGGTTGAAAGATTATGTTCATGAGTTCCATGAATGCGGCTGGTGCATTAGTTAGTCCAAACAACATAACTATGAACTCATAGTGACCATACCTTGTCCTAAAGGCTGATTTAGGTATGTCACTCTCCTTGATACGTAACTGATGGTATCCTGACCTCAGATCTATTTTATAGAATATAGTTGCACCACGCAACTGGTCAAATGGGTCATCTATCCTTGGCAGAGGGTATTTATTCTTTATGGTTACTTTATTTAGCTGTCTATAGTCGATGCATAATCGCATAGACCCATCCTTCTTTTTCACAAAGAGAACCGGAGAACCCCATGGTGAAGTAATCAGTCGAATAAAACCCTTTTCAAGCAACTCCTATAACTGTTTCTTAAGTTCTGCCATCTCAGCAGGTGCCATTCTATATGGTGTTTGAGCTATAGGTAGTGTACCCAGGATTAGATTAATCTCAAAATCAATCTCTCGGGGTGGAGGAACACCTGGAAGTTCCTCAGGAAACACATCCTCAAACTCCCTAACAATAGAAACTTCAGAAAGACTAGGACTCTCTGCTCTGGTATATACCACATGTGCCAAGAATGTGAAGCATCCTTGTCTCATCAACTTCTCAACTACCATATCTGACACTAGACAGGTTGGAAGAATCTTTCTGTCCCCCTGAAAGATCCATGTAACACCATTGTCTGTGAACATAGCCTTCTTGGAACCGCAATCCAAGACAACCTTATACTTTTCTAGGGTGTCCATCCCAAGGATTCTGTTGAACCCATGCATATCAAGTGGTATAAGATCCATATTAATGCTATGTTCTGAAAACAAAAGAACACAGGGAGAACATACCTCCCACAACACTGCATATCCAATTAACAGAGTTTCTAATAACAAGTTATCTTCTCTATGAGTGACAGTCATATTGCAGTCATGAATCACTTTTCGAGTGATAAAGGAATGTGTAGCACCCGGATCAATCAAAATAGATACAAAGCAGGATGAAGACATATCAGAATGAAATAATTCCATCTGACCTGTCACAGCTCATGGGTTGACCACTGCCTCGGGCTGATCATTAAATAGAATCTTGTCGTTGCCTGATGTTAACTTTGTGCTCTGTTATTTGATGCAGTTGATCCTGCCTGGGACGTTTGTCCACGTCCTTGAGTGCCACTAGAAAACTATTTCCTCTAATGACCTTGTTGACTCTGCCTCAGTGGTTGGGTTACCATTGTGTTTCCAACTGGACAATCCCTTGCTAGATGTCCTACCTGTCTACATTGGTGATAGATTCTATTCTCTTGATATGGTCTAAAAGGTCCAGTCACTGACGTTGATGTTGTACTAGGGGCTCTATTTGGAGGAAAACTACGACCCCTACCCCTACTTGATGTCCACTGCATCTGGGTATTGAACCTTGGTAGTGTTGTTGGTGCAGAAAACCTTGGTTTCTTAAAACTTTTGGACCTCTGTACTTGGAATTGTGTATACACTTTCTTACTATTGGCCTGACGCTTCTCAGTCACAGACCATTCTATCCGCCTAACGAACTCCACAAAGGTGGTAAACCTCTCTCTATTCTCTAGAGAAGATACTGGTGTGGTTAAATCAGCGTTCAAACCCTTCTCAAAATGTCAAATCCTCTCCTCATCTGTAGCAGCCATGTGCGAATAGAACCGTAGAAGCTCCATAAACTTAGCTTCATATTCATTAATGCTCATTTGTCCTTGCCTTATCCGCTCAAACTGAGAGATTTTCTCATCTAGGTAAGTCTTGGGAAAATATCTACTAACGTATTCATGTCGAAATTCTTCCCATCCGACTTCAACACCTGGCCTTTTGCCTTCTTCTATGGCCCACCAATGGCCAGCTCTCCCCTTCAGCAGGTACACCACATGTCTAACCTTCTCAACTTCTGGGATATTAAGAATTCTGAAGGCCTTTTCCAGCTCAGTTAGCCACAAATCTGCATCTGCTGGGTCAGCTGTACCAGCATATTCAGTGGCTCCTACCTGTCGAAGTCATTCAAAAGTCTTTCCAGCTCCATGTCCCTCATTGTGAGCTGGTGCCCTAGGTGCAGGTGGTGGCATCCTATCCGCCATATGTGTCATAGTCACCATGAACTATCCAAACAGAGCATGGAAAGTTGGGTTTTCTAGTGTAGCTTGGTCAAACTGGGGATGTTCAGGTACTAGTTCCTCTCTAGCCCGGTCCCTTATACCTCCTCCTGGTGTAGCAACACTGCTTTCAGCAGCATGTTGTTTGTGTGATCTAGCCATCTTCAAGCTTTACTTCTTCTCCTAAGAGCAGAAGTCACTATCAGATAATCTGGAAAACACTAGAACAAACTCAACGACCTTAATCCTATGTCTCTGTAGACTCAGTGAACCTTAAGCTCTGATACCAAAAACTTATGACGACAGTTACCAAACCGATAAACAAATTGTTACAATTAAGCAGAATTAAACATAAACAACGAATTAATAAAAATCACTAAAAATCAAAACCATTTACAAAGAGATCCATTTCCTGGAAACTCTTATAACAAGAACCAAAATATTATATATATACATTCAGGACTACAAAGTACATACCATGTACCTTCTCTTCTCGAGGATTACATACAATAGTTGCTCTGTGAAATCTACACATAAGCAAAATAAAACCTCGAGGCATTCAATGCCAAAAATCTCAGATCGATCATAAAAGCACTAACTACTGACTCCAAGGACCTGAGAGTACAGAGACGACACATAGGACTCTTATCTTACAAGACACGACAGTCAGTATCTCCACCTAAGATGTTATTGTTGTCCCTGTTGCTGCCGTCCTTCCCCTGTTGTATGGTTTCTACCTCCTCGTTCTCATCCACCTAAAAAGGTCGGATCCCATGGGGGTGAGACAATTGAAATTGTCCCAGCGAGAGATATAACTCTCTGCCAGAATTATTATTATTGCAGATAAATAGTGATAAACTGAGTAGAGGATTCTCTATTGATAAACAGGATTTAATCAATATTAAGCAGAATTGAGCAACATCATCTTTTAAAGCATTACAGTTATAAATGATAAACTAGTAAATCATCTCTCCATTTTAATAAGGAATATGAAGAACATGTATAACATCTATCTATTTAGGATATAGTAAGCAATGTAACATCAACCAATAATTTCCATATTTCATCCTTAAGCAAATATTCTACACGGTTGATTACATTTTATAATCACACTTATGCCCTGGGGAGAGGAAGTATATTGTTCATGCTCCAATCGACCACGATTACATAAGCATCAGTACCACACAAGGTCAATGGAAGACCCGGACTCCATCACCTCATCTGTCTCGGTTAGTGTGAGACCACATGCAGGACATCTTGTGTCTCTTGCTAAAATAGCTTTCCATGGTATACTGGCAACTTGACTATAGAGTTATAGCCTGTAGCATATACTCTTTTCAGGATATGGCCCATAGACAATGCCTGGTATTGTGGAGTCATGGCCTATAGCCATACTCTTATTGGGATATGGTCCATAACCATTCGTGTGCATAGGATATGGCCCGTAGTCATTCCTATGAAGTGTAAGGATACATTCACCCATTACCCCCACATATTCAAAAATATGCATTCCAGGAGTTCCCATAGGAAAACCTATTTCACCATCACCAGCTACTAACGATGATGGATCTATGACCAGAGCTCTACATCATAAGATTTCACTTGATTAATTAAGTGCATTACCATATTCTTTTAGCATCAGCCAAGTTTTCAATCCTAAATTATTATTACAAATGCTACAAAGAAATATGTAATACTTCTATCAAATACTTTTCAAAAATATATAAAACATTGGGATCTCAATCCCTTATCTCATTACCAAGAATTCTCATCCCTTAACAATATCATCATCATGTTTACTTAATCTGGGTATTCAAACTCTTAGTTCATCACTGAACATGGTTACCACTATTAGGTAACTAATACCTCCAGGTCATCTAACCAAAGTATTCATAATACTTGTTACACAAGCATCTCACATAGTTCACCAGGCATATTCAACTTCTTGTCACCTCTCACTAGGCAACAAATAAAATAATGGCTCACAAGGACCATTAACATCACAGCTCATACCTGGTTATGCTCATCATCTCATGATACCTGCATGGTTAGTATACTTGATAACAACCATATCAATTACACATCAACATTATGCAATACAAAGATAACATCAATATTCCCTTATTAGGGTTAAGGTTTCCCATTTTTATCAATTAGGGTTTCACATAACATCACCCTATATTAGGGTTTCACATAACATCACCCTATATTAGGGTTTCACATAACATCACCCTATATTAGGGTTCACATAACATCACCCTATATTAGGGTTAGGGTTTCCCATTCTCCATTGATTAGGGTTTTATACTTACCTCATTAATCCAAACCCTAATTCAGTGCTTCCACATATCTTGGAGCACATAACATTATTTAAGTATTAAATCATACTTATCATTGTTTCATGTACTAGGAACACACATCACCATCATACCTTATTCAGTTGACTTAACCTTTCACTAAGTACATGCACCTATGCTTATCCTAGTGTATTGAATTTATTACTTTAATAGGCATCAAGTGATAATCACTCTAACTATACTAATCACATAAGTACTTTAGAGGTACTTCCATTGAAATCAACCTTGAGATACTCTTCAACCACTTATGGGGTTATTAGTACTTACTTGGTTTGAATCAATTGGACCTTCAAATAGTTTGAACCAATTGAACCTTCAAACGGTTTGGTCCTAAATCTTCAAATGGTTTGAGACCATTTAGACCATCAAACGGTCTTGCCCTAAACCTTCAAATGGTTCGAGATCGTTTAGACCTTCAAATGGTCTGGTACTGATCCTTCAAACGGTTTGAGACCGTTTAGACCTTCAAGCGGTCTTGGTCTCTAATCCCTCAAACGATTTGAAGACTGTTATACCTTAAATGGTCTTGAAGATCGTTCAACCCTAATCCCTTAAATGGTTTGGGATCGTTTAGACCATCAAATGGTCTTGAAGATCGTTTAACCCTAATCTCTCAAATAGTTGGAGACCGTTTAGACCATCAAACGGTCTTGAAGATCATTTAACCATAATCCCTCAAACAGTTTGAGATCGTTTAGACCATCAAATGGTCTTAAAGATCATTTAACCCTAATCCCTCAAATGGTTTGAGACCGTTTAGACCATCAAACGGTCTTGAAGATTCCTTTGAAATGATTTGGTCATTCAATTGAGTTGAAACCATTCAACCCTTAAATGGATTGAAAACCATTTGATCATTAAACAGTTTGAAACCGTTTGGTCAACTATTTTGAAAACTATTTTATATTGCTGTTTTTAGAAATGTGTGCTAAGATGATGTCATTATCGTCAACCTTCAGACCTACAAATTCTACTATCATATATATGATGAATTCATCAATTATTCAAGAAGAAAAACAAAAGATCAACATATGATGAGAAATTGAAATCAATAATAACATTGATGGGTTCAAATTATATAACCCGCCTTCAAAGTAGCTTCAAAGCTTCAAGCTTCTCATCTCTAATGGTGAAAGAAGATCCTTCAACTATCCAAGGTTCATTCCCAACTCTTTGGATGCAAAAGATAGCCAAGGTTCAGCATTGGATGGTAGAGAGAAGAAATTAGTGTTGAAATCCGATTTCAACCATCAATTCAAGGTTGAAGATGATCACAGAGCTTACCTTCAGATTGGGGAACGTTTTCCTCCTGCTCCTAGCCAAATCAAGGGAAGAAAGTGGTTTGCAAAAATAGCCTTTCAAGTAAGGAGAAAATCGAGTACGTATAATTGATTTTCTAGGAGAGAGAAAGTAGGAGGGAAATCTTCAACTCCCATTCTAGGTGCCACATGCCCCATCCACTTCCTTGCTTCCAAAGCCAACTTCCTTGACCTCAATATCCTCTCAATTATCCTTGAATTAAAAGCAACCACTTAAGCACCTTAATCATTATAATACTATTATCCATGTTTAGTGGACATTACTTTTTAATTAACAAATGTGAGTGGATTTCTTCACCTACTTAGGATATTTCGGTGCCACTCAAGGCATTTGGACGTCCTCCCACTATAGGATTTCAACCACAGACTTTTTAGTTGATGGGCACTTCAATTAATATATTTATTTTTGCTACAAAATAAATTAGGGTTTTCAATTATGCTTAAATCTTGATTATTTTATTATCAAGATTATCTCTCCTCAAAAGTAGTTCAAACAAGACGCCCCTTTCTTTTTATTTTTTCTAAATGATACCAAGAAATAGTAGGGACACTCTTGAAGTGGTATTTTACATATTCAACCCTAGATTTTGGATAATTTGCAAATTACACAAAAACTAGCATTCAATACACAAGTATTACTCAAACAAGCTCCTTCTTGGAACTTTGGCTTCCACAAGCCATACCTCAGCATCATTCTCATTATTATGATTCTATAACACTTGAGGAACATTTATCATGTAACATTTGCAAGGTAACCCCTTAAATTGGGTAAATTGCACTTTAGTCCAAAATAAGCAAAATATTGTTTCAACATTATTCAAATAGGACCAAAATTGAAACATAAGCTCTCATTTAGTCTTAATTACTTTTCAAAAGATAAAGACAAGAATATGAATGACTTACTTAAGCAAAACTCCTAGGGTTAAGGCATAATCCAGGTTAGGGATGTTACAGTTCACTACACTTCCTTGCATCCATACATAAAAGCATCATGCACAAAGGAAACATAACTTATAAAGCTAACTATAGAACTACAGATTACCCTGATCTTATCCATCCTCATAAATTTCTTCACCATCTAAATAAAAAACTCTTCCATCTTGCCTCTCCACAGGTCTTCCTCTATTATTGTTACCAATATTCTGAGGAGGCACTTGATGTTGTTGTTGTTGTGTTGGTGCATGTCCATTATGAATCTTGAGGCACTTAGGTCGAATGTTTCCAGGTTCATTGCAATAATGACATATCATTGGAGTACTGTGATGAGGTTTGTCCTAAGAAAACTGCCCTAGAGGATGGTAACCATTTCACTTAGCACACTTGTCTCTTTTCTATTCATCTCCTACGGGCTTCCTCTTCTTGTGAAACTCCCTAGATTGACTCCATAGACAAAGCTTTATCAACCATCTACTAAAAGGTCAAAGGTAGTTGTGGGATATGAGCACGACCCATGTTGTAGTTGAGTCCTTTCAGGTATAGGTCATCTCTACATTCTTCACTATGTCCAGAAGCATATCTCTCAAGCAACAAGAAATTTTGCACATAAGTAGATCAGTCGCTTCAAACTATAGAACTCGACTTCTTCTTTAGGGTAGCAGTGCAGATGTACCTCCCACAAATAAGCACCAAGAACTGCTCCCAGATCATGGTAGAAATATCATGTGTCCTTGTTATCCCGTTCCACCAAACTCAAGCGGGTCCATCCAAAACATATGAAGCAAATCTAACCTTCTGATGGGGGGGACATGTCGTGCCATCAAAATTCCTCTCTATGGATAGCACCCTATCATCGACTTTATCGACCATCTCTATCTCACCTTCACCCTTGAAGGAGGGTGGTTGTATCTTCATGAACTCCATGATTGAGAACTCCTTGGGTTTGTCGGTCATAGGAGGGTTGTCCAGCTTCCCTACCATGGCTGAGGAGAGAAGTTGCCTCAACATGGTCAACTCTTGTTCAGGAGTGATGACTATTCTTGTATTAGTAGCAGCATAGGTTGGGATTTTTTGTCCTACTGATGGTCTACTTTTAGTTGGAGGAGTTCCTTGAGTCACTAGAGTGGTAAAGGGTGGATCCATCCTTGGCATCCCAAACCTAGGGTTCTGTGGTGTCTCATAGTCAGACATGTTATCTACAGTTGAGTTATCACTCGTCATGAGGTTTTGCCTACATAATGCAAGGGTACTAGGTATAAGCATCCTATCATAAAGGTAAACATCCTAAGGGAGACAAGATTGAAATAGTTAGATAACTAGATGCTAGTGGTTTTGATGCCATGTTGTAAGGAGTGGGATCCTAGAGGGAAACCACTCCCTACTAGAAATAAAAAAGCAACATTCCTTGAGCCAAACACCACATAAAAAATTTCACCAAAGGGATGATAACCAATTCATTCGACATGTATGTATCATAACACAATAAGTAGCAGTGAAAGAGAAATATATCTAACTATTACAAAGCTTGGTATCTTTATACATCACTACACCACACATGGTTGAGTTACATAAGAAACTATAAGGATCTAGTTGAGGATAATCTAACCACCTCTTTCAAGTCTCCTAAAAGCTTAGCTACAAAGGTTGTTGTCCAAGACCACCTTGTTTATCCTCTCCTTGATCTAAACTTGGGGATGGAAACATACTCCACAAAAAGGATAAGAAAAGGAAACAACAAAAAAAGTTGGTATGTGCATACTAAATAGAAAAATTGAGCAATATGTGGATTACATGACATCAAAAATAAACAAGGCTTCCTATGAGAAAGTCAAAGACTACCCAAAAGGGCATAAAAGAAAAGAATCACCATCACTTGATAAAAGAGATACTTGCCATAAATAAAACAATAAAGTTGTGCCATACTAGAATATGTAAAGAAAGTAGGGCACACAGCCCACAATCATTAACTGCATGCATGTGAGATAAACATAGCCCTAGAATAATATAAAGACAAAGGTGGCCAAGCCTCACAAACTTGAAACCTGGTAGAGAATTTCATACTGCCAAACTCCCAATATATATAACTTAGGCCAAGACTCACAAACTTGAAACTCGAGTATGGGGCACCACCACCTCCATCCTAATAATAAAAGGGGCATATTGCCCAAAAACTAATGCAATTACACTACTCTAGTACTACTGATTCACATAGCATGTTTAATAGAGAGGTAAGTAAAAAGGTATAGTCAGATTAAACATAAGTTGCCATCATACTATGGACAACATAAACATCCACCAAGTGGGCAAGAGATATCACATATCATCAATTAATGTTCTAACATGAACAATGTAAAAGAAATAGGCCAAAATAATGTCCAAACATGATCATAACATCAATTCCAAATAAAATAGTTCACATGAACCATAATTTTCAAAAGAAAGAACATTGTTTATGCTATTATCATCCATAGGATCATGATACAAATGAAACATAGGTTAATTTCTCAAAAAGAACAATCGAGGATGCAAACATACCTTTCTTCAGAGTCTATTCTGACCAAAGTCAAGTCTAGGTCCAAGCCTAGGCCTCCA
This sequence comes from Alisma plantago-aquatica, assembly GCA_963693085.1. Taxonomy (NCBI): domain Eukaryota; kingdom Viridiplantae; phylum Streptophyta; class Magnoliopsida; order Alismatales; family Alismataceae; genus Alisma; species Alisma plantago-aquatica. The sequence goes on from OY856415.1 coordinate 239,725,884, forward strand.
AAGAACCTATTAAGAATATATGTAGATTTTAGGTCAATGCCACATTAATTATTCCAAACCCTAGAAATTACCTTTTTCTTATATACAATTTAGGTTATCAAAACCATGACATATTTTAGGTTACCTTTTTCTGAACCCAAAACAAATTTTATTATATTTTTCTAACTTATATATATTTATTTATGAATTTTGAAAGTTATTAACTTTTTGGGTAATTCATTAAAATCACATATTTTCAACATTTAGGCAACAAAATCCAACACCATAGGATAGCTCTTATTTTTATGAATCCAAGGACTGTTCATTTGTAATTTTTGGATAAATACATAATTAGTTATGAATTTTCTAAAACTAACAAATTAGAAATTTCCACATCGGCGTTAATCATCGAGAGAGCAAGAGAGAGGGGTTGACTGGTGACTTGGCCCACTAAGAGGTGGCCAAATCACCAAATCATTGTCACGTCAATGTGCGCAACAAAGCAAAAGGGAAAAAGAAACAAAAAGACAATTTTACCCTTAGGTTGAAAACAAATCAAAAGAGGAAATGAGTGGGGTAAACTTGAGAAAACACAGAGGATATTCTTCTCTTAAGTAGACCCACACCATGGCCATTCTCTACATAATAGCAGGAAGCGCAAGATTTGGGCAATTTCGTGCAACACTACAATTTGATGAAACAAGAACAAAGGAAGGAGTAAGGTACCATGAACTCACCTCACTGTTCAATTGAGTTGCAGAGATCTCTGGGACCCCAAGAACATCATCGCAAAGCCACGATAAACAAAATGCCCATTGACAGCCAAACCAATGGGTGCGGAGAAATTGAGAGGAGAGGAGTTGTAGGTGAAGGAAGTCGGAGGTTCGGGTGATGGTATTTATATATGGGGAGAGGTGTAGCGCAAAATGGAATCAGGGGTGGTAACCATGATTTGGGGTTTCACGATAAGGAAAGTGGAAGATGGGGCAAGTAGGGGTTGATTGGTTCATATTGTTCTCCCAATCTCAACAGAAGAAAAATCATGCAAAAATATAGAGTAGGGAGGGATATTTGGCAAGTTTAAATTTTGTTTACTGTACACAGTCTGGTCGGGCTCCTACTCGAGGTAGGAGACAACTATGATGTCATCCAAAGAAGAACCAAAGGTGGTGAGAGTGAACTGCATTCAGAAACTGCATGACATGTCAACTATAGGTGAAATATGACTCAAAATTGTTACAAAATTAATTTCATTTAATAAAGTGTCATTACATTTTTATACATTTTCTCTTTCTTCTTTTGAGGGAACAAACAAATCCCAAATTAGATTAATTTTTGCACAGAGGATAATTAAAGCATGTAGATTCTAATTATGTAATTAGATTTGCCTTTTGAGAACTTTTAATGTGTTAAATAAGCCAAATCATGTTTTCTCTTTCCTAATGCATTAATGATTTTAAGATTCTGTAAATTTGATGAAACTTCACCCACAAGCCATATTTAGAAATGAATTTTCCATCAATTTTACATATTTGATTTTTTTGTACAATTATTTATTATTTTGAAGGTTCTACACACTCTCTCTCCTAATTTCATCTTTTAATCAAACATCTCCCAAATTGGATGAAAATTCACCCAAAGTCTATATTTATTATGTAGATTACAAATCTAAGAATATTTTCCTCTTTTGGAGTCATTTATTATTTTATTTGATATTTTGGGGAACATATAGATCTTCTCTGTCCAAATTGAATTAAATTAATTATTATGTGAATAATATGAAACTTGACTCCCAAGGCAATTGGGACCCAAGGAACATGATTTTTAACTTAGATTCCACTTTTGGGATTCCTTTTAATGATTTATATCACAATAATATTTGTGGACATTAATATCACATTATTACTTAGCTAATCATATTATTTCACTATTATCATTATTTCTCATCCATTTACATTAATATTATCACCATAAGAATTATGTATGATTATTTGCATGAATTTTATATTACTTCATGTGACACATTTTATGCATCCACTATTAGCCTAAAACCAATGTGAGAACATTAGGTTACAATAGGATTATACTAAGCATCACTTAGGTACAAGCCTTAACCTTGTTTGGCTAAGACCAAAAGGTCAAAGTTCTAGGTTAGGGTTCGAGATCTAGCACACCACCCCTTAAAGGGATTTTGTCCTCAAAATCAAAACATCCACATATAAAGAAACAACTTATTCACCACCCCTTAAAGGATTCATCTTATTAAGTCAAAACTATTCTTTAGGTACAAAGGGTTCCACTACACTTCCTTACATCCATAGATAAAAGCATCATGCAAAAAGGAAACATAACTTGTAAAGCTAACTATAGAACTATGGATTACCCTGATCTTGTTCATCCTCATAAACTTCTTCACCATCCAAAGCAAAAACTCTTCCAGCTCGCCTCTCCACATGTCTTCCTCTATTATTGTTACCATTATTCTGAGGAGGCACTTGAGGTTTTTTTGTTGTCCTGGTGTAGTTCCATTATGAATCTTGAGGCACTTAGGTCGAAAGTGTCCAGGTTCTTATTGCAATAATGACATATTACTGGAGTACCATTATGGGGTTTGTCCTGAGAACATTTCCCTGGAGGATGGTAACCATTGCACTTAGCACACTTGTCTCTTTTTTGTTCATCTCCTGAGGGCTTCCTCTTCTTGTCAAACTCCCTAGGTTGAAACCCTGGGTAAGACTCCAAAGCCAAAGCATTATCAACCATCTACTGAAAGGTCAAAGGCAGTTGTGGGATAAGAGCACGACCCACGTTGTAGTTGATTCCTTGTAGATATAGGTCATCTCTACGTTCTTCACTAATTCCAGAACCATATCTCTCAAGCAACATGAATTTTTGCACATAAGAAAAAATAGACATTGATCCTTGCTTCAAACTATAGAACTCAGTTTCCTTCTTGTTTAGGGTAGTAGTGCATATGTACTTCCCACAAAAAAGCACTGAGAACTACTCCCATGTCATGGTAGAGATATCACGTGTCCTTGTTATCCCATTCCACCAAACTCGAGCGGGTCCATTCAAAACATATGAAGCAAATCTAACCTTCTGATGGGGATGACATGCCATGCCATCAAAAGTCCTCTCTATGTCTAACACCCAATCATCAGCTTTATCGACCATCTCTATCTCACCTTCACCCTTGAAGGAGGGCGATTTCATCTTCATGAACTCCATGATTGAGAACTCCTTGGGTTTGTCAGTCATAGGAGGGTTGTTCAGCTTCCCTACCATGGTTGAGGAGAGAAGTTGCCTCAGCATGGTCAACTCTTGTTCAGGAGAGATGACTATTCCTGTATTAGTAGGAGCAGAGGCTGGGGCTTATTGTCCTACTGATGGTCCAATTCCAATTGGAGGAGTTCCTTGAGTCACTGGAGTGGTAAAGTGTGGATCAATCCTTGGCATCCCAAACTAGGGTTTTAGGGTGTCTCATAGTGGTACATGTTATCAACAGTTGAGTTATCTCCTTCCATGAGGTTTTTCCTACACAAGGCAAGGGTACTAGGTATAAGCATCATATGATAAAGGTAAACATCCTAAGGGAGACAAGATTGAAATAGTTAGATAACCGACTGCTAGTGACTCGGATACCATGTTATAAGGAGTGGGGTCCTAGAGGGAAACCACTCCCTACTGGAAATAAAAAGGCCACATCCCTTGAACCAAACACCACATAAAAAAAATCACCAAAGGGATGATAACCAATTCATTCAACATGTATGTATCATAACACAATAAGTAGAAGAGAAAGAGAAATATATCTAACCATTATAAAGCTTGATATCTTTATATATCACTACACTGTACATGGGTGAGTTATAAAAGAAACTATAAGGATGTAGTTGAGGATCATCTAACTACCTCTTTCAAGTCTCGCAAAATATCGGCTACAAAAATTGTTGTCCAAGTCCACCTTGCTTATCGTCTCATTGCTCTAAACCTGGGGATGGAAGCATACCCTACAAAAAGGAGAAGAAAAGGAAACATCAGCAAAAGTTGGTATGTGCATACTAAATAGTAAAATTGAGCAATATGTGGATTAAAGGACATCAAAAATAAATAAGGCTTCCTATGATAAAGTCAAGTACTACCCAAAAGGCATAAAAGAAATGAATCACCATCACATGATAAAAGAGATACTTGCCATAAATAAAACATTAAATTTTTGCCATACTAGAATATGTAAAGAAAGTAGGGCACACACCCCACAATCATCAACATGCATGCATGACAAAGGAGGCCAAGCCTCGCAAACTTGAAACATCATAAGAGAATGACGTACTACCAAACTCCCAATATATATAAGTTGGGCCAAGCCTCACAAACTTGAAACCCAGGTATGGGGCACCACCACCTCCATCCCAATAATAAAAGGGGCACACTGCCCAAAAACCAATGCAAATACACTACTCTAGTGCTATTGATTCACATAGAATATTTAATAGAGAGGCAAGTAAAAAGGTATAGTCAGATTAAACAAAATTTTCCATCATACTAATGGACAACATAAACATCCACCAAGTGGGCAAGTGATATCACGTATTATCAATTAATGTTCTAACATGAACAATGTATAAGAAAGAGGCCAAAAAATGTCCAAACATGATCATAAGATCAATACCAAATAAATTAGTTCACATGAAACATAATTTTTAAAAGAAAGAACATTGTGTAGGCTATTATTGTCCATAGGACCAAGAGGAAGATGAAACATAGGTTAATTGCTCAAAAAGAATAATCAGTGATGTAAACATACCTTTCTTCAGAGTCTACTCTAACCAAAGTCAAGTCTAGGTCCAAGCCTAGGCCTCCAAAGAACCTATTAAGCATGTATGTAGATTTTAGGTTAATACCATATTGATTATTCAAAACCCTTGAAATTACCCTTTTCTTTATATACAATTTAGGTTATCAAAACCATGACATATTTTAAGTTTCCTTTTTTGAGCCTAAAACATATTTTATAATATTTTTCTGACTTATATATATTTAGTTATGAATTTCACAAGTTATTGACTTTTTAGGTAAATTTATCAAAATCACATATTTTCAATATTGGATTTTGGCGACAAAATCCAACATCATAAGATAACTCTTATTTTTTTGAATCCAATGACTATTTATTTGTAATTGTTGGATAAATAAATAATTAGTTATGAATTTTCCAAAACTGACCAATTAGAAATTTCCACATCAGCGTTAATCATTGAGAGAGAAAGAGAGAGAGAGAGAGAGAGAGAGAGTGGGGCTAACTAGTGGCTTGACCCACTAAGAGGCAGCCAAGTCACCAAGTCATTGTCACGTCAATGCGCGCAACAAAGCAAGAGGGAAAAAGAAGCAAAAATACAATTTTACCCTTGGGCTGAAAGCACATCAAAAGAGAAAACGAGGGGGGTAAACTTGAAAGAACATAGAAGATATTCTCTTCTCGAGCAGGCCACACCATGTCCGTTCTCTATAGAACAGCAATCAACATAAGATTTGGGAGATTTTGCATAATACTACAATTCAATGAAGCAAGAACAAAGGAAACAAGAGTAAGGTTCCATGAACTCACCTCACCATTCAATTGAGTTGCAGAGATCACCGAGACCCCAAGAATAGAACCACAAAGTTACGATAGACAAAACACCCATTGACAACCAAACCAGTGGGTGCAGAGAAATTGAGAGGAGAGGAGTTGTAGGTGAAGGAAGTCAAAGGTCCGGATGATGGTATTTATGGATGGAGAGAGGTGTAGCGCAGAAGGGAATCAGGGGTGGTAACCATGATTTTGGGTTTTGTGATAAGGAAGGTGGATGATAGGTAAAGTAGGGGTTGATGGTTTCAAATTCTTCTTCCGATCTCAACTAAAGAAAAATTGTGCAAAAAGATAGAGTAGGGAGGGAGATTTGGCAAGTTTAAATTATGTTTACTGTACACGGTCTGGTCGGGCTCCTACTCAAGGTAGGAGATGACCCCGATGCCATCCAAAGAAGACCCAATGGTGGTGAGAGAAAATTGCATCTGGAAACCACGTGACATGTCAACTATAGGTGAAATCCGATTCAAAATCGTGACAAAATCAATTTCATTAAATAAAGTGTCATTGCATTTTTATTCCTTTTCTCTTTCTTCTTTTGAGGGCACAGACGAATCCCAAATTAGATGAAATTTTGCATAGAAGCTAATTAAAGCATGTAGATTCCAATTATGCAATTAGATTTGCCTTTTGAGAACTTTTAATGTGCTAAATAAACCAAATCCTATTTTCTCTTTCCCCATGCGTTAATGACTTTAAGATTCTCCAAATTTGATGAAACTTCATCCACAAGTCATATTTAATGTGTTGGATAGGAATTTGCCATCAATTTTATATGTTGGAGTTGTTTGTTTAATTTTTAATATTTTGAAGATTCTACACACTTTCTCTCTCCTGATTTCATCTTTTAATCAAACATCTAACAAATTGGATGAAAATTTACCCAAAGGCTATATTTATTATGTAGATTAGGAATCCAATATTATTTTCCTCTTTTGGAGTCATTTGGTATTTTATTTGATGTTTTTGGGAAAACATAGATCTTCTCTATCCAAAATTAATTAAATTAATTATTATTATGTGAATAATGTGAAACTTGACTCCCACAGCAATTGAGACCCAAGGAACACAATTTTTAACTTAGATTCCACTTTTGGGCTTCCTTTTAATGATATATATCACAATTAATATTTTTGGCCATTAATATCACATTATTACCTAGGTTATCATATTATTTCACTATTATCATTATTTCTCATCCATTTCTGTTAATATTATCACCACAAGAATTATGTATGCTTATTTGCACGAATTTTATATTACTTCATGTGACACATTTTATGTGTCCACTCTTAGCCTAAAACTAATGTGACAATATTAGGTTACATTAGGGTTATACTAAACACCACTTAGATCTAAGCCTTAGCTTTTTTTGGCTAAGACCAAAAGATCAAAATTCTAGGGTATGGTTAGATATCTAGTATGTTATAATAAACCCTGGGGCATGGGAGGGTGTGGTTCGATCACCCCCTCTCAATCCCAATCAACATGGAGTGCCTTCAATGTGATTTGAACACATGTCCTTCATTGAGACTTACCATACTCTTACCGACTGGGTTGCTTTGGTTGGACTATGCATTGCGATGTTGGTTCTATTACAACTCAAATTCCAATTCAGTTGTCTTAGCATCTGAATTAGATTCATCATTCCATTACCCCATACACCATGATGACATTACCGTGGGCACCATGCTCTCCAATACATTCATTGCACATATCATTTTTGTTAATTTAAAATTTGAATTCTATTTTATATATCATTCGAATGATGGTCTACAATGTGTTTTCTTTTTGGTTCACTGTGTTATAGTAATCCTATCCATTTTCCATTTAAATAATCAATCATATAAATAGAATCCTATCTCATGATTTAATAATATTGTATCACTGATAATACCAATCTTAATTCATCATGCATAGAAATATTAAATTGATGACCATTAGAATCATGGTTGACTGTAGACCTCAACCACGGTTCATAGGCAATACAAATCATGGTACACAATGCTTTCATGTCATTTATAATCATGCAAAGTAGTACCTAGTACAAATTGATTTGAAAGATGTAAAGCTTTTAAAGATATATAATCTAAAATGTAGGACACTACCAAAGTGATTAGATTCTCTATAATTGGGATGAACTCTCAAATCATACATGTCATTGATATTCCATTCTTTTGATTATGTGTCCCACCTATGTCTCATTAAGATGTATACTGATGTAATGTGGGTGTGCATTACCAAAAACATCATATTGTGATAATGAATGCACTTGAGACAACTCTTCACATATGCTTGCTTGTGTACACAAATCACCATGCCAACCTGACGATGAGAACATGTATTTGGATAGGAGTTCCTAATTGAATAAAAAACTACAATATGTTAAAGTTGTGAATGACATTCTCCAATTATATATGTAAAACTAGAGTGCTAAATGTAACAACATTGTAGGTTTTTAAGACACGTCATATTGTATTCATCCACTGATCATCTTCCGTTTTATCATAGTCTCATGATATGTTTTAAAATAGGTGAAAAGGAAAGAAGATGCCAACTATATTAGTTATAGATGGAGACGACATATAAACTACTAAAAATAACATTTATGTTTCAAAATAGGTGAAAAGGGAATAAGATGCCAACTATATTGGTTATAGATGGAGACAACATATAAACTACTAAAAATAAAATTTAGGTTTTAAAATAGGTGAAAAGGGAAGAAGATGCCAACTATATTGGTTATAGACGGAGACGACATATAAACAACTAAAAATAACATTTTTGTAAGTCAAGAATCATCTGAGTGTAAGATACATAATGAATGATGTGGGTACGAGAATGAGATACCCACTTCTATTTAGAACATCAGCCACAGAAGATGACAACATATGTTTATTTGATGAAGATTTTAATTTTGTAGGAATATACTTACTGGAGACATGAAGATCTTTAAACTGGTGATAACTATAAATTTCTAGTCGGACATCTTCTTAATAAGGTTGTGTTTGGTACGTGGTGACATAATACATGGTGATGGTGATTATATCATACTAGATCTTGAACCCTACACTAGAAGTTTGGCCTTTTGGTCTTAGCCAAACAAGGTTAAGGTTTAGATCTAGATGATGTTTAGTATAACCCTAATGAGATAATGCATGTATAAATCACTATAATGTAACCCAACATTCTCACATTAGAATTAGACCAATAATGGAATATAAAAAGTGTCACAAGGGGAACACATGATAATTGGAGCTTAATAATCACACATAAATCTTTAGGTGAAGTTTTGAACATAATTAGATGGATAAAAATAATAATGATGATAAATGTGAGGATAATGGGCTCAAATATTAACTGTGCCATAACTCATTAAAGGAAACCCCAAAATTAGAATCTAAGTTAAAAATCATCTTCCTTGGGTCCCAATTGCCTCGGGAGTCAAGTTTCACATTATTCACATAATAATAATTAATTTAATTCAATTTGGAAAAGAAGATCTAAGTTTTCTCCAAAATATCAAATAAAATAATAAATGAATTCAAAAGAGGAAAATAACCATAGATTCATAATATACATAATAAATATAGCCTTTGAATGAATTTATATCTATTTTGGAGAAAGTTTGCTTAAAAGGTGAAATCAAGAGAGAGAAAGTGTGTAGAACCTTCAAAATATTAAATAAGTGTATAAACAACTCCAAAATGTAAAATTGATGGCAAATTCGTATTCAACTCATCAAATATAACTTATGGTGAAGTTTCATCGATTTTGGATAATTCTAGACATTTATAATGCATTAGGAAAGAGAAAATGTGATTTACTTTAAAAGAATTAAATAAAATAGCAAAAGTCTCCAAAAGGGAAAACTAATGTCAAAATTGAATACTACATGTCCTAATTAGTCTAGGTATCAAATTTCATTTAATTTTAACCTTTTTGTACCTTCAATTGAAGAGAAAGAAAAAGAAAAATAATTTAATCAACACTTTACAAAATTCGGATTAGGAAACACCAGCCCGGATAAACAGTAATCGCGGACCAAAGTCCAATATTCTGGACACAACTCCCTCGTTTCTTAATGAAATTTCACAAAATAATTTGGATTGGATTGAAAATTTAATTCTGCATCTATCCATACTATATGTGTAGTCTACTGTGGAGAATTCAAGAAATGGTGATAACCTCCCATTTTGTGATGTTATCTTATTAGTTTTCCTTAGTTTTCCATACTCTTTCTTACATAAATTAGATAGAATCATTAACTTTTTACCTTATTGCTGACACATCAATAGATTAACTTTTCTCTTCTTTATCCTTGCAGAAAAACACAAAAAAATTACAAAAGCCCCAAACGATCCCAAGACCGTTTGAGGCCAAACGGTCCTGATACTGCATGAAGGCTAAATGGTCCCGAGACCGCATGAAGGCCAAACAGTCCCGAGACCGCATGAAGGCCAAACGGTCCCGAGACCGCATGAAGGCTAAACGGTCTCAAGACCGCATAAGGTCAAACAGTCTCGAGACTGCATAAAACCAAACGATTCGGAAGACCGCATGGAGGCAAGGGCAAATGGGTTCAGGGCCCAAATGGGATCAAGATCGTTTGGACCTCACTTAAGGCCTATAAATAAGACCTCAAGGGTCCTCCACGGGGGGGAAGTTTTCATACGTCCAAAGGCTACCTCAATCACTCCAAAGCAAACCCGACTTACATCTTCTGCCCAGGGGCTGCCGGTTTGAGACCCACACTACATCTTGAAGTTGCTTTCTCTCTCTCCGCCAAAGAAGGTGGGAAGAGGGAGATATTGTCATCAAGCAACCTATGAAGTTGGTGGATCGTTTCTCTCTCTCCAAGGGGTTGACTTTCCTCTTTCCTTTGTGGGGATGATGCTCTCTCTCTCCTTGCCTCCTTCTTTGTCCTAGTCATGAGCGAGTAGTCTCTCTCACTAGGGTGCGGGGAGTAGCCCCGCTACCCATGCTTTCATATCATGTAAATGTAATCCATAGTTTGCAATATAGAGTTTTTATCTTCTCAGTTCAACATCAAACGTTTAATGAATGCTTGTTGTTTGATCACCAACTTGTGTTATCTTTTATCTTTTAGTATGAATTGTCTATGTTTGTACTATTAGATTTGAAACTCGTTTGTATGTTGGTTCTTGGTGCATGTATCCACCATGCATCTGTTTCAGTATCTAGAAGTGTATCTCAAGGAGTGGAGTAAACTCACTATCATTTGTTGCACTTTCATACTATGAAATGGAATTAGTTGACGTATGGAAGTGCAACCTTGGTAAGTCGAGGAACACACTTCGTGAGGGGAATGATGCAAAGTAAGTGACCATTTGTTCGGGAATGGCTGGCGTTGCAACGTTCCCGCACTTCTCGTAGTTAGCTCTCCGAAAGGAAGCTAAGTCTACAAAGATACTAACTGACTAGACTATTTTTGCAGGTTATGTTTTGCTTTGCATGTATTGATCCGTGTGTAGTGGCGGTGAAAAACCGATCACACCCTAGTGACTTTTATCATAGTTTAAATCCTTATATTTACTTGCTTTCTTTACTTTGCATGTTCTTTGTTTAAAACAACAAAACCAAACTTTCGGTTTAAGTGCCTGCTATTAAGTAACTAAGTGAAATTCCAACATTTTCCATCTTGTTGCTTGCAACAAGACCGTTGTCCTGAGGATTCGACCCTTAACTATACTACGATAAGACTTCCACATATCCTAGCATACGTGGGTGGAGTTCTCTATCTAGTATATGCAAGGCTAAACCTAAAGACTTACTATCTTTAGGATTTTTAGTTGGTGCACGCAATTCCACGTAAGTGGAAGCTCCATCAAAAAATTGGCACCGTTGCCGGGGACAACTGAACGTTTTAATTTCATTTAGTACCTTCCTAGTTGTATAGGATTTTATACTTTCTTTTTAAATCATTAGTCTACATCTTCTTGAAACCATCATATCTTTACCATTATCTGAAGGTGTTTCCTTTTCTCTACTCAGGTGGAAAAAGTGTATGCGATCATCGCATAACCGTGGATTCTCCCCTGTTCCGGAGTACGACTCCGAGGTAGAGATAAGCTTCCATCGCCGCATTCGACTCAATCGCCAACGACCTAGGATAATGGCTGACGATCAACGCCAGGCTACGTTGGTAATAGAGAGGGTCAATGCCGCCATCGCTGCTCAATGGGAACAACTCATCACCGACACTCGTGCCCAAATCCAAGCAGAGATTTGTGCGGAGGAACAGGCCCACATAAGAGCTGAAACTGAGGCAGCAACCCAAGCTGCTCAGCTGGAGTTAAGGAACAAGCAGTTGAGGGACTACGCTGTCCCAAAGAACTATGAGGATAACCACCCGGTCCAACCTCTGATTATCAATATCCCTAACTTTGAGATTCGGACCCAGTGGATCCGGATCATGCAAGGTATCTCTTTCTCCGGAGGTTCTGGAGATGATTGCATGGATCATCTGAAAAGGTTTAAGGCGTTGTGCCGCCTGGTTCCGCAAGCCGGAGTCGCTTTTGATGCTATAATGCTTCACTTGTTTCATTTCACTCTGTCTGGGAGAGCCCTGAGTTGGTATAACTCTCTTGACTGGGAACCTATAATAACTACCTGGGCTCCTGTGACGACCCCAATTTCTATATACTTTCCATAATGACATAAATAGATATGCGTGCACTCATATCTTATAAATGTCAAAAGGGAAAATACAAGAAATTAGTGAAGTCAACTAAAACCAGAGATATGCCAAGATCTAGTTCACAAACAACAATTAATAGCCACAATAACCACCATTCATTAAGGATAAATAAATTCATACATAACTTATTCGAATGGAGAGAAGAGATATAAATAGTTCTAAAGAAATAATAGAGATACATAGGATATTATCATCCTCAAAGTACTAGAAAGGGAAAGACTACATCTATCATGAAATAGATAAGAAGAATAGAAATCTATCTAATATATCCTCCTTGCTCATTTGTTATGCCTTCAGGTACTTTGATCATCTCTTTTACTCCATTGTTTCACAAGTTCTTTGTACCTAAAAATACGGGAAACAAAACACGAGTCAAAAGAGTACGTGGCAGAAAAAGATACTATAGTATGGTTGCATAAGAAAAGTAACTTTTGAAATCAAAACGAGATAAGCAGAAATCATATTCTTTAAGCGAAACGATAATCAAGCAAACATTTCTTTTAACATGTCATTTGATGTGATTGTACTACTTCAAGCACCTTTTCAACATACGTCTAATGTGGGCCATAGAGAAGAAAAAGAGAGGGATACATACATCTAACATGGGCCAGATTTCATACATCCATGTTAGGCACATACATCCAGCATTAGGCAGTGCATGTAGCTACAATCCATCTAACCTTTCATCCTATATTTAGAGTTTTTGTCGGAAAAAGAAAATACACTATAGTATTTCGTCCAAGCACATTTAGAAAGTATTTGCATCCAAGTACAATACTTTTAACAACCATGGAAAACTAGTCATATACTTATAACCACGTACCTGCTTGTTCAATCAAAAGTCCACAGATCTAGATTCAAACAGGAATTTAGTCACCCTGCAAAGAAAGCAAGGGTACAACATTACTATTGGTCCATGTGACCAGGACTAAGATATGTTCTTAGTTATTATTCCTTTTATGTTATCTTAATTTAGATCAGGGTTTTCCCCATGTTCTAATTAGGTTCACAATTATTATCAGGTCTGATCTATTATAAATTATTTGGATTAAAGATAATAATTAATTGATTAATTTGAAGATTTTCTCAAAATTAGGGTTTCTAAGATGATTAAGGAAAAAGGGAGGGTAATCCTTAACATGTTAACCATTCATAACATCATGGTTCATTTTAAAGATTCAGACCAACTAATAAACACTAATTGTCATCTAATGATATTAATTTTGACATAAGAAATATATCTTTAAATTCATGTAGAAAGGGGAAGCTAAATTAGGGTTTCTTCTAATCCTTTGATCACTCATCAACTTAGAATAGGATTTCGAGTTAGTCTGAAATCAGGGTTGCATCTAATGGTTACAAGCATTTTAGAAGTCATATATCATCAAGAAAGCCATTTTTAATAATTAATTATGATTAAGGATGCCCTTTTGGCTTTAGGCAATTATTTTTGAAATAGGGAACGGATTCAGGTATTGATAATATTTTATATGGATAGAGAATATTTTCCTGATAAAAATGGTATATTGGTTCGTTATTATCTGATAATCCTAGCATTTCCTAGAAATTTCCTAAGATAGTTCATTTCTTGGGTAAAAGAAAATAAAAAGAATTTCTACCTTGATCAACGACCGGATCTGACTGGATCGACGGCTCTCGTTGATCCCAGAAATTCGCAAGGAAGCCTGCGTACTTTTGAGCGGGAGTGCTGACCCGCGGCTCCTCTAGCTGAGGTGGCAAGAGCCTACTGTCCCAACTCGGCCTCTCTCTCTCTCTCTCTTGCTCTGTCGTTCCTTGTTCGGTGCTAGCCTAAGTGGCTGGATCGAACTCCGACGAGGGCCTGCCTCATGGAGCAAGGAAATCGTGACACGTTGTGGGCACGATCGACTTCGGTAGACCTCTCCGCATCCAGGCGTCAAGGTCCCACGATCAAAAGCTTCCGGCATCCCCCTTCCGCCGCGAGGATGGTGGAGGTCGTCGGAGTAAAGGAGGCTCCGGCTGTAGAGGCGTTTGAGGTGTCAGGGATTGGCCGTGAAGCACCCCTGGGTTGGGGTGAACGTGATGGTGAAGGCTAATTGGTGGGACGGGGTCTGTGGAGGTGCCACCAAGGCAAGGTAGCGACGGAGGGGAGGTGGAGTTGGTGGCGGTGCTCGGAGGTCAGACGACTAGAATCGGGTCTTGTAGGAGCCTAAGGGGGGTCGGGCGGAGCTGGAGGAGACATTAAATAGGCGTTTGGAACGCTGGGCATCGTAGCCCTAAATTCAGCCACCGCCGCCTGGAAAGGGGCGCAAAGTCGGGAGTTCGTTCTCCCTGTTCCGTGGATAAGGGAGGTTAAGTGTGGGCTTGTTGAACTCGTCTCAGTGAGATGAGTCTTTCCTCCAAATATCTTGCGCTGAGATGGCGAGATTCGGGCGCTAGCCGTTTGGAGATATTGCTGCGCTGTGAAGGGTGGAGACCAGGTCTTTGCGGAAGGTTAGGGATGATCCGATGACCTTTGGATCTCACTCGATCCCTGATCATTCGATCGGACGGTCGTGGTTGATCCCTGGTTCATACATCCGCCCCCAACCAAAGAAAGGGTGCGTGACATATCATTTGTCAAATAAAACGGAAATCCTAAGTCCTAGGGTTAATAGATGGAATTATACACGAATTTAAAATGGGCATAACTCCCAATTGGTTGACCCAATTGTTACCAAATTTTAGAGGCTTGCTAGTGAGGTCAAAGTGTACCTTGTGTACAAATTTGGTAGCAAAAATCGATCTGTTGATAGGTAAATTGAGCAATTGCCTCAAAGCATTAGTTTAGGTTATCAAGTAAACTAGGGTTTGCTTTCTTTTTGCCAAAAGTGTCATTTTAGCTTTGTCATGCAATGATTAAGTTGAGGGTTGGTTTGTCAACAATAAATTGAGAAACGAAAATAACAAGAGAGAGAAAATAAAGTAAAAACTCACTCCATCACATTCTCCCCTCCTTAAAAAGAATTTTGTCTTTAAAATTCAAGAAGCCTGAAAGAGATGTGGATATTTCCGCTCGACTTCAGACTTGAGCTCCCAGGTAGCATCGGTTGGATCATGGTGGCTCCAGAGAACTTTCACCATATCTATACTCCGATTGTTGCGAAGCTCCTTTGTCTTTAGATCGAGAATTCTGACTGGTGACTCAGCATATGACAGATCATCTTTCAGCTCGAGGGGCTCATGATTCAGAATGTGACTAGGATCTTTGACATATGGCTTCAAATTGGATACGTGGAAGACATTGTGCATGGCACTGTACTGAGGTGGCAAAGCAAGACGATAGGCACATTCTCCAACCCTTTCAAGGATCTCAAAGGGTCCCACATAACGAGGACTGAGCTTTCCCTTATTCTTGGCCAAAGCTCGAATAGGTCGGATCTTCAGGAATACGTGATCACCTTCCTTGAACTGTCGTTCTCGTCGGTGAGCATCTGCATAAGATTTCTGCCTATCCTGTGCTCGCTTCATTCTTTTCTTAATCAGTGCAACTTTGTCTGTATATAGCTGTATCTCCTCGGATTTCATCAAAGTGCGTTCTCCAACATCATCCCAGTGTAACGGAGATCTACATGGCCTGCCGTAGAGAGCTTCGTATGGTGGCATCCCAATACTCGCCTGATAGCTATTATTATACGCGAACTCAGCCAATGGCAAGTAATGGTCCCACGAGCCTTCCCAATCGAGCACACAAGCTCGTAGAAGATCTTCCAAAATCTGTACGGTACGCTCTGACTGTCCGTCCGTCTGTGGGTGATAAGTTGTGTTGAAGTTCAACTTGGTGCCCAGCTCCTCTTAGACTTGCTTCCACAGCTTCGACGTAAACTGTGGATCCCTGTCCGAGACAATGGATGTTGGAATCCCATGCAGACGTACGATCTCTCGGATGTAGAGGTCATCCAACTCATAAACCTTCGCAGTAGTCTTCACAGGCAGAAAATGAGCTGACTTGGTGAGACGATCCACTATGACCCATGCAGCGTCGTAGCCCTTCCTGGTCTTGGGCAAACCCACCACGAAATCCATGGTAATGTGCTCGCATTTCCATTCTGGAATCTAAAGGGGTTGTAGTAGACCGCCTGGCCGCTGATGCTCGGCCTTGATCCTCTGACAGGTAAGACACCTAGACACGAAATCGGCAATATCGCGCTTCATGCCTCTCCACCAAAACTGACGTTGTAGGTCTTTGTACATCTTTGTCGTGCCTGGATGAACTGTGTACTTGGACCCATGTGCCTCATTTAGGATTGATGTCTTTACAGTTGACTGCTCAGGAACCCACATACGGTTCTTGTATCGAAGACCACCATCAAGACCCACTGACAGATGTGTATGAGGTTTAGCCAGGAGAGAGGAGAGCTCTGCAAGCTCAAGACTAACTTTCTGTGCCTCTAGAAGTTCAGAATGCAAGTTGGATGTGATAGAGATGTTATTGACATGCATACGATCAGCCAGGAATTGTGGTCTCCAGCTTGCTAGGTCCTCCATGTTCCTCCATTCGGGTACAGACAGGGATGCACAAACAACTCTTTTCCTACTAAGGGCGTCTGCAACCACATTGGCCTTACCTGGATGGTAGCCAATGGTGAAGTCGTAGTCCTTCAAGTACTCAATCCACCGTTGTTGTCGGAGATTCAAATCTTTCTGCGTCAGAATGTACTTGAGGCTTTTATGATCAGTGAAGATATCGAACGTTGCCCCGTACAAGTAGTGCCTCCAGATTTTTAGAGCATGGATGATAGCAGCCAACTCCAAATCATGTGTAGGGTAATTCAACTCATTGGGTTTCAGCTATCTGGAAGCGAAGGCCACTACTTTTCCGTTCTGCTGCAGACACAACCTAGACCGTGTCGGGAAGCATCAGTGAATATCACAAATCCTTCATTACCAGAGGGTAGAACAAGGACAGGTGCTGATGTCAACTTCTGTTTGAGCTCTTGGAAACTAGACTCACAAGCAGCTGACCAGATGAAATGCTCGTCCTTCCGAGTAAGCTTAGTGAGAGGGAGTGCCACTTTGGAGAAATTCGGAATAAAACGACAATAATATCCAGCCAGACCCAAGAAACTCCGGATTTCAGAAGGATTACGAGGAGGTTGCCAATCAAGTACAGCAGACACTTTAGTGGGATCAACAGATATGTTACCCCCAGAAATGACATGACCATGAAACATAACTTTGTCAATCCAGAATTCACATTTAGAAAGCTTGCCGTAGAATTTCTGGGCATGAAGAATCTCAAGGACAGACTTCAAATGCTCTTGATGCTTCTCCATAGAATCAGAATAGATCAGAATATCATCAATGAAGATGACCACAAACTCATCAAGATAAGGTTGGAAGACTTTGTTCATCAAGTTCATGAATACGCTAGTTAACCCGAACGGCATTACTAGAAATTCATAGTGCCCATAACGAGTTCGGAAAGCAGTCTTAGATATATCAGAATCTTTGACCTTAAGTTGATGGTAGCCAGAACGAAGATCAATTTTTGAGAAAACTTTAGCAGTACGAAGTTGATCAAAGAGGTCGTCAATACGAGGGAGAGGATACTTGTTTTTAATGGTATCTTGGTTCAACATGCGATAGTCAATACACATCCGCATCGAACCATCTTTCTTTTTAACAAAAAGGACAGGTGCATCCCAAGGGGAAATGCTAGGTCAGATAAAACCCTTACCAAGTAGTTCTTGTAATTGTTTCTTCAGCTCTATAAGTTCCGCAGGTGCCATCCTATACGGTGCCCTAGAAATCGGAGTGGTTCCAGGAAGAAGATCTATGGAAACTCAATGTCCCGGTTTGGAGGCAGCCCAGGAAGCTCCTCCGGAAATATGTCAAGAAAATCACGTACCACCTCCAGTCTTTCTACAGGTCTGTTGTCAGGACTGGTCTCTGAGACGAATGCGAGGAAGACTTTACATCCTTTAGATATGAGCTTTTTCGCTTTAAGAGAGGAAATTATTATATTATTACAGAATCCGCTTCCCCGAGGGATCACTACAGGAGAGGAATGAGGTTGAGAGAGAACTACCATCTTGTTTCTATAGTCAATATAAGCATGATATGTGTACAGCCAATCCATGCCAAGAATAACATCAAAGTCTTCCATGGTTAAGAGAATGAATTCAAAGGGCATGTCATGATTTTCAAATTTTAGAGGGAGAACATCAGTTTTCTGCAATGTAGTGAATATTTTTCCACTTGGGGTTGACACATCCAGAATGTATCCCAAGTCCCTGATATATAAGTGCAACATTGAGGCTAGATTGCGAGAAATAAATGTATTTGTGGATCCAGAATCAAACAATGCTTTAATAGGATGTCCATTCAAGAAAACAATGCCTACACATGATAATTACATTGTAAATAATTGAAGGCATTGAACAAGATATTAGATATATGAAAAAGATTTAAGGTTACCTTCGACAAGCTGGTTCAGATTTGCCCTAGCCTCCTCTACTGTTACTGCGAACACCCTGGCATTGCGGTGTCCCTGAGGGGGCGGAGCACCTACTGGAGGTTTTCCAAGGATAGATGCATTGGGGCACTTGGCAAGGAAATGTCCCTCTTTCTTGCAGTTGTAGCAGACGGGCTTGGTGTAGCGACAAGGTCCATCGTGTCCTTGTCCGCAGGTTTTGCACTTGTTGCGATAATCCATCAGCTTGCTGTTTCTTGGACCTTTCCTTCCTGAACCTCCTCCCTTTCCTGATCCTTTATTGTGGCCGGGGTGGAATTTCTTGAACTTCTCCTCTTCAGTGGTGGTTAACCCCAGGTACCCCATGCTAGGTGGCTTCTGCAAACCCTGCTCTCTCTCCTGCTTAAGGGCCATATCTAGGGCTTCATCCAGGTTTCGAGGACGGGAGGCTATGACTAGGGTTTTTAATTGTGTGGTAAGACGGTCCACAAAGTGCTCAGTGAGACGCTCTTCAGTACGGATGGGGGCATAGCACTCCAAAAGCCTGAACTGTCTAGTGTAGTCAGCCACTGACAGCTTGCCTTGCTTGAGCTCCATGTACATCACCTCCTTCCTCTTCCTTTCAGCTATGGGCATGAAACGGTCGGTGAATAGGGTTTTGAAGGCTTCCCAACCCATGGCATCCACCTCTCCTCCCCTATTCCCACCATAATTCTCCCACCATATCCTAGCCCCTCCCTTAAGCATATGGGCTGCAAAGGTGACCTTCTTCTCTTCAGGGACTCCTAGGGTACGAAATCCGTTTTCCATGGACAGAAGCCACGCTTCGACCTTGTCCATCACTTCGGGTTGGTCTTCCCCCCAGAAGGAATCAGGGTTTAACTTGATGAAATCTATCACCGTTACTTCTCTTGCCCTAGGGTTACTGGATTCTGGGATGGCTCGATTGACTAGGGCTTCCATGAAGTCAAAAAGAGCCTTCTTCTATTCTTCCCATCTCTCTTAGCCCGTAGGATCAGGATTTCCGGAGGTTTCAGGGTCCTTCCTTTTGTGAGAGTGAGATTCCTCAGAGGATCTGGAGTTTCTGATTTTTGGAGGCATCCTGAAATTAATTTAAACAAATCAGGGTTTATCTCTCAAAAGTTTCATTATTATCATCATTATCATGATTATCATTTCAATTATCATTTTCATTCATATTTTTTTTCTCATTATTAAAGTTCTTAATGTTACAATTTGCGGAGGATATCCTAAGAAGGTCCTTATAAGTCAGTCCTTAAGACTTGTCTAAATAGAGAGACATTTTCTTAGCCTTATACGGTGAGAAGGAAATTTCAAAGTCGAGATGAGAGGGAAATATTCCTAGAGAAAGAGGTAAGAGGGAATTTTCTAGAGATGAGAGGGTCCTAAATAGGATAATCCCAAAAGTAGGGGAACTTAGAGTATCGGCCAGGTAGACTCACACTGTCTTATAGGTAGCCTCGTGATTGCCAAGCAAAGTGGCTCGGAGACTTTAGCCAGACCTTAGGCAGATGCTATTCTAGTCACCTCAACCCTTCGTATCCCAAACTCAAGGACTACCCTAGACTCACAATAGAGTGAATGGGTTCATGTGACTATGTTGTGTGAACCTTGGCTCTGATACCAACTGTGATGACCCCAATTTCTATATACTTTCCATAATGACATAAACAGATATGCGTGCACTCATATCTTATAAATGTCAAAAGGGAAAATACAAGAAATTAGTGAAGTCAACTAAAACCAGAGATATGCCAAGATCTAGTTCACAAACAACAATTAATAGCCACAATAACCACCATTCATTAAGGATAAATAAAGTCCTACATAACTTATTCGAATGGAGAGAAGAGATATAAATAGTTCTAAAGAAATAATAGAGATACATAGGATATTATCATCCTCAAAGTACTGGAAAGGGAAAGACTACATTTATCATGAAATAGATAAGAAGAACAGAAATCTATCTAATATATCCTCCTTGCTCATTTATTATGCCTTCAGGTACTTTGATCATCTCTTTTACTCCATTGTTTCACAAGTTCTTTGTACCTAAAAATACGGGAAACAAAACACGAGTCAAAAGAGTACGTGGTAGAAAAAGATACTATAGTATGGTTGCATAAGAAAAGTAACTTTTGAAATCAAAATGAGATAAGCAGAAATCATATTCTTTAAGAGAAACGATAATCAAGTAAACATTTCTTTTAACATGTCATTTGATGCGATTGTACTACTTCAAGCACCTTTTCAACATACGTCTAATGTGGGCCATAGAGAAGAAAAAGAGAGGGATACATACATCTAACATGGGCCAGATTTCATACATCCATGTTAGGCACATACATCCAGCATTAGGCAGTGCATGTAGCTACAATCCATCTAACCTTTCATCCTATATTTAGAGTTTTTGTCGGCAAAAGAAAATACACTATAGTATTTCATCCAAGCACATTTATAAATTAGTTGCATCCAAGTACAATACTTTTAACAACCATGGAAAACTAGTCATATACTTATAACCACGTACCTGCTTGTTCAATCAAAAGTCCACAGATCTAGATTCAAACAGGAATTTAGTCACCCTGCAAAGAAAGCAAGGGTACAACATTACTATTGGTCCATGTGACCAGGACTAAGATATGTTCTTAGTTATTATTCCTTTTATGTTATCTTAATTTAGATCAGGGTTTTCCCCATGTTCTAATTAGGTTCACAATTATTATCAGGTCTGATCTATTATAAATTATTTGGATTAAAGATAATAATTAATTGATTAATTTGAAGATTTTCTCAAAATTAGGGTTTCTAAGATGATTAAGGAAAAAGGGAGGGTAATCCTTAACATGTTAACCATTCATAACATCATGGTTCGTTTTAAAGATTCAGACCAACTAATAAACACTAATTGTCATCTAATGATATTAATTTTGACATAAGAAATATATCTTTAAATTCATGTAGAAAGGGGAAGCTAAATTAGGGTTTCTTCTAATCCTTTGATCACTCATCAACTTAGAATAGGATTTCGACTTAGTCTGAAATCAGAGTTGCATCTAATGGTTACAAGCATTTTAGAAGTCATATATCATCAAGAAAGCCATTTTTAATAATTCATTTTGATTAAGGATGCCCTTTTGGCTTTAGGCAATTTTTTCTGAAATAGGGAACGGATTCAGGTATTGATAATATTTTATATGGATAAAGAATATTTTCCTGATCAAAATGGTATATTGGTTCACTATTATCTAATAATCCTAGCATTTCCTAGAAATTTCCTAAGATAGTTCATTTCTTGGGTAAAAGAAAATAAAAAGAATTTCTACCTTGATCAATGGCCGGATCTGACTGGATCGACGGCTCTCGTTGATCCCAGAAATTTTCAAGGAATCCTGTGGACTTTTGAGCAGGAGTGCTGACCCGCGGCTCCTCTAGCTGAGGTGGCAAGAGCCTACTGGCCCAACTTGGCCTCTCTCTCTCTCTCTCTTGCTCTGTCGTTCCTTGTTCGGTGCTAGCCTAAGTGGCTGGATCGAACTCCGGCGAGGGCCTGCCTCGTGGAGCAAGGAAATCGTGACGGGTTGTTGGCACGATCGACTTCGGTAGACCTCTCCGCGTCCAGGCATCAAGGTCCCACGCTCAAAAGCTTCCTGCAGCCCCCTTCCGCCGCGAGGATGGTGGAGGTCGTCGCAGTAAAGGAGGCTCCGACTGTAGAGGCGTTTGATGTGTCAGGGATTGGCCGCAAAGCACCCCTGGGTTGGGGTGAATGTGATGGTGAAGGGTAATTGGTGGGACGGGGTCTGTGGAGGTGCCACCAAGGCAAGGTAGGGACGGAGGGGAGGTGGAGTTGGTGGCGGTGCTCGGAGGTCAGACGACTAGAATCGGGTATTGTAGGAGCCTAAGGGGGGTCGGGCGGAGCTGGAGGAGACATTAAATAGGCGTTTGGAAGGCTGGGCGTCGTAGCCCTAAATTCAGCCACTGCCACCTGGAAAGGGGCGCAAAGTCGGGAGTTCGTTCTCCCTGTTCCGTGGATAAGGGAGGTTAAGTGTGGGCTTGTTGAACTCGTCTCAGTGAGATGAGTCTTTCCTCCAAATATCTTGCGCTGAGATGGTGAGATTCGGGCGCTAGCCATTTGGAGATGTTGCTGCGCTGTGAAGGGTGGAGACCAGGTCTTTGCGGAAGGTTAGGGATGATCCGATGACCTTTGGATCTCGCTCGATCCCTGATCAGTCGATCGGATGGTCGTGGTTGATCCCTGGTTCATACATCCGCCTCCAACCAAAGAAAAGGTGTGTGACATATCATTTGTCAAATAAAACGGAAATCCTAAGTCCTAGGGTTAATAGATGGAATTATACACGAAATTAAAATGGGCATAACTCCCAATTGGTTGACCCAATTATTACCAAATTTTAGAGGCTTTCTAATGAGGTCAAAGTGTACCTTGTGTACAAATTTGGTAGCAAAAATCGATCTGTAGATAGGTAAATTGAGCAATTGCCTCAAAGCATTAGTTTAGGTTATCAAGTAAACTAGGGTTTGCTTTCTTTTTGCCAAAAGTGTCATATTAAGCTTTGTCATGCAATGATTAAGTTGAGGGTAGGTTTGTCAACAATAAATTGAGAAAAGAAAATAACAAGAGAGAGAAAATAAAGTAAAAACTCACTCCATCACAGCTCCCCTTGAGGAAAAATTCTTAGAGAAGTTCTTTCCCCCTTCACTGACTTATGAGATCAGGGGGCAGATCAATCACTTCTCTCAACTACCTGGAGAATCCCTTGCTGAAGCATGGGAAAGGTTTAAAGAACTTCTGCACAAGTGCCCGCGTCATGGAATCTCCCATAACCAATTGATAGAAACCTTCTATCGGGGAGTAAGTAATGATATCAAACAGTTCTTGGATTCCTCATCTAGAGGAAACTTTATGAGGAAGAACTATGAGGACGCTTGGAAAATTGTTACACTCGGAGCTGAAAATCAGTCCAATTGGGGACGATCAGTAGGAAAAGGTGTCCTCAAGGTTTACAAAGCTGAAGAATCCATAGAAATGAAGGAGATAGCTGAAGCCTTGAAAACCATAGTTCACAAACAACAAGCTCTCGAGAATTCTCTAGGAGAGATTGATAAGAAGAAAACTCATCTAGTTCAACAAGTCAAGGCCGTCACAGGATCATGTGAGGCTTGTCATGCTTCTAACCATCCGACCCTTTCATGTGGTATGCTTTATAATGTGATGATGGATCTGCATCCACCACCACAACAATATGAACCCATTACTGATCAATCTGAAGATCAGCTTCCAGAACAAGTCAACTCCATCCACTCTATCCCTGGACAAGTCTACTACAATCCCAATCAACTAAGGAATCACCCTGGATTCCAATATGGGAACCCTACTGGAACTGCAAATCCACAGCATCAGACGCAGGGGGGACCTGCTAGTAGGTTACCACCTGGATTCCCAAACAATTTTAACCAAAATCAAGGGAACTCCAGGAATAACTTCCCTAGGGCTAACTACCCCAGAAATCAATCGGCTTACTATCAGTATACGCATCCTTCACTCCACCCACAGTTGCACACTCAGCAACCTCAACTAACGCTGCCTACGCAGCAACCTCAACAAGGGTAACAACCAATTACTCTGAAAAACGCTCCTGCCCAACTGGAAGATGAAATATCCTTGATAAGGCAAATGTTACAATCGCAGCAAACTATGCTTGCTAACCAACAGGCTCAGCAGAAAGCAGATAAAGCTCAACTTGCTCAGATCGCTGCACAATTAAAGCCCCCAGCAGGTACGTTTGCTGGGCAGCCTGAATCAAATCCTAAGCATGGACAGAACAGGCATGAACAGTTGAATGATGTCACCACCAGATCTGGACGCATTCTTCATTAAACTACCAAGATCACTCTGGATAATGATGATCCACCTACTTTTATGATGAATGAGGGCTCACAACAAGGATTGGAAAAGCCTACAGAAGGCACAAAGGGCAAAGACAAAGAACAAGTTTCCGCAGAACCTAAAGTCTTGCAATTTAAACCAAGGATTCCATATCCGGGTAGACTGCGAGAAACAAAGATGGACACCAGGTTTCAAAAGTTCAAGGAGGTGATGAAGAAATTGTACGTTGATATTCCGCTCCTTGACGCTCTTTCTGAGGTGCCGGCCTGGGCAAAATACCTCAACACCTTGTTATCAAGAAAGTACATCACCAAGGAGCAAGAAACTGTTAAGCTTGCCCAGACCACTTCTGACATCATCTTAAACAAAATGCCAAAAAAGAAGAAGGACCCAGGTTCCTTCGGAATCCAATGTTGCATTGGAAATGCATCTACTAAAAAGGGATTAGCTGACCTAGGGGCCAGCATATCCATCATGCCTTATTCTATGTACAAACGTTTGGGTTTCACCGAATTGCTGCCTACAGCAATGACTATTCAATTAGCTGACTCCACCATAACAGCACCTCTGGGAATCATCAAAGATATTCCAGTAAGGATAGGCAAGGACGCCTACATTCCATGCGACTTTGTTATCATGGATATTAAAGAAGACTTGAGATACCCGATTATTTTCGACAGACCTTTCCTCGCTACTGCCAGGGCACTTATAAACGTCGAAGTTGGCACCATCATTCTTAGGCTCGGAAAAGAAGCAATTCAATTCCGAGTCCTTAATAGCATGAAAGGCCCTAGTATCCAAGAGGAGGTCTTTCTTCTTGACGCAATTCAACAAATGTCACAATTAGAAATATCTGAGCCAGCTGATGAACTCGAGAATGCTCTAATCAACCCGGATGTCGAGTTCTCTGCAAATGAATTAGTTCAGCAATGTCTTCAACGTCTAGAAAAGGCTGAAGAAGCACCAAAGGCCACTTTTGAAGAACTTAAAGCCATTACCATTATAGAAGCAGCTGAGCCACCAAAAGCCCCTGAAATGAAGACTTTACCCACAGGGCTCAAACACATTTTCTTAGATAAGGAAAAACTTTGCCCAGTTATCATCAGTTCTACCCTTACAGAAGATTAAGAAGAAAGGCTTCTGGATGAGCTGAAGAAGCATAAAAGGGTCATTGGATATAAGATAACCGACCTAACGGGCATAAATCTAGCCCTGTGTATGCACAGACTTCCAATGGTTGAAGAATTCAAGCCTTCTCACGAACATCAAAGAAAATTGAATCCTAATCTAAAGGAGGTAGTTCATCTGGAGGTCCTCAAATTACTCAAAGCTGGCATGATCTATCCTATTTCTGACTCCTAGTGGGTCAGTCCTGTCCAGGTTGTTCCTAAAAGGGGGGCACTACTGTAGTGCTCAACGACAAAAATGAGTTAGTGCCTACCAGGACTGTAACAGGGTGGCGGATGTGTATTGATTATAGGAAGCTGAACAAAGTCACAAGAAAAGACCACTACCCCCTACCCTTCCTTGATGAAGTCCTGGAACGCCTAGCTCATCAAAAATATTTTTGTTATCTCGATGGTTACTCCGGGTTCTACCAAATACCCATACACCCGGAGGACCAGGTAAAAACTACCTCCATCTGCCCTTTTGGGACATATGCCTTTAGAAGAATGTCGTTCGGGTTGTGCAACGCACCCGCTATGTTCCAACGGTGTATGTTTGCCATCTTTTCCGGTTTAACTGAATCTGTCATGGAAGTGTTTATGGACAATTTCTCAGTTTATGGAGACTCCTTCGATAACTCTTTAATCAATCTTGGTCAAGTTCTACGACGTTGTGAGGAAACGAACCTTATCTTGAATTGGGAGAAATGCCATTTCATTGTAACAGAAGGTGTCGTCCTCGGACACAGGGTAAGTGAAAGAGGAATTGAGGTTGATAAAGCAAAGATCGATGTTATCTCAAAGCTGTCACCTCCAAAGGACATAAGAGGAGTTCGAGCTTTCCTGGGTCATGCAAGATTCTACAGAAGATTCATCAAAGATTTCTCGAAGTTAGCTAAACCCATGACCCAGCTCCTGACTAAAGATGTTGAATTCATATTCAATCAAGAGTGTCTGCAAAGTTTCTCCACCCTCAAGAATGCTTTAATCTCCGCACCTATTCTAAGAGCTCCAGATTGGTCGCAGCCCTTCGAAATCATGTGCGACGCAAGTGATTATGCCATAGGGGCTGTTTTAGGACAGCAGATTGACAAGAAACCCTATGTTATCTGCTACGCATCCAAAACGCTAGACAAAGCACAGAAAAATTACACTACCACAGAGAAAGAGTTTCTGGCTATCATCTATGCGTTTGAAAATTTCCGCTCTTATCTGATTGGTTCTAAAGTCATCGTTTATACCGACCATTCTGCCATTCGATACCTGATTCAAAAATAGGATGCCAAACCCAGGCTTATCCGCTGGGTGCTAATGCTTCAGGAATTCGACTTGGAGATCAAAGATAAAAGTGGAGTGGAGAACGTTGTGACCGATCACCTCAGTCGGATCGAGGTTGAAGAGAAAGATAAAATCCCTATCTGGGACTCTCTTCCTGATAATCAGCTTATGAAGGCCACTCATGGTTTTCCTTGGTATGATGATATCGTCAATTATCTAGCCACAGGGATTATCCACCCATTTGCTTCCTACCAGGATAAAAGGAAGTTCCTTCACGACATAAAACATTATTACCGGGACAAACCCTACTTGTTCCACCTTTGTGCCGACGGACTTTTCCGTCGTTGCTTGCCGGAAGAAGAAATCACCCATGTCCTTGAGCATTGCCATTCAGGACCTACAGGGGGGCACATGAGTGCTAAGAAAACCGCTCTAAAAGTTTTACAATCTGGTTTCTTCTGGCCTACTATAGCAAAATATTCCTACGAATTTGTGAAAGCCTGCAACAAATGCCAATTTACTGGTAACATATCAAAAAGAGACGAAATGCCCCTCACTATGTGGCAGGAAATTGAGCTTTTTGATGTGGGGGGTAGACTACATGGGCCCTTTCCCTTCATCCTATGGCTTCTCCTACATCTTGGTCGCGGTGGACTATGTCTCAAAGTGGGTCGAAGTTGTACCTAGTGTGTCCAGCGATTCCAAGCCTATTATTAAATTGTTCAAAGATATTATTTTCCCAAGATTTGGAGTTCCGAGAACTGTCATATCAGATGGCGGGACCCATTTCTTGGAACGAAGCTTTGAAGCCTTACTGAAAAAGTACGGAGTAAATCACAAATTCACCATGCCTTACCATCCACAGACTAGTGGTCAGGTAGAGGTATCTAATAGACAATTAAAAGCGATTCTTGAAAAGACGGTGAACAGAAACTGCATCGATTGGTCCACCAAACTTCTTCATGCCCTTTGGGCATACCGAACTGCATATAAAACACCAATCGGAACAACCCCATTCCGTTTGGTGTACGGGAAGTCCTGTCACCTGCCAGTAGAGCTGGAACATAAAGCCTGGTGGGCCATCAAACAATTAAACTTCGATCTTAAAAGTGCAGGAGAGCATAGACAACTCTAGTTGCAGGAGTTAGAAGAACTCCGAATGACTGCCTATCACAGTGCCAGAATCTATAAGGAGCAAACAAAAATGTGGCACGATGGTCATCTCAAGAGAAAACATATCGTCGTTGGCGACAAAGTTCTCCTTTTCAACTCCAAGCTCAGGTTATTTCCCGGAAAACTTAGAACAAAATGGTGCGGGCCCTTCACTATAAAACATATTAACCCAACTGGAGCTGCCATTATTATAGACAACAACGGAGAAGAAAGGACGGTCAACGGTCACCGTTTAAAAAGATACTACACTCCGGATGATAAAAGGCCGAGACAGACCATTGAAATTAAAGATCCCACAACATCAACATAACAACATCAAAGATTCGTCGAGCCAGCGACGTAAAACCCAGGCGCTACTTGGGAGGCAACCCAAGATCTGAGTTTCTTCTTTTATTTTCTATCTTTTTAGGTTACTAAAAATATAACAATTCATATAACCAAAACAAACATAAAAAATAATAAAATGAAAATATACAAAAAAAACCTCATAATTTTACTTTTGTCCGTTCGACCTTAACCTTACCAAATGGTCCTGAAAGTGTTTGGTCTCGAAACCGTTTGGGACCAAATGGTCTTCAACCCGTTTGGAACCAAACGGTCTTCAACCCGTTTGGAACCAAACGGTCTTGAAACTGTTTGGAGTCCAAACGGTCGCTAAACCGTTTGACCTAGGGTTTTTATCAGGTCAAACCCCCATTTCCTATAAATACCACCCCAATCCCTCCTTCCTTTCTTCTAGAATCTTGATTTTTTTCGCTCTCACTGTTTCATTCCAGTTTCTCATCTCTCCCGCGCATACCATCTCTCTCTTGAGCAGACCATCGCCACCTCCGACTCCCACCACCGTCTTCGTCACCGCCAGAAACCTCGTCGTCGTCTTCATGCGGCTCCACTTCTCTACTCGCCCCTCGTCGCTCTCCTCCAACTTCTCTCCCACCACCGTCGTCACCTTCACCATCAGTTGCACGTAGAACTAGCTTCTCACGGATATCTCTGCCACTGTCACCATCACTGCCGCCGACGGGCGCGCCTCGGCCTCCTTCCCACCGTCCTTTGCCGCCGAACGACCAAACCATTCGTCTTCCTGGCGGTCTGCTCTGAACGGCCTTGCAACTGTTTAGACGAAGGACCGTTTGGCCCTAAACGGTCTCCAAACCGTTTAGTGTCAAACGGTCTTGCAACCATTTAAACAAAGGACCGTTTGGTGCCAAACGGTCTTCAAACCGTTTGGAACCAAACGGTCTTCAAACCGTTTGGAACCAAACGATCCTGAAACCGTTTTGCTTTCCATAATCTCTAAAAATATAAATATATATATATATACATAAAACCAAATAAACACAAATAAAAATCCAATTCTTTTCTATAGATGTTGTTCTTACCCATGATTTTCTACCTTTCAGAAATGGCATCACCAGCAAAGCAACCAACAGGAATCGAAGATGCCCCTTTCTGGACTGAGGAGAAACTCCGAGAAGACCGTGCCAAGCTCCAGCAGGTCGTTGAAAACTACAACAAGACTGGGAAGGCTCCACAAAATGTCAAGATCATGGAAGTACTATGCGAAATTGACCGGATCAACAAATGCCTAGCAGAGGCACCTGAAGAGGAAGTGGAAAAAATATCTTCCGATGACGATGAAGGCTCAGAATATGAACCTACACCTGAGGCAGAATCCCCTACAACAAAATCAAAGGGAAAGCAAAAGGCTCAGGCAACCACCTCCACACCACAACCTATGAAGAGGGCACAAAAGCAGGTTCACCCAACCACCGCTAGGGAGCAAACCCTAGCATGTTTGATTCCATCAACCACCACCACCACTCTGGCCACCATCACCATCCCTATCTTTCCTCCCATCACCACCACAGCTCCACCACCAGAAAACCTTCACATCCATACCCTTCCATCCATCAAACAAACTCTGAAAACAACAAAATATATATGCCCCAGCATACTTATGAAGATGGGGATTTACAATAGAATCCTCATACTGCTTGATAACTCAAATCTATCCCGACTCTGCTTTGTCACTGAAACCTCCTATGTTGAACCTACAACAGAATTCTTGACATTCCTAGAAAAAGAAGCAGTAAATGCTATGGATAGAACACAGGATGGAGGCAACCGTAGGCTGGTCACCAAGCTTTTTGGCAATAGAGTTGTCATCACAGAACACATGCTTAATGAAATCTTCATTGATAACCAGGAGCAACTAAAGAAAACCACGGCTGTTGCCATAGACAACCCCCAGTTCAACAAACACAACTTCTGGAAATCTTTAACGGGGATACTAATTTATGAGGCAAAAACATGCAAAGCCTCAAACATTCAATCGGGTTTTGTGCGCACACTTCACAAAATCCTTGCTGGTGCACTTTTCCCCAGGTCAGAAGGAGGAAATGTAATCATATCAGACCTCTTTGTTATCTGGTCCATCCTAAATGGGATGCCAGTCAACATTGGATGTCTTATGATCCAAAAACTATCAGCTTTCGCCCTGGGGAAAGAAATTTGCATGGGTGGTCATATCACATCTATTATCAAATACCTTAAGATGGATAGATTTCTACCCAGATGCACACAAACAAAGAGTGACATCCTTACCAACGAACAAACTTTAAAGAACTCCTTCATCATAAAAGAAAAGGATGGAAAGCTACATTATGTCTTCTGCCCTGCAGCAAAATCTTTCAGAGCGCTGATCCCACTACCAGAACTTGCTGATTATGACAAGAACAAGCTCCTATTCTCAGATGACGAGCTTGCAAAACTCATATCTTTGGTCAAAATCGCCGAAAAGAAAGAAACAGTGGGACAGACGGAGCTTAGCATAAAATCCCCGGCAGCAAAACCAACAAAAATTCCTGCCAAACGACCTTCCAGAAGGCTTTTGCAGGCATAAGAGTTGTCGGGGACGCCAACATCAAAACCCCACCCAGAATCAGAACCCACCCCCCAGAGGAACAAATCACCACCTCATCACTAGACTCTTTCATAATGAGTCTAAATGTTGAACTTACTTCCACCACCACCCAACCATCCACCACCCCACCATCCTCCATTTTTCAACAATCAACCACTCTTCCACCATCTTCCACATCACCCTTCTCCACAACTATACCATCACCCCCACACTTCTTCACTTCGGGCACCTCATTATCCACTGCAATGCCCGAATTCACCTCCTTCACCTCCACTGTCTTTCCATCAACATTCCTGGACACACTCTTCTCTCCGGGTATGTCACCTCCCTTCTCATCCGCCACCACCCCGACACCGCTGGTGACCCCTTCCACAGTCACCACGCAGTTCGTGGGACCTCCAGTAGTGTCTTTTCCGCATGAAACTACCACCACCATTCCACCCCGACCCCAGCCTCCCCACCCTTCAATAACTGGGGTCCCTTCTGCTAACGTCGGTGAGGAATTCGGACGTCAATTTGACACCATCTGAAACCTCCTCACCGACCCTTCTAACATATTAAATTCTATTTTTTCTTGTGTGTAGGGTTTAATAAAACAAGTCGTCAAGATTGACGAGCAGAACCGCACCATGCCAAGCATCCTCCAAGGAATCCAGCAATGACAGGACATAGTGGCCAAGCAAGTCGATCATATCAATGACCACTGCACACCCTTGTCCGAGCTGGTCCATGGAGTAAAACGCCAGCATGAAGCGTTGGCGAAGTAGGTCGATAGGATCTCTACGCAAACTCAACCTCTGCCGGAGACCCTCCGTGAGCTCACGAAGCAACAAAAAGTCTTCAACACGCGCTTGGATGACATCATCACAACCCTCACACAGCTCAATAATCGCCAAGAGGAGTCATCCAATACTGAACTCAATCAGCTAAGAGCTCAGGTGACTGACCTTACAGCACGACTCCTCTCTGTTGAAGGATGCTACTCCGATCTGAAGGAATCCCACGACACACTGCTCGAGACACACGAGCATGTGCAAGTGGCATATGACGAACTACAACCCATCCATCATCTGTGCAAAAAGGCAGCACGCAAGAAAACAACAGATAAATCAGCAGCAGATGGAGAAGAAGACGATGAAGATGCAGATGAAGATTCTGATTCCTCGGCTGACTCCGACAACGGTACCTCCTCAGATGATGATTCTGATGGCCCAGATAATGCTGGGGAGGGCCCCAGCCGAGGAGCACAAAAAGAACAACAGAAAGATCACCAAGAAGGTGATACAGATCCCAAATCCCCTGCTCACAATGAGCACATAAACATATCTTATGGGGACCAATTCCTAGACTACTCCGCCATGGGATCTTTGGGGGAGGTTGCAAAAGAAGTAGCTTTTGCTGAGTTCCACCAGTGTCTAATGGGAACCAGCACCAGTCTACCACCAACAACAGCTCAACAAGTTTTTGCACCTGAACCCTCGGTGCACTTTCCCCCAGATCAAGAAGAATCCAAAAGAGTACAACTAGATACAGACGAAGACCTAGATACTCCTTCCGATTCTGACAAAGATGAAGCTCTGCAACAATACAGGGATGATTCAGAGCAGCCTTCTTCACCTCCTCCTCAAGAGCTACCCCCACGGCCACCTCTACCTCACAAGATGCACGACTTAGATATGGCGGCCATCTCCACCTTAGATGCACAGGATATCTTCATCCTAAACACTATAGTAGATGATGCGAAAGAAGGGGGAGATGTTATCTACATCAACACAAAGACTCAACGCAAGTTGACATGCGAAGATTTCCGCTCAATTCTCCAACCTCAATCTATGGTGAAGATGGCGATCTTCCGTGTTCTCCTTTCAAATTCTATTGAGATCTACAGAAGCTCCAAGCGACAGCAACCAGTTCTCAATGCCTCACCCGCTCTGGGTTTGTGCTTATTGTACAAAGAACTACAGCACAAATCCATTGAGAGGTTGCATAGGGGGATCGCAAGAAAAGCTAGATATATAATCGTGCCATTCCAAGTTTCTAGTCACTGGTTGCTCATGATTGTGGACACTGTCGCCCGCGACGCCAAAGTGTACAATTTATGTGCCAGTGATCTAAAGGCCGGTATAATTAACTTCGCTGCTATTGAAGTCGGGGAGGCAAGATGCATCCCTTTCTGGCTTCTTAAACTCATATGGGCCGCATGCCCATCTCTCCGCCAGGGTTGGAGCCAACCCTGGTTCCAAATAATTAACCCACTTGCCCAAGCTGCCGAAGCCTCTGGGGACAGTGCTTTTTACATCATTCGACACATACTAGCGCTAAATCAACAAGTTCCCTTCACAGAACTCATGAATGAAGATTTTCACTCCCTGCGAGGGCGTTACGCCATGGAACTTATCTGCGATAGAAGGTTCTTCAACGACCCTACTATGGTGACAGATGACGTCCCTCGCTACCTCTTTTCAGCAATCCAACGTCTAAAAAGGAGACCTTTCAGACAAACACTACAGGAGTTGGAAAGAGACAAGCAGCCGGCCAAGGTCCCCGAGAAAAGTAGATGGCATCCTTACGACTTCGATCTGGCCCAAGATAAAGGACAAATATATTTGATAACGGGGGCAGCCATCAAGAGATCCCCATCACAAATGGTGCCCCTATCTGCCATCGAACCATCATTTCCCAAGTTTGATCTAGAAGCCTGCAAGAGTCTTTCAGACAATGAACTTCGACTTATTATGTCAAGGCTCTATGCCGAAAATGAAGAACTTGTCTTTATAGATGAAGATATCATAGTTATGGCAGATTGCCTCCGAGAAACCGTGCAACTTAACGGTTCTCTTTCAGTAAGTTTGATTATTGCTTATCAATACTTACTCGGACGGAGGCATCCCACGGTATACATGGTGTCAGCTTACCTGAAGGATGATCTCTTAGGGCTGAAGAACTTCGGAACAACGGAGACGCTCATCTCCTATCTTCAACATACAACTCCAAAGTTCATCATGCTTCCTTTCCTTCATCAAGAACACTGGATTCTACTGGCAACTAACCTACATGAAGGAACAACAATAATTTACAATAGTTCCGACAGCCAGTATGATCCAGAGCAAAGAATATATACTACGACACCAAGGACGCCAACGGAGGAGGTGGAAAAGGAGTATGCTGACAAATTACACGATCTTTTGAGTCGGCACGCACGGGCGTATGATAAAGAACACTTCAAACCCCCAGCCTTCAGCCACAAGTGCCCCCAGCAAATTCGCCAATCCAATGACTGTGGCTTCCACGTCCTCTACTGGATGTACACCATTTTGGTCCTCCAGAAACTAGTAGAGGACATGACAGATGTGGATTACCACGCCCTCCGTGGAAAGTTTGAAGCAACTCTTCTACGAACTCATGGAGCGAACAAAGGACTCACAGAAGCCTAATGCCCTTGTCAATGCGCTTCTCAACCTATCACTTTGACACTCTGAGGACAGAGTGAATGATAAGTTAGGGGGGGAGTACATTCGATAAGGGCGAGGTATCATTTTTCAATCCTTCTCCAACTCTACTCTCTCCTTTCACTCATTTTTTTCCCCTGTATAAAACTTGCATTTTAAGCAACACCCCTTTTGGAAAGGACATCCCCTACTAACTTAGAATCCAAATTTTCCTCAAAAGAAATAACAAGATTAGCTTATAGGCATATAATGGCGAATTAATAAATTACATTCACTTTTGGTTTTTATGCTTTTATTTCAATTTTACTTTGGACTCTTCACAGGTCAATATCAAGGCAGAAATAAGCCAAACTCTCAAGGATGAGAGGGGCATCAGGCAACTTCCAAATCAAGAAGTTCAGCAAGTGGACCACAAAAAAAAGTGCATGTTGAAAAACTCTAAGAACAGCTTTCCTCTCTTCAAAATAAAAGAGGCTTGGCCGCCCAAAATAATTTCCCGAACAAAACCCCAAATCCCAAGCCTGCGAGTCTTCGAATAAAAGCCAGAGAGTCGAATAAAATTATGAGAGTTGTGCCATAAATAAGGATCTATATAAAAAACCAATGAAGATCTCACCCGGCCGGCACATTCAGCTGCCCTCATAAAGGCAGATGTGTCGTGCCCGGTAGTGAAATCCTAAGGTATCTAAATATATGAAAGGCTTATAAAGGACTCACCCGACCGGTACATTCAGCTTCCCTCACAAAGGCAGATGTGTCGTGCCCGGTAGTGAGATCCTAAAAGCATAGACAACCCCTCCCCCACTTGAAGGGGGAGTTACACTTCAAGCCTTTAGCCAACCCTCATACCCTCTCTAGCCTCCAGTAGGTCCTTCAGAGAGGTATAAAGCTGATTAGAGTCAACAACATGCACAGAATAAAGGTGGTCCCGATGCGAGCTACGAGATACGGAAGAAACCTGAGACCCAAGCAACTCTCAAAACCTGAAAGAGTCAAGGCAAGCAATAAGACCCGATATGACCTTAGGAGAACTCAGGTTGAGAATTGAAGCAAAAGTATGGAAATCCTAATTAAATAAAATCGCCTCGCCATTACATGCCTCATCTCTATCTAACTTGAGGACAAGCTAGACTCTAAGTTAGGGGGGGTGATAACCTCCCATTTTGTGATGTTATCTTATTAGTTTTCCTTAGTTTTCCATACTATTTCTTACATAAATTAGATAGAATCATTAACTTTTTACCTTATTGCTGACACATCAATAGATTAACTTTTCTCTTCTTTATTCTTGTAGAAAAACACAAATAAATTACAAGCCCCAAACGATTTCAAGACCGTTTGAGGCCAAACGGTCCCAAGACCGTTTGAGGCCAAATGGTCCCGAGACTGCATGAAGGCTAAATGGTCCCGAGGCTGCATGAAGGCTAAACGGTCCCGAGACCGTTTGAGGCCAAACGGTCCCAAGACCTTTTGAGGCCAAATGGTCCCGAGACCGCATGAAGGCTAAACGGTCCCGAGACTGCATGAAGGCTAAACGGTCCCGAGACCGTATGAAGGCCAAACGGTCCCGAGATCGCATGAAGGCTAAACGGTCCCAAGACCGCATGAAGGCTAAACGGTCTCAAGACTGCATAAGGTCAAACGGTCTCGAGACCGCATAAAACCAAACGATCCGGAAGACCGCATGGAGGCAAGGGCAAACGGGTTCAGGGCCCAAACGGGTTCAAGACCGTTTGGACCTCACTTAAGGCCTATAAATAAGACCTCAAGGGTCCTCCACGGGGGGGGGGGGGAGTTTTCAGACATCCAAAGGTTGCCTCAATCACTCCAAAGAAAACCCGACTTACATCTTTCGCCCAGGGGCTGCCGGTCTGAGACCCACACTACATCTCAAAGCTGCTTTCTCTCTCTCCGCCAAAGAAGGTGGGAAGAGGGAGATCTCATCATCAAGCAACCTATGAAGCTGGTGGATCGTTTCTCTCTCTCCAAGGGGTTGACTTTCCTCTTTCCTTTGTGGGGATGATGCTCTCTCTCTCCTTGCCTCCTTCTTTGTCCTAGTCATGAGCGAGTAGTCTCTCTCACTAGGGTGCGGGGAGTAGCCCTGCTACCCATGCTTTCATATCATGTAAATGTAATCCATAGTTTGCAATATAGAGTTTTTATCTTCTCAGTTCAACATCAAACGTTTAATGAATGCTTGTTGTTTGATCACCAACTTGTGTTATCTTTTATCTTTTAGTATGAATTGTCTATGTTTGTACTATTAGATTTGAAGCTCATTTGTATGTTGGTTCTTGGTGCATGTATCCACCATGCATCTATTTCAGTATCTAGAAGTGTATCTCAAGGAGTGGAATAAACTCACTATCATTTGTTGCACTTTCATACTATGAAATGGAATCAGTTGACGTGTGGAAGTGCAACCTTGGTAAGTCGAGGAACACACTTCGTGAGGGGAATGATGCAAAGTAAGTGACCATTTGTTCGGAAATGGCTGGCGTTGCAACATTCCCGCACTTCTCGTAGTTATCTCTCCGAAAGGAAGCTAAGTCTACAAAGATACTAACTGACTAGACTCTTTTTGCAGGTTATGTTTTGCTTTGCATGTATTGATCCGTGTGTAGTGGCGGTGAAAAACTGATCACACCCTAGTGACTTTTATCATAGTTCAAATCCTTAGATTTTCTTGCTTTCTTTACTTTGCATGTTCTTAGTTTAAAACAACAAAACCAAACTTTCGGTTTAAGTGCCTGCTATTAAGTAACTAAGTGAAATTCCAACGTTTTCCATCTTGTTGCTTGCAATAAGACCGTTGTCATGAGGGTTTGACCCTTAACTATACTACGATAAGACTTCCACGTATCCTAGCATACGTGGGAGGAGTTCTCTATCTAGTATATGCAAGGCTAAACCTAAAGACTTACTATCTTTAGGATTTTTAGTTGGTGCACACAATTCCACATAAGTGGAAGCTCCATCAAATGCCTAAACTTTTTCTTCAAATCTTCTGAAACAACTTCTCACACACCCCCACTTATAAATACCTCTACCCCAGTCTTCCTAGGTTGTTTTGTGAACCTCCTGTCATCCTAGTTTCATCATTTCTTAAGTGTGTGGCTGTTGGTGATCGTGGTTTGATTTTGCCTTGCATCGTTGTTTCACCCAAAAGCCGAACATGGTTCTAGGTTTGAGTTTGTAGCACCACTCCCCGATGTCATGTTTATTTTCGGAGCGTAATTGGACCTCAGGTAAACAACTCTGGCAATTATTCTTCATGATCAGTTAGTTAGTTTCACGAATGAATGATGAATGAAATTTTTACCCAAACTCTCAGATAAGTTTCTCCTTGACCATCTGACCTCTATTCCTCTCTCACAAATTCCCTACTGATTTGGCTTTTTCTAATTTTGTGATTGGTTCATCTTGCAAAATTCATATATTTTAATATACTGGTCTAAATATTACAAATAAATATGTTTTTGAATTAGAAAATTATTCTTTATCTAATAAAAATACTTTCAGAGTCTGATTTTAATGTTTTTCAAATAATGAATTTTGGAGAATAAAATACATGTATAAAACTCATTATAAATGTAACTTAATCATATAAACTCCAAATTGGATAAAAATATATGTTTTTTTAATTAAGAGAATTTAATAAATCACTTGGTGATGTTTTCATATTTTAATTCGAATTTAATAAAAAGGTGATTTTCTTGGGTTGCAATATAATCATCAATTAATGATTTGCATCTAATATGAAATTAGGTGAAGAGATATTTTGTTTGGATCTAGGGTGTGGACCCTAACCTGATATACACATCATTAAGGTATGTTTGCATCTCCTATTATTCTATGTTGAGCAATCACCTATATTCTTCTTTCTCTTGGTCCTATAGATAATAGCCTACACATATGTCTTTTCTTTTGGAAATCTTGGTTCATGTGAACTACCTTATTTGTTATTGATCATGTGATCATGGATATTCTTTGGACTCTTATATTATGCTTTGTTCATGTTGGAACTCTATATGATGACATGTGATGTCTTTTTCCCACTTGTGAGGTGGATTTTTATGTTGTCCATTAGTATAATGGCAACTTTTGTAAAATCTAACTATACTTTCTACTTGCCTCTACATTTAATATGCTATGTGATTCAGTAGCACTAGAGTAGTGTAATTGCATTAGTTTTTGGGCTATGTGCCCTTGTTATTATTGGGATGGAGGTTTCCTCATACCTAGGTTTCAAATTTATGAGGTTTGGTCCAATTTATATATATATATATATTAGAGTTTGGTTATGTTCCATTCTCTATCAGGTTTCAAGTTTCTGAGGCTTGCTGACTTTGTTGTTATATTGTTCTAGGGCTATGTTTATTTCACATGCATGCAGGATCGATGTTCATGGATTCTGGGTTATGTGCCCTAATTTCATATGTGCTTATGTGGCGCCACTTTTATATGTTGATTTAATGGCAAGTATCCCTTTTCTTGTGGATCAATTATCTTGATACCCACTTGGGTGGTACTTTTCTCTTATATGGGAAGCTTCTATTTATTTTGATGTCCTTTACTCTATATATTTCGCAATTTACCTTTAGTATGAACATACCAACCTTTGTTGACGCCATCTATTTTCTCTTCTTGTTGGGGTATGCATCCAACCCTAGGTGAAGGATATGGAGGACATGGCTTATAGATATGGACTTATCTTAATATGTTAAATCTTGGAGACAATCTTGATGTGGTTTAGACATGGCTTATAGATATGGACTTATCTTAATATGTTAAATCTTAGAGACAATCTTGATGTGGTTTAGATTTCCATCTACATGGATCCTTATGATGTACCTTTACATGTAAGTTTAAGATGTTCTTTTGTAACCTTATGAGAAATTGAATATAGTCAATGTTTTTTATTCCACTACTATATTTTGTTTATTTTATATACCATAAATAAGATTTTAAAAATTTACACACACTCCAACATATCTTTTAGGTGTGTTTGGACTAGAGGTTCTATTCTTCAAATTTTTAGTAGGGAGTGGTTCCCCTCTGGGATCCCACTCCTTACAACATGGTATCAGAGCCCATGGTATTCGAAATCAGACTATTTAAATTTTGTCTCCCTAATAGAACCTTTGACTTGGATAGTTACCTCTAGGAGAGATATTTTTCCCTAGATCTTACCTAAGTTGTTTTTTATAACGAATGGTGGATATGAGATTCACATTAGAATCCTAAGGAGTAAACCCTAATGTGAAAAGGATTTGCTACGCTTATCCTATCAAATAGGTCAATGATGATTTATATCTCTTGATGATAAGATGTTTGTCTTGAGGATGCAATTAGGTTATTTGGAAGTAGTAGTCTAAAGATGTAACATCCCTGACCTGGGTTATGCTTAAACCTAGATGTTTTGCTTAATAAAGTTGATTATATGCTTATCTTATCTCTTGAAAAGTAATTAAGGCTCAAGAGGAACTTATATTTCAATTTTAGTCCTTTTTTAATAATGTTGAAATAATGTTTTACTTATTTTCGGCTAAAGTGCAAATTACCCAAGTTGAGGGGTTAAATTGCAAATGTTACATGGTGAAATGTTCCTCTAGTGTTGAAGCGTCATAGGAATGAGAATGATGCAAAGGTATGGCTTGTAGGTGCATGAATAACAAGAAAGAGCATGTTGAGCAATGTTTGTGCATTAAAACCTAGTTTTGGTGTAATTTGCAATTTACCCAAAATCTAGGGTTCAATATGAAAAATACCACTTCAAGAGGGTCCCTCATGATTCTTTGCATCATGTAGAAAAAATAATTTGAGAGGGGCGCCTCATTTGAATCATTTTGGAAGAAAGAGAATCTTTATATTAAAATAATCAAGATTTAAACATAATTGGAACTTTTTTTCAGGAACATAATTGGAACTTTACTTGAAATTAATGCAAAAATAAATATGTTAATCGAAGTGCCCTTCAATCAAAATGGAAATGGTTGAAATTAGATAAGGTTGGACGAGCATGTGACTTGCAAAGGCACGAAAATATCTAAGTGAGTGGAGAACCCACTCACATTAGTTAAATCAAAAGTAATATCCACTAAAAATGGGATATTAGTATTATATGATTTAAGGTGCTTAATTTGCTTTTCCTTAATTCATGGATAATGAAGAGGAATTCGAAGGATGGGAAGATGGCTTTGCATGCAAGGAATTGATGGGGGAGAGGTGGCACGAATTTTGGAATTAAAAAGGATTTTATAAAATATTTTCTCTCTCATTGAATTTCTTATAAAAACACCTTTTACAACTCAATTGAGAGGATTTTTCGAAACCACTTCCACTCTTTGCTTGCAAAAAGACCAAGAGAGCTTTGGAGGATCAGTAGGATGACCCCCAACCTGTTGGTAAGCTCCATGACCTCTTTTCACCTTGATTCCATGGTGGAAATCAAAAATCAATGTATGATTTCTTCTTATCTCCATTCCATCTTCCATTATAGCCATTCCTTTTCACTCAAAGCTTAAGGACGAGCTTGGGATAGTGTAAGGTGTTGCTTTCACCATTAAAGATGTGGAGGTTGAAGCATTGAAGCTCAATTGAAGGCGGGTTATATAACTTGAAC
The DNA here is from genome assembly GCA_963693085.1 of Alisma plantago-aquatica. NCBI lineage: Eukaryota > Viridiplantae > Streptophyta > Magnoliopsida > Alismatales > Alismataceae > Alisma > Alisma plantago-aquatica. The sequence continues at coordinate 239,767,195 of OY856415.1, forward strand.
CCTTAAATGTTATTATTGATTTCATACGTCTATCAATTGTTGATCCTTTCTTCATTCTCGAAATTTTATTTGATTGATTGATGCAATCACCATGGAAATCACAGCAAGCTTCATGGGTGTAATGACCCTACCTCCCAATAAACCCCAATTAAGGGAGACTGAAAGGTCAGAGCCATTAACCAATAACCTGGATCAAAGGTTCGACAAATAATCAATAACAATTAATAAATTTTACCAACTAAACGGAAAATAGGTATAAAATAAACTTTGCATACCTTTTAAAAACTGGGATTTCTAAACTTCTATCCATGAAGATACTAATCTAACTAATCCTCCTGTGCACGTTAATCCTCCTTTTATTCCACTTATGCCACTTTACTGTTTGTTCTTTTCACTTGTACCTAAAACGTCGACAAACAAAACGTCAGTCAGCAAGAAGCTGGTATGTGGGGGAAACAATAATCATGCAACTATAATAACAATGTAATCAGCCAATTATCATTTAACATCCAAGATTATGTTTTAAGCGATACTACTCAATCCTTACCTATCCCCTACCTCTGTGTTGTCCCTGCAGTGGACTTGTATGCTACCTCTCTTTTAGGTAGATTCTTACCCCCATGGTCCTACCTTACAAGTAGCCAATACCTAGGGTAATAGAGTCACATGGCACTACCCAAAGGTAGCCCAATATCTAACTCAAAGTGACTTGATGGTCCTACCTCATTGGTATCCATGTACTAAGTCATCTAATGACCTGATGGACCTACCCCATAGGTAGCCATGTACTAGGTCAACTTTTAAGCCACAGAGGGGACCAGGATCTGAGCTAGTAGGCACATATCTTAAGTGATAGTCATATCCACATTATAGTTTGCATGAATTAAATTCATCCAAAAATTAATTCATGACATCGATGGAAACTTCAGAAAACCTCGGAAAACTAACTCGAGATATTCATAAGCGTAACCACATACCTGTCAAGTTGATCAAAGATAGAAATAGTCCAATCAATCAATAGGAAAGCAAGCATTCAATAAGATCCTGAAACAATTATACAATTTCCTTTTATTATTCATGTCATTAAGATCTATTAAATCTAGCTCGCTTCCTAGGGTTTCTAGTCCACTATTAGGGTTTCCATTTACCTGATTTGCTGACTGACATTTTGTTTGTCGGCATTTTAGGTACAAGTGAAAAGAACAAATAGTAAAGTGGCATATGTGGAATAAAAGGAGGATTAACGTGCACAGGAGGATTAGTTAGATTAGTATCTTCATGGATAGAAGTTTATAAATCCCAGTTTTGAAAAGGTATGCAAAGTTTTATTTTATACCAGTTTTCAGTTTAGTTGGTAAATTTTATTAATTATTATTGATTATTTGTTGAACCTTTGATCTGGGTTATTGGTTAATGTCTCTGACCTTTCGGTCTCCCTTAATTGGGGGTTACCGGGAGGTGGGGTCATTATAAATGGTATCAGAGCCAATTCCCCTCCAGTAGGTGGGGCCCACATGGGCATGGCATGCTAGTCTTGAGCCATGCGGTCCAGGCATGTAGGAAAGGGTTGTCCATGGTTGACGTAGCCACCCTTGCGCTGGTATTCTGTGATTGGGAGATGGGTGTCCATGTGCCATTGTCGGTCTGCACTGAAATGGGGAAGAGATTATGAGGCCTTATAGTTGATCCTTGACGAGGACGACAAGAGCCTAAGTGGGGGAGATTGAAACATCCTAGGATTTGAGGCCTCGGATAACATGATCTTAAAAGGAATGATTAGACTACCCATATCACCAAGGTGCACCTCCTTTTCCGGGAGACCATCACTAAAGAACTCCATAGTTAAGCGTGCTCAGCTTGGAGTAGTACTAGGATGGGTGACCAGTCGGGAACTTGATCCTGGCTTGCGCGTCAGTGTGAACAAAGTGCACAGTTAAGGCTACTGGTGGTTTGTGGGGCCAGTCATCATTCCTAAAACTCTACTAGAGCCATGGGTAGTGGGTCCAGGCGTTACAGTGGGTGTATAGCTTGATGATGATGACATCATCATAAGCACACACCTCCACAAATATCCATTGCAAACGGTTTCAAAATTTGAGTCCAATCGGTTTCAATGAAGTTAGCCAAACGGTTTCAAAACCGTTTGGAATAGTTGACCACAGTTGACCGTTTGGAGTTCATATGCTGATGTTGATGGTTGATGACCCAATTAATCCAATTGATTGGTTTCAATGGGTTCATCAATTAAAGGTCCATCAAGTATCAAACCCTAATCGGGTTGAGTGCTGAAATTTTCAATTGATTGATTAAATTTTTGGGTTGACTAACCCAAACGGTCTCAAGACCGTATGGAGGTCAACCAAGACCATTTGGAAGTCTATGATGAAGTATGATTAGATGGTTGAAGATCCAGTGATATCAAATTGAAATACAATCAATAGCTCAATTGATGATCGATTCTATGATGCAAACCCTAATTGAATTTCACAAATCTCAATGATGGGACTAGTCAAATGGTCTCAAGACCGTTTGGAGGTTAACCAAACAACCTTAAGATCGTTTGAGGTAAGGTCATGACATGGCTCAGTGGTGACTCAATGATTTCAATAGAATTAGTCCTACAATGTCAACAATTGAAGGTATCTCAATTTCAAACCCTAATTCAATTAGGTTAAAACCCTAATTGATGGTTTCTTAAATTTAAAACCCTAATTGATGGTTCAATTGAAGGGTGATTTAATGGTTCAATTGAGGTTAATTCAATGTGTCAATTGATAGGTGGATTCAACAGGTGAAACCCTGAAATTGATTTAGTTGATGGATATCTTTTTGGTCCATTCAGTTTTGAGAGGGTTTGGACCAAACGGTCTTAAGACCGTTTGAGTCCAAACGGTCTCAAGACCATTTGGGATCAAATGGTCTCAAGACCGTTTGGAGACCCAAGTTCATTCGGTTTCAAAATGTTTTGTATAAACAGTTTTATATGTCCAATCGGTTTCAACTTGATTTGGTTAAACGGTTTCAAACCGATTGGATGGGCAATGTAATTAAGACTATTTGGAGGTCTAAACGGTCTTATACCATTTGGAGTTTATTTTAGTAAGACCGTTTGGAGTCTAATTGGTCAAGATCATTTGGGGTCTAAGTGACCAAGACTATTTGGGAATTAATTAATCAAAACTGTTTGGATGTCTAAGGTGATTGAAGGTCAATCAACTACTTGATTGTTTATGATGAAAATCAATGATGATTATAACGGTTGTACCTTTAAGGTACTAGAGTGATTGGTATCCTTAGTGGGGTTAACCTTTGATGCATATTAATGCAATAGTCCAATACATTATTATAACCCTAATTACATGTATTTGAATAAATAAATAGACTCAATTTGATTAAGATTGGAGTAGAGAACATCCTAGAGAGGATGAGAAAGAGAAATTCATACATGTATAATAATCATGTAGCAATCAAGCCCAACACTTTCAAATGAATGGGATATATAACTAGGATATGATCCTTGATAAAGAGATCAAAAAACCCTAATTGAGTTGATTGATGAACTTAAACCTTAATTTAGGGCAATACTGAGTGAAACCCTAATCTAGGGGAATGGTGACCCTAATATAGGATAATGACATGAGAAACCCTAATTCAAGGTATTTTATTGTAAAACCTAATTGGGATGAATGGTAAACCCTAATTTGGGGAATTGTTGTAAGAAACCCTAATTCAGGGTAATGATGTGTAAATTCCTAATATGGGATGATGAATGTGATACAAAACCCTAATCTGATGTGAATAGTGCACCCTAACCCTAAATTGGCTAATAGGATATAATAAACCCTAATACATGGTAATGCTATGTGAAACCCTAACACAAGGTAATGCTATGTGAAACCCTAACACAAGGTAATGTTATGTGAAACCCTAACACAAGATAATCTTATGTGAAACCCTAACACAAGGTAATGCTATGTGAAACCCTAACACAAGGTAATGATATGTGAAACCCTAATACAGGGTGATTCTATGTGAAACCCTAATACAGGGTGATGCTATGTGAAATCCTAACACAGAGTGATCCTATGTGAAGCTCAAATACAGAGTGAGGAGTTATGAATGTAATAAGAAAACCCTTGTATTGCATGGTATTGATATATAATGGATATAATTATTAGCATGAGTACTGATCATGCAGGTATGTTGAGATGATGAGCATAGCCAGGTATGAGCTATGATGCTTTGTATATTGAAAATGATTTATAGGCCTTATAAGCCTTTATATGCTTTGTTGCTTAGTGAGAGGTAACCTGAAATTAATGAGCCCTTTGTGTGCCATATGATGTTTTAATTATTGAAATTGTTTATGGGTTTCATAAGCCATAATATGCCTTGTTGCCTATTAAGGGGTAACAAGAGGTGATATGAGCTTTGTGAGGTATGTGGAATGCTTGTGTAGCAAGAATCATAATTTCCTTGGTCAGAGGACTTGAAGGTATTAGTTACCTAACAAGTGGCTAACAAGTGTTCTATGATAAACTAAGGGTTGAATACCCATGATAAAGGGTTGATGTTACTCTATTTAGTAGATCATAGAACGATCGATGTTATACATGTGTTTTAAACTTCTTATGGTATAAATGACAGACTGCTTTATCATGTTATAGCTGAAATGCTTTGAATATGAATATTGCTCTAATTGGTTTAGAGATTGAACTAGCTGTTGTTAAATATAAATTTCCTCTGCTCAGTGTTAATCTAATAACTGCTATAATAATGTTCTTGGCAGAGAGTTATATCTCTCGCTGGGGCAATTTACAATTGTCTCACCCCCGTGGGATCCACATTTTTAGGTGGACGCGGATGAGGAGGCAGGAATCCTTCAATAGGTGAAGAACAGCAACATCAGTAGTAGAAGAGAATCACAGTGATTGCTTAGGTGGAAACATTGGATGTCACATCTTATATATATGTATAGAAAGTCCTATGTGTCGTCTCTATACTCTCAGGTCCTCGGAGTAATAGTTAGTGCTTTTGAGATTTTGTCTTAGTGCCTCGAGATTTTATACTGGCTGTGTATAGTTTAACAGGGTAGTTGATGCTTGTAAGTCTCAGAAAAAGATGATACAGGACATGTACTTGTGAACTATCATGTAATCAAGTTACTTCAGTTCTTTATGAAAGAGTTTTCCTATGTGTGGATCTCTCTGTAAAATGGTTTTAATTTTTAGTAATTTTCAGTAATCCACTACTAACGAACGCTTCTGCTTAAGTAGATCTTGTTTTGTGATTTGTATGCCACAATTTAGTGGTATCAGAGCTCTAGGTTCGTTGAGTCTACAGAGACATAGGATTAAGGTTGTTGAGTCTGTTCTAAGTGTTTTCCAATTTATCTGATAGTATCTTCTTCTCACATAGGATAAGAAGAACTTGAAGATGTCTGGATCACATGAAGAACATGCTGCTGAGAGCAGCGTTGCTGCACCAGGAGGAGGTGTAAGGGATCAAGCTTGGGAGGAGCCAATACCTGAACATCCCCAGTTTGACCCAGCTATGATAGAAAATCCAACCTTCCATACCCTGTTCGGCCAGTTTATGGCGACCATGACACACACGGCGGACAGGATGCCACCACCTGCACCTAGGGAACCATCCCATAATGAGGGACAAGGAGCCGGCAAGACTTTTGAGAGACTTCACTGGGTTGGAGCCATAGATTATGCTGGTACATCTGATCCAGGAGATGTTGATTTGTGGCTGACGGAGCTGGAGAAGGCTTTTAGGATCCTTGATATTCCTGAAGCTGAGAAGGTAAGACATGCAGTGTACCTCCTAAAAGGGAGTGTTGGTCACTGGTGGATTATAGAAGAAGATAAGAGGCCAGGTGTTGAGGTCGGATGGGAAGAATTTCGACGAGAATTTGTCATTAGATACTTCCCTAAGACTTACCTAGATGAGAAAACATCTTAGTTTGAGAAGATAAGACAAGGGCCACTGAACATTAGTGAGTATGAGGCTAAGTTCATGGAGTTGTTACAGTTCTATCCGCACATGGCAGCTACCGATGAGGAAAGAATTCGGCATTTTGAGAAGGGGTTGAACGCTGAATTAACCACTTCTGTGTCTGCTTTAGAGAAGAAAGAGAGGTTTGCTACTTTTGTAGAGTCTGTGAGATGGATAGAAAAATCAATAAATGAGAAATGACAGACCAGTAATAAGAAGGAATACATTCAGTCTTAAGGATAGAGATATGAAGGTTTCAAGAAGTCAAGGTTCTCTGCACCGGCAACATCATCAAGATTCAACACCCAGGTGCAATGGACGTCAAGTAGGGGTAGGGACTATAGTATTGCTCCAAGTAGAGCCCCCGACATAGCATCAACATGAGTGACTGGATCTCACAGACCCTATTTTGCGACCAGGGTCTGTTACCAATGTAGACATCCGGGACATCTAGCAAATGATTGTCCAGATGGGAATTCAATAGTGACTCTACCCCCAAGGCAGAGTCAACAAGGCTTTCAGAGGAGGCAGTTTTCTAGTAACACTAGGGGACGTGGACAGGCGTCCCAAGTTGGTTCATTGGCACCCAACCATCGAGCACAGGATCAACAGTAAACAAACCGCAAGATGAGACAGGTCAGATGAAATAGTTTCATTCTGATATTCCATTTCATGATGCTATGTGTTAAAAAAAGTAGTGTTTTGAGCTTCCTTTGATTAGTCCTATGAGGACATGAGGATGAGGATTTATATTTTGTTCAATCTTCTTTTAAATGCTTTATAATTTCGCTTTTCTGTGTGAAAGAGGAAGAGCTATATATGAGATACCTGGAGGAAGTCCAGGAATGTTAAAACATGTGATGGTGATGACATGAAACATAATAATACCTAAAGTGCATACTACCTAATCTCAGTACCTATATACCTTGGCTAGGTATATAGTTATTGAGGATAGGGTAAGTATGGAACTCTTAGATTGTTATCTTTTTTATTACTCTGATCAAGTAGTCATTTTGAGACAATCTAGTGAAGTTAATGCAACTGGAAATATGATAGGGGTATTTTCATCACATCCTAAGTGCACTAATGGGGATTGCTGAGTGAACTTTACCAATCACATAGGGATTGCTGAGTGAACTTTCCCAATTATATAGGGATTGCTAAGTGAACTTTCCCAACTAATGAGGAATTACTGAGTGAACTTTCCCAACTAATGGGGATTGCTGAGTGAACTTTCCCAATCACATAGGGATTGCTGAGTGAACTTTCCCAATTTCATAGGGATTGCTAAGTGAACTTTCCCAACTAATGGGGATTGTTGAGTGAACTTTCCCAATCACATAGGGATTGCTGAGTGAACTTTCCCAATTACATAGGGATTGCTAAGTGAACTTTCCCAACTAATGAGGAATTGCTAAGTGAACTTTCCCAACTAATGGGCATTGCTGAGTGAACTTTCCCAATTACATAGGGATTACTGAGTGAACTTTCCCAATTACATAGGAATTGATAAGTGAACTTTCCCAACTAATGGGGATTCCTGAGTGAACTTTCCCAATTACATAGGGATTGTTGAGTGAACTTTCCCAATTACATAGGAATTGCTAAGTGAACTTTCCCAACTAATGGGGATTGTTGAGTGAACTTTCCCAAACACATAGGGATTGTTGAGTGAACTTTTCCAATTACACAAGGATTGCTAAGTGAACTTTCCCAACTAATCAGGAATTGCTAAGTGAACTTTCCCAACTAATGGGGATTGATGAGTGAACTTTCCCAATTACATAGGGATTTCTGAGTGAACTTTCCCAATTACATAGGAATTGCTAAGTGAACTTTCCCAAATAATTAGGGATTGCTAAGTGAACTTTCCCATCCACATAGGGTTTGGTAAGTGAACTTTACCAGACAAATAAAGGATTGCTGAGTGGATTACCTCTGTTAAATATATATGTTTCCCTTTTGATAAACAACCTTGGGTAATGATAAGAGTATGTCCCTTTATGTTTCTTCCTTTCATTAACATGACAATCAAGTGAGTATTATGACATTTGATGTACATGGATTAGAAATAATCCGTTGATGGATACTTTGAAAAGTATCAGTTTGCTTTGGACTTTGGTTCCAAGATAGTGATATATGGAACAAGCAATGTCCTAAAATAAAAGAAATACCTTGTGCATGTATACCTTCGGTGGTAACAACAGAGAAATGAATATGATAAAAATGAGATGTGTTCTCAACACATATGATGAATACCAAAGTAAGGATTATGGTACCTGAGAAATAATAAATGATTTATGTTGGTTACCTATATTGGCCAACTTTGAAATCAATCTAGTTACATAAAATAATATGGACATCATATGTTAGGGGTTTATGATCTGCATAAACATAAACATTGATAAGGTTGAAATAATGGAAGGAACAATTGTAATTATGGTGGAAAAGTTTATCAAGCTAAAAATATTTCCTTAGAATAACCCTGTGTGGAAGAACTTTGTGTGGATTAAAGATCTATGGTATCTCCATGACATTAATATGTTATGTGGAGACTTGATGGTATGATAAATGAATAAAATATGTCTCTCCTTTTCCTGGGATTTCGAGGATGAAATCCTTGTTAGGGGTTTATAATTTGTAACATCCCTGACTTGGGTTATGCTTAAACCTAGATCTTTTGCTTAATAAAGTTGATTATATGCTTTCTCTTATCTCTTGAAAAGTAATTAAGGCTCAAGAGGAACTTATATTTCAATTTTAGTCCTTTTTTAATAATGTTGAAATAACGTTTTACTTGTTTTGGGCTAAAGTGAAAATTACCCAAGTTGAGGGGTTAAATTGCAAATGTTACATGGTGAAATGTTCCTCTAGTATTGAATCATCATAGGAATGAGAATGATGCAGAGGTATGGCTTGTAGGGGCTTGAATAACAAGAAAGAGCATGTTGAGCAATGTTTGTGCATTAAAACCTAGTTTTGGTGTAATGTGTAATTTACCCAAACTCTAGGGTTCAATATGAAACATACCACTTCAAGAGGGTCCCTCGTGATTCTTGGCATCATTTAGATAAAATAATTTGAGAGGGGAGCCTCATTTGAATCATTTTGGAAGAAAGAGAATCTTGATATTAAAATAATCAAGATTTAAACATAATTGGAACTTTACTTCAAATTAATGCAAAAATAAAAATGTTAATCGAAGTGCCCTTCAACCAAAATGGTAATGGTTGAAATTAGATAAGGTTGGACGAGCATGTCCCTTTCAAAGGCACGAAAATATCAAAGTGAGTGGAGAACCCACTCACATTAGTTAAATCAAAAGTAATATCCACTAAAAATGGGATATTAGTATTATATGATTTAAGGTGCTTAATTTGCTTTTCCTTAATTCATGGATAATGAAGAGGAATTCGAAGGATGGGAAGATGGCTTTGCATGCAAGGAATTGATGGGGGAGAGGTGGCACGAATTTTGGAATTAAAAAGGATTTTATAAAATATTTTCTCTCTCATTGAATTTCTTATAAAAACACCTTTTACAACTCAATTGAGAGGATTTTTCGAAACCACTTCCACTCTTTGCTTGCAAAAAGACCAAGAGAGCTTTGGAGGATCAGTAGGATGACCCCCAACCTGTTGGTAAGCTCCATGACCTCTTTTCACCTTGATTCCATGGTGGAAATCAAAAATCAATGTATGATTTCTTCTTATCTCCATTCCATCTTCCATTATAGCCATTCCTTTTCACTCAAAGCTTAAGGACGAGCTTGGGATAGTGTAAGGTGTTGCTTTCACCATTAAAGATGTGGAGGTTGAAGCATTGAAGCTCAATTGAAGGCGGGTTATATAACTTGAACCCTTAAATGTTATTATTGATTTCATACGTCTATCAATTGTTGATCCTTTCTTCATTCTCAAAATTTTATTTGATTGATTGATGCAATCACCATGGAAATCACAGCAAGCTTCATGGGTGTAATGACCCTACCTCCCAATAAACCCCAATTAAGGGAGACTGAAAGGTCAGAGCCATTAACCAATAACCTGGATCAAAGGTTCGACAAATAATCAATAACAATTAATAAATTTTACCAACTAAACGGAAAATAGGTATAAAATAAACTTTGCATACCTTTTAAAAACTGGGATTTCTAAACTTCTATCCATGAAGATACTAATCTAACTAATCCTCCTGTGCATGTTAATCCTCCTTTTATTCCACTTATGCCACTTTACTGTTTGTTCTTTTCACTTGTACCTAAAACGTCGACAAACAAAACGTCAGTCAGCAAGAAGCTGGTATGTGGGGGAAACAATAATCATGCAACTATAATAACAATGTAATCAGCCAATTATCATTTAACATCCAAGATTATGTTTTAAGCGATACTACTCAATCCTTACCTATCCCCTACCTCTGTGTTGTCCCTGCAGTGGACTTGTATGCTACCTCTCTTTTAGGTAGATTCTTACCCCCATGGTCCTACCTTACAAGTAGCCAATACCTAGGGTAATAGAGTCACATGGCACTACCCAAAGGTAGCCCAATATCTAACTCAAAGTGACTTGATGGTCCTACCTCATTGGTATCCATGTACTAAGTCATCTAATGACCTGATGGACCTACCCCATAGGTAGCCATGTACTAGGTCAACTTTTAAGCCACAGAGGGGACCAGGATCTGAGCTAGTAGGCACATATCTTAAGTGATAGTCATATCCACATTATAGTTTGCATGAATTAAATTCATCCAAAAATTAATTCATGACATCGATGGAAACTTCAGAAAACCTCGGAAAACTAACTCGAGATATTCATAAGCGTAACCACATACCTGTCAAGTTGATCAAAGATAGAAATAGTCCAATCAATCAATAGGAAAGCAAGCATTCAATAAGATCCTGAAACAATTATACAATTTCCTTTTATTATTCATGTCATTAAGATCTATTAAATCTAGCTCGCTTCCTAGGGTTTCTAGTCCACTATTAGGGTTTCCATTTACCTGATTTGCTGACTGACATTTTGTTTGTCGGCATTTTAGGTACAAGTGAAAAGAACAAATAGTAAAGTTGAATATGTGGAATAAAAGGAGGATTAACGTGCACAGGAGGATTAGTTAGATTAGTATCTTCATGGATAGAAGTTTATAAATCCCAGTTTTGAAAAGGTATGCAAAGTTTTATTTTATACCAGTTTTCAGTTTAGTTGGTAAATTTTATTAATTATTATTGATTATTTGTTGAACCTTTGATCTGGGTTATTGGTTAATGTCTCTGACCTTTCGGTCTCCCTTAATTGGGGGTTACCGGGAGGTGGGGTCATTACAAATGGTATCAGAGCCAATTCCCCTCCAGTAGGTGGGGCCCACATGGGCATGGCATGCTAGTCTTGAGCCATGCGGTCCAGGCATGTAGGAAAGGGTTGTCCATGGTTGACGTAGCCACCCTTGCGCTGGTATTCTGTGATTGGGAGATGGGTGTCCATGTGCCATTGTCGGTCTGCACTGAAATGGGGAAGAGATTATGAGGCCTTATAGTTGATCCTTGACGAGGACGACAAGAGCCTAAGTGGGGGAGATTGAAACATCCTAGGATTTGAGGCCTCGGATAACATGATCTTAAAAGGAATGATTAGACTACCCATATCACCAAGGTGCACCTCCTTTTCCGGGAGACCATCACTAAAGAACTCCATAGTTAAGCGTGCTCAGCTTGGAGTAGTACTAGGATGGGTGACCAGTCGGGAACTTGATCCTGGCTTGCGCGTCAGTGTGAACAAAGTGCACAGTTAAGGCTACTGGTGGTTTGTGGGGCCAGTCATCATTCCTAAAACTCTACTAGAGCCATGGGTAGTGGGTCCAGGCGTTACAGTGGGTGTATAGCTTGATGATGATGACATCATCATAAGCACACACCTCCACAAATATCCATTGCAAACGGTTTCAAAATTTGAGTCCAATCGGTTTCAATGAAGTTAGCCAAACAGTTTCAAAACCGTTTGGAATAGTTGACCACAGTTGACCGTTTGGAGTTCATATGCTGATGTTGATGGTTGATGACCCAATTAATCCAATTGATTGGTTTCAATGGGTTCATCAGTTAAAGGTCCATCAAGTATCAAACCCTAATCGGGTTGAGTGCTGAAATTCTCAATTGATTGATTAAATTTTTGGGTTGACTAACCCAAACGGTCTCAAGACCGTATGGAGGTCAACCAAGACCATTTGGAAGTCTATGATGAAGTATGATTAGATGGTTGAAGATCCAGTGATATCAAATTGAAATACAATCAATAGCTCAATTGATGATCGATTCTATGATGCAAACCCTAATTGAATTTCACAAATCTCAATGATGGGACTAGTCAAATGGTCTCAAGACCGTTTGGAGGTTAACCAAACAACCTTAAGATCGTTTGAGGTAAGGTCATGACATGGCTCAGTGGTGACTCAATGATTTCAATAGAATTAGTCCTACAATGTCAACAATTGAAGGTATCTCAATTTCAAACCCTAATTCAATTAGGTTAAAACCCTAATTGATGGTTTCTTAAATTTAAAACCCTAATTGATGGTTCAATTGAAGGGTGATTTAATGGTTCAATTGAGGTTAATTCAATGTGTCAATTGATAGGTGGATTCAACAGGTGAAACCCTGAAATCGATTTAGTTGATGGATATCTTTTTGGTCCATTCAGTTTTGAGAGGGTTTGGACCAAACGGTCTTAAGACCGTTTGAGTCCAAACGGTCTCAAGACCATTTGGGATCAAATGGTCTCAAGACCGTTTGGAGACGCAAGTTCATTTGGTTTCAAAATGTTTTGTATAAACAGTTTTATATGTCCAATCGGTTTCAACTTGATTTGGTTAAACGGTTTCAAACCGATTGGATGGGCAATGTAATTAAGACTATTTGGAGGTCTAAACGGTCTTATACCATTTGGAGTTTATTTTAGTAAGACCGTTTGGAGTCTAATTGGTCAAGATCATTTGGGGTCTAAGTGACCAAGACTATTTGGGAATTAATTAATCAAAACTGTTTGGATGTCTAAGGTGATTGAAGGTCAATCAACTACTTGATTGTTTATGATGAAAATCAATGATGATTATAACGGTTGTACCTTTAAGGTACTAGAGTGATTGGTATCCTTAGTGGGGTTAACCTTTGATGCATATTAATGCAATAGTCCAATACATTATTATAACCCTAATTACATGTATTTGAATAAATAAATAGACTCAATTTGATTAAGATTGGAGTAGAGAACATCCTAGAGAGGATGAGAAAGAGAAATTCATACATGTATAATAATCATGTAGCAATCAAGCCCAACACTTTCAAATGAATGGGATATATAACTAGGATATGATCCTTGATAAAGAGATCAAAAAACCCTAATTGAGTTGATTGATGAACTTAAACCTTAATTTAGGGCAATACTGAGTGAAACCCTAATCTAGAGGAATGGTGACCCTAATATAGGATAATGACATGAGAAACCCTAATTCAGGGTATTTTATTGTAAAACCTAATTGGGATGAATGGTAAACCCTAATTTGGGGAATTGTTGTAAGAAACCCTAATTCAGGGTAATGATGTGTAAATTCCTAATATGGGATGATGAATGTGATACAAAACCCTAATCTGATGTGAATAGTGCACCCTAACCCTAAATTGGCTAATAGGATATAATAAACCCTAATACATGGTAATGCTATGTGAAACCCTAACACAAGGTAATGCTATGTGAAACCCTAACACAAGGTAATGTTATGTGAAACCCTAACACAAGATAATCTTATGTGAAACCCTAACACAAGGTAATGCTATGTGAAACCCTAACACAAGGTAATGATATGTGAAACCCTAATATAGGGTGATTCTATGTGAAACCCTAATACAGGGTGATGCTATGTGAAATCCTAACACAGAGTGATCCTATGTGAAGCTCAAATACAGAGTGAGGAGTTATGAATGTAATAAGAAAACCCTTGTATTGCATGGTATTGATATATAATGGATATAATTATTAGCATGAGTACTGATCATGCAGGTATGTTGAGATGATGAGCATAGCCAGGTATGAGCTATGATGCTTTGTATATTGAAAATGATTTATAGGCCTTATAAGCCTTTATATGCTTTGTTGCTTAGTGAGAGGTAACCTGAAATTAATGAGCCCTTTGTGTGCCATATGATGTTTTAATTATTGAAATTGTTTATGGGTTTCATAAGCCATAATATGCCTTGTTGCCTATTAAGGGGTAACAAGAGGTGATATGAGCTTTGTGAGGTATGTGGAATGCTTGTGTAGCAAGAATCATAATTTCCTTGGTCAGAGGACTTGAAGGTATTAGTTACCTAACAAGTGGCTAACAAGTGTTCTATGATAAACTAAGGGTTGAATACCCATGATAAAGGGTTGATGTTACTCTATTTAGTAGATCATAGAACGATCGATGTTATACATGTGTTTTAAACTTCTTATGGTATAAATGACAGACTGCTTTATCATGTTATAGCTGAAATGCTTTGAATATGAATATTGCTCTAATTGGTTTAGAGATTGAACTAGCTGTTGTTAAATATAAATTTCCTCTGCTCAGTGTTAATCTAATAACTGCTATAATAATGTTCTTGGCAGAGAGTTATATCTCTCGCTGGGGCAATTTACAATTGTCTCACCCCCGTGGGATCCACATTTTTAGGTGGACGCGGACGAGGAGGCAGGAATCCTTCAATAGGTGAAGAACAACAACATCAGTAGTAGAAGAGAATCACAGTGATTGCTTAGGTGGAAACATTGGATGTCACATCTTATATATATGTATAGAAAGTCCTATGTGTCGTCTCTATACTCTCAGGTCCTCGGAGTAATAGTTAGTGCTTTTGAGATTTTGTCTTAGTGCCTCGAGATTTTATACTGGCTGTGTATAGTTTAACAGGGTAGTTGATGCTTGTAAGTCTCAGAAAAAGATGATACAGGACATGTACTTGTGAACTATCATGTAATCAAGTTACTTCAGTTCTTTATGAAAGAGTTTTCCTATGTGTGGATCTCTCTGTAAAATGGTTTTAATTTTTAGTGATTTTCAGTAATCCACTACTAACGAACGCTTCTGCTTAAGTAGATCTTGTTTTGTGATTTGTATGCCACAATTTAGTGGTATCACAGCTCTAGGTTCGTTGAGTCTGCAGAGACATAGGATTAAGGTTGTTGAGTCTGTTCTAAGTGTTTTCCAATTTATCTGATAGTATCTTCTTCTCACATAGGATAAGAAGAACTTGAAGATGTCTGGATCACATGAAGAACATGCTGCTGAGAGCAGCGTTGCTGCACCAGGAGGAGGTGTAAGGGATCAAGCTTGGGAGGAGCCAATACCTGAACATCCCCAGTTTGACCCAGCTATGATAGAAAATCCAACCTTCCATACCCTGTTCGGCCAGTTTATGGCGACCATGACACACACGGCGGACAGGATGCCACCACCTGCACCTAGGGAACCATCCCATAATGAGGGACAAGGAGCCGGCAAGACTTTTGAGAGACTTCACTGGGTTGGAGCCATAGATTATGCTGGTACATCTGATCCAGGAGATGTTGATTTGTGGCTGACGGAGCTGGAGCCATACGAATCAACCGTTACGGTGTGTCACCCGAGAGGGTGGCATCCCGACACGACTGTATCAGGCATGAGCGCTTTGATCGATACGTTTGTCCGTCATGGCAAGTCGCCCGACAGGGGATGCCTCCCGACACAGGCGTATCAAGCAAAGCTCCCGCCCGGTATCGGGCTAGAGGGACCTTAGGGGCCTGCTGTTGCTTGTCAATATCCTAAATCAAGGAGGTGATACTTATCTTCCCTTTTGCAGTCATTTACTTTCTTTATTTATGCGATGTAACCAAACCCCTTTTATACAATGATTATGCTAATGGAATTAGAGGAGTTTTAAATATCTATTCACTTTATGTTTGGTTCCCTTTTTTTGGATGATTACTTTGCTTAGCATCCGGACTCTAGCTTGTACGTTTGGATCATGTTTTGACTAGCTATCGAACTGTGTTTCTAACTGCAACTCCCTCGAGAGAGGAGTTGTAGCTCTAGCATTTGGTCTGATCAGGGAGTATGAGAGTACCCATGATCGGAGTTGCTTCAGTTACCTTTCCACTCTAACCCAGGTCCATCAACCTTGAGAGAGGGTGTTGGTGCTTACTTAGAGGTACCCTCTTTGAGAGAAGGGGTACAGGATGTTTCTTGCTGCTGCTTGCTATGCTGAAGTTTTCCTCCTTCGTTCCTTATTGAGGCAATGGTGTTATCTCCTCTGGTTCTGTTGCGCTAAACCCCTAAAAACTGATAAATGCCCAAAAACCTTAATTTTCCTTGTAACTCCAGTTGGATATGTTTTCTTTTATTTTACCGATCTTCGCCCGTTGTTCCCTTTGGAAACTTTATCCTCACCTTGCTCTTACCGGAGTGTAGAGTGTCGATTCCGCGTTCTTAGCACTACCACCCTTGTCCCTGAGGTTCGACCCCAATTGCTACTTCAGACCCCATCATCGTTGCAGGGGACTAAGAGTCGAGTAATTTAAAAGTCTGACTACTTCAAATCCGCTCCTTTTGGATGCGTGATTTAGGCCAATCAACTTTTTGGCGCCGTTGCTGGGGACAAGGCAAAATGGTACTATTAACGAACCTGAATCCACTAACTACACTCCCGTGCCTCAAGCTTAGTGATGAGCTTGATAGCACTATTCCTTTTGATCTTCTAACCTGAAATGAGTATAGAGTAGTATGTTTATTTGATATAAGTTTTCTAACTTTTCAGGTACTCAGGAAAGAAGCATTCTTCTCATTTGAGCACCGACATGGCTAGTCATGCCGCCTCACATCAAACCACCTCTTTCTGAGGATGAGCGACACACTAGAGTTAGACCACACTCACCTCTGCATGGGGGCAATGACCGTTATAATGGCGATCATCAACAGGAAGAACCTGAAACAGAACAATTCGAGGATGATCATCGCCACGAGAGACGTCGTCATCACCGAAGACGCATAAGAAATCAACATAATCAGGAGCAGAACCATGGGGACAGTGACAGTGAAGATTCTAATGAAGAAGAAAACACCCTCAGGGAGTTGGCTGCCACAAAGGCCAATAACTCAAGATGTCATGTTGTCATCCCAAGGTTCAATGCAACAAACTTTGAGCTGAAACCATCTGTCATATATATGATCTAGAACAAGAGCTTCTGCGGGAATTCAAAGGACGATAACCTTACCATCATCTTGATGCTTTTAAGAATATATGTGATACCATTAAAATGCGGGGAGTTCCACAAGAAGTCATTTATTGCAAGGGCTTCATCTTTTCTTTAGAGTACAAGGCCCTATCCTGGTACCTCGGGATATTGCATCAAGCTCTGAATGGATGGAATGCGCTAGCAGACGCTTTTATGAAAAAAATTTACCCTACATAGAAAACTGTCAGGAACAAGCAAAGGATCACGTCATTCATGCAGAAGCCGAATGAGAATCTACATGAAGCCTGGGAAAGGTATCAAGAGTATCAGAGGGACTGCCCTCATCACAACTACAAGAAGGGTTTCCTGATAACCACCTTTTACAATGGTCTAACCCCTGAAGAAAGGGTATCCCTGAATGCAGCTGCAGGAAGCAACTTTCTGGGGAAGAAGCCCAGCAGATCCAAAAAGATCATCGAGAACATGGCTGAGTTACAGGCCGGCACCGACTACGACAGATCTGATAGAGGATATGCTAAGAAGGTCGCTAATGAAGGACCTTCAGTCGAATCCAAAGCTCTTGAAGATATCACCACTCAAATCCAGAAGATAGCCATCGATGTCAGACAATTGAAAGAATTAGGTGGAAAAGGGAAGAAACAGGTTGAGAAAGTTATGAAATGTGTCACCAGTGGAGAAGGTGGATACGGGATGGATAACTGCATTTACACCTAACGTGACGATTCAAGTGAAAGTGAATTCAAAGTAGAGGAAGCTGAGAACGTCTCTTTTGTCAACTTCAAGAGACCGGATCACCCTGGTTTTAACTATGGAAACAAGGATGTGGATGAAAACTCACATCAGCTGAATAATCCACCCAAGCAACTGTAAGGTTTTAAGAAAAGGGGCAGACAAGGTCAGTTCACCAAAACTACCAATTTCCAATCGAACAAGGCAAACTTTCAAGGGCAAGGAAAGTACCAAAATCGCCAAGCAGCTAATCCTAGTCAAGGCCAGGGTCAAGCTAAGGAGCAAAGTCAGGACAAGAACTCGAACCAACTAGACTTGGTCGGACAATTGTTCGATTTTGTCAAAAGATAGGATACTATTAACAACCAGCTGGCACAAAGCACGTTGTCCAATTCAGGAGTTCTGAACTCGATGCAGGTTCAAATGGCGGACATGAAAACTAACCAACGCCAAATAGATCAGTCGCTGGCCGAGATGGCTGAGTTAATAAAGAATCCCTCAGGTAAGATACCCTCCAACACTAAATCTGCTAAAATGGCAGTGCTGAGATCAGGGAAGACAGTAAAATGCCCTGAAGAAGCCAGACCTGAGGAACCTGAATCAAGGATTGCGGCAGAAAATCCCACAGAGGAAGACAACCAATAGGCTCATGTCAGGGATCCAGAAACAAGATCTATGGAGGACCTGTTTGGTAAAAGAAGTCCTTACTCTTCAAGGTTGCCTTTCCTTTACAAACTTATAAAGGCACATCTTAAAAAGTGTTACGAGAGGTTTATGGAGTCGGTAAAGAAGCTTCACCTCGAAGTACCTTTTCTGGATGGTTTAGAGGAAATGTCGACCTATGCCAAGTTTTTCAAGGATTTGATCACCAAGAAGAAAAGAGGCAGAAGGATTGAGACAGTGCACCTAGCTAGTATGTCTTCTGCTTTTGTTAAAGCGGATTTACCTAACAAGAAGAAGGATCCAGGGGCTTTCACCATTCCTTTTGTCGTTGGAGATAATATCGAGTAGAAAGGTCTTGCTGATTTAGGGGCTAGCATCAGCCTTATGCCCCTAAGCCTGGTGCAACGTTTGGGTTTGACTGATATGGTCAAGACCAACATGAGGATTGAATTGGTAGACCATTCTTTCAAAAGACCTATAGGTGTTGTTGAGGATGTGCAGATCTGTGTGGGAAGTTTCTTCATTCCTTGCGACGTTGTGATCATTGACATTGTGGAGGACCCTAACTATCCTATCATATTTGGACGCCCCTTCTTGGCTTCAGGAAGAGCGTTGATTGATGTTGCTGAAGGAATAATCACTCTGAGGGTTGGAAACGATCACCTAGATTTCAAAGTAAAGGATGCTATGAAGGGACTGTACCTACCAGAATCTGCTTACTTCGTAGAAAGCTACAACCAGTTTTGTGAAGAGGTGGAAGAAGATATCATAATGGTAGACCCTCTTGTGAAAGTGTTAGGCAATCAAGACTTTGATTATGAAAATCTAGAGGTTGTCGAGTTTCTCAACTATCTAAATTGGTTTGATGAAGATCTAAGCGACGAGAAAGAGCTAATAGAAACAGTTAAGTTTGCTTCTCTAGAGGAGACACCAGAAGAAAAGGCACCCAAGGCTAAACCAGAGCTAAAACAGCTGCCTGAAGGATTAAGGTATGAATTTTTAGATCACGAAAGGAGAAATCCAGTCATCATTAATGCCTATCTTACGAAGGATCAATTGGAAAAGCTTCTTGAGGAGTTGAGGCTCCATAGGCAGGCTATAGGATATTTTGTAGAGGATATCAAAGGTCTTAGTCCTATGCTATGCATGCATCGCATTAATTTGGAAGAATCTGCTAAACCTATGGCTCAATCCCAGAGAAAATTGAACCAGATGCTAAAAGAAGTTGTGAAGAAAGAAGTAATAAAACTAAGGGATGGAGGGATCATTTACCCGATCAGTGACAGTAACTGGGTAAGTCTGATCCATGTGGTACCGAAGAAAGGAGGCATAACAGTAGTAAAAGGAGACAAAGGCGATGAAGTGGCGATCCGGACCGTCACCGAATGGAGGATGTGCATAGACTACCGAAAACTGAACCAAGCCACGAAAAAAGATCATTATACGCTTCCTTTCATTGATCAAGTTCTGAAAAGATTAGAGCATCATGATTATTTCTACTTTTTGGATGGTTTTCTTGGGTTTTATCAAGTCCCCATCTTACCAGACGACCAGGAGAAAACTACTTTTACTTGTCTCTATGGTACATACGCCTTCCGAAGAATGCCTTTCGGATTGTGCAATGCTCCCGCAACGTTTCAGCGTTGCATGATATCGATGTTTTCAAATTTTCTGGAAGACATCATGGAAGTTTTCAGGGATGACTTTTCTATCTATGGGAAGGACTTCGATGCCTGTCTGAAAAACCTATGTAACATACTGAATCTCAGGGTCTTTCCTGCAATTTACCCACTTTTGAGCTTTTTTTGCCTTTTAGTCCATTTGGACCTTTTTCATAAATTTCCCATCCTTTTGGATCATTCTTGGACTCCTTGTGCAATTTGAGCACAATCTGAGGTTGAAATCACTATTTACCCTCTTTTTATGTAAATTGAGGGGTGTTTGCACAAATAACCCACATTAGAAGATAAGTTAGGGTTAATGTTGTAATTTGGTCATTTATGGGATAATATAGTAGATTATATTTATTTGGAGCTTTTTGGATAAATATATTATTATTAATATGTATTTGAGTTCATATATGTGTATATTAACCTTTATTGTTTCTCTCTCCTCGAAATATGATTTTAATTCATATTAATATGTTATTTTGTTAAGTAATGATTATTTGTACCCTAATGTGTTTTATATGTCGAATTTACTCACATGTTCCTCATTAATAGCTTTTTCATATAATTCCTTGATTTTAATATATTATTATACTCTTTATGAGCTATATTTTTATTAATGGTCTTATTATGTATTAAACGTGGATCTAATTGCATAGCATTGTAATATACGTCATTATAAGCCTATGGTTCAATTTTGGTGTTATTTGGAGTTGATTTGACCTTTCAAATCCATTTTATAAGCTTTTATTATGGTATGAATATAGTAGCTTAATTGATTTCATTAATTTGATGCGTAACGCCATGGTTCCGTTATTTTTCGCTCTGTCACGCGCCCCTTGGGACTGTGCGCCATCCGACGGCCCGGACTTGTTGGACCATCGATCCAACGGTGGGGGAATCATCCCCTTCCTCCAGCCGTTCGCGAGTCTGGGAGCAGACCCGACCGCCGGGCTCCTGATCTCGTTCTCTCTCTGTGGTTGATCTTTTCGCACGATTCCTTGTCCGTTGGCTTCGTCTTAACGATCCGGTTCGAATGAGCACCCACTCGTCGCCTACCTCGCCGTTTTTGCGAAACGCCCAAACGAGCCTCTCACCTCCTCTCCACCATGGAAGCACAGAATCCAGCCTCGACCACCCCAGCGCCTATATAAGGCCGTAGAAATGACCCTCGGGCGTCGAGCTTTCCCCCTCTCCCTCCAATTTGTTCTGGTTTTCCCTGAAGCTCCAAGTCCAACTCGCTTTTCTTTTCAGACGACCTCGGCTGAGGGTCGGCACCTCCGACCACTTCGGGTCAATTGGGCGCTAGCTGAGCAACTCCGACACCCGCTCGTCCCCTCTCTATTCTCTTTTAGCCTCTTGGTAGCCCCAGTCACTGGGTCCTATAACCTCGCCGTCGAACTCCGCCGCCACCTGCTCTTTCGGGGTTTCGAGCTCCTCCGCCTTCTCTGGTGTCACCGTTGAACTCGCCTCATGTCAGCGAGTGTGGCAGTGACCTAAACGGCAGCCTTGCCTTTGGTCTTCGATGCTTTTTGATCGCCGGCCCTTGTTCTCTGTTCTTGACCCTAGACGGAGCCCTCTCAGAGCTCCTGATTGATGCGAGTCCCAAACCTGGGCTCGATGAGGTCGCCGAGCGGTGGGGATGTCAGTGACATCTTTGGTTTGTACCGATAACCTCTGCTTCGTGATCGGGGTTGTGGAGTCGAGCTCCAGATACCTGCCATCACCATGGCTAGCGAACGATGATCGCAGGTCAGGGAATGACCCTGGAGTCCCTCGCTGTTTCAATCGTTAGCTTTAGATCGCAGGGGCAGTATCGACCTTTCACCCCAGGTTTTTGTTTCTCGCTTGCAAGCAAACGATGGTTGCAAATGACATTATTGCCCTCATCGTTTCAACTGATTTGTTTTAACGAGCAAGGGTATAATAGTCATTTCACTGGTATTTACATCGAAATTTCATTTTGATTTAATTATTGTCACTCTATGGTTTTCCTGATTTCTGATTGGTCAGATTTACTTAATTCATAGTAAATCGATCCTTTGTCAGAAATACATGAATAAATAGTCGATGGAAAGGATTTTTAACGTAGAATCTGATTTTATAATTTTTGAGGCCTGATTCTCAAGGGTTTTCCAAAGTTTTCTTTGATTGGCATTTTTAGTATATAAATGTTTTAAAATACATAATTAATTCATTTTAACTCTGTTTTGTAAAATAAAATATGTTTTCTTATTCAGGAGAATAGGACTAATCGCTTGGACTTGGTTTTAAACCTTAATTCGTGGTTTTGTAGATAAGTTACAAATTAGGGTTTTTCCTATGCTTTATGTCTTTATATATATTAATACTTGTGTAATGATGTAATTAGGATATTATGTGGATGGATTGCAATCAGTTTGGTGAATGTTATGGTATATATTAAAATCAGGTATGTGAGCCCTATTTTGTATGTGAAACATATTTTGTATGTGCACCCTATTCTAGTATGTGACTCTTATGTATGTGAAACCTATTTCATATGTGAGACCTATTTTAGTATGGGATGCCTATTTTTGGTATGTGGAATCTATGTGGTTGATTATTGTGCAAACAATCCTAATCTCTCAGTTGGGTCTTTTCCAACCCCACAATCACTTTGATGCTAACCTTGTTATCCTTCTAATTACATTTATTGGCTCTTTACTTAGTTTATGCCATTGCGGCTTAATCATGTGAATCATTCTTCTACATATGTTGCCTCCTTTACATGGAAATGTTGTAATCTTGTTATTGCCTATGTTGGCTTATCCCTTTGAAATATTTGGAACATTGTATAATGTTGATGCTTGTTGACTCTTTTAATTCTTGGAACTCTTGGATATGGTTGTGGCCTATGATGGCCTATTTGTTTATTCTTGGGTTTTATTCCCAATGCTATGATGTTATTTTGTTCTACTTTTCACTCTACTGCCAAGTGAATGTTTATGCATGATATAGTTATTGGCCAATTGACAATGTAGTGTACATGAGTACAAACCACCCACAGGGCACTGAGGTTTTAGTCCTCCTGCCGGGCACTGGGGTTTTAGTCCCCCTGCCATTTTATATATTAGGCACTGGGGTTTTAGTCCCCCTGCCATTGGTGAGGTCCGGTAGGTGCCTCACCCTACATTGAGAGGATGTTGAGTCATAATTTATATTCATGCAAATGTGATAATTGTTGATATTTAAATGTGGCAGTTTCTCTCTCTCATATTCATATATTTGCCTCATTTCTTTTGAAATCTCTTATTGTAGAGAATCTTTTATATTGCAAAGCTTTATATTATTATTGGTCCTATTCCTTTTGATTGACACATACCTTGTTTATCTTTCTCTTGCTGGATGACCCCAACCATCCAGGTTAGGATCAGAGTGTGCATGGAAGCTTGGTGAACCTAAGGCTAAGGATAGGATAAGAAGAAAAGAATCATATAGTTGGCTTGATCATAGTTGCTTTTATATAGTTGTTTGGTTTGGAGACAATGTTGTATTAGTTAAGTCTTCCTCTACCTAGATCCTTGTTCTTGTATAAAGTTGTACTTCCTTTATGGAAATTTTGTAATGTACTCTTTATACATTTTGAATAAAGTCAAGATTTAATTCTTCCGCTGCCACACTTTTGATGATTTGTGTATCATGTTTAATAGTAGAGACTTTGGGTCTTTACAGCATGGTATCATAGCATCAAGGTAGTCGGATTCTTGACTAGTTCAAAATTGTCTCCTAGATAGAACCCTTATCTTATATAGTTTTCCTTTAGTTAGTTTTTCACCTTAGAGTTGACCTAGCATGAAAGTTTGATTTAGGATTATAATAATTTCATATTAGAAATAAAATTTGTCAACTTTTTGGTGAATTGTCTAATTGAGTAACTATTAGGTCAAGAAGTTGAAGTGATGGTGTCTAGAAAGGGTCAGAGCTTAGGGGTTGGCAATATTTTCCTCCGCCCCACTAGCTTGGTAATGAGGACTCCTGAGCTCTTATGACCTAGCCTGGCCTGATCTGAAACGGACAGCTCGAAATAGTCTACCCTTAGACATATTACCTTATTGTTGAATAACCTTTATAACCCTTATATGATGATTTGATTTCTTTTCTCAAACAAAAATCATCTTGTAATCCCTAAGTACCATATATGAGTCTTAGATTTCTATGTTTAGGGTTTTGTGTACCCTATGCCCTATGCTATACCTTGAGTTGGAAGGAAGAGTTTAGGAAGACTTTCATGTTGGATCTTATACCCTTAAAATAGTTTGACTTAGTCAACCCTTTGAGTGGAAGAGTAGTGTTAGTACCTTGTTAGATTTTGGAGTTGTTGATTTCGAGGACGAAATCCTCTTTAGGGGGTTGGAGTCCCTCAATGTCTTGAAATCAAGAAACTCTAACTCCTTAGACATGGGTTTAGTGAGAGTTGAACAAACCTTATATGATTGTAATTCATCTTGTTTGATTATAACTAATGGATAAGTCATGTAATTCTTATGCTTGAACCTTAATATATTCTTGATGCACATAATCATTAATTATTCATAAGTGAATATACATAGTTTTGATTAAGTCACCCTAATGATAAAATGTGTATGGTAAAATACACCCTAAGGATGCTTTAACATGTAATAGTCATGTTGACCTAAACCTTAATATGTAATCATCTAGCCTTGACAACATATGTACATATATACCCTTCATGCCTTTCTTGATACTCTAGTGACATTAGGTGTCATCTCATAATATACCTTAATGCATGTAAATGGATTATAATCCCTTAATCATATTTGTGACCTAATCATCAACACATGTTAGGCATAGCACCTTGTTGACTAAAATACATCTCATTGATCATCTTATTGGTTTATGAATAAAATCAGTAATGAGATGATGAGTAATTAGATTCATATAATGTGAGGTTAATTCATAGTAATTAGTGTTGTGAGAGAATATGATTAATGATGTCTTGGATATGAGTATGTTAGATGTTGTGCCAATATGTAACTTAGATATAAGCCATTAATGTGACACATTTAGTCTTGTTATTAGATTAATAATTTGTTGGATAAAATTATATGGCATAATCCCACATGATGTAGTTATTGGATAATAATATTGAGTTATTTAGGTTTTGACCTAATGCATTAGTTGTTGTTGGGATTGGTTTAGTATAGGTTGTAATGGCCTTGTAAACCCTAATTGTGCTTAAAACCCATAATGAGGGAGATACCCATAATACACATATTCAGATGTTAAGTTGTAATAAAATGTGGCACAAGTGTTAGTATAATAGATATGCTACCTTTTCATGATAGAGTTTATGCAACAAGATGTTAGTTTGAGTTTGATAAAAGGCTATAGGTTTGGTGGAAACCTTAGTAATACCTGACTTATGTAGATTTTGTGATGTGCCCTAGAGTAAGGGTTATAACCTAGTTGTTTATGGTTGGGATGTTACACACTCACCCTCTCTTTCCTCTTGTTGTGATTTCGGGGACGAAATCCTCTTTAAGGGGTGGTGTGTTGTAACATACTGAATCTCAGGGTCTTTCCTGCAATTTACCCACTTTTGAGCTTTTCTTTGCCTTTTAGTCCATTTGGACCTTTTTCATAAATTTCCCATCCTTTTGGATCATTCTTGGACTCCTTGTGCAATTTGAGCACAATCTGAGGTTGAAATCACTATTTACCCTCTTTTTATGTAAATTGAGGGGTGTTTGCACAAATAACCCACATTAGAAGATAAGTTAGGGTTAATGTTGTAATTTTGTCATTTATGGGATAATATAGTAGATTATATTTATTTGGAGCTTTTTGGATAAATATATTATTATTAATTTGTATTTGAGTTCATATATGTGTATATTAACCTTTATTGTTTCTCTCTCCTCGAAATATGATTTTAATTCATATTAATATGTTATTTTGTTAAGTAATGATTATTTGTACCCTAATGTGTTTTATATGTCGAATTTACTCACATGTTCCTCATTAATAGCTTTTTCATATAATTCCTTGATTTTAATATATTATTATACTCTTTATGAGCTATATATTTATTAATGGTCTTATTATGTATTAAACGTGGATCTAATTGCATATCATTGTAATATACGTCATTATAAGCCTATGGTTCAATTTTGGTGTTATTTGGAGTTGATTTGACCTTTCAAATCCATTTTATAAGCTTTTATTATGGTATGAATATAGTAGCTTAATTGATTTCATTAATTTGATGCGTAACGCCATGGTTCCGTTATTTTTCGCTCTGTCACGCGCCCCTTGGGTCTGCGCACCATCCGACGGCCCGGACTTGTTGGACCATCGATCCAACGGTGGGGGAATCATCCCCTTCCTCCAGCCGTTCGCGAGTCTGGGAGCAGACCCGACCGCCGGGCTCCTGATCTCGTTCTCTCTCTGTGGTTGATCTTTTCGCACGATTCCTTGTCCGTTGGCTTCGTCTTAATGATCCGGTTCGAATGAGCACCCACTCGTCGCCTACCTCGCCGTTTTCGCGAAACGCCCAAACGAGCCTCTCACCTCCTCTCCACCATGGAAGCACAGAATCCAGCCTCGACCACCCCAACGCCTATATAAGGCCGTAGAAATGACCCTCGGGCGTCGAGCTTTCCCCCTCTCCCTCCAATTTGTTCCGGTTTTCCCTGAAGCTCCAGGTCCAACTCGCTTTTCTTTTCCGACGACCTCGGCTGAGGGTCGGCACCTCCGACCACTTCGGGTCAATTGGGCGCTAGGTGAGCAACTCCGGCACCCGCTCGTCCCCTCTCTATTCTCTTTTAGCCTCTTGGTAGCCCCAGTCACTGGGTCCTATAACCTCGCCGTCGAACTCCGCTGCCACCTGCTCTTTTGGGGTTTCGAGCTCCTCCGCCTTCTCTGGTGTCACCGTTGAACTCGCCTCATGTCAGCGAGTGTGGCAGTGACCTAAACGGCAGCCTTGCCTTTGGTCTTCGATGCTTTTTGATCGCCGGCCCTTGTTCTCTGTTCTTGACCCTCGGCGGAGCCCTCTCAGAGCTCCTGATTGATGCGAGTCCCAAACCTGGGCTCGATGAGGTCGCTGAGCGGTGGGGATGTCAGTGACATCTTTGGTTTGTACCGATAACCTCTGCTTCGTGATCGGGGTTGTGGAGTCGAGCTCCAGATACCTGCCATCACCATGGCTAGCGAACGATGATCGCAGGTCAGGGAATGACCCTGGAGTCCCTCGCTGTTTCAATCGTTAGCTTTAGATCGCAGGGGCAGTATCGACCTTTCACCCCAGGTTTTTGTTTCTCGCTTGCAAGCAAACGATGGTTGCAAATGACATTATTTCCCTCATCGTTTCAACTGATTTATTTTAACGAGCAAGGGTATAATAGTCATTTCACTGGTATTTACATCGAAATTTCATTTTGATTTAATTATTGTCACTCTATGGTTTTCCAGATTTCTGATTGGTCGGATTTACTTAATTCATAGTAAATCGAACCTTTGTCAGAAATATATGAATAAATAGTCGATGGAAAGGATTTTTAACGTAGAATCTGATTTTATAATTTTTGAGGCCTGATTCTCAAGGGTTTTCCGAAGTTTGCTTTGATTGGAATTTTTAGTATGTAAATGTTTTAAAATACATAATTAATTCATTTTAACTCTGTTTTGTAAAATAAAATATGTTTTCTTATTCAGGAGAATAGGACTAATCGCTTGGACTTAGTTTTAAACCTTACTTCGTGGTTTTGTAGATAAGTTACAAATTAGGGTTTTTCCTATGCTTTATGTCTTTATATATATTAATACTTGTGTAATGATGTAATTAGGATATTATGTGGATGGATTGCAATCAGTTTGGTGAATGTTATGGTATATATTAAAATCAGGTATGTGAGCCCTATTTTGTATGTGAAACATATTTTGTATGTGCACCCTATTCTAGTATGTGACTCTTATGTATGTGAAACCTATTTCGTATGTGAGACCTATTTCAGTATGGGATGCCTATTTTTGGTATGTGGAATCTATGTGGTTGATTATTGTGCAAACAATCCTAATCTCTCAGTTGGGTCTTTTCCAACCCCACAATCACTTTGATGCTAGCCTTGTTATCCTTCTAATTACATTTATTGGCTCTTTACTTAGTTTATGCCATTGCGGCTTAATCATGTGAATCATTCTTCTACATATGTTGCCTCCTTTACATGGAAATGTTGTAATCTTGTTATTGCCTATGTTGGCTTATCCCTTTGAAATATTTGGAACATTGTATAATGTTGATGCTTGTTGACTCTTTTAATTCTTGGAACTCTTGGATATGGTTGTGGCCTATGATGGCCTATTTGTTTATTCTTGGGTCTTATTCCCAATGCTATGATATTATTTTGTTCTACTTTTCACTCTACTGCCAAGTGAATGTTTATGCATGATATAGTTATTGACCAATTGACAATGTAGTGTACATGAGTACAAACCACCCACAGGGCACTGAGGTTTTAGTCCTCCTGCCGGGCACTGGGGTTTTAGTCCCCCTGCCATTTTATATATTAGGCACTGGGGTTTTAGTCCCCCTGCCACTTTTTAGGCACTGGGGTTTTAGTCCCCCTGCCATTGGTGAGGTCCGGTAGGTGCCTCACCCTACATTGAGAGGATGTTGAGTCATAATTTATATTCATGCAAATGTGATAATTGTTGATATTTAAATGTGCCAGTTTCTCTCTCTCATATTCATATATTTGCCTCATTTCTTTTGAAATCTCTTATTGTAGAGAATCTTTTATATTGCAAAGCTTTATATTATTATTGGTCTTATTCCTTTTGATTGACACATACCTTGTTTATCTTTCTCTTGCTGGATGACCCCAACCATCCAGGTTAGGATCAGAGTGCGCATGGAAGCTTGGTGAACCTAAGGCTAAGGATAGGATAAGAAGAAAAGAATCATATAGTTGGCTTGATCATAGTTGCTTTTATATAGTTGTTTGGTTTGGAGACAATGTTGTATTAGTTAAGTCTTCCTCTACCTAGATCCTTGTTCTTGTATAAAGTTGTACTTCCTTTATGGAAATTTTGTAATGTACTCTTTATACATTTTGAATAAAGTCAAGATTTAATTCTTCCGCTGCCACACTTTTGATGATTTGTGTATCATGTTTAATAGTAGAGACTTTGGGTCTTTACAACCTATCTCTGGTCTTGCAACACTACGAAGAAAAGAGTTTGGTCCTGAACTGGGAAAAGTGCCATTTATGGTACGAGAAGGCTTTGTGCTAGGGCATAAAGTCTCGAGGCGTGGCATCGAGGTAGACATTAGCAAGGTTGAAGCTATATCTAAACTTCCTCTACCAAAGTTTGTAATTGGAGTGCGGAGTTTTCTCAGGCACGTCGGTTATTATCGAAGATTCATAAAAGACTTATCAAAGATCTTGAAATCATTGTCAAATCTTCTGGTTAAGGATGTTGAATTCATTTTCTCTAATGATTGTCTAAATGCTTTTCAGGCCTTAAAAGATGCACTTGTCTCACCGCCTATCCTTCAAGCTCCGAATTGGGAGCTGCCTTTCGAGCTTATGTGTGACGCTAGTGACTATGTTGTAGGAGCAGTCCTGGGATAGAAAAAGGACAAAAGGCACCATGTCATTTGCTACGCCAGTCGTACTCTGGATGAGGCTCAGGTAAATTACATGACTATAGAGAAGGAGATGCTCGCAATTGTTTTCTCTTTCGACAAGTTCAGATCCTATCTTATCGGAACAAAGGTAAAGGTCTACACCGACCATGGGGAGATAAGATATCTTATGTAGAAAAAGGATACCAAGCTCAGGATGTTAAGGTGGGTTTTGTTACTCCAGGAGTTCTACCACGAGATCATTGATAAGAAGGGTGTGGAAAACGTAGTCGTAGACCACTTATCAAGGATCATAGTTGAAGACCATAAGGAGCCACCTATTAACGACAATTATGCTGATGAAGCCTTGCTAATGGTTGAAACCAAAGATGAGAATTTGCCTTGGTTTGTAGATATTTGTAATTATCTTTCCTGTGGGGAGTTACCTCCTGATATAATGTACAATCAAAAGAAGAAACTCTTTTCGGATGTAAAGAACTACTATTGGGATGATCCTCTTCTCTTTAGAAGATGCGCAGATAACCTATATAGAAGTTGTATCCCTGAAGAAGAATTTCCAAACATTCTGAAAGAACGCCATGCCTCACCATATGGAGGACACCTGGGGAGCGAAAGGACCGCCTCCAAGGTGCTGCAATCGGGGTTTTACTGGCCCTCCTTGTTCAAGGATGCTGCAAATTATGTAAAAGTTTGTAAAGAATGCTAATTGACAGGAAACATTGGAAGAAGAAATGAGATGCCTATGGCCAATTGGGTCGAAGTCGAGATCTTTGATGTATGGGGAATAGACTACATGGGTCCCTTTCTCCCATCAAAAGGATATCAATACATTTTAGTCGCGGTGGATTATGTGTCTAAATGGGTGGAAGTTGTTGCCACCCAAACTTACGACTCCAAATCAGTGATCAAGTTGTTTGAGAAAACTATCTTCCCTCGCTTTGGAGTACCTCGTACTGTGATAAGTGATGGTGGATCACATTTTGGGGAAAACATTTTGAAGCACTCTTGTGGAAATATGGGGTTAAACACAAGGTAGCTACGCCCTTCCACCCTCAAACTTCTGGGCAAGTGGAGGTTTCGAATAGACAGATTAAACAGATTTCGGAGAAGACTGTCAGCCGCACGTGGAAAGATTGGTCAATGAAGCTCGATGATGCCCTTTGGGCCTACAGAACTGCATATAAAGTACCCATTGGAACCACCCCTTACAAATTAATTTATGGGAAATCCTGTCATCTACCCTTAGAGCTTGAACACAAGGCTCTTTGGGCAATTAAGTTCCTGAATATGGATCTGGAAAAGGCAAGGGAGAAAAGATATCTACAGTTACAAGAACTCGAAGAACTGAGAATGCATGCCTACGAGAATGCAAGGATCTATAAGCATAGGACCAAGGTGTGGCATGATGCCCACCTGAGGAAGAAGGATGTGAGTGAAGGTGACAAAATTTTATTATTTAAATCTTCTATACGTCTTTTTCCAGGTAAGCTGCAAACAAGGTGGTCTGGACCCTTCATTGTAGCAAAGATATATCCAATAGGAATGATGGAGTTGTATGATAAAGATGATCCATCCAAAGTTTTTCTAGTGAACGGGCACAGAGTAAAAAGGTTCTATGAAGATGAAGCGTTCGTGAGAAGGATAGAGATAAGTTTGCTGGATGTGGAAACAACTGAAGGCGCAAAGTGAAGGATCTGAAGCGGTCGAGCTGAAGACGCTAACTACATCGCTCCTCGGGAGGCAGCCCGGGTGTTTACGTTTCTTAGAATAGGACGTTATTTCCTTTCCTACAAGAAAAACATTATAAACATTATGATTGTAATAAGGCCCGAGTCAGTGCATGTGTCACATGCTCTGACTCTTCTATTTTATGGGCCACCTCTCGGGTTTATGAGCATTGATGAGTAATGTTATATGAGGTTGGGAACTTCACCTTAGGCCAATATTGTTTTACCCATCAATTGCTTTTTCCTTTGCTTTATTTCTGGTTTTTCATCATGTATCTTGTTCTAAAGCCTTGTATCGGGCAAGGATACCTTGCTCCCTGGCCGATATTAGGAAACAAGACTCAGGTAGAACACGAGACATGCCCCTATCAGGCTAGGCGTATCAGGCGTCACACCTTAGCAATAAGCCGTGTTGGACGATACACCAAGCAGCGAGCAACCGTGTCGGGTGGCATGAGTAATAACCCTTGATTTGATGGATGGGACTGATTTTACTGCCCATCTCGGGAATGATTTGTCTCCTCGGCTGACACGTGCACCTGTTTTACCTATTTTACCCTCGGCCTGGATTGCTATATATAGTAGCTGAGGTTTAACTGTGTCGGGCAATGACATTTACTCCTCACCTACTCCCGTATCGTGTAGTAATTTCTCTCTTTTCTCTAGTATTGGCCACCTAGCTTCTGCTCCCGTGTCGCGCAAGCTATCTTTAGATAATAGAGGCATAACATGACAGCCGTATCATTTGGCTTTCCCAACATGACCCTCATGTCACGCATTTTCATATCGAACTTACAAATTTCCTTGTATCGCCCGACACACATTTGTGTCGGCAGCATTACCTTTTGACTATGTCGCCTGGCACACCTTGAACTTTAGGCGTATCGGGCAATGGCCATGACGTTCAATTTTTCCCGTGTCACACAGTCTTGTATCGCCTCACGTGTTTCTTCTGATGGGTGACACCCTTTTTTAGGGTGATTGTATAGGGCATGATATCCATTCGCGGTTACGCCCAGTGTCTCACGATGAACCTATGGCAATTCTGAGCCGGACGTTGTATCGCCCGATACAGGCATATCAGGCGAGCATCATATCGCTCAGTTTTGAAGACCGATGTGGTGGTGCCAGGTAGCTTGTATCGGGCCGAACTTTTTGTCTTATCGTGCAATCAGTTTAGACACTGATATCAACTTTACATTTTTACCTACCTGATATCGGGTAAGGTGAAACATTTAAATTCTTAATAAACTTGTCCTATGATAACATAAATGGCTCGCACTAAGAAAACCATCATTCAAGTTGATGAACACGGTCTGAGGATCGACACCGAGGCCACAGTAGGAGCTACGACATTCGGCCAGAAATGCCCGAACCCCGAGGCAGCTGGGCCATCCACGGCCGAAAAGAGACCAAGGACGGAAGAAGTAACAGCCCCAACAACAATTTCAACCGTAGCGGCAGAACCTTTGGATCACACACCAGATAGGTTCATGCCCAGAGACAATGAGCATGAGCATCGATACTCAAAACTGGCAACAAAAATCTACAGGACCAGCAGATTCTGCAACCAGTTGTCCTTCTTTCAACTAGGCATTTTCGACAGGCTAGAAAATGTCCTAGCTGCAGCAGGACTGAGGAAGATCTGTTTCAGCCACTCCACCTCCTACACTAAACTCACCAGGGAGTTCATGTCATCTCTCTGCCGGGTGCAGAATAAACCTGAGGAAATCGAAGAATATGGCGGAGCAGACAGACTGCAAGGGCGGATATACAATGACGAGCACATCATCTCTGAGAAGCTGCTCAATAAAATCTTCTCTTCCAGCAAGGCAGAGAAGGAACTGCTTAACAAAGGTGCAAAAATCACCGAAGGAGATGGGTTAAACCCAGTGGAGCTCTGGAGAAAGCTGACTGGCGAGTCATCATTCAAGTCGGGAAGCAAGGTGGCGGCAGTGCACTCCTGCTTCTGGAGAATAGTGCACAAGTTTGTGGCATGCCTACTCTTCAGCAAAAATGAATCAAGCAACATCTACACTGAAGAACTCCATCTCATGTGGCACATGATGGAGGGCAGGGTGGTCAACCTGTGATGCTTCTTGCTGAATAGGTTGCACCCCATAAAAGATGCCACCAAGGAGTACTGCATGGGTGGCATCATCAATCTGATTGCGGTCGAAGTTAGCTTTCACACAAAATAGCTTTTGGGAATAGAAAGTTGTGTGTTTGGGTAGGCTTAAGGCTTTTTGGGTTTTTCTTGTTTCCCATTAGTCCATCCAGGTACGGGTCCGTTAGTGGGCAAATGGTCCCTGCAGTCCAAGCCAGATGGCTTTAGAGCAGTGATTTCACATCCTACATACCACTGCCCCAGATCTACCATGCCTAAATATGGGTACTTTTGGAAAACAAGTGTGTGTGTGTGTGTGTGTGTGTATATATATATATATATATTTCATTTGGAACAACTCTCATGCTTTTATTCACTCTCATAAGGCTATTCTCTCTTTTGGGGATTTTGTTGGGTAAGGGAAAACAAGAGAAATTTTTGCTGTTTGGGCAGCTTTTTCCTTCTGCATATACGTCTCTTAGTTGTCGTGAGATTATTTTTCGAAATTTTTGGCGTGGAAAGTCATAGTCTTTTGTTGTTTGAGGCTGCATTTTCAAAAATACATAACAAAACCTGCACCTCTTTGGACATAGTGAAAACAAACTGGCAAGAAGTCGTATCAGGTTTTTACTATGAAGTGTCTTTGTACATATGTATAGAGACAAAATAAGCAAAATATTTGTATGAGGCATGTATATGTATATGTACACATGTTATATAAAAAGAACATAAAGAACAAGAAGTCAGTCGGTTGGTCATCATGGACAATGTCTTATCTCTAGTCCAGTCGATGTTTGGACTCCTTCCAAAACCCTAAATTGGGTTTTCTTACAACAATTCCCCAAATTAGGGTTTACTATTCATTCCAATTAGGGTATACAATAAAATACCCTGAATTAGGGTTTCGCATGTCATTATCCTATATTAGGGTCACATCATTCCCCTAGATTAGGGTTTCACTCAGTATTGCCCTAAATTAAGGTTTAAGTTCATCAGTCAACTCAATTAGGGTTTTATGATCTCTTTATCAAGGATCATATCCTAATTATATATCCCATTCATTTGAAAGTGTTGGGCTTGTGACCGGCCTAAATCGCACGTCCAAAAGGAGTGGATTTGAAGTAGTCGGACTTTTTAATTACCTGACTCTTAGGCCCCCACAACGATGACGGGGTCCGCAGTAGCAATCGAGGTCGAACCACAGGGACAAGGGTGGTAGTGTTAAGAATGTGGAATCGACACTCTACACTCCGATAAGAGCAAGGTGAGGATAAAGTTCCCAAAGGGAACAACGAGCGAAGATCGATAAATAAAAGAAAACTATCTCCAACTGGAGTTACAAGGAAAATTAAGGTTTTTGGGCATTTATCAGTTTTTAGGGGTTTAGCGCAACTAAACCAGAGGAGATAACCCCATTGCCTTAGTAAGGAATAAAGGAGGAAAACTTCGGCATAGCAAGCAGTAGCAGGAAACATCATGTACCTCTTCTCTCAAAGAGGGTACCTCTAACTAAGCACTAACACCCTCTCTCAAGGTTGATAGACCTAGGTTAGAGTGGATAGGTAACTGAAGCAACTCCGATCTTGGGTACTCTCGTACTCCTTGATCGGACCAAACGCTAGAGCTACAACTCCTCTCTCGAGGGAGTTGCAGCGGGAAACATAGTTTGATAGCTAATCAAAACATGATCCAAACGTACAAGCTAGAGTCTGGATGCTAAGCAAAGTAATCATCCAACAAAAGGGAACCAAACATAAAGTCAACAGATATTTAAAACTCCTCTAATTCCATTAGCATAATCATTGTATAAAAGGGGTTTGGTTACATTGCGTAAATAAAGAAAGTAAATGACTGCAAAAGGGAAGATAAGTATCGCCTCCTTGATTTAAGAGATCGATAAGCAACAACAGGTCCCTAAGGTCCCTCTAGCCTGATACCGGGCGGGAGCTTTGCCTGATATGCCTGTGTCGGGCGGCATCCCCTGTCGGGTGACTTGCCATGACGGGCAGTCGTATCGATCAAAGCGCTCATGCCCGATACAGTCATGTCAGGATGCCACCCTCTCGGGTGACACACCATAACGGTTGATTCATATCGGGCTCGGTATCGTGTCAGGCTAGAGACCACTTAGAGTATCGGGTTCCTTATATCGGGTGGCCTTTTTGGTCAATATCGGGTTGTTGCGGCAACCAGGATGGATTCTAAGTGAACCATTCCCGCCCTCTCGGGTCGGGGAAGTGCTCACCTAGTATCGCTCAGTATGCCTCTAGGACGTGACACACTAGCTCTAGGTGCTTTCCAAAGTTAGTTTTCATGAGATTCTGACATGTCCCATCGAGGTCATGTAGCTGCTATTTATAGGCAGTGGTTGGAAGAAGTTGCGGTTCTCTGGGTGCCACGTGTCCTCCATCGGTTGTATTAGCGCAGCTTCAGGGATGCTCGACGTGCGTGTCGCCTGGCACGGTGGGTGTCGAGTAGCAAAGGTGTCGGGTATCGTGACGGGTGGGCGCCTGTCGGTTAGTGGCTTGTATCGTGCGGCACGCTTCATCGGGAGAGTAGTCGTGGCAGGTACAGCTCCCTGTCGGGTAAGCGGCATATCGCCTGTCATATCTTCTTGTGCGGCACACCCGTGTCGTGCAGCATCCGTATCGGGATGCTACGTGATGGGTAGTACCGTAGTAAGTGTGTCGGCTGACTGGCCGATGCAGGTAAAACATGTTCATGGGCCGGGACGGGCTTTTTGCTGATTTTGAGTGGAAAAAATGAGGAAAACTCTGCAAAATATGATAAAATTGAGTTAAGAGCATAGCACGGCCTGTTTATTCAAAAACATGACAAAAAGGAGAGGAAAACAGTTTAAAAGGGAAGTTTTGACAATGAAATATGGGCCATAAACATCACAAAATTTGGTGTTATCAACTCCCCCAAACTTAGCATTCTGATTGTCCTCAATCAATCTTTTAAAACTTTGTTTGTGATACTTATTCTTAACCGGTATAGTTTTCAGACAAAGGGTTTGGGCGAGTATTGAGATGTCTTAAAGAGAGCTCTGCCCGACCACGAACAATAGACTTTACTTTTCCTGCCTTATTTGAGCAAAATTTTCTCCACAACTTCGGCGAGACTTGGGTGCATGATGAATCAATCAGCATCAGGGAGGATTCTTCTGATGAATCAGAGGGAGATGGTGGGGACATTGATGCTGCCAACCAAAGACACCCCCCAGAGGAAAAAGCTCGACGACAGATGAATACTCTGTGCTGTCAGAAATAACTTCTTTTGAGATGGCGGACTTCGACAGAAGGGCCATCGAATACCTGACAATCAGGGACCAGAAGCTGTTAAATAAGGTCCTGAGGTCGCAGGCTGACAAAGAAGAAGTAATCTGGAGCGACGGCTACTTTTTAGTACAACGGGGAACACTTAGAAGCTTATTCTGCTCCCCAGCCGTCATTGGAAAAAAGTTGTTCAGGGTCCTGGAGGGTGCAATCATCGAGAATGTCAGCACCAGGATAGGTTGGCAAATGATATACAACACCACCCCGACCTTGGCAAGAAGATTGATGATGGGAGTATCAGACTCCATCACGGTGGCCAACATACTACGGTATATTGAAGAGCACAACACGAACCTCGTGTTGGCCCCATACAAGCACCGCAACAACTGGTTCCTATGTGTGGCAGACCTCCGGAACCATGATTTCCAGTTGTTCAGCTGTTGCAATGAGGAGGTGCCATGCTCAGGACTTATCTTCAGTCGCCCGAAGGATAAACATATCAGGCTTCTACCGATGCGTCTTCTCCGAGCTATCAAGCAAGGAGTCCAACGTCATAGCGGCGTTTGGAACTTCTTCTCTATCAGAGACTTCCCCGTCCAAGCAGAATCAGGAAGTGGGAATAGCGCACTTGTCGTTTTGCGCACCATGGAGCTGCTCAACATATTTGGAAATATAAGGCACCTCCAGGGCCAAGACTTCTTCCAACTCAGGAGCACCTACTCTCTACTGCTGATCAAAGACAAGTGCTACTTCCAAGATGTAGGGGTACCAGACAAGCTACTGGATAGTGACAAAGCAGACGAATCATCATAACCTAGCAGCACTCCAGAAGTAGAAGTCGAGACAGAAGCAGATGCCTACGGGGCGGGCAAGCGGTTAGAAATCCTACGAGAAGTATGTGGAATTGAAGACCCCTCTTCGCCCGACACTTCAGGAGAATTGATCAACAACTTTGATTGTTTCTCGTGTTCTACGCTCACACATGAACAGGTCAATGAAGTTCTTCTGAAGTTAGCCGACTCTACCCCCGCAGAAGTCATCTATGAGGCAGGCAATGTCATAGTCCCAGTTGACGATTTGAGGGACATGGTAAAATAAGGAGGATGTCTAGCAATATCAGTGGCGGCCACCTACATCCAGATAATACAGAAGAAGTTTGAACACGCATACATAGCCCATCCAATGTTGTTCAATGACATCTACCTAGCCGATGAGTCAAGAGCGAAAAAATCATTTCTGGCAGAGTTGCAGTGCAGAGTTCCATGCATCATCTTCCTACCTATCCTGCACTACAACCACTAGATGCTCCTGATGATGTACACTTGACAACGAGCAAGAATCTTCTACAACGGCTCAGACAGCAACAAAAATCACCCGGTACAGTGTACATCGACATCATTGACATCCCTCGAGCTCTTAGTATGAAAATACAATGACAAGGTGGCAGCACTGATACAACCATTCATGGAGACAGCAGCTAGCAAATGGCACGAGCTTCAGTTCTACCACCGCAGTCCACAACAAATTCCTTTATCCAACGACTGCAGCATCTTTGTGCTGGAATGGATATCAAATCAAGAGATGCCTGACCAGCTCCACCACATCGACTACCACAGCAAACGCAGAGAATATGTGTGGGAGCTTCTATTTGGAAAAGGCGTGCTCACCAGCTAACCCTCACTGAGTAAACATTACCCTACCTGATCTACTTCACAACTCTGGGACAGAGTGTGGAGTAAGTTTGGGGGGATTCTATGTACCAGTGAGGGAGGTACTAAAAGTCTTTCGAACTTCTTAGAGGACTTGAAGGTATTAGTTACCTAACAAGTGGTAACAAGACTTCTATGATAAACTAAGGGTTGAATACCCATGATAAAGGGTTGATGTTACTCTATTTAGTAGATCCTAGAAGGATCAATGTTATACATGTGTTTTAACCTTCTTATGGTATAAATGACAGACTGCTTTATCATGTTATAGCTGAAATGCTTTGAATATGAATATTGCTCTAATTGGTTTAGAGATTGAACTAGCTGTTGTTAAATATAAATTTACTCTGCT
This sequence comes from Alisma plantago-aquatica, assembly GCA_963693085.1. Lineage (NCBI taxonomy): Eukaryota > Viridiplantae > Streptophyta > Magnoliopsida > Alismatales > Alismataceae > Alisma > Alisma plantago-aquatica. The sequence continues at coordinate 239,806,328 of OY856415.1, forward strand.
CAGTGTGTACTGCTATAATAATGTTCTTGGAAGAGAGTTATATCTCTCACTGGGGAAATTTACAATTGTCTCACCCCCGTGGGATCCACATTTTTAGGTGGACACGGATGAGGAGGCAGGAATCCTTCAGTAGGTGAAGAATAGAAACAGCAGCAGTAGAACAGAACCACAGTGTTTCCTCAGGTGGAAACGCTGGCTGTCACATCTTGTATATATATGTATAGAAATTCCTATGTGTCGTCTCTATACTCTTAGGTCCTCGAGATTTTGGCTTAGTGCCTCGAGATTTTATACTGCCTATGTATAGTTTAATAGGGCAGTTGATGCTTGTAAGTCTCAAAAAAATATGATACAGGACATGTAGTTGTGAACTAGCATGTAATCAAGTTACTTCAGTTCTTTATGAAAGAGTTTTCCTATGTGTGGATCTCTCTGTAAAATGGTTTTAATTTTTAGTGATTTTTAGTAATATGCTACTAACGAATGCTTCCGCTTAAGTAGATCTTGTTTTGTGATTTGTATGCCACATTTATCATGTTATAGCTGAAATGCTTTGAATATGAATATTGCTCTAATTGGTTTAGAGATTGAACTATCTACTGTTAAATATAAATTTCCTCTGCTCAGTGCTAATCCAATAGCTGCTATAATAATGTTCTTGGCTGAGAGTTATATCTCTCACTGGGGCAATTTACAATTGTCTCACCCCCGTGGGATCCACATTTTCAGGTGGACGCGGACGAGGAGGCAGGAATCTTTCAGTAGGTGAAGAACAGCAACAACAGCAGTAGAAGAGAACCATAGTGATTCCTCAGGTGGAAACATTGGTTGTTACAACTTATATATATGTATAGAAAGTCCAATGTGTCATCTCTGTACTCTCAGGTCCACGGAGTAATAGTTAGTGCTTTTGAGATTTTGGCTTAGTGCCTCGAGATTTTATATTGCCTGTGTATAGTTTAATAGGGCAGTTGATGCTCGTAAGTCTCAGAAAAAGATGATACAGGACATGTACTTGTGAACTATCATGCAATCAAGTTACTTCAGTTCTTTATGAAAGAGATTTCCTATGTGTGGATCTCTCTATAAAATGGTTTTAATTTTTAGTGATTTTCAGTAATCCGCTGCTAATGAACGCTTCCGCTTAAGTAGATCTTGTTTTGTGATTTGTATGCCACAAAAGAGGTCTTAATATGGAAATATTGTGACTTGGTTTTTGCATTGATTTTGGGCCCTAATTTTAGTTTTCAATCGCAAATGTTTTCATAACAAATTACTTTCCATATAATACTATATGTACAAAAATAATGTTTTCTCTGGATTTTATCAAAGTTTTCTTGAACTAAGTCACAATGAAGAATTCTTTGATGTTAGTAAAACCCTAGAAATAGTTGGAATAGAATTCTAAGCCTGGTTTTGAAGAAGTTACTAGGGACATGTGGATTGATATAAAGGTGTAGTTTACCTACTCTATGACTTTTGTATGTTTATGTAGGGTTGATAGGTTAGAGACACAAGGACCTAAAACTCAACCCTAGTCACTATGACTTTTAGTTGGATACATGAACAACATAAATCTATAGAATAGTCACAACTAAAAGATATGTGGGTAATCCTGAATGAATGTATAAACAACTCCAAAATAAATGTATAAACATACTAAAAGTGTATAGAACAACTAAATAAATGTATAAATAACTCCAAAATATAATAAGTCTCTTATCATGGCAATACTCGACTCCGCGTCTAGGGCTCCGGGAGACCTGGTCTCTGACGTGCGGTGGTCGTCGTCCTCCTCTCTTTAGCTTTAGGGTTTTTCTCTTGCAGGTCCAAGGATAGATGTGGGTATTAGATCCTACCGGTTGGCTGTTTCTCCGCCAGGATGGAGGACGATCTGGTGGCACTGTGCGAGAAGATGCAGATCATGGAGGTAGAGGTGGAGATTGCAGAGGTTCATGATGACGGAGGACTGGCGACGACAGAACATGTCGAGTTGGCTTTGGTGGTGCGGATCTGGACGGACAGGTCGTATAACTTCACAGCTATGAAACGAACCCTAGCGCAAGCATGGGGATTAGCAGATGAAGTGCTCTTCAAGTCCATCGATCCGGTGATGTTTGTGATCCGGTTCGCGAATTGGAAAGACAAAGTGAAGGTGCTCAAGGGTGGACCATGGAATTTTGACAATAAACTACTACTTGTGAAAGAGGTCGATGCATCAGATCAACCGAGGAAGATTCAGTTCAGAACTTGTGACATCTGGGTTCGGCTATACAACTTGCCTCTCAGGCTAAGGTCAGTGGCAGCAATAAGGAGCATAACGGAGAAGATTGGTCCTGTTTTGAAGCTGGACTGCGATGATCTTGGGTGGGAAACCTCGGCAAGGGTTAGGGTGATGATTGATGTAACCAAACCTCTGAAACGAATCCAAAAGGTTAGAGGAAAGGAAGGGGCAATGTCGATCATGGAACTGAAATATGAGCGGATTCCAAACTTTTGTTTCTTGTGCGGATTACTCGGCCACAGCGACAAAGATTACATGGAGTTCGATGAAGAAGAAGGTTCCAGTCAGGAGTGGGGTTCTTGGCTACGGGCGTCGCCGCAGAAGCAGAGAATGTCGGTCGCGGAAGAACTCCTTGGTGGAAGGAAACCGGGGTCGCAGAAGACTTTATTCTTTCGTACTTGCACCGGGAGTATTAGCAGAGGGGAGAACATTAAGGCCGCGGCGTCGGCTGGGTCGTGGACGAGAGAGCAGGTCAAAGAGGCGCGCCCCGGGCTGCGGGGTGAAGGACAGAAATCTAAGGAAGCAAGGGGCGGGCAGGAGATGGAGGTGGAGATGTCTACGCAGCAAGGGGAAACTGAGAAAGAGGGTTTTTGACCGGGTGGAGAGGATAAGAGACGGTATACAATGGACGAGCTATTGGAAGTGTTCAAAGAAGCTAGCACAGACCGCTGCCAGCGTTTGGTGCAATCAGCGAGGGTTCCGGAAATGGTTTCTAGGGGGGCGGGAGCAGGATGGGCGAGGATGACTCGCCAAGGCAGGGTGAGGGGATAGAGACGGACATGGTTGCGGTGTGGGGAGGATGGATATGGTACGGTTAGCGGCGCCGTGTGACGTTGCTCCAGTGGAGGGATATAGAAAACCAGCGGAAGGGGTGGGCGAGGGCGTCCGTGTAGCGGAGGTGAACGGGGAACCAAACGATGGAGGAGTAGTTGGACGACAGAGTGGTGGTGTGGGTAAGACGTTTCACATCCACAAGGTCATACTTCCGGTTGATCTTACGAGGTATATGGGGAAGGAGGGGGAGGAGCTTGAACGTGAGAGGAGGAGATGTGATGCTGAAAGGAAGGAGAGGGTGTGTGAGAATAGGGTGAGGCTGTGAAGAGGAAGAGAAGATGAGGGAGCAAGCTCGAGGAAGGGATCTATACAGAGGGTCACGAGGAAAAACAAACAGAAGAGGAACTGTGAATAAGAATCAAGGCCTAGCGACGAGGAAAATAATAGGGAGACAGAATTTTCGATGATGGTCCATGAAGACACAAATAAAAGACAGAAAGCTAATACAGATTTGGGCTCGGTGGAAACTTTGGGTGTTGTAGCACATCAAGTAGCGGGAGTTGGGATGCACCAACCCCATGAACAGCCATGAAAACCCTCAGTTGGAACTGCCAAGGGTTGGGTCGACCCAAGGCAGTGGATGCGCTCTGGGCACTATGCTGGAGCGAGAGACCCAACATAGTTTTTGTTATGGAAACTATGATGGAGGATAGGCTTCTTGAGAATGTTAAAAGAAAGTGTGGGTTTATTGATGGGATATGTATATCTTGCTCTGGGAGAGCCGAGGGTCTTGGTCTTTGGTGGAAGGACATACATGTAGATGTTATCAGTTTCTCAGATAGGCATGTGCAGTATAAAGTACAGGATGAAAGAACTGATTTTAGCTAGTATGCTTGTGGTATTTATGGATGGTTAGCACAGGATCAGAAATACAAGACCTGGGATTTGATGAGACAGGTTTATGGGAGTTCATATGGCCCGGTGGTGTTCTATGGTGACTTAAATGAAATCACACAAAATTCTGAGAAACGGGGAGGACCGCCAAAGCCAGAAAGATTTATGAGGCCCTTCAGAGAAGTTATTGATGACTGTGCTTTACTAGACATTGGTTATGAAGGTAATATTTTCACATGGCACAGGGGGAGGACGATAGAGACTCTGGTGGAGGAGAGGTTAGACAGGTTCCTGGTCAGTGATGAGTGGCGCAACAAATATATTGGGAGCTCGGTAAAACATCTCCCTTTCTACATGTCGGACCATGCCCCCATCATTCTGTCTGTGGTGGTAGGAGACCCGGTTAGAAGAAAGCGACAATCGAGATTTTTCTTTGAACCTATGTGGCTGTCGGAGGAGAGTTGTGGCACGACGGTAAAAGAGGCTTGGAAGGAAGGGGAAGGGTTGACGCTGAGAAGGAAGATTGAAGTGGTTGGGGGGGAGTTTAGAAAGATTGGCATCCACGAGGTTCGGGGGAATCAAAAGGAAAATCAAGGAGACAACAAGGCGCTTGGGAGAGGAACAAAAGAAGTGTCCAGATGGGGAGGTTTTGAAAAAATGTGAACAACTGGTGAATGATTTACAGAAACTCCTTAGAGAAGATGAGACGTTTTGGTGTGCTCGGGCAAGAATCAAAGCATTGAAAGAAGGGGACAGCAACACTTCATACTTCCATCATAAAGCATCTCAACGGCAGAAAAAGAATACAATCACTGGTCTTAAAGATGAGCATGGGATATGGAAGACAGGTGATGAGGAAATTCTGAAAATTATTGAAAGCTTCTATAGGAATTGTTGATGTTGAGACAGCTATGGCTGGGATTTAGAAGGTGTTGTTGATGCTGAGACGGCTATGGCTGGGATTCAGAAGAAAATAGACGATGGGACAGCAACACTTTTAGAGAAAGAGCTATCCAATGAAGAAATAAAAAGGGCTATTTTTAGATGTCACCTAATAAAGCTCCAGGGTCAGACGGGATGAAGCCCATGTTTTACCAAAAATTCTGGCACATTATTGGGGAGGATATTGCAAATCATATTAAAGGGTGGTGGAAAGGTGAGTGTTCTATGAAGGACTTCAATGATACTCTGGTTTTTCTGATTCCAAAGGTGAAAAAACCGAGGGTGGTTGGGGAGTTTTGTCCTATCAGCCTTTGCAATGTGGTCTACAAAATTGCAACTAAGTTCCTATCCAACAGACTAAAACCTCTGATGGACAACATCATTTCTACAAACCAGAGTGCGTTTATACCGGGCCGAATGATCACTGACAATGCTTTGACTGCTTACGAGTGTTTTCATGCTATGAAAGGAGGGAAGGGAGGTAAGAGGGGACAGTTTGCATTGAAGTTGGACATGATGAAAGCTTATGATCGGATCAAATGGGTCTTTTTAAAGAAGGTGATGGAAAAGTTTGGTTTTGGTGGCAAGTGGATTGATAGAGTTATGGACTGTGTCTCTTCGGTCTCTCACACCTTTACAGCCAATGGGGAAAGATCTAATACCTTTCATCCATCTCACGGACTACGCCAAGGTGACCCTATTTCTCCATATCTTTTTATCCTATGTGCAGATGCTTTCTCCACCTCACTTAACCTTGCGGTTAGTGCAAATGCCATCCATGGCATGCGCATTAGTCGGGGGGGCCCAGATCTCACATCTCTTCTTTGAAGATGATAGTATTCTTTTTGTTAGAGGGACAAGGAATGAATGCTTGAAGATAGCTGAAATTATCATCCAGTACGAGCAAGCATCGGGTCAAAAGGTCAATCTATCCAAGTCTGAAATTGTCTTTATCAAGAAGGTGGCGCGGAGTAAGAGACATGAGATCAAGGGTCTTCTGGGCGTTAAAAGGTGGATAGACAAGCGGCCTATTTGGGTCTTCCTACAGTCGTTGGGAGATCAAAAAAGACTACTTTCACTTATATCAGAGAGAGGGTGGGAAATAAGCTTTTGGGATGTAAGGAAAAGCTGCTTTCTAAACTAGGGAAGGAGGTCCTTATCAAAGCGGTGGTGCAGGCGATCCCAACCTATGTCATGAGTGTCTTCGAACTTTCAGTGGGCTTGATCGAGGATCTTAACTCTATGGTGGCGAGGTTTTGGTGGGGAGCTAAGGTGGGGGAGAGGAAGGTGTCTTGGATGAGCTGGGAAAATTTATGCAAGTCAAAGAAAGAGGGTGGAATGGGCTTTCGTGACCTATCTACCTTCAATCAGGCCTTACTTGCAAGACAGCTATGGAGGATCCTCACAAATCCTGAAGCTCTAGTTTCAAAGGTATTAAAGACAAAATATTTTCCGAACCATTGCTTGGTGGATGCACGGTTAGGCTTGGCGCCCAGCTACACGTGGCGCAACCTCTGGGGCGCCAAGTCCCTCCTGGTGCAGGGCCTCAGATGGAGGGTTGGGGACGGAAAAGGCATCGACATTTGGGAAGACAGATGGATCCCGGGAAGGGAAGAGCCTCTCTCTAGTCAGGGATATGGGGATGTTGAAGTGCCCACAAAAGTTAATGAGTTGATGCTGACGATGGGGAGAGGGTGGTATGTGGATAAGTTACTTGACCTGTTTCCTAGGGAGATTGCAGCAGAAGTGAAGGCAGTTCCTCTATCTACAAGGGACACGGCAGACGAGGTCTTTTGATGGCCACAGCACGACGACGTCTTCTCGGTTAGGTCTGCATATTGGGTAGGGAGGCTGGGGTGTAGGGGAGTTAGAGAAAGGAGGACGGTGGTCCCACATGCTCTGTGGCGCATCATATGGGGAAAGAGATGGCCTCCAAAATTAGCGCATTTTCTTTGGCGTATTGCTACCGGCGGCTTGGCCACGAAGGGGCGCTTGTTTGATAGACATATTATGGATGATGTTGTGTGTCCCATTTGTGCTACGCAAGTTGAGTCCATTCAGCATATGTTGTGTCACTATTCGGAGGCATTCATTGTCAGGCGGGAAAGCTGTTTGGGCGACACAGGGAGGCCAGGGGAGTCCGGGAATATTCATGTTGACATGGTGGAGTTGTTTGAGTCATGTACGGCGGAGGAAATGGATGAGGTTGCTGCTGTTTGGTGGACAACGTGGACGTGTAGGAACAATAAAGTCTTCAAGGAGGAGCCTCCGGAGCCGCGACCGATTCTTCAGGCATACCGAGCGCTGATAGTGGACTATAGGAGGGAGGCGGGGAAGGGGGTTGAGACGGCGGGGGGGACGAGTGAGGAATGGAGGGAGGGACGAGGAGGAATGGGCTTGGGGTCGGCAGGGGGTGGAACGGTCTTGGGTGTTTTTACACTCGGACATAGCAGTGGTGGATGGCGAGAAGAGGGGGCTCGGGGCTATTTTACGGGACGGGGAAGGTGGCTTTGTGGGAGCCGTGCAGCAGCATGTAGCAGCCAGTTGGGAACCGATAGTAGCGGAAGCCGTAGCGGCCAGAATGGGGATTTTGTTGGCCAAGGAGATGATCCATCCGGACAAGAAGTTGGTATTGTGTTCTGACTCCCTCTCTCTTGTGAAGGCGCTGAAGGATCCAGGCAGAAGACAAGACTATCTGGGTCTCATTGCTGAAGACATTCGGAGCACTGCTGCTTGTTTTAGTTGTTTCCATTTTTCCCATGTTAAGAGAGTCCATAATTCACTGGCTCACTTTATTTGTCATGATGCTATCGACTATGGGGGTCACTCTATTAGGCATGACACTATGCCAAGACAATGGAGGGGCGTCGTTGAGAGTGATGGTTTCTTTGTACCTTGATTGGGTTTAGTAATGAAAGGCATTTGTTTTCAAAAAAAAAAAAAACAACTCCAAAATATAAAATTGATGGAAAATTCATATTCAACTCATCAAATATAACTTATGGGTAAAGTTTCATCAATTTTGGATAATTCTAGACGTCTATAATGCATTAGGAAAGAGAAAAGGTGATTTATTTTAAAAGAATTAAATAAAATAGAAAAAGTCTCCAAAAAGGAAAACTAATGTCAAAATCAGATTATATATGTCCTAATTATGCTAGATATTCAATTTCATTTAATTCGTATCTTGTTTGTACCTTCAATTGAAGAGAGAGAGAAAAGGAAATTTACAAAATTCAGATTAGGAAACGCCAACCTCTTAAATAGTAACCGCAGACCAAGGTCCGATATTCTGGGCATAACTCCCTCATTTCTTAATAAAATTTCATGAAATAACTTACCTTGGATTGAAAATTCAATTCCGTATCTATCCATACCATATTCATAGTCAAATGTGGAGAATTCGAGAAATTCCTAAACTTTTTCTTCAAGTCTTCTGAAACAACTTCTCACACACCCCCACTTATAAATACATATACCCCAGTCTTCCTTGATTGTTTTGTGAACCTCCTCTCATCCCAATTTCATCCTTTCTTGAGTGTGTGGCTTCTGGTGGTCGTGGTTTGATTTCTACTTGCATCTTCGTTTCACCCAAAAGTCGAACGTGGTTCTTGGTTTGAGTTTGCAGCATCGCACGCTCCACGACGTCATGTTTATTTTCATAGCATAATTGGACCTCAGGTAAACAACTCTGGCACTTATTCTTCATGATAGGTTAGTTAGTTTCACAAACGAATGATGAACAAAGTTTTTACCCAAACTCTCATATAAGTTTTTCCTTGCCCATCCAACCTCCATTCCTCTCTCGCAAATTCCCTACCGATTTGGCTTTTTCTAATTTTGTGATTGGTTCATCTTGCAAAATTTATATTTTTTAATCTACTGGTCTAAAATTTATAAATAAATATGTTCTGGAATCAAAAAAATATTCTTTATCTAATAAAATACTTTTAGAGTGTGATTTCGATGTTTTTTTGAAGAATGAATTTTGGAGAATAAAATGCATGTATAAAACTCATAATAAATGTAACTTAATCATATAAACTCCAAATTGGATAAAAAGATATGTCTTCTTAATCAAGAGAATCTAATAAATCATTTGGTGATGTTTTCATATTTTAATTCAAATTTAATGAAAAGGTGATTTACTTGGGTTGCAATATAATCATCAATTAATGATTTGCATCTAATATGAAATTATGTGAAGAGATATTCTGTATTGATCAAGGGTGTGGGCTCTAACCTAGTACACACATCATTAAGATATGTTTGCATCCCCTATTATTCTATGTTGAGCAATCACCTATATTCTTCTTTCTCTTGCTCCTATGGATAATAGCCTACACATATGTATTTTCTTTTGGAAATCTTGGTTCATGTGAACTACCTTATTTGTTATTTATCATGTGATCATGGATATTCTTTTAGACTCTTATATTATGTTTTGTTCATGTTTAAACTCTATATGATGACATGTGATGTCTTTTGCCCACTTGTGAGGTGGATGCTTATGTTGTCCATTAGTATGATGGAAACTTTTGTAAAATCTGATGTACTTTCTACTTGCCTCTACATTTAACATGCTATGTAATTTAGTAGCACTAGAGTAGTGTAATTTCATTGGTTTTTGGGTTATGTGCCCTTGTTATTATTGGGATGGAGGTCTTCCCATACCCGGGTTTTAAAGTTATGAGGTTTGGCCCACTTTATATATATATTTGGGAGTTTGGTTATGTGTTGTTCTCTATCAGGTTTCAAGTTTGTGAGGCTTAACTGACTTTGTTGTTATATTGTTCTAGGGCTATGTTTTATCTCACATACATGCATGATGATGTTTATGGATTATGGGTTATGTGTCCTAATTTCATATGTGCTTATGCGGCACCACTTTTATATGTTGATTTAATGGCAAGTATCTCTTTTATTGTGAATCAATTCTCTTGATACCCACTTGGGTGGTATTTTTCTCTTCTATGGGAAGATTCTATTTATTTTTATGTCCTTTACTCTATATATTGCTCAATTTACTTTTAGTATGCACATACTAGTTGTAAGGCCCCTAAACTTAATGAGTTGAATAAGCTTAATTATCATAATTGAATTATTATAACCATAATCTAATCCTTGTAATATGCTTTTATATCATAAGACAAGCTTAAGTTTCAAATTTTGTCCAATTTGGACACGGTTTGAGCAAGTTAAGTAATTTTATGCACATTTTGGACTTTTCTACAATTTACCAAATTGAGAGGCTTTTTTTGCAATTTATCACTTGCATTATGTTCCTTGGATATTTTCTCATCATTCTTGAGCTTGTTGAGCCATGGGGCGCCACCTATTTAAGCGTTGGTTTGAAGGTGTTTTCCTCAATGGTATTTTAGGGTTTACCCCTTCGTGGATGAGCTATGTTTAGTAACTATCAACTAATGAATTATTTGATTGGCTTGGAAATTTGACAAAGGAAATCTAAGCATGTCTATATGGATGGTAGGGGATCTGATTCTGTGTGTGCTTGTATATTCTTAATAGTTTAAGGCCGTGGACACTTGGAAAGATACTAGAACTTCAATTTTTTATTTTTTTATCTTAAAGTTTCATATACTTATCCATAAGCACTCAAATGAGACATTTTCTCTCCACCACTTCCATACTATGAACCTCATTCTCCCTCTATGTTGTTGTGAATTTCCTATCCAAGGAAGAAGAAAGAGGGGATCTTCTTGGAAAATGAATCTAGGGTTTCAATTGACTTCCTTTTAGGATTTGAAAAGCTTCCTTCTAGTGATCTTGACCTAAAAGAGTAAGAATCTCCTTCTTTACTCCATTTATTTATTTTTTATCCTTCCTCCTACCTTTCTCTATGTCTTAACCTTGTTGTTCCATGGTAGAAATTGTTCTAAAGCTCTAAAACCCTAACTCTCTTTCTCCTTATGCTTAGGGTTTGCTCATTTGATGAAGAAAGGTGCTAGATGGACGAATTCACAACTTATGCTTAGATTTCATACCCTACCTGCTCATGTTTTCTTTTGTTTGGAAGTTTATCTTATAATTAGAGGCAAGTTTTATAACTTTCTCCATGTTTATTGCTTACCATAAGCTTTCTAGCTCATGTTCTTGCTTGAAAATGATGATCCATGCACTAAAAATATATGCTTGACTTGGTTTTCGATTTTTATAATATTCCATATTCTGATTTAAGTTCTAGATGAACCTGTGATCATGTGTACATTATTTCTAAGGTATAATATTACTTGGATCAGGTTGGTTTGACAACCTATGGTGCTAAGCACCTATCAACCAATGGTCAATTTTAGGATTTTAAGCTGATTTCTTCTATAAACCTCTAACCTGGTGATGGTACCATTACAACAACCCTATGGTGTTGTCTTCATGACAACTGATGGTCGGGATTAAAGGTGTCAGATGATGGTGACAACCTATGGTCACCCCCTTAGGTCAGTTTTTGGATCAATTAGAAGTTTAACGATCAACCATTAAGTACCCTACTGATGTTATCAATCAATGATGGCATTAGCTTAATATTTGATGTTGATTAATGAATTTAGTGTTGATATAACAACCTATGGTGACTTAATAGTCACTACTTATGGTGGATCAGGTCTCTACAAACTATGGTAAGTTAATCATATAGTTGTAGTATCAATTAAGCCTTAGACCAATGGTTTCTTGGGTCACTTGATGCAATGGTCGAACCTATACTATAATTGATGATTTAACATATGAACTTGACCCAATGGTCAAGATCTAATGTTTATTCCTCCAATAAAGTGGAATGATGGCTAATGTAATATGTTGGTCCTAATAATGTGATTTAGATAGTTTCCTTTATAAGATCAAATTAAGGAGCTTACTTGTTGACAATGGATGGCTTGTTTTAGGGCATAATAAAATATGTAAGATAGCCATGTAGCATATCTATTTAGGGTTATACACAATGCTTCATATTAGATGATAACCCTTGTTTTCTTTCTTTTCACTGAGATTGTTATGACCCACTCCAAAGTTAACTAGTAAATTCAATGATCACAACATCATTAAGATGATTAAGTTAAATAAGTGCTCATGATGCGATTAGTGCTTTGATCTAGTGAGATAGTCTAGTTAGCATGTTATCTTGCCTTGAGGTTGTAGTGGATTTTGTTCTTGAAATTTTGCAAAAAGAATCACTCGATTCGGATAGTCGAGGCAAATGTTATGACGTTTTACATTTCTTGGGTTGAATCTGCAATTTTTCCCATTTAATTGGCTTTATAACCCCTTTCCCTTTTATTTCTTTTTCCCTTATCCCTTTCTTCCCCAACGGAATGATGCCTGACACCGCCTAAGCATCGCACACAGTAGCGCCCGATCGGCCGAGCTAGCAGAGGAAAAATGGGGTGATTTTGGCCCCCTTAGCTCCGATCCACAGGCACCCCTTCTTCTACCTTCTTCCTCCTCCCTCTTCCTCATCCCAATTGCACCCCCAACTGCTTTTGCGGCACCTCCGACCTGTAGATGTAGCAGCAGCACTGGCCGACCAAACAACAGCGGCCAGCAGCTAGGAGCAACGGTTGGGAGCCAGTGACGACAGATCCATCGTCTCCTCCATCTTCCCCTCCTCATCCTCGCCTACCTACGCCCCAACCAGCAACTAGGGTGTCGGCCAGCAACAGTTGTAGTTATGCGGTGTGCGGCTAGGGGAGGGTAGGTTGGCACAGCCAACACCTTGAGCTCGGCCTTTGTGCCTAAACACGATTTTGCAGCCCCTAGCCACGACCAATAACCAACTGAGCTCCTCCTTCAACATGTACATGAAGCAGGTTGTTCCAGAGCAAATCCAAGGTAGAAGAAGACCCGCTCACACTCGAAAACTGGGCTCTGGATGGATTTTCAGTTGAAATTCGGCCACTTTGACCCACTATGAGTAGAATTTCACTCACTAAGCACGTATAACTCCAACAATCGGGAGTTTTTGGTTGAATCGGTGTTATTCGCGGGTAACATCGCTTACCCAAGTGTCGTGCAGTGTCGACATCACCAAATTTGTAATTTGTACGAATTTCTTGATTATGTTCGCACGATGCTAATTAGTTAATTGATATGTGTGATTTGGATTAGTGAAAATACACGATTGATCGAAACTTAAATTGCTCGATTAAATGTTGAACTCAGTAGCACATGACCAGTTCAGCACAGTTTGGGTATAAACCCAGGCTGTACATTTTTATTAAGTTAATAGATGCTCGATTTCAAAGAAATGACAATGACATGAAAGGGTTCAATAGAAACCTAGTTGCACACTCCCGGTCATATTTAATGTGAATGTATTAATAATTATACGAATCGACACATTTCTAAAAGAAATAATTTGAAATTCATAATTAATATCAATAATTTGTGCCATGATAAGTAATTAACTCTTAATTGAGTTATATGATGCACAACTCAGGATTAGGGTTGATGTGCACACTTTTCGAGGAATTACAGATAATTTACAAATGTTACTGATGATTTTTCATATATCAAGTAATTAACACTTATCAGTGTATTAAGAGGTTCAATTGCATGAATGTAGTGTATAAATATCAAGTGGACATGTAATCTATTTATTTAAGAATTTTAGTCTGCCTGCATTTATAGTATGTTGATTTCTCAGTAAATTACAGTGTTTGAGTATATTGCACTACCAAGTTAGAATTGATATACATGTTGTATTTGTAAGTTTCAGATAAATAGACTCGGTACCATAGAGATACCAAAGTCAAGAATAAGTAAGAGAGAGATAAAAGTAGTAAGAGCTTTTCTAGAATAATAAAATAATAGACATAGGTGCCCTGAACATCATAGATTCCCTACGGATGTCTGCACTGTAGGGAGGAAACGATCCACCCTGGCAGCGACCAGTATACGGGGATCGGAATGCACCCACAGAGCGTGCGGGGAGACGAAGCCCTTGAGGAAGTCTCCTAATAGAAGATAGGTTACCCAACATGAACCGGAGATCCTGGTGGTAACCCAGAGGTACCCACAGAGCATACCAAGATGAGGCCCATAGAGTGTCTCAGACCCTCCGCCTGTGTACTCGGCCTAGAAGGAGAGGTCCATTTAAAGGCCAGCTGTTTAGCCACCTTAGTCAAACGTGAAAGTTCGAGTCAAGTAGACCCGGATTCAGTTCTAGGCTTAGCTTCCTGGGTTTTAAGCTAAGTCTTGTACGGTGAGATCGTAGTTCGCTACGAGTCTTCATATGTACAGTACACTGCATATGATCAGGGCATAAGTTAAAATATAATAATCTAGGTTTACAAAGTTTCTTAAGTAAAAGAGTTAAGTAAGATTTGAGTTTATTTCACATTAGTTGTTCTTTTAATGTAATGTTGGCATTTTCCTATTATTTTAATTGAAATTGTTAGATCTGCTCAGTGAAGTAATTCATGCATTTTATTTCAGCTTAATAAACATGAATGAGTTGTCTGAGATGGTTGTGTGAAATTCTATTCACTGAGCCAATAGCTCACCAACCTACTGAAACATTTTTCAGGTCAGCGTCAGCATGAGGAAGCTGAAGGATCTTATCACCCAAGCCCTTAGAAGGTAGTTCATAGTTAGATAGAGGTCTCTTAGTCCTTTCCCCTCGGTCCTTGGGTATGTAGTGTGGTAGAGAGAGAATGTAAAGTGTAACATACCTAACCTGGGTTATGCCTTAACCCTAGATCTTTTGCTTAATAAAGTTAATTATATGCTTTATCTTATTTATTTAAAAGTGATTAAGGCTCCAGAGGAACTTATGTTTCAATTTTAGTCCTTTTCAAATAATGTTGAAATAATGTTTTGCCTATTTTGGACTAAAGTGCAAATTACCCAAGTTGAGGGGTTAAATTGCAAATTTTACATGATAAGATGTTCCTCATGTGTTGAAGCATCATGCGAATGACTATGAAGCAGAGGTATGGCTTGTGGTAGCCTGAGTACCAAGAAAGAGCTGATAAAGTAATGTTTGTGCATTAAAACCTAGTTTTGGTGTAATGTGCAAATTACCCAAAACCCAGGGTTCAATATGCAAATTACCACTTCAAAATAGTCCCAAATATTCCTTGACATCATTTAGAGCAAATAAAATGAGAGGGGCGTCTCATTTGTATCTCTTTGGAGGAGAGAGAATCTTGATATTAAAATAATCAAGATTTAAGCTTAATTGGAACTTTACTTCAATTTAATGCAAAAATAAATATATTAATTGAAGAGTCCTTCAACCAAAATGTGAGGGATGATTTTTCAAAGGAATAGAAGACCAAGTTCCTTGCAAAGGAATGAAAATATCTAAAGGAAGTGGATAACTCACTCACATTATTAAAAGAAAAAGAATTATCCACTAACTTTAGGATATTATTATTATAAGAGTTAAGGTGCTTAATTTGTTTTCCTCTAAATCGTGGATAATTGAGAGGAATAAGAGGCAAGGAAGATAGCCTCGAATATAAGGAAGATAAGGGGGAAAGTGGCAAGGAAATGGAGGAGTTATCCCCTACTTTCTCTCTCTTAAAATGGATTTTAATAAAAATGCATATAAGCTCCTTTATCCATAGCTTGAAAGGGGAATTTCGAATTCACTTTCACTTCTTGCTTGCAAAAACGACCAAGGGATCTTGAAGCAATAGGAGGACGACCCCCAACCTGTTGGTAAGCTTCTTGTCCTTCTTTCACCATGATTTCATGGTGGAAATCGAAAATAAATGATGGATTTCTTCTTTTCTCCATGCAATCTTCTATCCTAGCCATTTCTTTTCACTCAAAAGATTGAGGACGAGCTTGGGATAGTTGAGAAAGCTTCTTCCACCATTAAAGACGTGGAGCTTGGAGCTTTGAAGCTCAATTGGAGGTGGGTTATATAACTTAAACCCTTAAATGTTGTTATTGCATTCAATTCTCCATTATTTGTTGATTAATTGGTTCTACTTGAAATTCCCTTGATCCATTAATGTAAATACCATGAAAACAGCAGTAGATTTTGAATGAACGAAGGTATATGATGATGACATCATCTTAGGCACACATTCCAACAAGTTTCTATTGCAAACGGTTTTAAGACCTTGGTCCAAATAGTTTCACTAAACCGTTTGGAGGTTTGGATCCCAAACCGTTTAGAAGGGTTGACCGTTTGGATGGGTTGACCGTTTGAGGTCATTACCCTAGTACATGTTGGATCGTGATATATTGGATTCAATTGATTAATTCAATATATGGACAATCCTCCAATTAGAAACCCTAATCGGGTTAAGTGCTGAAATTTCAAGTGATTGATTTAATACTCTGGGTTGACTAACCCAAACGGTCTCAAGACCATTTGGAGGTCACCCAAATAGTTTTAAGACCATTTGGAGGTCAACCAAGACCGTTTTTAGGTCTAGGGTTGAGTATGGTTGAGTAATTGAAGATTTAGAGATATGAAATCGAAAGGCAATCAATAGCTAATTTGATGATCAATCCAATGATCTAAACCCTAATTGGATTTCACAAATTTTAATGATGGATGGGGAAAATGGTCTCAATACCGTTTAGAGATCATCCAAATGACCTCAAGACCGTTTGAGTTCAGGTCATGTCATGGTTTGATGATAACTCAATGAATTTAATTGGACTAGTTCCACAATGTCAACCATTGATGGTTCCTCGATTTCAAAACCCTAATGGATGGTTTCTTGATTATAAACCCTAGTTCAATTGGGTTCAAAATCCTAATTGAAGGTCCAATTGAAGGGTGATTCAATGGTCCAATGGAAGAATAAATCAGTGGATCAATTGATAGATAGTTTAATTATTGAAATCATGAATTGATTAAGTGATGGAAGACCTTTTTGGTCCATTTGGTTTTGAGAGAGTTTGGACCAAATGGTCTTAAGACCGTTTGAGTCCAAACGGTCTCAAGACCATTTAGGATCAAACGGTCTCAAGACCATTTGAGACCAAACAGTCTCAAACCGTTTGGAGACCCAATTGGTTTCAAGTGTAAATTGTACATACGATTTCCTTATTGTTTTGCTTAAACAGTTTCAAACCGTTTGGAGCATCAATGGTCAAGAACATTTAGATGTTTCAATGTGATTAAGTCAATTGGAAACCTAAGGTGATGAAAGATTAAATGACCATATGGTTCTTACTGATCTATCTCAAAGATAATCACTAGGGTTGTACCTTTAAGATACTAAGTGATTGATAATCCTTAGATGAGTTAATCCTTGAAGCTTATGTGAGCAATAACTCAGTACACTATGTCAATCATAGATGTATGTACTTGATTGAAGGGTTGATGTAAACCTAATCAAGTTGAAAGGATGACAAAAAGAAATTCATACATGAGTAGTAATCATGTGGTGATTGGGTTATGATCCTTAATAAAGACATCATGAAACCCTAATCCAAAAGGTTAATGAACCCTAACCCTAATTCAGGGTAACATAATGTAAAACCTAATTATGGATAGTTGAATAAGAAACCATAATTTTAGGGTAAAGTGCATGAAACCCTAAAACTAGGGTAATATGATATAAAACCATGATGTATTGATATGAATTGAGAAACCCTAATTGAGGTTGATTCCATGAGAACCCCTATTTGAGGTTGATTCCATGAGAAACCCTAATTGAGGTTGATTCCATGAGAAACCCTAATTGAGGGTGATGCCATGAGAAACCCTAGTTGGGATGAATAGTAAACCCTAACTATGGGCAATGTGATGTGAAAGCCTAATGAAGGGAGATGGTATGTGAAATCCTAACCCTAATGAAGTATGATGATATATGAAACCCTAAACCCTAATAAAGGGTGATGGTATGGGAGACCCTAATCCTAATGATGGAATGGTGACTAATACATTGATAAGGGAAATACCTAAAGTGATTGATTATAGATAACCTTATATCAAGCAATGCCTTAACCTGAAATGAGTCCATATCCTTAAAGATAGTTGGACCATTCTTGTGTGTGACCTATGCACTTCATGGTAAGAGTGATAGGTTAGTGGATGAACGTATTAAGATGGGAAATACCTTAATCCAAGATAAGCTGATAACTCAAGAAAGTTGGAAGTGATGAGGAAAGTGATACATCAAGATATGATAGGTATCACCTTTAGCATTCTAGGGTTGATATCCCTTGATGCACCTCAAATCCAATATACTTGGACAAGAAAAACATAAAGTGTGTTATGTAAATTGTTACAATGAAATGTAATGAGCTTGATATACTTTGATAAGCATAGGCTAAAATACCTTGAGAATGGGGCTAAGCCAAACTAATGAGTATGATGTAATCATACCATGAGAAGGATGGGAAATGAACTCATACCTTGTATTGATAATCATTTAATGATAAATGATAAGAGTAATAAACATGATTGAATACTCGAGATGTTTAATGGTCGTGTGAGCCATATGGTTAGATGTTGCCTAGTGAGAGGTGACAAGGTGCTTTATGGGCCTTATGAGCCATGAGAACAATTGTGGCATAGTGATATGCACCAAGATGATTATAAATGTTTACTAGTAAGAAATGATAATAATAAACCTAATAAAAGGAACAATTGTATTAATAAGAATGTGAACAGCTAGAAGGATAACCTCATGGTTCAAAGCCTAGAGAAGGATGTGATGATTAATGATGAGTTAAAGGAATCTATATTCCATAATCTGTGTAATCAGGATTGGTAGTGTCCAATGTCTGGCGGTGAAATTAGGATTGGTTAGAGTCCAATGTCTGGATCTATAATCAGGATTGGTTAGAGTCCAATGCCTGGCTATGTAATCAGGATTGGTTAGAGTCCAATGCCTGGCTGTGTAATCAGGATTGGTTAGAGTCCAATGCCTAACTGTGTAATCAGGATTGGTTAGAGTCCAATGCCTGGCTATGTAATCATGATTGGTTAGAGTCCAATGCCTGGTTGTGTAATTAGGATTGGTTAAAGTCCAATGCCTAGCTGTGAAATCAGGATTGGTAGTGTCCAATGCCTGGCTATGTAATCAGGATTTGTTAAAGTCCAATACCTGGCAGAGGTATAATGCCTGTAATCAGGGTTGGTTAAAGTCCAATGCCTGGTTGTGAAATCAGGATTGGTAGTGTCCAATGCCTGGCGGTGTAATCAAGATTGGTTAAAGTCCAATACCTGGCAGAGATATAATGCATGTAATAATGGTTGGTTAAAGTCTAATGTCTGGCTATGAAATCAGCATTGGTAGTGTCCAATGCCTGGCGGTGTAATCAGGTTTGGAAGAGTCCAATACCTGGCAGAGGCTCAATGCCGATAACGATGACATAGGATTGATAATAACCCAATGCCTATAATGATGATACAAGATTGGTAATAACCCAATGCATGTATTAATGATATATGAGTACATGGTAGATATAATCCCATATCTATTTAGTAGATTGGCTAAGACCAACAGATTGAAACAAGAATGTCTCATGTGTGACATATCAAGATAATGAGTGTCACAAGAGAAGTTTGACATGATGGTATTATATGATGGATAAATGATATACATGTTCTTCCTATTCCTTATTAAGAGAATAGATGATATGTTGTTCTATCATAAATAGTTGCAATGCTTTACAAGATGAGAATGTCTTAAACTACTTATCCTCTGCCCAGTTTTATATCATTAAACTGTAATAATAATGTTTCTGGAGGAGAGTTATATCTCTCGCTGGGAAAAAATTTCAATTGTCTCACCCCCGTGGGATCCAACATTTTTAGGTGGATGAGCACGGAGGAGATTGAGAACATCTTACAGAGGAAGAATTTCAGCAGCAATAGGGACAGCAGTGACAGCTCAGGTTGAGTGTGCTATCTGTCGTGTCTTGTAGATAGAAGTGCTATGTGTCGTCTTTGTACTCTCAGGTCCTCAGAGTTAATAGTTAGTGTTTTTAATGAATCGTTTTGAGATTTTTGTCTTGATGCCTCGAGGTTCTTATGATGTCTGTGTTTAGCTTTTAACAAGGCAGTTGATATCGTAACCCTCGAGAAGAGATGGTACAAGATATGTACTTATGAACCGGGATGTAAATGTAATACAATGGTTCTTGTTGTAAGAGTTTTCCTATGATTGGATCTCTTTGAAAAAGGTTTTAATTTTTAGTGATTTTTAGTAATCCGTTGTTAATGATCGCTTCTGCAAATGTAATTATTCGATGTTTGGGATTTTTCATTACAATTAGTGGTATCAGAGCTCTAGGTTCTTTGATTCTACAGAGAGATAGGACTAAGGTATTGAGTCTGTTCTAAGTGTACCTTAGTGTATCTTATAGTGCCTTCTGCTTATGCAGAAGAAGATATATAACTCCAAGATGTCTAGAGAACATGAGGAACACGTTGCTGAGAACAATGTTGTTGCACCAGTAGAAGGTGCCAGGGATCAGGCAAGAGAAGAAACAGTACCTGAGAATCCCCATGTTGATGAAGTCATGATGGGAAACCCAGCTTTTTCTACACTTTTTGGGCAATTCATGACTACAGTGATGCATATGACAGACCGGATGCCAGTACCAGCACCTAGGGCACCAGCTCCCAATGAGGGATATGGGTCTGGTAAGACCTTTGAATGACTCGTCGTGTAGGATCCATAGAATATGCAGGGACATCCGACCCAGCAGATGTTGATCTCTGGCTCACTGAGTTAGAAAAGGCTTTTAAGATCCTTAGTATCTCAGATGCTGACAAAGTTAAACATGTTGTGTACCTTTTGAAGGGTAGTGTTGGACATTGGTGGGATATAGAAGAAATAAAAAGGAATGATGAAGAGGTTGGATGGGAGGAATTTCATCGAGAATTCATCAATAAGTATTTTCCAAGGACTTATTTAGATGAAAAGATCTCACATTTTGAGAAGATACGATAGGGATCCATGTCAATAAGTGAATATGAGGTTAAGCTCATGGAAATTTTATGATTTTGTCCTCAGATGGCTGCTACTGAGGAGGAAAATATTCAACATTTTGAGAAGGGACTGAATGTCGAAATGTCTATTCCGACATCTGCCCTAGAAAGTAGAGAGAGGTTTGCCACATTTGTGGAGTCAATTTGAAGGATAGAAGGGTCTATGACAAGGAAACATGAGACATGCCTTAAAGGGAAATCTAAACAGTCACAAGAACAAGGAATTGATGGTACCAAACAATCAAAGATTTCAGTAATACTGACTCAACCACAATGTAGTGCACCCAAGCAGCAGTCACCTAAAAGGCTCTGAGCTTGTTATAGATGTGGACAGAGAGGACATCTGAGGTGGCAATGTCAAAATAGAAAGTGATGTGGTGACCCAACAAACAAGACACTAGATAACTTGTAAGAAGTAGACATGTTAAGATAAGACTTTCTATTTTGAAATATCCTCTACTCTCTACTATAAGAAAAGTAGTGATATTTTGTTCATCTGTATAATCCTTTAAGGATATGAGGAAGAGATAAGTAGAATGAAAACTTGTGTTCAGTTTAATATTCTTTTATATGTTTTGAAATTTCTCTTTCTTCATTAAGGAAGGGAAGAGATGAAAAAGGAACTCGGAGAAAATCTGAGATATTAAGTATATCAAAGTTTAAAGAGATGAAAACATAAAATAAAATAAATACATACTACCTAATTTCAATTCTTGAATACCCTGGCTAGGTATTCATTTAATGAAGGCAAGGTAAGTATGACATACCTAGAGTTTTATCTTTATGATTACTCTGATCAAGTAATCATTCTAAAACAATCCAAAGGAGCCTAATCAAGAAGAAGATGTGGCATGGATATTTCTACCACATTCTAATTGATATACGAAGGAATTTGATTTAATTATAAATCAACTTATAAACAAAAATGAAGATGAGGATATGATGTGTTATTAACACATGTGTTAGATACCAAGGTAAGGAATTCTGGTATCTGAGAAATATCAGTCTATTTTATGATGGTTACTTGGAATGGTTAACTGTGGAATCATTCTGGTTACCTAATGTAGTATGGACATCATATGTTAGGGGTTTATGCTTTGCATAAACATAACATTGATGATGATGAACTATTTGAAGGAATAATTTTAAAATTATTGCAAGAAAAGTTTATCAAATTAAATTAACAAATAGCCTCTATCTAAATAAGAAAAGTGTTACCTGACACAGAATTAACTCCACAGTCAATAGCAAAAGGTCAGTGGAGTACATGCCCTATGTGTTTGATTCTATGAGAATTTTGTGTGAAAGAACTTTGTATTGATCAAAGTTCTATGGTGTCTCCATAACAATGAGATGTTATGTGGAGACTTCATAATATGACGAATGAATAATATCTGTCTTTCTTTATATGGGATTTCGGGGACGAAATCCTTGTTAGAGGTTTATGATTTGTAACATCTCTGACCTGGGTTATGCCTTAACCCTTAATGTTTTGCTTAATAAAGTTAATTATATGCTTTCTCTTATTTCTTGAAAAGTGATTAAGACTCAATAGGAACTTATGTTTCAATTTTAGTCCTTTTCGAACAATGTTGAAATAATGTTTTGCCTATTTTGGACTAAAGTGCAAATTACCCAAGTTGAGGGGTTAAATTGCAAATGTTACATGATAAGATGTTCCTCATGTGTTGAAGCATCATGAGAATGAATATGACGTAGAGGTATGGCTTGTAGTAGCCTGAGTACCAAGAAATAGCTGATAAAGCAATGTGTGTGCATTAAAACCTAGTTTTGGTGTAATGTGCAAATTACCCAAAACCCATGGTTCAATATGCAAATTACCACTTCAAAATAGTCCCCAATGTTCCTTGACATCATGTAGAGCAAAGAAAATGAGAGGGGTGTCTCATTTGTATCTCTTTGGAGGAGAAAGAATCTTGATATTAAAATAATCAAGATTTAAGCTTAATTAGAACTTTACTTCAATTTAATGCAAAAATAAATATATTAATGGAAGAGCCCTTCAACCAAAAGGTGAAGGATGATTTTACAAAGGAATGGACGACCAAGTTCCTTGCAAAGGCACGAAAATATCTAAAGGAAGTGGATAACTCACTCACATTATTAAAAGAAAAAGAATTATCCACTACAAAAAAATATGATTTAGCTATGTTTGTTTCAGTTACATTTAATTTATATGTAGAGAGAGCGATTTTTACTTATAAAATATATTTGTGTAACTTAAATAAATGTAGCCACCTCAATAAATAAGATGTAGCTACAAATTTTCACTCCTTTTAGTTGTATCCAGAATAAATGTAATGAGATGGAGTAGAGGGAAAAACTCCCGCACTCTCCATTATCCCCCACACACTAAATGCTTCTGTTTTGCAAATGGCTTCCCCTCCCCCCGACCCCGATCGACACCTCACCCGATCACCTGCGTCGTCCTCTTCGTGCCCCCCTTCTCTTCATGTGCGCCAACGCCTCTCCTCTCCCCACCAACTATCATTGCTGGTCAGTCGCCGCCAACGGGGCTACTGCTCCACCTAAAGCCCTACGCCCACCAGACGCTACCCTTGTCGGACTCTCTATTGAACACTGCCCTTGCCGGACTCCCGCCGCACGCTGTAAACGAGAGTAGGAGATCACCGGACCCCTATTGAACGTTGCCCTTGCTGGACTCCCGCCGCACGCTGGGCTGTTGGATTCCTTACACACAAGAGCATTTGTCCACCTTCGTCTCCATACAAGACATAGAGTTGTTTTGCAAATGGTTTCCCCTCCCCCCGACCCCGATCGACGCCTCACATGATCGCCTGTGTCGTCCTCTTCGTGCCCCCCTTCTCTTCGTGTGTGCCAACACCTCCGCTCTCCCCACCAACTGTCATTGCTGGTCAATCGCCGCCAACGGGGCTACTGCTCTACCAAAAGCCCTACGCCTGCCAGACGCTGCCCTTGCCGGACTCCCTATTGAACGCTACCCTTATCGGACTCCTGCCGCATGCTGGAAATGAGAGTAGGAGATCACCGGACCCCTATTGAACACTGCCCTTGCCAGACTCCCGCCGCACGCTGGGATGTTGGATTCCTTACACGCAAGAGCATTTGTTCACCTTCGTCTTCGGACAAGACACGGAGAGGAGGAGATCACCTAAAACCGCTAGCCTCTATCTCAGATCACCTGGCTGTCGTAGGTATTTACTTTTTTGTGCCTCACCCAGCCTTTCTCTGAATAATGTACCGTGATGTCACACAAAACGTCATGCATTTGAAATTAGTTCTTTCTTATACAATCATCATTTTTGTTGATCTAAAAGACATCGTTTAATCATCATTTATTTTCTCTGTGCCCCTAACATTTTAGTTTGACATATCTATTAACTAATTTAAAGAATAATGTAGCACATGCTACTATTTTAGTGATTTGATCTTTTCTTAATAGTTACGCCATCGCCCGTCATATATATGGACATATCATTTGTTTATTTTAGGAGTAAATATATTTTTTCATCCCTTCTTCTGTTTAATTTAAATGTTTCTATTTTTAATAGTTATACACAAATTGAGTTTAAGCTTATAAAAAAAATGACGTAACAATGATGAAGTGTTATAATTTGGGCCTCACCCACTTTGAATTTCTGCCTCTGCCTCTGAGTTGTGTAATGTCTGATCTAACATGTATAAATAAATTATTTGTTCTATTATAGTTGAGAATTTTAGATGGACCCATAGGCACGGTTCAAATGTTTTATTTTTCTGAAACTAGTTACGGCCTCTTACGGGTGTCTTCTCTATTTTTCATAACAATGGTAATCTAATGATGGGCATGACCAACTAATCTGGCTAGCATAGCCTATCCACTGTGCTCGTTTATCCACAGTGCTCGTTTAGTCTCGATTAGGGCCTTTTTAGTAGGAGGTAGCTGTAGTTCATTACAATTAAATGTCCAATTTTCAGATCAAAATTTTATTTGGTTGGGTGTTGTCGGCTGTAGTTAGGCCCTATTTGGTATGATGTGCTCCGGTGTAGTTCGAGGATTTTGAGAACAGATCAAACATAATCCTATGTTTCAAACTTCTATGTTTCTATTTGGTAGGATGTGTAATGAACTCCACATTTATGCACCCATTCATTTGGTACGTGAATTAATTCACACAACAACAGGTGGTCCTATTCTCAGTAAAATCTTCCGCAGTAGGTATCTTCGACTGGTGTTGTGTGGTCCGTGGTTGTCATTACTGAAAATAAAAGGTAGCATAGAAGGAAAGCACCGTCAAAATGACAGGAAGGTCACTCTACATCCGACCGCACTCGAAAGGGGCGCAACACCAACTCACTAATTTTAGGGTGAAAAGTGAAGACGAGTGTAACTACAAATCAATGAATTAGACACCAACACAACTACCCAAATAAAAAACACAACTAAAATACAGCCAATTGAATGTTAAGAACTGCAATTACACCCTACCAAATTGGCCCTTAATTGAATTCATTCTGCATCCGAACTAGTCATTTTTGTCACGTTATCGGCAATAGGGCATGGGGGTTCCAGAATGGGGAGCGAGTCCTATGTTTGTATTTTTTATGTGATTTGGCGAGTACGAGAAATTATAAAAATAGGAATTTGGGGAGGGGGAGTTCCTGAGCTAGTTGCGTCCACCGCGTCTTTCTCCTCTCTGCGTTTGATTTTTCTTTGGTTAATCCTTACATTTTCCCTTCTTCGACAGTCTATGAAGTCAGGTGTTGGTAGTCCATGAAGTCCGGAGCTAGAATAAGGGAGATGGGTTGGTATTCGAGAGGAGAAGAGGGAAGCAATTTTCAAGCAATGCCGTAAACACCTAGATTATATTGGTGAGTTATGATGATGTCAAAACTGGAACAGAAAACTAAATATGACAATCAACATTTTGGTAGTTCAGAGGGCCCATGAACCAGGGAGAGTTGTGGCAAAACTACCGGGAATGGAAAAATAGTCAGGACCAAGATACATGTACATCACATAATTCTGTATGAGGACTAGATTATAGAGCATTAAAATTATGTCTGTTATGTAGAGCTTATTTGGTATTTACTATATTCTGATGATTCTATTTATGTGTTGTATTGTTTCTAAACAAAAGGATGGTTATTTAAATTCCTAGTAAATTCCAGGTATTATATTTTGATAGAATTTACAACATATTCTTTTAACAAAGTGGAAAAGCAAGCCAAATTGCTATAGTTGTTAGAATATTCATTTCGCAGAAAGTATAATATAGTCCATGATCCTTTGGTTACCATTGAAGCGTGATTTTTTTGTTTCCATTCTAATCAATAGTACTAAAATAGTATAAAGCATACTCATTATTATATACTAAATGAGTCATTATATGATTTTGAACATAATAGTATAAAATATACTAACTGATTTTGACTTGTATATGACCCATATAATGGTATCAATAGGTATATAAGATCTCCCTACAATGTTAAACAAGTGGGATATTTTTGGAAAATGAGTAGCTAATGCTTTCTTCATTGGTAGAGGTTGGACTGGCCTACATGACACTGTCTGTCCTCAGAATTCAAAAATCCAATTTCTTACTGGTCTGGGCAAACTCTGCCCAAGATCTGAGAAAGTGCTTTTAAACCTTATTGAAACTAAGTTATGTAATGATTTTTAATACTTTGTATTCTTATCCTTTTTTTTCTTAATTGTTATAGGTAGTCATGATAGATAAAAGTTGGATCCGTGAGGAACACAGAACAAGCACGACATATTTACTTGGGGTGGTTAAATTTATAGAGCATGCATTTTCAAAATCCAGCAGGGATGGGACTATCTTATGTCCTTGTAAGCAGTGCTTAAATGTGCATAGGCAGAATCGGCAAATCGCAATTGAACACTTGTTATGGAATGGATTCTTGACCACCTACACAAATTAGATTTTTCACGATGAGGGTTCATTTGATAGCTCTGAGGATTCACAAATACAAAATGACACGTCCAAAGATGACATGAGAGACATGTTGCATGATGTGTATGGTGTATCATAGGATGGAGAGAATATGGAAGACGACGACCATCGATTTGTATTTGTTGATGATGCAAAAGTTGAGCAATTTCACAAACTGTTAGAGATTGTTGCACATGAATTGTACCCTGGAAGTAAGAAGTACTCTAAATTGTACATTGTTGTGAAGTTGTTTCACATAAAATGTGTCAATAATTGGAGTAATAAGTCATTTTCTGAGATGCTTGAGCTTTTGAAGGAACTGCTTCCAGAGGGTGAGATGTTGTTCGGCTCTTACTATGAATTCAGGAAAATAATCAGGGACCTTGGACTTGACTATGATAAAATCGATGCTTGCAAAAATAACTGCATTTGTATCGAAAGGATTTTGCAGATAAGACTTCATGTCTGAAATGTGGTGCTTCTAGATATAAAGAAATCGAAATTGATGAAGCTGTTGTAGAAAACATTCGTACGAACAAGAAAGGAGTTCCTTGTAAAGTTATGTGCTACTTTCCCTTGACTCCTAGGTTGAAGAGATTGTTCATGTGTTCGAAACTGTCACCCCTAATGCAGTGGCATGATGAAAGTCGTACCAAGGATGGGATTCTACGACATCCAGCAGATTCTCCAGCATGGAAGACGTTTGATAATATTCATGCTGAGTTTGCTTTTGATTCTCGCAATGTTCGTCTTGGATTAACTTCTGATGGATTTAATCCCTTTGGCCTCATGAGTCTATCATATAGCATTTGGCCCATCGTATTGATTCCGTACAACTTGCCACCATGGTTGTGCATGAAGTCTCCCAATTTTATCATGTCGATGATTATTCTTGGTCCAACTCAACCCAGAATGGACATAAATGTCTACTTGCAACCGTTGATTGAGGAATTAAAAGAATTGTGGGAAGATGGTGTTGATACTTATGGTGTTGATCGTAAAGAGGTTTTCAAGTTGCATGTTGCCTTACTGTGGACGATAATCGACTTTCCTGCATATGGTTATCTATCTGGTTGGCAAACTAGTGGGTATCTTGCATGTCCTTTCTGCAACAAAGACGCATGCTCATGGAGACTACCATATAGTAAGAAAGCATGTTTCATGGGTCACAGGAGGTTCCTCCCAATGGATCATAAATTTTGTAAAGATGCTTCATCATTTGACGGAAAAGAAGAATTTAGAAGTGCTCCTAAGATGTTGTCTAGAAGTCCAGTTCTAGATCAAACTAGAGATGTAGATCATCTACCGTACAACTGGAGAAAGCAAAGTATTTTTTTGAGCTGCCATACTGGAAGCATAACCTTATACGTCATAATCTTGACATGATGCACATAGAAAAGAATGTATGTGAGAGTTTGATTCACACATTTCTAGGAATGGATAAGTCAAAGGACACTGAAAATTCTTTATATGACCTCAAAGAGATGGGCATAAGGAATAAACTTCACATTATCAAGGACGGAAATAAAAAAATCATCCTGCCTTCATGTTTTACTTTGAAGAAGGAGGAAAAATAATTATTTTGTAAGTTGTTGAAGTCTACTCGAGTTCCTGATGGGTATTCTTCTAATATATCTAGAAATGCACGCGTCAAAGAAAGAAAGTTGATGGCATTGAATAGTCATGATTATCACGTATTGATGCAACAATTTCTCCCATTAGCTTTACAAGTAGCGTTGCCCAACAAAAATGTTAGATCTGTTGTAATTGAGTTGTCCAAGTTTTTTAAAGACTTATGCTCTAAAGTCATAAATTCAAATACTTTTGAGAAGTTGGAATCCATAATAGCAGTTACTCTTTGTAATCCAGAGAAGATTCTCCCACCATCATTCTTTGATGTGATGGAGCATGTGGTCATTCATCTTCCACGAGAAGCGAAGATAGCTGGACCGATATTCTATCGTTGGATGTACCCCGTGGAGAGGTAATCTTTCTAACAATTAAATTTGTTCAGACTTTGCATCCGATCATATGTCATGTTCTTACAAAGTCTTTTCTTCTTATTAATGTAGACACTTACAAACTTTAAAAAGATATGTGCAAAATAAAGCTGCTCCAGAAGTTTGTATAGCAGAAGGTTACTTGGCAAACGAATGCTTAACATTATGTTCGAGATATCTCTCAGGAGTTGAGACAAGGTTCACTAAATTGTCTAGAGATGATGTGGAAGATTAAGATATGGATAATGATGAAGAGTGGTCTATATTCTTTCAAAAAGGGCGTCGTCTAGGAAAGAAGACTCCTATTATGCTTGATAGCACAATGCTCAAAGTTGCACATCAATATATTTTAGCCAATTGTGATGCAGTTGATCCATACGTGAAGTAAGATCTTTGTTTACTTTTCACTATGTAATTTCATATTTACGTCTAGGTGTGTCACACATGTTTGTTGACAGGGAGCACATCTGATACTTGAAGAAAATCAATCCACGTGCACGACAATGGGAAATCAATAATCTTCATATGAACAGTTTCAATGAATGGTTTAAGAAACATGTAAGTTTAAATAAGTTATTTCCATTAGCATAATAACAAAAATATATAAATAATAAAATTCATAATATTTTCAGATTGAGGAGAAGGAAAAGTCGACAACTGTGTCACCAAACCTTTTAGTGTTGGCTCGAGGACCGCAACAAATGACAATGCAATATGCGGGATATGTAACAAATGGTTATAGATTTCGCACCAAGGTTCGAGAATGCGGCAGAAAAACACAAAATAGTGGAATTATGGTGAACGCTCAGACCGAAAGTTTTGCCAGCTCCAAGGACAAAAATCATGTAACAAGTCAGGTTACGTACTACGGGGTGTTAAGGGACGTTTTTGAGATTAGTTATTACGAGCAACTTAAAGTTGTATTGTTCAAATGTGACTAGGTCAATGCAAATAGAGGCATCAAAAAATATGAAAATGACTTCACAATGGTAAATTTAAAATGTATTGATGTAACTGATCATCCATTTGCATTGGCCTCCCAATCACAACAAGTATTTTATGTGAAAGACATAAGTCAAAAAAATTGGAGTTTTGTTGTGCACACTACACATCGTGATACTTATGACATGGAGGAGAAGCTTCATGATAATTTCATTGATGGAACCTGCTTATCAGAAGATAAATCTCCAAGTGATTTGGAAGATATCTTAAGTGACGTTTGTGATGACGTTAATTTAGTCAGAGAAGACATGGAGGGTGTGACCTTTTATGAAGGGGGTCATGATCCCCATCATTGATCTTATGTAACTCTTTTTATTTTATTAGTTGGGTCAATTATTGGAAACACTCATGTTATCCTTTTATTTCTAAAATGGTCATTTATCCTTTTACATAATTTTACATTTGTTGCACAATTTTTTTTTCTTTTGGGTTAATCTGCTTAATGAGTTTGCTTGTTGGATGTTGGCTTCATCAGCAAAATAAAAATATTATTGAAATTTTTATTTTATTTGAGGAACACAATTAGAGAATGTATGCCATGATTTCAGTTTGTAATTGAATATTTTTGATATCAATTATCTTTTTAGGAGAATGAAAAGACGAAGTCAGCTATTGTCTCCACTTACTGATGATATCTGTAATGAAGGATTAACTCATGGGAGTATGACAGGTAAAATAAAAAATTACATCATTGAATATCTTTTTTAGAATCGCTCATATCATCATTTTAGTTGCAGGTATTTCCAAAAGACCAAAAGGAGGATATCTTGGTTCAATAAATGTTGATTGGGGGTTTTCAAATGCAAAAGGACTTAGAAACAGTAAAACCGTGGCGAGATCAGCTGCAAACAACAACATAAGTTCTTCTTTGAACCTTGCAAAAGAAAAAAAAATCCCTCTGTGTCAAATGATGAAGTTGCACTGTTGGTAAAATTCATGTGGTGGCAAACTCAAATAATGCTAGAGAAGGAAGTCATTCTAAAAGACACTTAGAGAAAAAAAGTCATCAAGGAGTGCCTGTAAAAGCAAGTATGCAATGTTTGGTAAATGATGTCAGTAACAATCAAGAGGTTGAAATTGATAAATTAGATAATGATCATCATTCTGTTGCCGATTCTCCTACTGTTGATCATGGGCAGAATGAAGGTAAGAAAATTTATATACAAAGATGCATTATATTTTTCACAAACTATTACTTAATTATATGTGTATAATATGTATATCCTTGTAAATGCTTGCATCATATTCATGATTTTCTAGGGGGAGCTACAAATAAAAAAACAAGGGGCTATTCTAAGTGTATCTGATTATGGGGTAAGATAGGGGATAAAAAGCTACCAATTACTTTGGATGAGAATGGAGATCCAATAGGACCACATCAGAATGACCTGTCTTCCTTTTTGGGAACTGTTGCTAGAAATTCTGATCTTATACCATTAAACTATCTTGATTGGCAACAAGTACATATGGAAAACAAAACCGCTATATGGAATTATGTGGAGGTAATTCTAGTCTTAGAGATATAATACAATGTTGTGAATTTTTTATTTAAAAATTATTCTTTTGTAACAGACCAAGTTTTTTATCGACATAAAGGGGAAGAATTCAGTTTTGTGAACAGTGAGGGATTGTTGGAGAAACTTCAAAGCGGATATTAAAAAAAACCACTACATGCGGCACAAAGAAAAATATGACCGACTTAATGATTTCCCCTCCCGTCTTGATCATGATCAATGGAAATTTCTTATGAATTTTTGGGATTCTGATGATGGAAAGGTAAAACAATTTATTCCTTAATTTAGTAGAATTGAATAGTGTATATTGTATATAATTATATTATAATGCATTGTATGTAGTTAAGGAGTGCTAAAAACGTTATGAGCAGAAAGTTCATAACGACAAGACATACATCAGGATCAACGTCGTATGCTTGTGTGAAGGCTAATGTGAGTTATCTTCTGGTTGAAATGTGCATTACACTTTCTTACTACTATGCTCATATATGCTGCTACTGTTACAAACAGTTACAAGAAAAGAAAAACGGTGGCAATGTTAGCAGATTAGACTTGTTTAAGGCCACCCATTTGAAGAAGGATGGTACTGCTATGGATGCAAAATCTGCAGAATTGATTGTAAGCAATCATTTAACAAATTTATTTTTTATTTAATGAAAATATTTTCATTAATATTGTATGTAGGACAAGATGAATGTGGCACTTGCAAGTAATGATGAAAATCTCGATGAAGATGAGATATTTGATCATATTTTGGGCCCAAAGAAGATTCCTATGAAACATGTGATTCATGTGTCTCATAATGTATATGAAAATAATATCATAGACTTAGAACTGGTTGTTGATGCTCATACCCAGATATACGAGGCTCAACAAAAGGAGTTGTTAGAAATGAAGAAAACTTTTGAAAATCTTGAAGCTAAGATGCTGAGAAATTCTAACCTAAGTGCTTCATTTCAGCCAAACGAGGTAAATATTCAAATTCTTATAATGTGATTACATAATAAAATTGATTTTCTTATAATAAACTAATTATTTTGTAGAATATCACAATGACCACCAATGACAGACTACCCAGACCAAATCAATCGAGTAGTGAAACACCCATTACCGAAGGACAGGTTATTATATCCAAACATTTATTGATTAATTTTTTCAATCTGATTTTCAGGTATAAACAATGTTTGACACAATCTTTATAAATTTAAAGGTTGTTTCCTTGTTAAGTTTTGAGGATGGGAATTCAATTGTAGAACGAGAACACGTTACTTCTACAAGTCCAACTTATGTCATAGGAGGAGCATTGTTGGGGTCCTCATTTGCTTCCATTTCCATTACTGTACCAATCCAACCTCAAGAGCAGTTGATTAGGCCTTTTGGTTAACACCAAGTCATTGAGGATGTAATTGGGACAGTGATAGCTTGGCCAAAGAAATTACTCATTGTCAGGTAACATTTTATAAATTAATCTCAATACTAAAAGTGCACTTCTTAACTATTTATGCATCATTGTAGGTGAACCATTTGGAGACGTGGAAACCAAGAGTAGCATTCATTTGATCAACATAGAGATTCACATATCATAGGAATCCATAAGATTTAGTAAAAAATAGAAGTCAACCATTCTTTATTATATTTAGTTGGTTTTTAATAAATGTGGATGTCACACATATTGTAGTACCATTCATTATTTCATTGTCTTGATTTTAAATTCAAAGGAAAAATTCTTATAGATCATTCTCTATCTATTTCCCATGCATCAAATGATTACCCTGTTATTATAGTTACTGAACAAGTGGCATGTATGGTTATGGTTGAAGATCGATTTTTTGGTGTAGAAAATGTTTGGCGTGTAGTCTTTTAGGAGGTTTTGCCACACCATCTTAGCCCATTTGTAGTCCCTAAGTTCATGGGTCAAGCCCATTGGAAATTTTTCTATCAACTAGTTTATTGAGTTGCAAGCGTATCTTTTTTTATCTTCTGCTACTGTCTATAGTGTTAAATGCCTGCCAGGTTCATGGAGCTAAAGGCTAATATCTCATTCCTTCCTTGTTGGGGACTTGTTTGTGAACTTGTGTTCTATGTGAATTTCTTTAGGCTTAAGAAATCACTCACTAAGTCTAGTATTATTTGTCTTTTCAGCATGTGCTTCCCTAACTATGCCGCTTAATGGTGTAATATCAGTAGATACAATTTCTTCTAGCTTTTCTACTAGAAATAGTGCATGCAGCTAATCTATAGATGCCTTGATATTAACTAATGTGTTGGCTTAAACAAGTACATTTGGGTTTGTAGACGTCATACATTTTTGGTATGATTTTCATGATTAGCTCTTTGATTATGCACCTCTGTATTAATTTCTTGTACAGATGCTTCAGATATGGTGGCTGAAATCTGCCTTTCGAAGGTTCCATTATTGATTAGTGACCGGATTACCAAATCTTAGGTTGGATTCTTTCTACATGCCCATTCCTCATGGCAGCTACTGCTCATCCAAGATATGAATAACATGCATGGAAACATAACAGTCCACATTCCCGAGTTATTCTCACTTCCATGCCATTCAACATGTTCTTTTTATTTGTTGTTTGGTAAATTTATATTGTTTGGGTTATCTAACAGTGATGTCTAGGTCTTCCATAGAGGATAGATCAACTTAGCCTAGTGATGTTTGGTGTTGATGTTCTGTTTTAAGTTACTACACCTTCTAGTTCGTAATATGATGTTTGTGCTAATTACTTTTTATCTATGGTGACACATTTAATTTAGTATTGGAGCTTTCTTTCCCATTGTTGATTAACTATGCTAGGATGGGGGCGGGATTGGGTACTCCTTAAACTAATACATACATCATGCTCAGTTACAATTTGTCTTGGTTATTAATTTATTGACCTGTCATTATTTGTCCTAGTTATTGATTTACTGATATGTTATGCTTTTGAGGCTATCATATTACTGATATGTCATATTACTGGTTATTGATTTACTGATATGTTATGCTTTTGAGGCTATCATATTATTGATATATCATATTACTGATATTATTGTTATGCTTTTGTGCTTCAAACATGAAATACATCATTAGCTCCATTAAAAGAAGTTTGTCACAAGGTTTGTCTCTAGTTACTGTCAACCAATTTAAATGTTCATTTTGTAAATGTTTCATCTTGTGTGTTCATTTTCAGATACAATTTCTATTGATGAGTTGAGAGAATACATCTCAAACCTTTCACTTTCTAAGTCAACACAAGCTGGATTGCAATGCCTATAGCCGCACCAAAAGAACTTTGATGCTGACTTATCTTACTATGAAAGCAGAACATCATACAGGAGTGGCATGATGCCAACCGATGAAAACACCGTGAAGGATAGTATCAACCTTATCTCTAATGATGAAGGTGAAAATCTCTCTCACACTCTTGCTTCATCCATTGGTGAAGGCCGTTTATGTGGCAAAGCTCAAAATGAGCTACAATCAGACAAATTGGTCACACTAGAAAATGACAAGAGCCCTAAAAAGGTGTCAGCTTTTCCTAGCTTCTTGTCCAAATATTCTGATGCCAATGTAGCTACTCAAACTAGTAGAGCATCTTCCAAATAGGATGTCATCACACTTGCAGTTCCTACTCAAATCTCACAAGAATCCATTGTCAACTCAGGTGACAATAATGGAAAACAACTTAAAAGGATGCTGAAAGAGAGACCCTTAAGAGATGAATATGAAATTAATACTAAAGGTAATTTAATTGATTTATTAGTGAGTGAGGAAGTTGAGGATCCCTTAGAGGCTGCACTGAATTCTGTTCGACCATTGCATGGAATCTTGGGTAAGCCATATGTTACTGTTCCCAAAAGGAAAGTTATTCAGTTGCAGATGCATGTGGATGACAACCGCAGTTCATATAGGTCGGACTCTCGAGCAAGAAGGCTTAGACCTGCCAGAATGGATGACTAGTACAACCCTATTCTTGAGCTAGATTATTTTTCCTTAGTTGGTTTATCTTCAGAATATACATTCGTGCCCCCACTCTTGAAGGAAGTCCCTTTATGCTTTAGTTCTCCTTATCACTATGTGAGAATATTTCATCCTTTGGTTTTGGAAGAATTTAAAGCTCAGTTGCATAATTCATATTTAGAAGCTTCATCAGCAGATCAGATGCCTTGTAGCAGGTTATGCGTACTCTCAGTGAAAAGAATCAATGATTTTCATCTAGTGCATGCTTCTCTTGAGGATAATAAACCTCACTCGAGTAGGGATTTATCTGAAAATGAATTGATTCTACTGACAAAAGAGCCCGTTCAGGGCATTGTTCAGCATGTTAATGCTCTGGGAAAGGTATTCTTCCATAGTGTAGTTTAAACGACAGAAGAAGCTGGTCATATTTTCTTATTTTTTAGTTGATTTTCATTTTCAGGTGGAGAGGATTGAGTTACATAACAAAACCAGATCAACAATCCTTTCAATTAGATTTTATCTTCAAAACACACAAGTGTGGTTGAGTAGAATCAAGAGACTTCTCATCTCTTAGGGGGGGCATTCATAAACATTTTAAATATTTACTCGTTGATCTTCTGCTGAATTCTAATGTGGAGATTCAGCATCTGTCAGAAAACAATGATATCCTTAGAAAGATAGCTAAGTAATCTTGTCTATATATCATTCACCCCATTCATCAGGTAAGAACTTTCTCCATTATCCTTTACTATATATCCTTATGTTTTGTTTCAGATGAGAGTATTTGTATTTTACCTCAGCTTACTTTAGTTTATTAAGGTCATCTGTGATTTCGCAAACTAGAAATATTGTGGTTGTGCCTCTACAACTTCATCTTGCACACATCATGTACACATCATATTAACATGTCATCCTGTACACATTACTTCACTTTCTAACTTTCATCCAATATTTGCATGTGCTTGTGCCTCTACATTTTTGGTTGATGTTTGAACTAGAATTCGAATGGGTTTCTTGTGAAAGTTGCTCTTGCAATTCATGTATCATTATCAAGACACAATTTGATTAGTTCTCAACATGTGTAGGTTTTGCTATGCTTTGTAGTTTGGTGGACGATCTGAACTCTAACCTTCAATTTTTTAACGATTCTTAACATGGGACAGTCTTAACCATGGAACATAACTTTGACAATTTTTGGCGAAATTTCACTGAAACTTCGAACTTCGACCATAGGCTAAATCGAATCCCAAATACTTTGACTTCATCCAAACTTCGGGGTGAAGTTTCAGTGATGTCGACGAAGTTGGATTTTTTGTGTGTATTTTCGTCTCAACTTAAGTCCATAGTTCTAAACACACCTGCTTCATAACCTTAGTGTTCCTATTTTATTTCCCACAGAATCCAAAAAACTGAGAGAATACTTTCTTTCTATACTATTTTCTACACTTACTGCATGAGTTGGCTTGCTTGTTTCATCTGATTCATTCAGTGAACTACTTTCATATCCAAGATCGACAGTAGGGGTTGATTCCTCACTTGATATCACCTTAGCTACATAGCTTCTGTTTTTCGTAACCGTACTGCCTCCAATTTCATCATCTTTTTCCTGA
Source organism: Alisma plantago-aquatica (assembly GCA_963693085.1). Classification (NCBI taxonomy): domain Eukaryota; kingdom Viridiplantae; phylum Streptophyta; class Magnoliopsida; order Alismatales; family Alismataceae; genus Alisma; species Alisma plantago-aquatica. The sequence goes on from OY856415.1 coordinate 239,843,170, forward strand.
ATGTGTATTTTATATGTCTGGGTATCAAATGAACTATTATTTACTAAACAAGATCAATATTTGTAAACTATGTGCTTCTTAAAGTTTGCTTTTTCAAAATCTGTTGAAGGTATGTGTTGGCATATTGAGAATTAGTAGAAAGTCCATTTAAAACTTGGTAGTCAGTCCTAAAAGATCTACTGGAATCATTATTAAGTCACCTGCTTGATAACCTTTCTGTTCCTATTTAGCTTTCCTTTGTGAAAACAAAAATAACTCTTCCCTTGAATATTTGGAGGAAAATATTGCATGCAATCATTTGCATAATGTTTTCTGAGGGACGTCTTGACTTTCTAAATTTATGCCTGGCTAAACACATTGAAGAAAGTGCCATTTGATCTACGGATTAAAAGAAGAACAACCATCAGACCATTCACACCTGCTCTTGGTGTTCCTATTTTACTTTGATCGTGTTAATCTAGGGAAAGCCACTTGACAATGAGAAAAAGGAAATAGGGTTGGCAGATTGATTATGTTTGTTTTTACAATCATGGAGTTTCAGATATAACTATTGATGCAAGGGGCATAGATCAAGTTTTACTAATAGGCACGAAGCTGTAATTGCTAAATAAGATAGAAACTATCCATACAAATTATGACGGTAACGACACAACTGCTTTAATGTGATAAACTTGTATAGCTTACCACTTGAGTTGGTTTGCTCGTGTTATCTTCTTGATTTAGTGTATTTCTTTCATCTTTAACAGCAGGTATTTCCTCCTCACTAGACTCTTGATTAGTTGATGCATTGCTTGTTGTTTCTTCTACAACACTACTTATAATTTCATCCTCTTTTTCCTGAATGCATATATTATATGATCAGTATCTTAATAATCATCGATTGACTATAATTTTATCAGTTAACAACAACAATTTTAAAACTTTCTGCTTCTTGAAATTTTCTATAATTTTAAAAATGTACGATGCTATGAATAACCTTGTAGCAAATTAGTACTAACACAATTGGATAATTGTCTGCCAAACCTAAAACAAACAGGCAACTTATATCAAGTCAGTAATTTATTTACACGTACTTGATAACCTTAGTCTTTCTATTTTAGGTTATTACTTGAATTGATAGAAAATGTTCTATTCCATCATTTGCAGCATGTGTTACGTCATACCTCCTTGACGTTTTTATGTCTTTTACGCCTTAAATATGAAGTAAACCGTAAACCATTAGCTCTTTTACACCAGTTGTTGGTGATCCTATTTCAGTTTATTGCTAGAATCAAATAAGAGCTACATGGCAATATGAATTTGAAAAAAAGGTAGCAAACCATAGAGTTTCATATGTACTTGTCCAAATGTCGAGCTTAGATGGCTTTTAGTCGAAAACATTAAGTTTAAATATGTGAATGATCCAATAAGAGAGGCCCATATCAAAATCTCTGTGATGATGATAAATATTTGTACTTTTCTTAGCCTACCACTGGAACCAGCTTGCTTGTTTCATCTGCCTCATTCAATGAACTGCTTTCATTATCATGACGGACAATGGGGGTGGGTTCCTCATTAGATGTCTGATTTGCTGCATTGCTCGTGTCTACTGTGTTAGCATTGTCTCTCAGTTCATCCTCTTTCTCCTGAATATATATATTGTATGTTCAGTACCAAATGAAACTTCTGTTACTACAATTCTATTGTTGATAACAAGAACAATATCAGAAAAGGGCATGCTTCTTGTTCCATGCTACTCTAGTTTATGCAAATCTATTGAAGCTTTGCATAGGCATATTGATAATTAGTAGTAAGACAATTTGAACATTAGTAGTAAGTTCTTAAAATATTTTGAAAACAATAGTAAGTCCATTGTTCTAAAGACGCCTTCTTCATAACCTTGGTGTTCCTATTTCATTTCCCATAGAAGAAAAAAAACACAGTCACCAGTGAGTGAATACTTGCTTTGTAAACTGTTTTAAGACTTACTACGTGAGTTGGCTTGCTTATTTCATCTGATACATTTCGTGAACTGCTTTCATCTCCAAGATTGAGAGTAGGGGTCGATTCCTCACTTGATATCGCCTTAGCTGCATAGCTTGTGTTTTCTGTAACCGTACTGCCTCCAATTTCATCATCTTTCTCCTGAATGTATATTTTGTATGGGCACGTATTAAATAAACTATTATTTATTAAACAAGAGCAATATTTGTAAACTATATGCTTCTTTAAGTTTGCTTTTTCAAAATCTATCGAAGCTATGTGTTGACATATTAAGAATCAGTAGAAAATCCATTAAAACTTGGTAGTGAGTCCTAAAAGATCTACTAGAATCATTAATAAGTCACATGCTTGATAACCTTGTTGTTCTTATTTAATTTTCCTTTGTGAAACCAAAAAAATAACTCCTTGACTATTTGGAGGAAAATAATTGTATGCAATCATTTGCAGAATGTTTTCTGTGGGATGTCTTGACTTTCTACATCCTCAAATGGGTTGATTTGTCAACAACATAGCAGATCCATCGTCATGGGTAGACTGTATGGAATTCATCGAGAAGATTAGATGGCCAAATCATATCTCAGGTAATTTTATTTACCTCATTTTGTATGCAATTTTTTGTCTAATCCCATCTAATATTGTATCATAGAAACACACTCAAATGTCAGAAGGGGAGAATGTCTGAGTTGGATAACTACTTGGCAACTTCCTCTCAGCATAATCCTTTTCATTGGTGTTTCATTTTTGCAGGCATCAGTCGTTACTACTATCATATTGCTACAGATATTCCAGTTGTGGTATCTATGCATCCCTCTCGGTGACGTTCCCTATAAGTTATGGCTGCACTGAAAACTAAATCTACCTTTGAACATTGTTCTATTTGCCATCAAGTAACTAGGTCAACCTTGTGAAGTATTAATTTTTTTTATTGAAGATGGAAGCAGGTACATATGTAAACTCGAGTTGCACATATGGGAAGTTCTTTTGCATCATGTTGTTTTTTGTTGATAGATTAAAAGGACCTTTGTATTCTGTGATCCACTCTGCATTAAATATAGATTACCTTAGCAGCAAAACTACACAGATTGAATTGCAGTTTTAGACGCTTCACACCCTAGAAAGAGCCCTCAACTTCTTAGAACAGGTGTGTGCACGTCGTCTGCTGGAATTAAAATATGGTGGGAGTTCAGAAGAGTTGGTACGTAGTGGATAGCTTATATTAAATAGCCAGTCGCCCATTATTATGTTAACAACAGTATACATATTTTGTCCTTGTTGTTATTATGGCTGTTGCTATGTTGCTATCATCTATATATGATGTTCACACTTTCTCTTAAAAGAAAAGAAAAAAGAAGAAGGTCAGTTGTTTTTGTTAATAACCATATTTTTGAATTCAAAAAGTTGGTTATTCAGAAGATTTTTTTGACTTTTTCATTCCTGAATGATCTCAATTCGCTTTCAGTTTTGTTGCAGGGTATTCGTGTAAGAGAGATTTTCTTATGGACATGCGTAGTGTTGGTGTTGTCGATGTTGACAATAACCATGAAGACCCGCAGCTCTGTGCCTCACTTGCAAGTGACATCTACAAGCACTTGCGGTTAGCTGAGGTTGGCCATTTTCATAAAATTTTAGTGTTCGCACGTTTCAAAATGTTCCGTTAATTTGGTTAAGTCTTTCTTTTCTAAGATTAACTTTAAACAATTAGATTTATAGTTAGGATGTGTGTATTCTTCTATCATGTAGACAAAGCAAGTAACATTGAGGTATATTACATATACATACAGGTACTGATAGTATAGCAACAAAGCAAATTATTGGTAAGTAGAGATAGAAACTTGCTCCAATTATGAATTCTTGCTGCTGAATGTATATAATAGATAGGATAGCAGCCTAATTTTGAGATGAATAACATGCATGGAAATTACTTTTGGCATGACATGTAGTCTTAAAAAGTACTACACCAGTGTAGTAGAAAAGGGTTTGTGACGTGTAAAGTTTATGTAATCAAAGTCGTTGAAGTTAGATCGTAGTAACTCCATAGTCTTTTTCCTATTGATTCATTCTTGTTTATAGTGGTTCTTTCATATTTTTTTGAAGTTGTTTTCTGAAAGCTTTTAATTTTTTGATAGACAAAGAAGAGGCATGTTGTCAATTTCATAGAAGCAACTCAAAAAGATATAAATGCAAGTTATGAGTTGTTTTCTGTATAGGTAGGAGCTTATTCTTAAATGCAATGGGAGAAGAAAGCTTATATAATAGTTAAGTTATGAGTAGGAGAAACTATGCTTTCTTGTTTCTTTCGTGAGCTATATCTCAAAACTTGTATGTTTCTTTGTAGGTATCCATGGTGGTTCACACAAAGTGGATGCTAACATCAACTTGATGGTGCTTGATCCACAAATACAAAAGTACAAAACGTATAGATTATGAGAAGAAATGTCAATATGTTCTGATCTAGGGGATTCTCCAACCAAAACTAACCATACATGAACCTCTACATGAGTTGCCAATAGGAAGGTTGCAACTTGAGCTCTGGGAGTTGATGAGGGCATGGCACATACCTTTATCATGTTTGGGATTGGAAGATTCACCTCTGAATCTGAGATTCATAGGGTTGTTAAACTCACTGTGAATTAGGTGGAGGAACTAAGGGAGATGAGCCCTCTTTATATTGTGCTTTGTAGTCTGTAGTGGATAGATGTAGTCATAAGAAGATATTGTATACATGTATCTTTTTTCCATGCATATTGTAAAATAGGGGCCAGGTTAATGTCCTCCCCATGTGTACTCATTGTTCAAATATAAATAAAAGTATCATTGGTGACATTGTAAGCACAACTCGATCTTGATTAACATTCATCTGTTTTCTTATTGAAAACCACTCTATATTGGCAAGCGACTGACTGGTTACATAATGTCTCTCACTACATATGTATGTATAGTACATGGTGTCTTTCACTACACACTATCTATAATTACATGTGTAGCAAGTGCTAATTTTTTCTATACATGAACTACAAATACAAATTGTAACCAATGTCATCTCTCCCTACATATCATAGGTACAAATTGAATTGTAGTCATACATTTGGCTACAATTGAAACTGCATGTTTATGTGTAAGGACATTTTTACCTACAATTAGGGTTACATATGAATTTGTAGCGAGAGGAATAACTAACTACAACTTTAAAAAATGTAGCCTAAACAATTAGCTACATGGGTATTAGCTATATATTATAAATGTAAGGATAAATGTAGACAAAGCTTTTAGCTACAAATTTTGGGGTTTTCGCTACAATTTTTTTTTGTAGTTAAAGACCATATTTTTCGTAGTGATCCACTAACTTTAGGATATTATTATTATAAGAGTTAAGGTGCTTAATTTGTTTTCCTCTAAATCGTGGATAATTGAGAGGAATAAGAGGCAAGGAAGATAGCCTCATATCTAAGGAAGATAAGGGGGCAAGTGGCAAGGAAATGGAGGAGTTATCCCCTACTTTCTTTTTGTTAAAATGGATTTTAATAAAAAAATGCATATAAGCTCATTTATCCATAGCTTAAAAGGGGAATTTCGAATTCACTTTCACTTCTTGCTTACAAAAACGACCAAGGGAGCTTGGAGCAACAGGAGGACGACCCCCAACCTGTTGGTAAGCTTCATGACCTTCTTTCACCATGATTTCATGGTGGAAATCGAAAATAAATGATGGATTTCTTCTTTTCTCCATGCAATCTTCTATCCTAGCCATTTCTTTTCACTCAAAAGCTTGAGGACGAGCTTGGGATAGTTGAGAAAGCTTCTTTCACCATTAAATACGTGGAGCTTGGAGCTTTGAAGCTCAATTGGAGGTGGGTTATATAACTTAAACCCTTAAATGTTGTTATTGCATTCAATTCTCCATTATTTGTTGATTAATTGGTTCTACTTGAAATTCCCTTGATCCATTAATGTAAATACCATGAAAACGGCAGTAGCTTTTGAATGAACGAAGGTAGATGATGATGACATCATCTTAGGCACACATTACAACAAGTTTCTATTGCAAAAGGTTTTAAGACCTTGGTCCAAATGGTTTCACTAAACCGTTTGGAGGTTTGGATCCCAAACCATTTAGAAGGGTTGACCGTTTGAGGTCAGTACCGTAGTACATGTTGGATCGTGATCTATTGGATTCAATTGATTAATTCAATATATGGACAATCCTCCAATTATAAACCCTAATCGGTAGGGGTGAGCATTCGGTTAATTCGGTCGGTTACGGTTAATTCGGTTCGGTTAAATGGTTAATTTGTGGTTTGAGATTTTAACCATTAACCTAATCGAATTGTGTCGGTTAATTTGGTTATTGTTCAATCGGTTAACGGTTAATTCGGTCGGTTAATTTGGTTAATCAAATAACACATGTGTAATAATGTTATTTGAAATACTCATTAAATTTTGAACAATTGTTATATTATAGTGGTATTTATGGAAATAAAATGTTGTATGGCTCGTGAAAACTTGATTACTATGTATATGGAGAAGCTTTTTGAAATAAAAGTACAACTATATATGTATATATACGTGTGTAGGATATTATTTAAGAATAAATTATAACTATTCGGTTAATTTGGTTAACCATACCAAAAATATCTTTAACCATAAAATTAACCATTTAACCGATTAACCGAATAAAATTAACCAAATTAACTGAATTAACCAAATAGTCTAAAAAAAATTAACCATTCGAAATTAACCATTTGGTTAATCGGTTATTAACCAAATTATGCTCACCCCTACTAATCGGGTTAAGTGCTGAAATCTCAAGTGATTGATTTAATACTTTGGGTTGACTAACCCAAATGGTCTCAATGTTGGCTAAATTGACATTATGATAAATCCCTTTGTTTCGATGATGACAAACATTTCATTCTTGTCGATCTAACGTGCTACTTGAGTGTTGCAGGAATAAGGTGGATGACAAAGTACTAGGGAATCTATACGCTTGAATATTTGTAAATTTCATGAAATGTAATAAAATGTAAACTTGTACAAATATATAATGTACAAGTACTTAGACTTCATGTAAATCAAGTGTTAGATCTCCTCTAGCCAATCACTACACTGAGATAGGTCATCCCCTTCAATAGTGTCACATATGCACACTCATACACACACTTAATGCCTTAAATTGAAACATTGAAACAGGGGCAATCTCGGTCGACAAACTCCTCGACCGAGACACTCTCGGTCGACAAACTTCTCGACTGAGAAAGATCCAAGTAGCCGTTAGACACAGCTGACAAGGTAGTTGGCAGTTGGAGATGAACGTTGCAAACACTTGATCCAGAGAGCCTGTCGGTCGACAAAACCTCGACCGAGTAGGTGTCTCGGTCGACAATTCCTCGACCGAGATGGACTCTGACAGCAACTGCAGAATTAATTAACTAGCCAATGCTAAAGCAACTAAAGTATACCTAACGGCTAGTTAAGCACTTAGAACCCCCTAGAAAGTGTCTAGAACGTCCTTAAGCACTTGTAGGTCATTCCTATAAATAGGACAAGTCTTAGGACACCTAAACTCACTAATATATACTTGTGATACACTTGAGCTTACACTTGCAATTGTCAATCTGTTTTGAGAAATTGAGCAACACTTGCATTGGCTATTCTTCACCTTGCTCTAATTTCGTGTCCTATAGGCTAGTATCTCCTATCCACAGCAATCACACTTCTATATATATTGGTTAGGAGATCTATACGCTTGATATAGGCAAATCAAGCCTTGAGCTTTAAAGGTTAAGTGTAATTTCCATTTTCCTTCTTGTTCCTTTTATCCTTTGTATTCTCCTTGCTACTCCTAGGGTTGGAGGCTATGGATTGGAGAAGGTTCTTCTCGGTGGAGAAGGTGGACTTCGAACTACTTCAAGAAGGCTATTGCAACGGGAAGCTACTTCAAGAGGAAGGCTACTTCAAGGGGGAGCTTGAAGTTACTTCAAGAAGGCTGCTTCAAGGTTGGTGCAATTACTTCTAAGTGAAGGCTGTTCGAAGGGTTTGGTGAAAGAATTGTAATTTTATGTAAAGTCCTTGCGAGGTAATAAAATTTGATTCTTTCAAAATCCCGGTTGGGTAAGCAACCGGGTAGTGGACTGACTTCCTTAGTGTTTGCTAAGGTTGGAACCACTCTAAATCCTTGTCCCCTTGTCCAATATTCTTGTGGTTGGTTGTTTGAGTTAAATAATTATTAAAATTAATTTAAAACCCTATTCACCCCCCTCTAGTGGTTTTCAATTGGTATCAGAGCAGGCTTCAAGAAACCCTAACCAGGTCTTGAAGAATGGGTGATGGGTTGCTCAACAACCTCAATCTTGAAGGGACACTTGTTGCTAGGCCTCCAGCGTTTGATGGAACAAACTACACATACTGGAAGAGAAGGATGCAATTCTTCTTCCAAGGCATCAGTTGGGATATATGGAGGATGGTGTCAACCCCATACGAGCTTCCTAAAGTGCAATATGCAGAGTGGGATGCAAATACGGTAAAGTCGGCTCAAATGAATGCCAAGGCTGTAAGTATCCTCTATTGTTCAATTTCAGTAGGAGAATTTAATAGGATATCAAACTGTGAAACAGCCTATGAAATATGGCATAGACTATCTATTACCTATGAAGGGACTGTTCAAGTTAAGAATTCTAAGATTAGTATGCTTAAACAAAAGTTTGAACACTTTCGTATGGATCTGAATGAATCTATTAGTGAAATGTATGCAAAATTTTCTTCTATTGTAAATGGTTTAAATGCTTTAGGAAAGGCTATTAGTGAGGAAGATCAGGTATCAAAGATCCTTAGATCACTTCCTCCCAAATACAAGCCCAAGGTAACGGCCATTGAAGAAGCAAATGACCTCACCCAACTGAGGATGGAACAACTCATTGGCAACCTAGAAGCTCATGAAGCAACCCTAGAAGAGGAAGAAAGAAGAGAACGTGAACTTCAACAAGGGAGGAAGAAGGACATTGCATTCAAAGCATCAACCAAGAACAATCATGATACAAGTGAAGATGATAGTGAAGAAGAAACTCTCATTGTAAATGGTAAGCAGTATAAAAGTTTTAAAACTAATAAAACTTCTAGTATTTCTTCTTCCAGGTGCTTTGAATGTGGCAAGAAGGGACACATGAAAGGTGATTTTCCAAAACTCAAGAAAGGGAAGAAATCATCTCACAAAAAGAAAGAAAGAGCATATAAAGCTGCATGGGATGATTCAAGTGATGATAGTGATGATGGAAAAGAAGAAGTAGAGTGCCTCATTGCTACAACAAATGAAGAAGAAGAAGAGGTAAGTCTTTTTGATCTACCAAAAGAAGATCTAATTGCTAGTCTTCAAGATACTCATGAGAAATATATTGAGTGCAAGAAGAAACTTAAGAAATCAAATAAAGTAAATGATGATTTAAATGTTAAACTTCTTGCTCTTGCATCTGAAAATGAGGATCTCAAAAAGGCAAATGAAGATTATGATCTTAAGTTAAAATCTATAGAGGCAAATTGCAATCTTCTTTCCTTAGAAAAGTTAAACTTGCAAACTCAAGTGAATGATCTTCAGAAACAACCTATTTTATGTTCACACTTAGATTATGATGAGGTTGTAAAAGAAAGAAACTTTCTATTATCTGCTTTAGATCAAGAAAAGAAAGATATAAACAAGAAGATGGATGATATTGCTAAGCTACAAAGAAAAATAAATGAGTTAAGAGGAAATGACATCCTTAAGAATATTCTAAAATTTTCCTCTAGTTATAATGGAAGAAGAGGATTAGGATATGATCCAAAGAGAAGTCAACCCAAAAGAGCTAAAGCATCCAAGACTAAGACTATGTTTGTACCTAAAAACACAATTCCTAGAAAGAGAAATGAAATTGACTCCATTAGTTGTCATTATTGCATGCGTCTTGGACATTATTCATTTTCATGCCCACATAAGAAAAGGAATGATGATCTAGCTTGGATTCCTAAAACTTAGCAGCTCAAATTTAACTTGTTAAGATTTGACCTAAACTGATTCTTGATATACAAATGTCATGTCTCAACACAATCGAGCTCAAACTTGCATAATCTTATTTTACTTGGAATCGATAAATAGTTCTGAAAATAATATAGATACCTGATCGGTCGAGAAATCTTTGACCGAGCAATCATTCGGTCGACAAATCTTCGACCGAGCAGGTCACTGATTTCAGTCTGCAGTAAAATTGCTGAATAATCTTTTAATTGATCAAGTGGCTATCTATTTGTTGTTAATAACTGTTTTACATGCAAAATAAGAATAAATTCTGGAAATCATTCTTGGAACACAATATATTAAAGTTTTCCATCATGAGTTAAGATAGATATTTATGAAAATTGTGCTAATAGAAGACTGATTGTTGAAAAAGGTGGTCAGGCATGAACAAATTATAAAAATCTTGAACACTTATATGAGAATATCTTCATCTATATTATGAATCATATTTGTTTTAAGACAAGGAAAATTACTGTTTTCGTGGTTTATTCTAAGTATTCCTTGACATATCTACATAGCAACCTTGTATTGAATTTCATGATTCTAATGTTCTATCATCATACATATGTGTACACTATTTCACCATTCATTTCTCTACATGTAAAGATGTTGCTATAAAAATAAGAATCTATGATGTGCATGGACTATGTCATATAGGTTTTACTCAAAGTATCTCAAATTGATATCTCTTTAAGTTGCAAAATTTATACTTCACATGTGAAATCTGCAGGTTTAGCCTCTTGGTTGACATCAAGTTTGACCAAGGGGCGCTATGGTCGAAGTCAAGGTCGACCTAAAATAAGCTTTGAAAAAATGCTTATTTGGACATCATTCTACTGTACTTAATCTTAGTATACTTTTGATAAAGGTCAAAATCAAAATTTAAAATCATTTGTGACCTTAGAAGCTTTAAATTGCTTTAATTGTAAGATTAAGGGGGGGGCTTATAAAAACAAATTGGATTATTTGATTAAGAAGCTTACAAAAACATTGTAAACATCATTTGAAGCTGGTTACGACCTTAGTATTTTTACTCTTGGTCATGAAGAAATCTATGAATTTCATAAAAATGATATATCTTGTTCTTAAAGGAACTCTCTAAACAAATCAGGGCTTAACATCCCATGCATTTTATTAGAAACATTTTTATGTACTCTAAGATTAAAGGATTCTCATTTCATTTTTAGGGCTTAACATCCCTTGCAAAATGGATGAAAAATCAATATATATCATAAGCTTAAGGGAATCTCATATCATTTTCAGGGCTTAACATCCCTTGTAAAATGGGTGAGAAATCAATACACATAAGCCATAAACTTAAAAGAAACTCATATCATTTCAAGGCTTAACATCCTTTGCAAATGATTGAGAAACAAATTGTGGCTAAAGTTGACAATCAAATCCCTTGATTTTAATTGGATATCTCTTTAAGGGGGAGCAAATCTTAAAAAGATAGACACAAAGTCATACTAAATGATTGTATTGGATATCTTTTTGAAATGACAAAGGGGGATAAATAATATAAAATCACAAACATAAAATTAAAATGAGTTTCATAATATCTTGGCCAGCAGTCACTTGCTACAAAGGTAAAATTCAGGTATGAAACTCACATGTTTTATATTTCCTTATTTTATATTTAGGAAATGTTTGTCATCTTCAAAAAGGGGGAGATTGTTAGCTAAATTGACATTATGATAAATCCCTTTGTTTCGATGATGACAAACATTTCATTCTTGTCGATCTAACGTGCTACTTGAGTGTTGCAGGAATAAGGTGGATGACAAAGTACTAGGGAATCTATACACTTGAATATTTGTAAATTTCATGAAATGTAATAAACTGTAAACTTGTACAAATATAAAATGTACAAGTACTTAGACTTCATGTAAATAAAGTGTTAGATCTCCTCTAGCCAATCACTACACTGATATAGGTCATCCCCTTCAATAGTGTCACATATGCACACTCATACACACACTTAATGCCTTAAATTGAAACATTGAAACAGGGGCAATCTCGGTTGACAAACTCCTCGACCGAGACACTCTCGGTCGACAAACTTCTCGACTGAGAAAGATCTAAGTAGTCGTTAGACACAGCTGACAAGGTAGTTGGCAGTTGGAGATGAACGTTGCAAACACTTGATCCAGAGAGCTTGTCGGTCGATAAAACCTCGACCGAGTAGGTGTCTCGGTCGACAATTCCTCGACCGAGATGGACTCTGACAGCAACTGCAGAATTAATTAACTAGTCGTTGCTAAAGCAACTAAAGTATACCTAACGGCTAGTTAAGCACTTAGAACCCCCTAGAAAGTGTCTAGAATGTCCTTAAGCACTTGTAGGTCATTCCTATAAATAGGACAAGTCTTAGGACACCTAAACTCACTAATATATACTTGTGATACACTTGAGCTTACACTTGCAATTGTCAATCTGTTTTGAGAAATTGAGCAACACTTGCATTGGCTATTCTTCACCTTGCTCTAATTTCGTGTCCTATAGGCTAGTATCTCCTATCCACAGCAATCACACTTCTATATATATTGGTTAGGAGATCTATACGCTTGATATAGGCAAATCAAGCCTTGAGCTTCAAAGGTTAAGTGTAATTTCCATTTTCCTTCTTGTTCCTTTTATCCTTTGTATTCTCCTTGCTACTCCTAGGGTTGGAGGCTGCGGATTGGAGAAGGTTCTTCTCAGTGGAGAAGGTGGACTTCGAACTACTTCAAGAAGGCTATTGCTCAAGAGGAAGGCTACTTCAAGGGGGAGCTTGAAGTTACTTCAAGAAGGCTGCTTCAAGGTTGGTGCAATTACTTCTAAGTGAAGGTTGTTCGAAGGGTTTGGTGAAAGAATTGTAATTTTATGTAAAGTCCTTGCGAGGTAATAAAATTTGATTCTTTCAAAATCCCGGTTGGGTAAGCAACCGGGTAGTGTACTGACTTCCTTAGTGTTTGCTAAGGTTGGAACCACTCTAAATCCTTGTCCCCTTGTCCAATATTCTTGTGGTTGGTTGTTTGAGTTAAATAATTATTAAAATTAATTTAAAACCCTATTCACCCCCCCTCTAGTGGTTTTCACTCAAGACCATTTGGAGGTCACCCAAATGGTCTCAAGACCATTTAAAGATCTAGGGTTGAGTATGGTTGAGTAATTGAAGATTTAGTGGTATTAAATCGAAAGACAATCAATAGCTAATTTGATGATCAATCCAATGATCTAAACCCTAATTGTATTTCACAAATTTTAATGATGGATGGGGCAAATGGTCTCAAGACCATTTGGAGGTCATCCAAATGACCTCAAGACCGTTTGAGGTCAGGTCATGTCATGGTTTGATGATAACTCAATGATTTTAATTGGACTAGTTCCACAATGTCAACCATTAATGGTTCCTCGATTTCAAAACCCTAATGGATGGTTTCTTGATTATAAACCCTAGTTCAATTGGGTTCAAAACCCTAATCGAAGGTCCAATTGAAGGGTGATTCAATGGTCCAATGGAAGAATAAATCAGTGGATCAATTGATAGATAGTTTAATGATTGAAATCCTGAATTGATTAAGTGATGGAAGACCTTTTTGGTCCATTCGGTTTTGAGAGAGTTTGGACCAAACAGTCTCAAGACCGTTTGAGACCAAACAGTCTCAAACCGTTTGGAGACCCAAGTGGTTTCAAGTGTACATTATCCATATGGTTTCCTTATTGTTTTGCTTAAACAGTTTCAAACCGTTTGGAGCATCAATGGTCAAGAACGTTTGGGTGTTTCAATGTGATTAAGTCAATTGGAAACCTAAGGTGATGAAAGATTAAATGACCATATGGTTCTTACTGATCTATCTCAAAGATAATCACTAGGGTTGTACCTTTAAGATACTAAGTGATTGATAATCCTTAGATGAGTTAATCCTTGAAGCTTAAGTGAGCAATAACTCAGTACACTATGTCAATCATAGATGTATGTACTTGATTGAAGGGTTGATGTAAACCTAATCAAGTTGAAAGGATGACAAAAAGGAATTCATACATGAGTATTAATCATGTGGTGATTGGGTTATGATCCTTAATAAAGACATCATGAAACCCTAATCCAGAAGGTTAATGAACCCTAACCCTAATTCAGGGTAACATAATGTAAAACCTAATTATGGATAGTTGAATAAGAAACCCTAATTTTAGGGTAAAGTGCATGAAACCCTAAAACTAGGGTAATATGATATAAAACCCTGATGTATTGATATGAATATCGTGTTGTATTATTATGTATGTAATGTTTTTCCTTCTTATATATATGACTTGTGTGAAACTAAGTGTCATTCTGTGGATAAGTACTCATGTCCTCTTGCCTTTGGCCATCTAGCCATTAGGAGTGAGTATTTGGATAACAAATAGATCTATGACATATTCATTTTCATAAAATGAATTAATAGTATTTTTAATATTGTTAAGTTTTATTCTATTGTGATTTTCTATTTGTCGTTTTATTGCATACTAGGTAACTTGACGTAATGATAAAGACTACAGATCTCCAGAATTATCTATATGCATTTTTTTTAGTGAACCTCCTCCATATAGGGAAACTAATGCACACCCAAAGAGTACACTCTCATATCCTATAATCTACAAACACGCATTTTAGGGGTGCATATAAATCCCACAGTAGGCCATCCTAAATGATGGAATGAAGTGTTTTTTGAGGTACAAAACCCAAAGTTTATGTATGTTTCATTCATTGGGGTATGCATCCATTCTTCACTTGTTGTATTTTATTCATTAAAACACACATGTTCTTTGTCAAATTACAAATCTAAATAAAACTACTACATTCAACATATTCATTTTCAAATAGTGTTTAAAAACAATTTGATATTAATGTCAACGCTTTATTTACAACCGTAAGTGTATGCGTACAAGTACAAATTTTACATGTTTTGACTGTTGATGATTTCATAATATTATATATATTATTTCAATGTGATTTTCCTCGATTAAATATATTTTTTATAATTTCCTCTCCCAAGCATATATGTAATGATCAATTATATATTCTTAGTTATATGTACCCTAACATATTACTTAAGCTTTTCAGGACAAATAAAATACATATAACTCATAAATCATTACACATGTTACGAATGAAATAAAATTGAAGAACCTAAGCACAATTAAAATATTGTTTCCATGTCATTTAATTTGATCTAATAACATAATTTCAATGTATCACACAATGTAGTATCAAAGAAAACTCTAACATGGAGTCTCCCGTTTGGTATCAGCCATGAGCTATATCCGACTCTGTTGGTGAAATCCTAGGAAAGGGGCTACAAAAGTGACAATTTGTAGGACTTAAAGGATCACACAATATTGGATGAGGGGGAACATGCCTTCCAAGTGCTATAGTGACAACAAGGAAAACAACAACAAGAATGATTTGTAGATGATAGTTGATTTCATTATTGATGTTTTTCCAAAGGTTACTAACTATGATAAAATGAATCTATGGATATGTTTCATATTTGCACATATGAAGGAGAACTGTTTATAATAAAAAAATCACAAATAGTTATTTTTTTATTTACTTTTAAGATTTTTTTTATATGTAATAACTTACATGGGTTCTTTTTCTTACATGGAAAAGAGTTATAGTATAATCTGAAAACCTCTAGAGGGGGGGTGAATAGAGTTTTATAGATAATTTAACAATTATTATACTTAAACAACCCACAAAGAAAATATTGGACAAGGAGACACAAGGTTTAGAGTGGTTCCAACTATAGCAAATACTATAGCCGTCAGTCCACTACCCGGTTGCTTACCCAACCGGGATTTGAAAAGAAATTTATTTTATTACCTCTTCAAGGAATTTACATAAAATACAATCTCTTTTCCTAAACCCTTCAAGCAGCCTTCACCTAGAAGTAATCGCCAACCTTGAAGCAGCCTTCCCTTGAAGTAGATGCACCAACTCCCGTTGCACCAGCCTTCTGAAGTAGCTTCCCTTGCGATAGCCTTCTTGAAGTAGCTTGAAGTCCCCTTCTCCACCAGAGAAGTCAACTCTCTCCAATCCGCAGCCTCCAACCCTAGGAGTAGCAAGGAGAGTACAAAAGATAAATAGGAACAAGAAAGGAAAATAGAAATTACAACTTATCCTTTAAGCTCAAGGCTTGATATGCCTAGATCAAGCGTAAGATCTCCTAGCCAAGTATGTGAACTTGTGATTGATGTAGGTAGGAGAATCTAGCCTATAGGACACGAGATTGAGCTAAGGAGAATTTAGGCCAATGATCACAGTGCTCAAATTTTACTTGCAAAATATTGCTCAAGTATGCTCAAGTGTATTCTCAATTGTAACAAGTGAATTCTAGTGTCCTATGGCTTGTCCTATTTATAGGAATGGCCTAAGTATGCTTAAGGACATTCTAGACAACTTCTAGGGGGTTCCTAGTGCTTAACTAGCCGTTAGGAATAAGTTAGGCGCATTAGCAACGGCTAGTTAATTAATTCTGCAGTTGTTGTCAGAGACCATCTCGGTCGAGGACTTGTCGACCGAGATGCCCAGTCGGTCGAGGATTTGTCGACCGACAGGCTCTCTGGATTAACATTTATTTGCAACTGTCAACTGCTGTGTCTAACGGCTACTTTTGGTCAATCTCGGTCGAGAAGTTTGTCGACCGAGAGTGTCTCGGTCGAGGAGTGTGATCGACTGAGATTGACTCTGTTTTCAATCTTTCAATTAAGATACTAAGTGTGTGCATGAGTGTGCATTATATGATCCTATTAGAAGGAGATGACCTAACTAAGTGTGGTGTTTAGCTAGAGAGATTTAACGCTTGATTTACATGAAGTCTAAGTACTTGTACATTATATATTTGTACAAGTTTACAAATGATTACATTGTATGACATTTACAAATATTCAAGCGTATGAATTCCCTAGAACTTTGTCATCACCTTGTTCCTGCACACTTAAGTAGCTCGTTAGTTTAATAAGAATGAAATGTTTGTCATCATCGAAACAAAGGGATTTATCATAATATCCAATTTATCCAACATAATCATCATTAAATATAATAAATATTTTTCATTAATATTATGATAATTGATCAAAATAACCAAGAACTCATTACTATGTATATAACTGAGAACTAATTTATGGCTACTATAATCTTAACTAAACAAGCTCCTTAAAGAAAATAATCAACATTTTTGTGTTATGTGCACAATATATATACATAATAACGTCCTTAGAATCCACATATATAGAATAGAGGTAATGTTTACATCATTTTATTACAAATATTCAACTTAGCTAAAGATGTTTCAATATCTTGTATAAATTTTACAACATGCATATTTTAGTCAATAACAATTATATTGGATAGTGAATTCATTTCATTTCATAAACAGTCATATTCAAAATACAATATACTAAAAGTTATTCAACAAATTAATGTTTCACAAAGCTCATATTAATCTTAATCATGAAAGTAAATGAGGGTAAAATGTGAGTAAACAAAGTCAAGTGTTGTGTTGATTAACAATATCATGTTCGCTAATGTAATGCAAACTAAAACCTACAATTTTGACGTTGAAAGAAATTATGGAGTATATATCATTCAGAAACAAAGTTCTCTGAGAGTCTTATTAAAATTATTATTTTCTTGAACCAAACATTATAACTTGTAGTTTGATTGAATATTTAATACCTAGTGGCACCTAGGTTGTGGTTAAGAGTAGGGTTTAACCGCATCATAGAAAGAAATATATACAAATACACTATCTAGATATTTTATTTTTAATTAATTAGAAACATAGAAAAGGTTGCATGCTAATGTATCAAGAATTTACATTGTTGAAGGATCTAGCATATTTAACAATTATTGGATTTCAATTGAATTGCTTGATTTTATCAAAGACATTGCAAAAATTGTTGAAATGGGTTTTATACGAGTCTTTCATAATATTATCTTGATATCGTCGGTCTTTGATTGGAAATGTATCTTCCTCTTTATTTTTTATCATTGTCCTACATATATATCAACAATGGCATTCATCATCTATCTTGGATTTGGTAATTTACTTCCCTTATTTTGAGTTGATTTCTTGGGTGTTAATTTAATTAACATCAAATGAGAATAGATTGTATAAACAACTAGAAATAATTTTAAAATAGTATGGTCTTACAATGTCAATGTTCTTAGTCCTCCTATATTGTTTTAAAATGATTTACAACTCCATCTAACTTTAGTTCACCACAAAAAATATGAAGCACGTTGTCCTTCTATAGTTTCTTCTAGATTTCAGTTTAATGATACTATTACAAAAGGTAAATGTAGTTTTTGGGAAAACTATTATGGCATGGTAATCAAATTTCACATTTCATTAATTGCAGTAACAAAGACTTCAAATATTGTAACTTGATGGTTACTTTTACTACTGGAATCTTATAAAAAATTGTGGTCCATTTTCCACCACATACTCGATGCCAAATTTAAAAAATCCTATTTTGTGGAGATTATCAATTCAAAATTGATAATTTCTAAAAGAAAATTCTAATATCTTTTAAAATAATATATTTATATATTTTTTCCAAGAAACTTACATGTTAAATTATATTATTTTACATTTTATCAGGTAGACAAGCATACTCTGAAGTGTTTCTAACTATAAATTAGTGAGACTTTATCTATTATTTCTAGGAGTTGGTCATACATGTATGTTGGCTAAATTGGACATTAGCATACCCTTTGTTTGATGATGACAAACATTTCATTATTGTGGATCTAACGTGCTACTTGGGTATTTCAGGGTTCAAGAAAATGAGGAAATCATACTAAGTGGATAGTTGAAGATCAATGCACTTATATGCTTAATATTTTCATGATTGTACTCAACGTCAAAACTTGTACAAGTATATAATGTAAAGTACTTAGATATCATGTAAATTAAGTGTTATATCTCTTCCATCCACTCATAACCCTTAGTTAGGATCCCCCTAGAGATTAGAATCATTATCCTTCATCAGGGCAATAAGTTACTAGGTGGTTCAAAAAACGTGCACTGTTTCAAGGGTCCAGCTGCATGTTTTTTCTCCTAAGTCCTTCAATCATCTGGTCCTTGCTTTAAACATATTTTTTCCCATCCATGGGGTGCTTGGAGATGATCTAGTCCAATCTCAAGGTGTAGAAACCTAAGGATCCTCTCCTTCTCTCTTCTTTTCATCCAATGCATAGTGCAAATGCCTGAAAAACACACAAAAAGCAGCCATAAGTGCATTTGATATGAAATCACACATTAGGGGAATGAACTTACATTCTAACATGTCTAGATGTGATTAAGATGCAAAAAGTCACATGATTAATCACTAAATTATGGTCACATAAGCATCCCAAACTTAAAACATACTTATCCTCATCCAACTTAATCTATCTTTAGTTTCTTTCAACAAACAAGAATGATAAGTGCATTGCAATAGATGATTATTGACTAAATGGGCTTAGAGGTGACTAAGTACATGTGTCCCACCTCTCTCCTATCCACTTTCACAAACCAATCGTGAATAGCGCCCAAAGCATACAAACTTCAAATATATAGAATAGAACAAATAGTTAATACATATGACTTTCGTGTAGCTCAATGTAGACCTTTTCATGGTGGTGATAATAAAAGATGACTAGGAGTGTTGTTTCACTTTCATGCATTGAATTTCATTCTTCAAAGAACACTAAGTGACCCACATGGTTGTAGAATAAGTGTGAAGTTAGCTAGGTTTGATGTTTCCTAGCTCAATAGTTATGAAAATAGAAGAAAGGCTTGCGGTAAGAGATTGGAGTACTATAACATAGGACCACTGATCCTTTTGTTATTTAGATGTTGTTACATAGAACTATCTTTTATTTTATTTTTGCATTAATATTTTTCCTCTTCTTTTTTTTCTTTTCCATGGTGTAAATAAGGAATACGGTGGTGAAAATGAAGCGGGGAGATATAGATATGGCCACCCCAAATTTTTGGAGGTGGCCAAGGATAAATGTGTAAACTTTGGCATCCTCTCATGAGGTAGAAAGGTAAGAAGATGATGAAGCTAAGAGATATAGTCAGTTTATCGAGTGTTATTACTTGATTAACATGGCTAAACTGTTGTCTGAATTGCTTGACATGTTGAGAAATGTTAAAGCACAAATGAAGAAGGACATACCCATGATGGTGATCGGCATAATAGAGTTCAAGGACAAAGTTAAGGCCAAGAAGTCTTCTGAGGCTAAATTGAAGTCCAAGTCTTCTACACTCAAAATAAGGAGAGGGTTAAGGAAACTAAGGAAGATGAAGCAAGGGATAGAGATCTCTTCTTTTGGTATATATGTAGAGGAGATTAACTATATTACTTCTTCATCTTGGGTACTAGATACTAGATGTGGATCACACATTTGCTCAAATGTGAAGGATTTCAAAAGATGTAGACCTTTAAAGAAAGGTGAGGTTAAATTGCGTGTTACTAATGGAGCAAGAGTTGCAGCCAGTGTAGTTGGAACCTATGAGTTATCTCTACCAAGTGCGCTTGCAATAAACTTAGAGAACTGGTACTATGTACCTACCATTAATAGGTACATCATATTTGTATCTTGTTTGATCGAATTTCTTATAAAAAATGGTTGATATTCTATTAGTAAATATGAGATCTTTTATGGAAATGCCCCAATGTCTTATGGTCTATAATTTATAGATCTGGAGATAAGTGTGTATAACATAAATACCAAAAGACAAAAACTTGATAACTCAAACTAAACATACCTTTGGCATTGTCGTCTAGAGCACATAATGATAAACGCATTTCAAGACTCCATAAAAATGGATATCCGAACTCTTTTGATTTCGAATCAGTAGAGACATGTGAATCTTACTTGTTGGGCAAGATGACAAAGACTCCCTTCACTAGAAATAGTGGGAGGGCAAGTGATCTATTTGGACTCATACATATTGATGTGTGTGGCCCTTTTTGAACAAATACTAGAGGTGGTTATTAGTATTCGTTACCTTTACTGATGACTTCAGTAGGTATGGTTGTGTTTACTTGATGAAGCATAAGTCAGAAACCCTTCAAAAGTTTAAGGATTTCATGAATGAAGTATAGAACCAACTTCTTAAAAGTATTAAGGTGCTTCATTCTGATTGAGGTTGAGAATACTTCAGTGAAGAATTTGAGAACCTTTTGTGAGCCCATGGTATTGTATCATAATGGACTCCACCTAGAACACCATAGCACAATGGTATGTCAGAAAGAAAGAATCACACATTTCTAGATTTGGTGCTATCAATGATGAGTATTGTTGATCTTCTGACTTTGTTTTGGGGTTTTGCTCTAGAAACCACAACATTTACACTTAACTATGTACCATCTAAATCGGTTCAAAAGACACCAAAGAGATGTGATATGGGAAACATATCGATATGTCTTTTATGAATATTTGGGGATGTGAAGCTTATGTCAAGAAAATGTTTCTTGAAAATCATGGACCCAAATCCGATAAATGTTATTTTGTTGGATATCCCAAAGAAACTAGGAGATACTACTTTTACAATCCACCTGAGAACAAAGTTTTTGTTGCCTAGACTAGAGTATTCCTTGAAAAGGAATTTACTTCCAAAGGAATCAGTTGTAGAAAAGTTGAACTCAAAGAGGTTCGAGACCCATAAGAAAACATTGAACATGTGGAGGTACAAGAGGAATACAAAGACACACAAATTTTGTGGAATATCAAGTTCCTAATGTAACACAAGAACCTCATAGATCTAGTAGGACACACCTTGAGCCTAAAAGATTTGGTTAACTTGTGACTCAAGAAGGCGGTGAGTTGGTTATAGGTGATGATCCAACAATCTATCTACAAGCTCCTAAGGGACCAAAGTCTGAGAAATGTCTTGAGGACATGATATCTAATATGGAAACAATGTACACCAACAAAGTATGGACTTTGGTAGATCCACCTGAAGGGGTAAAACCCATAGGGTGCAAATGGGTCCTCAAGAAAAAGACTGACATGGATGGTAATGTACAAACTTAAATAGGACGATTGGTAGCTAAGGGTTTCAGACAAGTTCAAGGTAGTGACTATGATGAAACCTTTTTTGTAGTTATCATGGTTATGTCCATTAGGATCATGTTTGCCATTGCATCTTATTATGACTATGAGATTTGGAAGATGGGTGTTAAAACCACACTTCTTAATGGGAATCTCCTTAAGGATATGTACATGACACAACCTAAGGGTTTTATAAAGCCAAATGATGCAAATAAAGTTTGTAAGCTAAAAAGGTCAATTTATGGATTGAAGCAAGCATCTTAGAGATGGAATCTCTATTTTGATGAGGCAGTCAAAGAGTTTGACTTTAGTCAAAAATGAAGATGAACATTGTGTGTACAAGAAGGTTAGTGGGAGCATAATTATATTCCTCAATCATGATGAGAAGATATCAATCAGATCCAAGTGAGAATCATTAGAATTCAATGAAGAACATCCTTAAGTACTTGAGAAGAACTAACGATCAGTTCCTTGTCGACGGTGGTGAGGAAGAGTTGGTGGTAAAGTGTTACACCGATCCAAGCTTCCAAACCAAAAAAGATGACTATCAATTGCAATATGGGTTTGAGTTTATCCTCAACAATAGATTTGTGAGCTGGAAGAGTTCCAAGCAAGAGACAGTTGTGGATTCTACAATAGAGGCCAAGTATATTGTTGCATCCAATGCAGTAAAGGAAGTTATCTAGATCAAGAAGTTCATTAGTGAACTTGGGGTGGTTCCAAGCATCTATGATGCAATTGAGCTATATTGTGACAATAATAGAGCTATTGCACAAGCTAATGAACCCAGATCGCATCAACGTTCCATGCAGGTACAAATGTGGTTCCATCTCATACGATAAACCATACAACAAGGAGATGTGAAGCATGAAGGTCATGTTAGATCACTTGGGATTAACTTCATGGGTGATCGGCTCTCAGTGAAAATGGGAGTCTATTAGTATGCATGCCTAGATATCCAATCAAATGATGATTCTAATGACATATCTTATAAAAAAAATTGACTAATAATAAATGCAATCTTCTAGTTTATTCTATTTTATTCAATTATGAGATAATGATGTAACATAACAAATGTTTAAAGAATGATATTACTCGATGATGTATGTCTTCAGGTTGAGGACTTGAACAATGAAATCATATGGATGTTTTTATTATGTCTATAGTAGGTTAATACTGTAGAAGCCAAATAGACAACAGTGATACATAAGACTAGACTGATTGTTGGTTGTTGATAGAATCTCATTAGTCATGATACATGATATCAAACCAAACACACAGATACTTTTTAGAGAACAAAGTATCAGACAGACCCACCTTGAGAGTTATACATGGAGAACATAGAGAGGTAGTCATAATTAACTCTTATAGTAATGGTGGTGGTTGTGGTTCTTAGACATGAAGTCACTACACTCATCACATATCATTTGGTGTACTTTGACATTACCCACCGTGACCTTGAAAAAGGGTTGCCATAAAGGTGGTTCTCAAGTGCATTGTGAGATATGGGGATGACTATGGGTGATGAAGATGGGATTTGTACCTCCTACATGAGTTTGATATCATGGACACTTGATAAGTGAGACTGAGAAATGCATAACCATGCTCATGTGAATCAATATGTGATATTGAGTTGACATATATCTCAAAACGTATGCTCTAGTTCAAGGAACATAGATTGAACGTTGATAGGATGATGATTACATGCCTCGAGTTCAATCTAGATATCATAGACAAAGTAACTATACAATCACTATAACACCAATCACAGACTAGAGGTTGAAGTTGTTCTCTAATTTTCCGATTACTTGGGTATCAATGATATCTTTCTAGATACCACTCATTACTTATGAAGTCAGAAATCATTTATGGACATTCACTGCCAACGTAACTTGGACCCTATAGGGTCACACACATAGGATATACTTGGAAAGGAGTTTATTCATGAATGATATTTAACTTTATCACTAAAGTGTTTAGGTATTCAATTTAAACAACAATGGTAGAAAGTTGACTGACTGCACTGGAACCGACTGACTCAAATGTTGAATCGATCAATTCAAGTGTCAGGTCAATTGAACCAAAATTAGCAATCAGAACCATGAGACGAACGGTTCAGCGAGTGAACTGATCATCTCAGGTTTTTGAACCAACTGGTTCAGGTTGTGAACCAACTGGTTGGTTGATCAATTCGATTGGATCAAGGAATGATGTTGATGTCATGTTGTAAATTAATGGGATATTAATTGCCATTACAAATGTGATTGGGAAACATAGTGAAATGACCGATTCAAGGGTTAAATCAATCGGCTCACATGCCAACCGAGTGGTTCACTAATGGATCGACTATTTTGTCATTCATAAGGTATGAAAATTTATGAATATTCTGTATATTTAACTCCTAGATGAATTAGAAGCCTTAAGCCTAACCCTCCTATAAATAGAGGGGTACTAGGGGCGTTCCTGAGACAAAAAAAATAAGCTTTGATAGTTGTTGTTCTCTCTGGTTGTGGTAATAGAGAGATCTCGAAAAAGTTCTACATGTCAAAGAGAGGGATAGCAGGGGAGAGACAATTGGAAGAGAAAGTTGGCACTAGCACACTAACTAGAAGGGACAACTCCTTGTCTATTCATCTAGAATGAAAAGAGTTACTCATGGTCTATGTGGACTACTCTAGGGGGGAGGAGGTTGTTGCCATCCTCTAGAAGGATGCAGACAATTGGTGATTGTGGTGATCAACCAAGAAGCCATTGTTGTTGCCGTCAAGGTGCAACTTGAAGAAAGTCACACATTACTACAAGGGATTATCATTGGACTTGCTCTAGGACCAGGTATAAATATTTCAACCTTTCCATCCCATTACATAGTTGTTGACGAGATCTACTGTCTTAGGAGAATATGGCAGTAAAAATTTTGTATTTTTTGTCTTATCTGATGCCATATTTTCAAATAGTGGTACCAGAGCCACGCCAATTTACTATGCTTTTAGGATTTAATTGATCTGATCGGATTTTTGTTATATCATTTATTTATTGCATAAAATTTGAATATTTACAATTATTAATGTGCATGTCCAATTAAATAGCACATACAATCCCAACAATATATATATATATATATGTGTGTGTGTGTGTGTGTGTGTGTGTGTGCAATTTACAAGCGTTGCCTAAATTTAGATTTTATGGTGGATGCTGGCATGGTTATGGCCAATAAATCCTTTAGATCTTAATTCATAGTTGGTTGGTTGTTAATACTAATTAATCTCAGTTTGCATATCGAGCCTCTACCTTCTCTTCCATATGTAAAAGTATTAATTCTTTTCTTCCTATGCTCCCATCGAATGTAACTTGCAGTTTACTTATTACCATGTAATATTTTAAATAGCATTAGGATAGTTTTAATCTTGTTATGGCAAAGAAGATGCTCAACACTAAACAAACCACCCATTTGAGAAGAGGAACCGATCGGCTGGAGGACCAAAGAGACCAGACGATAGGAGGAGCCAAACTGATCAGTTGGTGGCCCAACCAATCTATTGGAGGTGTGCATAAGTCACTTGGATTGGAGACCAGATGATCGATTTGAGAGACCAACCGACCCATCAGGAGGCGAGAAGATCAGTCAAGTGTTGAACTGATCAACATAGATTGGTTTGAGCACAGATCTTCATCAACAGTAGGTTGCTACATGTGATGTAGACCTTAGGTGGTAGTAATTCCTTGTGGCTCCAAGGAATTACAATAGCATGGCCATAACCATTGCTTGTGTTTATAATTGCATATTTTCATTTATGGGATATAGCATGTATATGATATGTAATGGTGATTGTATATGTATTTATATTTATATAAATACAAATCCCTCAATAATTATTAAGCCTAAGATATTTTCCATAAGTAGCACACATGAAAAGCTTGATCGATTAACTGTGGGCATGCCCTAGCGTGATGCGTCATCTATCTCATGGAAGTGTGATGGTAGATATGTGGCTCTGCCCTAGTAGGGTGCATATTCTATCATGTTGGCTTATGGGTCAGGCTTTACTAGGTGACCTTAATAGGATTAAGTACCAAGAAGTATAGAGATGGACTACGGCAAGGATTTATTCATGCCATCTATCTGAGAATTGCATGAGATGAAATTGGCAAATGTTTCCTATCTAAATAATTGTTCATGAGCACCAGCGTTGGTTGGGTATTGATTTAATTATTTTGGATCTTGTCTCACTAGAATATTGTATGATGCAATCTTCTGAATTGGTAGTGAGGGCTATCAATTTGAAGAAAAATAGTGGGAGTGATAATTAATCAAAGTCCTAGTTAATATTGTCACTATTATCAAATCAAATCAAAAGTGTTTTGACAAAGTGCACATTTTTCTCTTGTAGATAAAAATGGAAAACACACAATCATTGCAATCGGTCCTTGGGAAGGACAATATAAATGAAATACACTTCCATAATTGGTTCAAGACTTCGAGAAGCGTTCTCTATGTCCCTGAAACACTAGTGCTAGTGGAACCCACTCCATATTCTCCTAAGTCTGAAATGGATGCTTACTTGAAGCATGCCAATGATGTCGTAGACATCAAGAACCTTATGTTGGGTTGTATGAAGTATGAGTGGCATAAATTGAATGATAAGCATGAAAGGTAAAATGTTTCTAAGGTGTCGTTTGACTGCAAACTGATAGAGGGAGATCCAGTAGAGCCCCATGTGTTCAGTATTATTGGGCATGTGAAGCATCTATAGAAATTGGGATTTCCTTTAGGTCAAGAGTTGGCCACTAATATGATCTTGCAATCATTTATTGAATCATATAGACACATTATTGAGTGTTATCACTGGAGTAACATGGATAAACTACTACCTAAATTGCTTGACATGTTGATAAATGTTGAAGCACAAATGAAGAAGGACAAACCCGTGATGGTGATTAATGGAATAGAGTCCAAGGACAAAGTCAAGGCCAAGAAGTATTCTTAGGCTAAGTTGAAGTCCAAGTCTTCTACACTCAAAATAACTAGAGGATTAAGGGAACCAAGGAAGATGAAGCAAGGGATAGAGATGTCTACTTCTTGTATATACATAATTGAGATTAACTTCACTACTTCTTCATATTGGGGACTAGATACTGGATGTGGATCACACATTTTCTCAAATGTGAAGGATCTAAAAAGATGTAGACCTTTTAAGAAAGGTGAGGTTAAACTGTGTGTTGCTAATGGAGCAAGATTTGCTTCCAGTGCAGTTGGAACATATGAGTTATCTTTGCCAAGTGGGCTTGTAATAGAGTTAGAGAAATTCTATTATGTACTTTTCATTAATAGGAAAATCATATATGTATCATGTTTGGACAAGAATGGATTCAAATTTCTCATAAATAATGTTCAATGTTCTATAAGTAAAGATGAGATCTTTTATGGCAATGCCACAATGTCTTATGGTCTATACTTGATAGATCTAGAGAAAGTGTGTACAACACAAATACCAAAATCCAAAAAATCGATAACTCAAACCAAACATACCTTTGGCATTGTCATCTAGGACACATCAATGAGAAATGCATTTATACACTCCATAAAAATGGATATCTTGACTCTTTTGATTTCAAATTAATAGAGACATGTGAATCTTGTTTGTCGGGCAAGATGACAAAGACTCTCTTCACTGGAAATAGTAAGAGGACTAGGTATCTATTAGGATTCATACATACTGATGTGTGTAGACCTTTTAGAACAAATTCTAGAGGTAGTTATCAGTACTTCATTGCCTTTACTAATGACTTCAGTAGGTATGATTATTTTTACTTGATGGAACATAAGTCAGAAACGCTTGAAAAAGTTCACGGATTTCATAAATGAAGTACAAAACCAACTTGTTAAAAGTATTAAGGCCCTTCATTCTGATTAAGGTTGAGAATACTTAAGACAAGAATTTTAGGACCTTCTGCAAGCCCGTGGTATCATATCACAATGGACTCTACCTAGAACACCACAGCACAATGGTGTGTCAGAAAGAAGGAATCACACATTTCTAGATTAGGTGTGATCAATGATGAGATTTGTTGATCTTCTGACTTCCTTCTAGGATTATTCTCTAGAAACTGTAATGTTTACACTTAACTGTGTACCATCTAAATTGGTTCAAAAGACACCATATGAGATATTATAGGGGAAACATCATGATGTGTCTTTTATGAAGATTTGAGGATGTGAATCTTATGTCAAAAACATGTTTAGTGAAAATCTTGGACCCAAATCTGATAGATGTTATTTTGTTGGATATCCCAAAGAAACTAAGAGATACTACTTTTACAATCATCTGACAACAAAGTGTTTGTTGCCAACACTGGTGTATTCCTTGAAAAGGAATTCATTTCCAAAGGAATCAATGAGAGCAAAGTATAACTCAAAGAGATTTGAGACCCACAAGAAAAATTAAACCCATAGAAGTACCAGAGGAACAAGGAGACTCAAAAAATTTTGTGGAATCTCAAGTTCCTCATGTAACACAAGAACCTCGTAGATCTAGTAGGACACACCTTGAGCCTCAAAGATTTGGTTATGTTGTGACTCAAGAAGGTGGTGAGTTGGTCATAGATGATGAGCCAACATCCTATCTAAAAGATACTAAGGAACCAGAGTCTGAGAAATAGCTTGAGGCCATGAGATCTGAGATGGATCCATGTACACCAACAAGGTATGTGTTGGGAAATATAGGCATAGAGTATAGCAGTGGAAATAAAAATTTATCTATCTGTATTCCCATAACAGCAAGATCGCATCAACTACTATGAAATAGGAAGGATGGTTTAGCTTATACCTAGTTTTTGAACAAGTCCAGTGACAACAACTCGATTCAATGACAACTATTTCTACCTGCTCTTTGACGGTGGTTGTGCAGCTCCTAGTCTTCACAACAAACAGAATAGCTTCAGCACTAAATCCTATGATCTAGCCATAGACTACAGGCTGACTTTGCTCTCCTAGCAACAACCAAAGGACTTCTATCTCTAGAGTATTCCACATGCACCAACTAGAACTCTTGTCATTCAACTAGAACATACAGGAAGGATTTCTCTCTCCAGTTGGCATACTAGTCACCAAAAATCCTCAGTTGTTCTCTCCCATCGCTATCCCTCCCTAGTCAGGTAGGACTTGCTTGGGCTCTCTCGGTTACTACAACTGGAGAGGACAACAATTTTCAGAAGAACTGATTCTTAGTTGTCTATGTTGTATTCTGAGAAGCCCCCAGTACCCCTCTATTAATAGTAGAGGCCAGGGTCAGGGTTCCCAATCTATACGGATTGTACGGGAGTGGAAGGGACCAGAAGATCTTGAATTTTCACAACCTACGAAATTCAAAATGGTCCTTTCATGACCCATGCAGTCATTTGGTCACACGAGAAGGTTGTCTCGCACTATCAGATGGTCATCTGGCAGTTTCCCAATTGCACACGAGTTTAGCAATTTTTTATTCCAATTAATATCACATATTAATTTCTTACAACACAAGAAAAATGTAATCGAAATAATTCAGGAAATATCCAGAATCTTTGTTTGGCCCTACTGAGCCATCTCACCCATGCGAGACACCCGTCTCACTCACTCAGATGGTTTTTTGGTGTGTTTGAGATGATTCGGTCGATTCAATCACTTTGAACTGGTCGGTTCAAGGGAAGAACTTAGCCAATTCAAAGTTTAATTAGCCTGACAACCCAAACGGCCATCTCAACACTTGAGACACTCGTCTGGCTACTTAAACGGCTATATCAACACTTGATATGGTCTTTTGAAAGTTTGGTCAGCCAATTTGTCAATCTATTGCGTGAATTGAATACCTAAATGCTTAATTAATCAATCCAAACATCATTAAAGATAAACTCCTCTTCTAGATGAGTTCCTATGTGTGTGTCCCTATAGGTCCCATATCACGTAGGTAGTGAATTTCCATAACTAGATTATGACATCACAAGTAAGGAGTGGTGCCTAGTCACACATCAATGCTACCCAAGTAAATGAAAACGTTGGAGAACAACTTCAACCTACAATCTGTGTAAGGTGTTGCAGTGATTGTATAATTTCTTTGTCTCTGATGTCCAGAATGAACTCAAGGCATAGGTTCGTCATCCTCTCAATGTTCAATCCATGTTCCTTGAACCAAGAACATACTGCCTGAGATATTAAGGAACTATAAGACTTAGCACCATCTTCTAGTGACAAAAGAAAAATCTTTAAGCAGATCATAGTTGTTGGCACTTGATCTAGCTTCACGATGTCACAACTTTCAAGGAAATTGTTGGTGTGTGTCATTGGGTCTTTAGTACTATGGTCATGGAAGGCCAATAGCTTGACTAATGCCACCAGCCCAAGATCAATCTTGTAGCTGCCCATATTTATTACTTCTCACTTGATTGGCCCAAGCTGAGCTATTGAGGATGATGCCTTGATGTTCTCCCAAATGGTCTGTTCTTCTTCTGCATCCCCCATTTCATCTGCTTCTGGTACTTCTTCTTGAGGTGGTGGAGGTGGTGGAGTGGTTGATGGTGGAGTCCGAACTAGTCCTCCCATCAAGGCATTATGCTCTCTCCCATTGCGTAGAAGATCCTCCTGACTAGAGACTGATGTAGACGACTCTCTGTAGTTGTGGGCTATAGTATGCACCATATACTAGTACCTAAAATTATCAAAAAGAAATGTGAGAACGGGTACTAATGATTGAATGAATGATACTTGAAATTTATATTAACAGAGTTAACAGAAAAAGATAAGTGTGGCCTAGAGTGGTTGATTACAATACTCATAATGCTGAATTTGCCATTTCCCTAGCAACGACGCCAAAAACTTGATATACGCAAACTACACGTATGAAACACAAGTGTACATATCGAGTAATATAGACCTAAGGAGGCCCAGATATCAAACTCATAGTAACGTAAATCCAAAGACTACTATTAACTATAATGCGATTAGATAGGCCAAAGTAAACTTTGAATGAGGGTTTAATTATCTAAAATGTTGAAAATAAACCTAAGGCTATTGGTGTTTGATCACAATTGGAGTGAATTCCTTAGGATTATGGTTTCACCTCGACTAACATTGCAATTAATAGTATGACATTAATAAATATCTCTCCTAACCCCAGACAAACAGACATGTAGCTAGAATTACCCCCTCCCATGACATAATTCACTACCTAATCTGATACCAATCCCACTCTTACAATGATTATGTTATTAGTTAGGTGCTTTATCAAAAACTCTAGATAATCTCTTCATGTTTGTAAGCTACCTTTCTCAAAGGGAGATATAAAACAAGTATTTTTATGAATTTTCCAACCCTTAATCCCTCTCTCGAAGCAATTACCGGTCTATTAAACTACCTATGATGGACAAACATAGATAATTCATGATACTCTCATACAAATATGTCCAAATATTTAGAGAAAACTATATATGAATTCATAGAAGTCAATTATAATGAATAACCGAGCTACTCCCATGTCCTAAGGAACAAAGGGATTAGCCCCACATAATTTCTATAGTCAAGTGCATAGGAGAGGAGAATAAAACCATGGGGAACATTAAAGAACTAAAGAAACCCCTTGGAGAAATTGGTCTGGATGACTCCCTCTGACGAACATAGTGATTTGTTGTTTTCGGCTGCGAATATGCCAATCGAAGGTTCCCAAATCATCCAAAATGTGGTTGTCTCCTCTCCTTTCTCCTCTCTCGGCTCTCGGATATCATGTAATGGAATAGAACGTGATGATTAGGACTAGCTAAGATCCCCCTGACTTAAGGCAAAATCGATCCTCAACTGTCGAATTAAACGCCATCTTTAGATTTGCCTGATCCTAACATGTCGGTACTACTGACTAGGTGTCAGTGCTACAGACTCCTTTGATTGTTGGGGCCACCTGGAATGGTTCTACCAACTGTGTGTCGATAGTATCGAGTCGCTTCGATAAATCTGGATCAAAATGTTGTGATTTTGTCAGTAGTATTGACATGCAGAGTTGGTATTATGGAGATTTCTCGATTTCTTTCTTTTCCAAACTGAGAATTTGTTGGTACCACCGACTCCAAATTTGATAGTACCAAGATGTGTAGATTCTTGAAAATTTCCTAAAATTTATAAAATAAAAAACATAAGCTCTTGAAATATAAATAATCCTTCAAAAAATTAAAATCACATTTATTTGATGCAAATGAATATCACAGGCTAACGAGAGTAAATCATGCACAATTAATATGAAAATTAACAAATCATGCACAAAAATCAATATAAAACAGCATGTGAAAACAACAAATATCTAGTGCATCACATCCTTCACTAGATGTAGTGGGAGGATAAGTTCTCTACTAGACCTCATATATATGTTGCATGAAGATCTTATGGAATGAATGCTATATATGATCACTCATACTTCATTTCACTTACTAGTAATATGATGATATGTACTTTGTAAAATAGAAACATAAATCTCTTCAAGTGTTCTAGGAAATTATAACTAAAGTATGACTTTAATAAAAGTATTAAGAAAATTGTATGATATCAAATGTTGAAATACTTTGCAACAAGACCTTAAGTACCTTTAAAGAAAAGATTGTGATAATGTATCATAAGTCAAATCCATCTGAACATGATGATGTGTCCAGACAAAGGAATTATACATGACAAGTCATGATACAATTATCAATTAATCTAGTCTTATTGTATCCTCATAAATATAAAGCTATCACTAAATGATGTACTATCTGATGGTTTATAAGACATCATATATGATATGATTTGGGAATGTCCCAATATGTCTAAAGGATTGAAACCTACATTAAGAAAGTAGTTTCTTGAAAAGGTTTATCCACAAATCATAATTGTTGAATGTTACTATTAATCCCAATCCACTAACAAAATGTTTGTTGATAGGATAATTGAATTTCGAAAGTATCATTGGGAGTAATAGTAGAACTTGAAATGTTTGAGATCAACAAAGAGGTACAATGAGAATTGAATAGAATCACAATTTGTTGTGGAATCTCAAGTTAATCATGTGAGAAAAATAAAATAGTTCTAGTAGAACATATATGAGATTGGAGGATTGTAAACCCAACAATTCAGATGTGTTGGTCATAATAGATGGGCCAACTAGTCAACTAGAAGTATTTTAGAGTATTATGAGATCCATGTAAGCTAACAAGGTAGGACCTTGTTAGTATGTCCTGAGGGGTAAAAACCAAAAGGGTGAAAACAAGGTCTTGTGGCTAATACCTACATGGATAACATAAAAGGACACATTGGCTAAATAAGGTTTGACATCAGTTCATGTTATTGAACATGATAGAAATTCCTTTACCAATTATCATGCTTGTTATTGTGGTTTAAATAGATAATGAGATTTGGCATATGAAGATAAAACTAGATTCCATAAAGGAATACACCAAATGATGTGTATGTGACACAACCTAAAAGGTTTCATAACTTTAGGAATGCAAATAAAGTCTATAAACTATTGGTATGTATGCCCAGAGATCCAATCATATGATGATTGGATTGGCATACGTTATGATTGATTTGACAAATATCAAAAGAAAGCTTACAACTTATTCTAGCTCAATCAATTATGAGATATATGATGGAGCAGAATGAATGTCTAAAGAATGACAATACTCAATGTTGTATGTCTTCGGGTTGAGGACATGAACAATGAGATCATACGGATGCTAAGAGTATGTACATTCTTGTTATGTCCCTAGTCGGATGTCATTGTGGAAGGTTGATAGACAACGATGACACATCAAGACTAAAGTGTGTGTTGGTTGATGACAGTGTCTCATTAGTCATGATATATGATATCAAACCAAGCACCCAGATTCATGTTGGAGAATAGTGTATCAGACAGACCCACCATGAGAGTGACACATGGAACCATGACATGGTAGTCAGAATCATCTCTCATAGTGATGGTGGTGATTGTGATTCTTAGACCTGAAATCACTACACTCGTCAAATGTGATTGGGTACACTTTGACATCATCAAAAGCAGTCCTAAAACATGGGTTGTTATAACGGTGATGATTGGGTGGCTTTGACGCATGAGATAGACTATGAGTGATAGATATGGGATTTGTCCATCCTAAGGTAGTATGATGTCCATGCCACTTGATAAGAGAGACTGAGAAAGGCATGTACATGCACATGTGAATCAATATATGATATTGATGTCACACATATCTCAGACAGTCTGCTCTAGTTCAAGAAACATGAATGAACATTGAAAGGATGACAACTCCATGCCTTGAATTCATTCAGTATATCAGAGACAAAGGAATTATACATTCACTAAAACACCAATCACAGATTGTAGGATTGAAAGTTGTTCTCCAACTTTCCTTTTCACTTGGGTAGCATTGATGTGCGACTAGGTACTGCTCTTTGCTTGTGATGTCATAAGCTAGTTATGGACCTTCACTGCCAACATGAAATGAGACCTATAGGGTCACACACATAGGATTAACCTGGAAGAGGAGTTTATCCATGAATGATGTTTGGATTGATTACTAAAGTGTTTAGGTACTCAATCAAACATTCAATTAATAGACTTGACTCAGAATCATCAAGTTCAAGTGTTGAACTAACTGATTAGAGTGTCAGATTGATTGAGAACAAAATTGACTATGTTCTGCACAATCTAGACCACCAACTGACCAGTTCACTAGGTGAACTGATCGGCTCATGGTAAGTGAGATGACCAATTCACTCTAGTGAATCGATCGGTTCAACTAGACCAAACAAGTAGTGTTGAGTTGTCCTGTTTTGTGAGAAAAAGTTTTTTCATTTCACTTGTTCAATTTGATTGGGTTAAGAATTAATATTTGTGTTAATTAGAAATGAATAAGGAAAGTCAATTGTAGGCAGGTTTGGGAAGTGAAACAACCGGTTCATTGGGTGAACCGATCATCTCACCTTGCCAAACAACTGATTCACTAGTGAAATGATTGGTTCGCCTGTCGCAATGCAAATTCTTCATGGAAATTCTAGATCCTTCTACCCCCGCACAGACTGGGAACCCTGACCCTACCCTCTACTATAAATAAAGGGGTACAAGGGGCTTCTCAAGAGACACAACTCAGAACATTAGTTGCTCTGTAAAGTTGTTGTCCTCTCTAGTTGTGGTAACCGAGAGAGCCCAAGCAAGTTCTACCCATCCAGGGAGGAACAGCGAGGGAAAGACAATTGCATAATGACAACTGGTTGTGGGAGAGTGTGTTGGTGACTAGTACACTGAAAAAAGGGGACAACTCCTTCTAGTCCATTCTTCAGGACGACTAGAGTTCTCAGTGGTTTGTGTGGACTATGTATAGAGGTGGGAGATTTCTACCACTCAGGAGGACGATTGTCCACCGTAGTCTGGGTCAAGACCAGGAGCTGCACAGATGTTGTCAAAGACACGTGGTTGAAGACCACACTTTCTACAAGGTATAGTCACTGAGCAAGCCTCTAGACTATGTATATCTTGCTAAAACCATCCTTCCCATTATATAGATATTGATGTGATTTGTTGGTTATGGGTTTATGGTCAAGTAAAATTTTTGTTTCCGTTTCCTACTCCGACCATGAAAAACCCAACATAAACTACAAAGTTCAATCTGGGATTGAAACAAGAATCTCAAAAATGGAATCTTTTGATTTGACAAGATAGTCAAAGAGTTTGACATGAATCAAAATAAAATATGAAATATGTGATTAGAAAAGATTTAGTGGGTGCATATATGAATATTCCCCTTATGATGAGGAATAATATCTCAATATTGTGAATATTGAGAACTGGCATCAACAATTAAGGACTAAGTGAAACGTCTTATGAGATAAGGATCAAGACCTATGAGATAGTCCTTGAATGTTTCACAATGCTTGAGCAACTACAATAGAGTTGGGTTGAAGGAGTTCAACATGGAACAATTCAGTGAGAAAGAATCCATATTAGTCTCTTGTGAACCTTATGTTCCAATTCTTGTGAAGAATGGAAAAGACATGATTAACATGCCAAAGGTTGGATCAATGGATCTATCATGAATGTTATTATCCCATATAATCTTGTATGTACTGGACATGACAGGATGATAATAAAATCTAATAAGGGTTATTGGAAGGCCATTAAAGACATCCATTAGTACTTGAGAAGAACCTAAGGATAGATCTCTAGTCAATAATGATAGAAATGAAAGGAAGAGTTGGATGTAAAGGGTTACATCAATGCAAACTTCCATAATGACAATGTGATCGCAATAAAATATGTTTTCATCTAAAAAGAGAAATGTTGTTAGTCGGAAGGGTTCCAAACAAATAGCCATTAATTCTATTCTACAATAGAAGATGAGTATACTTGTATTATGAACATATAGTAATACTATATGGATCTAGAAGTTCATATGATGAACTTATAGATGTTCCAACCATTGATGACTCAGTAGAAGTACTGTGACAACAATGGAGCTAAGTGTTAGGCAAGGAATATTAGATACCATATTAAGGCAGTTTCATCTCAAAGTGAAGAGATAAGAAACATGCAATATATGAACTAGTAGAAAAGTATTGCTAACCTGTTGGATTTAGCACTTGTGCAACAGAAGCATGGGGGACATGTTTGGATCACTAAGAATGAGATTCATGGGTAATTAGTTTTAAGTGCACGTGGGGTTCTTTTGGTATAATATCCCATAGAGCCAATCATGTGATGATTGACATAGAATATACCATAAAGGATTTGATTAATACTCATAAAGGCAAGCTTCCAATTCATTTTGTTTCATTTAGTTATGAGATAATGAGGAAACATTATGAATGTCTAAAGAATGATAATACTTAATGATGTATGTCTTCAAGTATGTGACTTGGAAGAATGAGATCATACAAATGCTAAGAGTATGTACATTCTTATTATATCCCTAGTCGGTTGTTACTGTGGAAGGTAGATAGACACTAGTAACACATACGACTGGAGTGTGGGTTGGTTGATGACAAAATCTCATTAGTCATGATATGGCAATATCAAACCAATCACATAGATACATGTTAAAGAACAGTGTATTGGATAAACCCACCTTGAGAGTGATACATGGAAACCATCATATGGTAAGTCATAGTCATCTCTCATAGTGAAGGTGGTGATTGTGATTCTTTAGGAATGAAATCACTACACTAGTCGCTTGTCTTTGGGTACGGTTTGACATCATCAGACGTAGTCCTGAAACATAGATTGTTATAAATGTGATGATTGGGTGACTTTGACACATGGGGATAGACTGTAAGTGATAGATATGGGATTTGTCTAGAGAGAAGAGGAGCAATATTAATGACATATATTTGTGGTTCCAAGCCCCAAACTCCAAGAAGCGGTAGTTGAGGTAGCAACAACTCCAAGCACCAGTATCAACAACGGAGGCGGCATAGAGACAAGGGTGTGTAGAGGTAGGCATAAGAGGAGGTGTAGTGGTACTAAAGAGAGGAGAATAGGACCTAGAATGGAGGAAGATGAGTTGTATGGAAGCGATAGTGGTGACGACAATGGTAGAAATGGAGGTAGTGGTGACGGTTGAAAGTGGCAGCGGCAACGTCACTCATCATTATTTTCTAAAGCTAGGTATCATGGGCAGGAAATACAAAGAATGGGGAAAAGGAAATTTTGTGGGTGTTATTAGTAGCAACTGTGCCATTTTTTTGTATATGAAACCAACGATATATGTATATCGTCCACTAGGAATATGAAAATTGACAACATAATTAAATCTATATTGTCAGTCTAGCTTGAGAAAACTTACATTATATGTTAGTACCCCTCTCCACCCTCACTAAGAATGATCACGTCAGTTTTAAGAGAACAACTGACTACATAAAAGGAACCATCTCATCAATTGAGCTTAAGGAAACCAAAGTCACACCTCTATACCCCTCTCCAACAACCTCAGACCTATAATGTTGATTTTGTAGACAAGCTGACATTACAGTCCAATTTGGTGGGAACATATTTTTCTAGGGG
The DNA here is from genome assembly GCA_963693085.1 of Alisma plantago-aquatica. NCBI lineage: Eukaryota > Viridiplantae > Streptophyta > Magnoliopsida > Alismatales > Alismataceae > Alisma > Alisma plantago-aquatica. The sequence continues at coordinate 239,881,313 of OY856415.1, forward strand.
TGCGTCATGGGAAACATGTAACATCGACGTTGGCAAGATATGTTGATAGCAGAGTTAATGATATTGCGGAAATAAATTGTTGGTTTTCTTCTAAAAACCAACAAAGTTTTTTGGAGGTAAAATTTAATTTGTGGGTGGCAAAGCGGGAAGGATTATGTCGTCGGTTCATTAGAAATCGATGTTGCACTTGCTTTCCCAAAACTTTTTGGGAACTTATCGTTGGTTTTCTATGATGTCAGTTTGGGGTTGGGAAACCAGTGTTGGAAAATAAGCAATACTTGTATTTTGTTTCATTAGAAAAAGTTGTCCAGTTGTGACGTTTGTGTTAAAGTAACCGACAATATAGGTATGTGGGGTTGGTTTTTCTAGAAAACCGACATTCATAAATGTGAACCCAGAAGTAAAAAATGTACTAGTAATATGTGATACATGTAATTGACAAATGAGAATGAATATATTATGTTGAGACTCATGACATAATCTAGGGTATAAAGGTTTTGCCTCATCATCTCATGAATATAGTTGGATTGTGAGTGGTAGGTTTGAAACCTAGGTGAAAATAAAATCACCAAGTGATGATATCATGCAATGAATTAGGATGTGTAAGTACCCTTAAATTTAATTCAGGTTTGCACCTCATAGATAATTTTCACCTTGATAAAAGTTAGTAATGATAATTAAGCTACAAAATTGTGCAATGATGGTTTCTATCCCTAATGCATGAGGTTAATTAAGTTGTCATTCACCTTAACTTGATTGAGTTCTAATTTTTAGGACAAAAAAGTTTTTAACGAGGGGGTGAATCTAACGTCCTTAGAATTTGGGAATTTATATTTAATTTAAGATGTGATACTAAAAGTAGAATAACAAAAGGAATATGATGACCTTGTTTGAGGAATGTAATCCTAGACCTAGCTTAGGTCTTCATGCTAACTAAATAAAGTGGTGATGAGAAAAAGTATTTATATGACACTTAAGTTGAGATAATATAGCATAACAATCGTAATATTGTAATTAAGAAGATAAATCTTATGGACCCTTTGGAAGACTAAGTTATGGGCCATAGGCCCTAAAACCCAATACAAGCCCAACTCAATTATCTAGGGTTCACATTTGGGTCCTTGGGATACAAATTTTAGAATCCAATACTAATGATGATATTAAGTAGCAAGGATAATTTAAATTGAAGGATGATGATATAATGAATTCATAAAAGAACTAGCAAGATATTCTAAGTTATCTTGTTGCCTTGGAAATTATTAAATAATTATCTAGATTAACTAGGAAACCAAGTTTCAAATAATAAATATATGAGTTTATGAGTTCTTCCTAATGGAAGATAAGAGATAGTAATACATATTCTAGAATTTTAGATAATTTAGGACAATAACGTGGCATATAGAAATACTTCTTTAAATATGACTTTTTTTTAAAATAATATAGAAATAAAGAAAAGAAAATCATGTGTAAGGGAGTCTAGTAAGACCTAGACTCTCGGATCTGGATAGATTCAAATCCCAGGAGCTCATCTCCCTCATCCAGACTCTGCTTTATCCCATAGAAGTCCACAGACCTCGACTCCCTTTAACTCCTCTCTCTCTAGTCTATAAGGTGTCAGATTCCAACTCCATTATCTTTACGAGGTGGAACCAAATCCAACCAACCATGAATTTCACATTATCTTGAGGGATTGAATAAATCCCCAATTGTAGATTTTGTGGATGTTTAACCAAATTTACATTCCTTTGACTTGTAGGAGACCCCAACATATATAAAGGATGGGAACACCATAGGGGTACGAGTCAAAGTAGATAAATGTTCCAATTTCCCTTCTCTTCATCACCCAATACTCCCTTAATCAATGTTACTTCATTGAGATCTAAACCAAAGGGCCGATAAACCTTGAGATTGTAGATCATTTACTTTGAGTGTAAGCTTCAGTAAGGAGTGGTGAAGGCTTCATGTGCATCAGGAGACTGTGAAGCCCCAGGGAAATGGACCCCAAACTCTACCTCCTTTGTTTATAAGACTCAAGCCTAGACTAAAGGCTCCAGACTTCCCCAGACCTCATTGAGATGCAAGAAAGATTCATCAACACCCTATCAGCACCCCCAACAAATCTAAACTACCAGGTAACAATGAATTTTTTCCCTGGTTGTAATTTTTCAACCCTGTGTTAGAGCCTGACCTCTCGACCTTGTCAATGGGATCTAGGCCACCGCAACCCACACCCAACAACTTGTCAAACTCAACATAGCATTGTGAAGTGTCTAGGTCTTTACCTTGGTGTCACAAAGTTGGTAGTGTGAAGTCAATTGGTGAGTTGACTTCCTCCATGGCTTCTTGGAGCAGTGGTCGGGCCAATGAATGGGATGATCAATACCCCTAAGATTTTTCCCCACTACCCTGACCAGCGTGATCAGTAATGATCACAATGTAAAGGGAAATAGGGTAATCTCTCTTTTTTTTAAAGGAACATCCCATAGTGGAACTCTATGTTGATGTACCTTGGGCCATTGGCTAGACCCGTCCCTGTGGTAATATGGATAATGTGGATTTTGATGACATGGCAATCTACCATTGGCCCATATATTCTTAATTTATAATAATATTGAAAATGATTGATTGATCATATTATAGTTATACTATATATCGATTTTCTCAAGAAAATGTAGAGAATATAAGAAAAATAATTTAAATACCTAGTTCTAGTCTTCTTTCCAAAAGTATAGTTAATACGTGAGTATATGGTGATTATCACATGAACCTATATATGATTGCTAGGATGTTGAATGTAGTAAATATGTTTACTTTGTGATATGAATTGGTATTGATGAATAATAATATTCCAAGATATTATAATGTTAATGATGATGTACAGTTAGCCTTTATAAGTCTTAAGATCCATATATGTGTGAATTAGGGTTGTGTGACCTAACCCTAATATCAACCCATACCTAAACCCTAGACTTGGTCCTGATTAGTATCATATAGATCCACGGTGACACCCTAGTGGTAATCATACTTTAAGAACATGTTGATCATTTGGATATACATATGCTTGGTTGTTTGGATCATACACTTGAAATAAATATTTCATGATGTTTTCATTGAAGGTACATGGTTATATTATGCATACACATAAATATCAAATTCTGAGGATTTCCAGTGAGTACTCAATGATTGATGAATAACATGCTTGGATATTTATTTAGTTCCAGTTCAATATATAATGCCTATGTGTATCATATAAAGAAAATTATGATATTTACACTACTACAGAAATGGCTTATAACATCACATTTAAAGGCGTCGGTTGTATACAACAACCGACGCCTAATCAGTACACTTGTCGGTTAAAAAATGAAACCGACATATATCTGTGAAGGGCGACCAGACACGGGTATCACTTTTTATTTAGCGTCGGTTACCAAATAACAAACCGACGCTAAAATTTGACCGCCAAATCCAATTTTTCGAGAGAAATAAATTACCTCCAAAATTTAATATTCAGCGTCGGTTATTAACAAAGAAACTGACGACTAAAGTTTTTCTGCAAAATAGAAATTTGACCAATTTTTGTCGTCAATTTTCTTACAGTCACCGACGTTGATGTGTTTTCACGCGTTTAACTGCAAAAAAATTCATCACCATATAGCATCGGTTTTTACAAGGAAACGGACGACTATGGTCTTAATCTGAGAACATTTATTTTTGTCGGCATATATATAGACGTCAATTTTTCTGGTTTGAACCGATGACTATAATCGAATATAAGTGTCGGTTTGTTGTTGGTAACCCATGCCAATAGTTTTCAGTGGTGGTTTCTTCTAATAACTGATGCCTATTGTTAACTTAACAGCACTCATGCGAGCCAGACTTTCCCCTTTCCTTCTGTTTCATTCATTCTCTGATTGAGGGTTTTAGCCTCCGGCGATTCCTCTGCTCACTGCCACTAGCTGCTCCTGTGTCGCCGCTCGCCTCTACCGCCGTCATTTGCTGGTGCTTCGGCCGCTGCTCTCCAGGCTGGCCGCTGCCACGAAAGCCCCCTCTGCTCATTGGTCACCGCCCTCCATCTCTGCTTGCCCTCTCTGCTAGCAGGCCCCTCTGTGCTCATCGGCGCCCTAGCTACCACCATTCTCTTCTTCCGCCGCGCCTGCTCTGCACCTGCTAGTCGGTGTTGCCGCTCTCTGGAGCTCGTCGTCTGCTCGCTGCTCGTACCTACTTCTCTCCAAGCTGGCCGCGGCTCTCCTAGGGCTGCTCCCTACGTGCTCTGCTCCCTGCTCTCCAGAGCTTCTCCGACCACAGCTCCTGCGCACCTATTTGTCGTCGGTGTCGCCACGAAGGCCTTCTTCCTCCTCTTCTTCCTCCACCCTCAAGGTACACTGGTCCTGCCTTACCACCATTGGTTGGTCAGATTCACATTAATATTGCCAATAATGTAGGAAATGAATGCTAGCTCCAATTATAGACATATTAATGTATATGGTTTTGATCAAAAAAATGTGTAGATTGTGAATAAAGTATACTTAAAGCTCTATTATTCTTCTTATTACAAAGGTATAGTTAGTACATGAATATTAGATGATTATTCAAGAAAACCCTAGTTTGATGAGCATGTTGTTAATCATGTTAATTATGATTTTTTTTATATTCTGATGTCAGTATATAATTATGCAATCCCAACATATTCAATTGAATTAGAATGATTTCAATGAATTATAGGGTTTTAAAGTTGATAATCATGTACATGCAGAAATAGGGTTATTAAACCAATGGTTATAACATAGTATGATCTTAATCTGATCTGGATGTTCATAATAATGTAGTATGTTAAATATGATGATTAGGGCTACATATAATGTTTAGTAAATATTTCTAGCCCTTTTGTCATTAGGGTAATTTTTATACATGTTTGAGTGAATTAGGGTTCTAATCTACCCTTTTGTCCTATATTTGATGTTAATTGTGAATATATGTTGAGTTTGGGACTTTAGTGATGGCCTTTGTCCTAAGTTGTTATTTTTTCATCTAATATGAACTCTAGTCTCATCTATCCTATCTTGGAAATCAGTAGTACATTGATGTAATATCAACTAAGGGCCCAAGGTCAGCCCCACCCCTCCCCCTCTTTTCTATATTATCAATGAGCTTCATCTTACTCTTACCTAAGAAATTTTTTTCTTAATCTCTTATACATCACTATATTTAAGGTTAGTTTGTCTACTAGAGTATGGGGATTAACCATGTTGCATGTAGTTTATAACATTGCATTGTGAATTATTGCATGTTTGAAACTATTGATTTCTTGATTTATTATTTAATAATGCTCTATAGATTAGGATTAACCATTTTGCCTGTAGTTTATACACATTTATTATATATAAGAATGGCAGCGCATGTATTTGTTGGCCTAGAAACCCATCCAAGATTTACTCATTAGGAGTAAATCTTGGATAGTCCCCGGTTTGGGACTGTTCTTGAACACCTAATCTCACTTAGGATGTAAGTGTATAATGTGTATTGGATTTTCAAGAAAATTTCGGTAGCATTTCCCCGTTTGTTCTCTAAGTACATATGTACTTGGAGAACAGCGGGGAAATGCTGTCGAAATTTTCTTGAAAACCCAATACACATTATATACTTACTAGTGAGATTAGGTGTTCAAGAATGGGATAGGTGGTACACATTTATTATATATAAGAATGACAGCACATGTATTTGTTGGCCTAGAAACCCATCTAAGATTTACTCATTAGGAGTAAATCTTGGATAGTCCCCGGTTTGGGACTGTTTTTGAACACCTAATATCACTTAGGATGTTTTAACCATTAATTATATATAAGACCTTAAACCCTAAAGTTTTAACCATAAACCCTAATCTTTTAACCCTAGACCCTAATCTTGTTCTAATATATACTTGTTTTCTCTTTGATCATAGAATGGATAGATCATGGATGTCCATTCCAAATCGCTGCACCCCCGAATTTATTTCTGGTCTTGACCAGTTTATTAGATTTGCTGAGGAACATAGGAAACAACCTGGAGATAGGTTCTATTGTCCATGTAGGCATTGCGATAACAACTTGAAAGTCAGCACTGGTGATGAAATCAAGAGTCATGTCATGTGCAACGGGATTGTACAAGGCTATGCAGAATGGCACTAGCATGGAGAGATTTCAAACCTGAAATCAGTGGATGTCGATAGCAGTGCTTGTGTGGAAGAAGAAATTGCCTTCGACGACGTAGATGTGAACGAACCAGTTCTAGTAGACATCTTTGATGCGATGTTGGATAGTTTTGGGGTAGAGCACACCGATCCACCTCCCATGTTTAGAAACATTGTGCATGGTGCCGAGATACCATTATACACAGGTTGTAAGTTTACAAAGTTTAGCGTTGTGTTGAGATTGTATAAACTGAAAGCTAACAATCGATGGAGCGACTAAAAGCTTCATGTCATTGTTGTCTTTGTTGAAAGAAATTCTTCCTGAAGGAAACGAGCTGCCAATCTCAACATACTAGTTAAAGAAATTGTTGTGCCCAATGGGAATGGAGTCCAAGAAGATACATGCATGTCCGAATGATTGTGTAATATTTCAAAAGGACTATGTGGATTTGAAAGATTGTCCGAAATGTGGTGCGTCAAGGTATAAATTGACGAGTTCGGGGGAGTCCAAAACTGGTTCTCCTGCCAAGGTGATGTGGTATCTACCTATAATACCACGGTTTCAACACTTTTTTTCCAATCCTATAGATGTGAAGAATTTGAGGTGGCATGCAGATGTTAAGAAAAATAATGATGGGATCCTACGACATGCGTTTGATTCCCCACAGTGGAAGAAGATTGATTTATTGTACCCTGAATTCGGTGAAGAAGACAGGAATCTAAGACTTAGGCTTTGTACAGATGGGATGAATCTGTACGGGACATTGAGCAGCCAACATAGCACTTGGCCAGTTATGCTTGTTATATACAATCTTCCTCCCTGGTTGTGTATGAAAAATAAGTACGTTATGTTGTCATCTTTGATATCAGGCCCTAAACAACCTGGAAATGATATCGAAATTTATCTTGAATCTATGATTGATGACTTGAAGAAGCTCTGGGGTGAAGGTGTGATGACCTATAATGCTTCACGAAGAGAGACATTTCGTTTGCACGCTATGTTGTTTTGCACTGTGAATGACTTTCCATCGTATGGGAATTTGTCTGGATATAGTGTCAAAGGATCTAAAGTGTGTCCTATATGTGAAGAGAACACCGATTCAATATGACTAAAACACAGCGGCAAGACTGTATATCTTGGTCATCGAAGATTTCTTCCAAAATTTCATCTGTATCATAGGTTGTGCAAAGCATTCAATGGATGGAATGAGGAACATAGTGCACCTAAACCTATATCGGGGGAGGATGTTTATGAAAGAGTAAAAGACATTGCCAATGAATTTAGTAAGAGATCACAATGTATGATGGCCACACGGAGTGACAAGTCTTTATTCAAGAAGAAGTCAATATTTTGGGATCTTCCTTATTGGAGTTCTTTGACAGTTAGGCATTGTATCGATATCATGCACGTTGAGAAAAATGTATGTGATAGCATCATCGGTACTCTGTTGAATATACCAGGTAAGACTAAAGATGGGATAAAATCCAGAATGGACCTACGTGAAATGGAAATAAGGACCAATCTCACCCGAGATTACATATGTGATGCTGATAAGAGGTTCTTGATTGATTTCCAATTCTAGACATTGATCACTATTTCACTAACTCTACACTAATAATTTTTGTTTGTATTCTCTTTAAAAAATAAATTTAGGCAGAAGGAAGCCATAAAGCAATGGAACTACTTGGACCCCAAAGACTGGGAGGCATTTGTTACCCAAAGAACAATAGATGAATTCAAGGTATTAAGCACCACTCCCAATTTAATTAATATGTATTTTTATGTATTCACCTATTCAAGATTAACCTTTAGGTATTAAGAGATGCTCAACGAGCAAGGTGTGCACTGAATGTGCACGACCACACAATGGGTCCAAGAGGATATGTAGGCATTCGCCAAAGACTACTACAGGTTGAGTCTGCTCAGCCTACTGCTACTCAGGATACTATAGAGTCCTCTACTACTGCTCCCGCACCTCTTCCTCACCATGCTATGTGGATAGCTGGGAGGCAAAACAAGAAGGGAGACATACTGAAGCCCGCAACTGCTGAGGCGGCTGCAAAAATGGTAAAAATTAACTCTTAGAGCAATCGATCGATATTGATTATTGTTATATTTAATTACTTACTAATTTTTGTTGATGGTGATTAGCGGGAGATGTACGAGCAGAGGAAGGAAGGCAAGTTCATCCCTCAGGGCACAAGGGATGAACTGACAGATGCTCTGGGTAACCCAGAGCATCCTGGATGTGTTAGGGGTGCAGGTGCTGGTGTGGGCATCAAAGCGTTCTTTGGGCCATCCCAGCGTAAACCTATCCCAAAAGTGGGACTTTCACAAGCTGAGGTAACCTATTCTCTTATTTTAGAATGTTATTGCGAAAGGGAATTCAATAATCAGAAGCTAGCATTTCTTTTATCCATGTATAGGTAGATTCATTAATTAATAGAAAAGTCGAGGAAGTACTTGATCAGAGACTCCATGAAGCAATTAGCAAGTGGAAAGCGTCTCAAACTGCTACTCAAACAGTTGCTTTGGCGGGCCACTCTTCTCCTACTGCTCGTACTACAGAGGTTGGGAGTAATCCTATAGACCCACCACCTAGTACGTCCTCTGTAAGTATTTTTATGACATAATAGCTAGTATGTTCAAGATGATATGTTTGTGTATATATGCATATAACATTCCTTACATAAATTTGTAGGAGTTGAAGCCAAGCTGACTAAAAAGTCAAGAATATATCATTGCAGAGGCGTCAGCTTACTCACCCCTTAAAGGGTGCATGTTTCATGGGTATCCAATACCAGATGGTGTGGTACGTGTGAGGTCAATACATGTACTCCCCGACTGGACAGATCTTACACTACCTCATGCACACCCAGATGTTGAAACACTTGGTGAGGCAGTAGGCAGAGTGATACTGTGGCCCGAAGTGAATGTCCTCTATACTGATATTGTATGATAAATTTCCATTACTTTAATTTGTTAGTGTGTATATATGAGTCAATTGATCTGAAATTATATATACAGGTCAAAAAGATGAGACCCGCTACATCTCGGCCTCTACCTCCTCGACTACCAAGTTGGCTTCTAAGGGACATACACGCCTCGATAGGTCCTAATTGTAGGGGTGTGGCAGTATGGATCGGCGAACATGATACAAATTGCCCTATAATTATTACTATTCCAGAGGATGCTACAGGTAAATCATACGATAACAATCTATTTATACACGTTTATCATACGTATTAATGTATACGTAATACAAGTTCTGCATACGTACATATTAATGCATAGGTATTAATATAGGTCAATCATACGAAAACAAGATATTTATACAAGATATTTTGGAGTTGTTTAGTTATGAATGGCTGAACACATCTATGATAGAGTTGTGGATATGGTGAGATCTTATTTATACATCCATATACCTTGTTTTATATACGGTGATCTGGTTTCTTATATATTAATGCATATGTAATACATGTTTTGCAGCCACTTACACAAGATATGTACAGATTTTGGGTTTTCCCATGTGGGATTTTTGGTTCCATCTTTGATTAGTCTTGTAGATGTAGACCCATATTCAGTTACTTCAACTGCTGTGATACTTTTCAATATTTTGGTAAAAATAATAAGATGGTGATAATAGCTACATTCAATGTCGAGTAAGTTTACTTTGCTTATAATTTGGACTTAAGCAAATTACATTTTTATTATGGATTTTGAGTTATTAATTTTCTACTTTCTTACCTGTAGTGGTAAGCATTGGGAGTTACTAGTTATTGTCCCCAAGACGTTCACTATCTATTATCTAGATCCTACGGGGAATGAGTTGGATACATTATACGGACATGCAATTAAAAGGCCATTATTCTCGTGAGAAATATTTCATATTTTTATATCTATTAACATTTGTTACTACATTACTATTTAATTATGCAATTTAATGGGTTACATTAACATATGTAGGGCTTTACAAGAGTACAAAAAAGCTGGACGAAATGTCCCCAGGATAAAGAATATGTCACTAATTTGGGAGAATGTGAAAGTAATTTCCTGACTCCAATGTATATATTATTTATGTGAACTGTGCTTATTTGTATTTTTTAATATTTTGTATGTTTCAATTTATAGTGTGCTACACAAGACAACGGTTGGGCATGTGCCTACTATGTGATGCTATTTATGGACCTAATCATCAAACATGTCGTAATGGAAATCGATAAGATACAGCAGGTGTTATACATAGTCTCATTAGATAATATGAAATATATCAATCTTATTATATATTATTAATTATATATATACATCATTCTCTTTGCAGGTCTTTAAAACTACTGACTTCAACACAGGTGGAAAGCGTTTCGATGTACATGCTCCCTATACGAGAGATGAATTAGATGTTGTAAGAGAAGAATGGGAAAAAGTCCTACAAAGAGTGAGAATTTTTAGATATAATTTTATTGACAATGATGACAATGATGAATAAAGAATAACTTTGTTCTCATAATTATTTTTGTGTGAATGTGAATGAATTTTTATGAATTGTCATATGTGTGTGAAGATGATCAATACATAAATGTTTCTACATGTGTCTGAATGTGAAAAGAGATGAAATGAATGGAATTGTAGATTGCTACTGGTTTCTACATGTGTGTGATGAAAAAATAATATGAATTAAATGTGCTTATACATGTGTGTGAATCACATATATAATATTGTCCATCTTGTTAATTTTATAGGTTTGTGGCATGTTGTTGGTTGATATCAATAGATGGCGTAAACCTGTAGTTCAGAACTGAACTACATGTTCTCATCCTGCTGACCAGCCATACAGCAGGTCTGCAAACTGATAAGAAAAAAAATCAAAACATAAGCGTCGATTATTTGAACAAAACTGACACCTAAGACATATGGCGGCGGTTTTTGACCTAAAACTGACGTATATGTGACCAGATACCACTGTTGTGCTGGGAAGCACGGCCGTGGTGGCAGGCAGGGGATATGGCGTCGGTTATTAGCACAAAACTGATGTCGGTTCAGATGATATAGCGTCGGTTATATTTAAAAATCGACGCCCATAGGCCCTTTGCTAGCGTATTTTTCGGTGGCGGGAAGCATTTTGATGTTAGTTATTTGAACAAAATCGACACCTAAGACATACGGCGGCAGTTTTTGGCCTAAACCCGACGTCTATGTGACCAGGTACCACGGCCGTACTGGGAAGCACGGTCGTGGTGGCAGGCAGGGGATATGATGATATGGCGTCGGATATATATAAAAACTGATGCCCATAGGCCCTTTGCTAGTGCGTTTTTCGGTGGAGGGAAGCATTTTGACGTCAGTTCTTTTAATAACCGACGTCTATAACAATTCTATAGTGTCGGTTTTAGTAAATAACCAACACCTATAGTCCTTTCGCTGGTGCATTTTCAGTGGCGGGAAGTATTTTGATGTCGGTTGGGAACCGACGCCGAAGGGGTCCACCTTTAGCGGCGCCCACTTGGGTGTCGCTTGGAAACCGACACTAAAAGCCCTTAATTAACCGACGCTAAAGGCCTATTCTATAGCAGTGTTAGAACCCATCCCTAGACCTTCTAAAGGTGGTTCAATGAGTCCAATGATGGACATAAAAGTGAATATACCTTAACTCACATGAAAAACATAGGTAAGAATATTCAAATGAAAATACAAGTTCATATGTATATATATATATATATATGTGTGTGTGTGTGTGTGTGTGTGTGTGTGTGTGTGCGCGCGCGCGCGCGCATGCACACTTTCTATGCACCCACGTACATAGTATATCAAGATATTGATCTGTGTTTTTGTTTTTCAATGTTTTAGGTAGTTGGATTACATGAATATAGGATGCTTGAAGATTCAGATGAATACATTGAAGTTCATAAAGATAACGTCATTAGGAGAATTAGTTAGTTGGTTATTATATTTTCTTCCTTATAGTGGAAATGTTCCCTCTCATGTAGTATCTTCATATTGAGAAATTATGTAAGATCCTTGAGGAGATATTAGCAATCTTTGGTATCATTTATAGTCGTTAAATGAAATTATTTGTTATTTCTTAACTCTATATCCTAGAAAAATGAGATTGTCATCTTTTTCCCTACAATCTTCCTTTAATGGTGGGTAACTGGGGGAGGGGGGCATAACAATTACCTTACTTATAAGAAAAATATCAACTTTATACTTAACAATCTCCCATATCTAGTATAACTTAATGTGTATATTCGAAACTATCATCCTTATAAAGTACATAATTATTTTTGTAGTGCCCCCAAACTAAACATAAGTACCTCGGTCTTATAAGACTTATATATAATACCGGACTTCTACTGCAAGAGTCCTTGTAAAGTACCTCATCTTGGTATGAAAAAGTATCATCAAATTATGAAAAAGCACCTCATGTGTAAAATAAGTACTTCAAATGATTGTTATTACGTACATGCAAGAAAAGTATATGCATTGTATTAGAAAAATAAAAATACTAAACTAATTACTTAGTTTACCATGATATAATCATCATACAAGGCAAATTACCGCACAATTATCAATATTCCATAGTAAGAGTACCTTACTTCAAAAAAAGAAGTATCATAAGGAGTAGTAATACTACAAGCAGTAAAGATGTGATTGCAGCACGTATTGCTCTAGCATGAAGATACGCAATCACCATTGCAACAATGTCATGTCTCCAATACCAGGTGTATAAACAAGTATAACCTGTTATATATGTGTAGCCATGGTGAAGGCTGTAAACTTAATTGAAAATTATCAAATATAGACGACGGCACCATGAAGTTTTTATTGGTTATGCGTTAAAGGAGTGGTGAACGATAAATCGTGTCAACAGTAAGCACATCAAAGTTATTTAAGGCGAAAATCAAGAAAAAAGAATTCTAATGTAGTCAACGTAAATTTCCTCGTCACCTGCCAGTCATAAAAGGTGCATCCATACATATGACCTACAAATACGATAACATCTAAGGCGCTTTTTTACCTAACAAATACGATAACATTTCGATCGTCTTGCAATTCAACAAAGCAAGCAATCCACGCACACTGATATAAGCACCATTTAATCGAAATAAATAAATCGTCGACTTTCAGTGGCTCCCCAGTCTCAATAAAAGAACTTGGTTAGTGAAGATCCAAATTATTACCCGAGTAGATTTGTGATAAGAAATGGTTTTCTACCAACAAAATAAAAACCATTTATTTGCTTGGCGATTAAATGTTTTTCATCTGGGTCATTAGCACATACTGAGCTCGAACAAGATGCTTCATTTGTAGACAGATCAAAAAATTAGTTTGAATTCAACGAAAAACATCAAACTTGTCATTCCAACCAAACACAAAAAAAGCGGCACATGACACCCTAACGAAAAACACGCTAGAAAGACGACGACCGGGCAAAATCAAATTAGTGGCACACACTTAATTGAATAGCGACGTAAGCACGGACAAAAAAACTCTTCAACCCCAAAGTAGCGCTTGATTTTAAAACAAAATTTCAAAACTTAAAAGAGGAAAGAAGCCAACTAACTGGCTCGCGACTGGTTAGCTGTTGGTTAAGCACATAGAACGTGAAGAAATTTTGAGAAAGAAAGACGAAGAAAATGAAAAGCAGCGATTGGAGTTTCTTGAGGCAACAACTACCGCCTCCGGATAGCCATGTTGCAGGCAGAGCCCAGCCCATCATCACAAACTTTTGTTTGGGCCAACAACCAGCAAAACTAATATGAAGCATCAATGGGCCACCGAATCTACCATATAACACCCACAAATCACCTAGATCCAAGCCGGAGGACATGTTTTTGCCGCGCATGGCTAAAACTCAAATGAAGCCTAATAAACGCATGTTTTAGGTTGCCTACCTCCGGTCAAATTTTAATACTCCCACCCCTAAACTGTCCCACTTTAGCCATCTGGACAACCCGGTGGTTCAGCAACCCACCCAGCCTCGGCTGCTCCCAGCATACATTATTTTCACAAAAAAAACACTGGGATTTTGAATGACGAATTCCGAACGTATGACTAAAAAACCATTGATGATATAATGCAATTATTTTAACAAATCATCAGCCTTTTTGTGGACTTTCATACCTTCAAATCATGAGCTCTCAGTTTTTTATGCAAACTGAATGCACACGTGCACATGCACGTGAAAGAAATATAAAATTTGTTAGAAATGTGCGGGGAGATGACTCGTCTGTGAAAGGGTCTCTACGACAAAAGATATTTTTGTTGATTGTTTGAAAGGAGAGAATCAAAAAACAGTTTCCGTAGGATGGAGAGAGAAATATAGAATTAAAGATAATAAAATTTAATAGGAGAGTGAAAATAAATATTTGTAGGAACAAAATTCCTTAAAAAAATGAGAGAAGAGAGTGAATCAAGGAGAGCGCAGCATCAAACTCGCTCTTTTTATAGTAGTATAGATAAGGAAAAGGATCAAAATACCTTTTACTAATATATAAACAATTTTCAGGGAAGGTACACCCAGTCAAAGTTTCCGCCATTAATGTTCATGACGCTTCCATAGATATCAATATTTACATTACATTATTAATGTAACAAATTGGTACAAGGACTCTGACTCAGCCCACCAATCATTTTCTGTATACATAGACAAATAAAAGTTTGAATTGTGTTCGAATTTATACTACATTGCTGGCCATCATTAATCGATAGAAACCTCCAGGGAAGACTTCGCAAGCCAGAGAAGACCGGGATCGTTCCTCTTCAGAATCATGTACGCCTCCGACATGCCCAGTTCGTCTACTGTGATATCCTCATAAAAGCCCACCACAGCAAGCACCTCCATTGCAGCTGTTCAGTGGAACCACTTAGAATAAGTACAAGAAGGGTAAATCCAAAAACAGACCAGTGGAAAAAAAAAAGGACTTGACCCTAACCTCTGTAGTTGGCCACATTCTTTTGGAACAGTGGGTTCCCCTATTATTCCAAATTTACAAAGTGATTAGTGTATTAACAGTTTTTACAAACTCTTACCAAAGAGATGCATATATAAATAGTGGAATCATGATATAATTCTAGACAAGTACCTTCCTGAGCCTTCTGAACTTGACGTCATTTGGGTGGTCTAAGACATTACTGGCGACATAAAACTTGTCAATCCAAGAAGCAGAAATAGCAGAGAAAAAAATAACAAGGATAAATTATTCCAAGTCTACCTGATTATCTTGAAAAGGGTTTGCACCGCTAAGGTAGCTTGACCACGCGCTGCTTCAGATCTCAGTGCCTTGATAGCCATGTGAAGCCGATTGCAGATAGCAGTAGCCGGTTCCTCAATCCTGTCTAATTCTTGATTTTGTGGCACACTGATAGAATCATCAGGATCGGGTTCGACCCTTGCAGTCCCACTATTGTGGGACGCATCAAAAGCAGCTTCTTCTCTATGTCCACTGTCGTCATCATTATTGCAGTCATCAGGGTCCGGCTTTTTGTGCGATTGTCCAGTTTGATGTTTCGCTTGTAAACCACCAGTCACAATTTCAGACTCATCAGGATCAGGTTCAACTCTATTCTCCTGACAAATTCCATGATGGCTTAATTCCAAGTTATCTGGATCTTGTTCTTCTGCCACTGAAGACTCATCTGGATCAGGCTCCGCTAAACCGGGTAAACAATCCAGATAATCATCTGGGTCAGGTTCAGACATTCTTACATTCACATTATGTTCAACCGCAGACAATGTAGTAGGGAGATCTGTGAGCATACCGTCCTTTATTGCCAAAAGAGCAGTGGCAGAACCAGGCTCGGCATCTGATCCTTCATTTTCAATTTCTACTGTGTTTTCATCTGGATAAGAGTCAGAAGCACTTTTGCGGTTTCTACAAGCAGGCATAGGTATGCCTTGGGCAGTAAGAACAGGATCCTCAGTTTTGGCACTTCGGAGCCGATTATAAGCAGCAGCTGCTGATGCCATACGGGCAGAAGCTAGCATTGACTGGACTTCTCCACCAAGCCTTTGACCAATTTGATAGTCACCTGATTCGATTACTTCATCTTCATAATGCCTCAACATTTTTTTCCCAGATAAGGTGTGACCTCTAGATTTTGTCCAGTCAAAATTTACAGCTTCTTGGTTTAACTGCACAGACGGTAAAAGAACATAATAATCAACTCAAAAATGTGAAGTGTACATTACGATGGACAATACCTGCTTATCCAGGGCAAAGAAGTTGGCATCGTGTTCGGAGTACACCATATGAGCCTCAATTTACAAACAAAAAACAGTCAGTACAGAAAATCCAGCATGGCAATGAGGGTTAAGTAGACAGTTACCGCACTTGCTCGACTTACAAGTTCATGTAATAATGTTTTTTTAATGGATTCATACTTTCTAAACCCTTTGAGATCATCTGTTCGAAGCCGCAAAGAAATTTCCTCCCCGTGATTCTGTACCATGGAAATAATGTCACAGGTCAAATGCAAACAAGGCCAGTAAAGCACAATCTTTTCTCAGCATATTTAACCGAAAACAGAGCACCATAGCTTCTGCTATAAAGAGGTTAAAAATTTACGTAGATAACGGGAAATCAATTTTGTCCTCTGTTACCTCTCTCAAAATCTAAGGTCATGAATTACCTTGTTAAAACCTAGAATGCATTTTGGACTGATGCCTACATAGCCTTCTGGTGCCATTTCTGTCATGATTCCAACACACCAACGATGCTGAAGAAAAAACACAAGAGGGATTGACTAGTTATATCAAAGTTAAACGGTTTTGAACATCATAACATCAATCAACTCTACTAGGCATGTCAATCTTACCTTGTTCATGATGGCAATAATTCCTGGATCACAAGCTAGCATATGCATTCTTTTAAGTGCCTCTGAGGCTGGAGGATTTAACTGAAACAAAAAATCAAAGATGATATGACAGGTATGAGTTGAAAGACAAACACGGTCACAACTCACAAGCTGGCTTAGCTCCAGAGTCAGCAGTGAGAGAGATTTTGAACCCAATATCTTTTTGAGCGTGGTAAATAAGAATAAATTGTATTAACAAAAATGAGATTTTGACGAACAATCTTTCCTACATCCCTTCATCTACCCACCCTGTCTAAGATCAACCTGCATATGTAGTGGTAGTGTTTCAAAAAGCGGTATGCGTTATGCGTTCGGAGAGGTCACCTTGTAGAGTATATGCGGTACGCGGGAATATATGCGGAAGTATATGCGGTTTTGGATTTTTTTAATTAATTATTATATATATATATATATATATATTAATCATGATTTACATATTGAATTTGTGCAATTGTGTATCTAAATAGTACAATTACAAGAATAATGGATGCAATTATGCAAATATGCAATCATCACAACTTAAATAAATACAAACATGCACTATAATCTATATTTAAACAAACATAGATGAATATAAATGTATAAAAGAAGAAATCAGAATATCTCTAACTAAAAATCGGGGTGTAATCGGCCTTGTATGCGGCCGTACAACCGATTATGCGGCTTGGTCCGCTTTTTGGAGGGATTTCCATTATGCGTTTTTTTGGAGGTCCGCACCTTGTATGCGGCCGCATAGACCGATTTTTAAAGCACTGTGTAGTGGTACACCAAAAAACCAATAAGCCATTCAATCCGGAACAGATAGAAGAGAAGTGGGCACTCCGTATCAAATTTTAGTCCACCGACAAAGGTTGCATTGTCATACATTCCTACTTTCCATTCCTTTACAAAGTGTTTCTGCTACACCTAGACTTTCTACTGGGACGGTGGGACCTACCCAGATCTCTTCACTCTAGACATGCCTTCCTCTTGATTTTGTCACCGACTCACACACCCCTAAGATATGTTCTTTTTCTCGAGTCCAAGGAGAACCTTTGGAAATCCATTCCTCTTTCATCTCATCCTTTAGGGTCGCTAATCCTTTATCTGTGACCATACACAATCACTTTAAAGGCACTTGGATCAAGACATTCAAACTCCTGGTAGTCATTAAACATGAATTATACTTGATTTGGTGTCACTAGACTGCGAGGAGCAAATGCCAGACTTCGTGACAGCTGGTCAGCATGCAGAACATGTGGCACCAGAATCAAAGGCACCAGTGCTCAATCCCGCTGGAACGAGTGGGGTTCTAAATCCCATGACTCTGCTATAGTAGCTAGTAGACTAAATGCAGTATTTGGTAGACGCTAGTTGAAAATGTTTAAAATATATATAACCAGTGATATTCAAATGATTTCCTCCGAACGGCTCCTTAGGTTTTTCTGGATGTAACGGCAGATTACAGCTGTCCAATTAACTGCTGCAATCACAGCCATGAGACACTATATTTCAATAACCAATTGTGTAAGTAAACTCAAAAGACAACGTTAATGAAATTATAAGTTGGGCATTCTATTAACAAGGATATACTGAAAGGAGTTAGATTCTACAGGTATCAAACCAATAACATTCAACTGTAATCCTCCGCCACAAATAGATCTTTCAAGGTTGGATAAATATAATAGTATTTCAACTACACTCCCAAATGAAATAAATATCTATTTTTGCCTAACTTTCTAATCCAACAGGACAACAAAATAATTTGATTTGAAGTAAAATAGAAAAAACTAATTCACGAATAAAACCTGCTAGTATAAATTAAACACACAATTTCCTACTTTCACTTTAGCCCATTCTATATCATAAGGAAATTGTGCATGGTAGTTCCTTTTCCATACATTTAAAACCGAAAAGAAAGTTATTAGAATAAAAGATCGAAAACTGGAGAGAAAAATGATCTGATTTAATATGACCAAAAAAGATACTCCAATCACAACACACTTCCAAAAAAATTGGAACTCATGGTTTTTTGTTTTAGAAAATTGTAGAACTCTCTATAACCTCAATAGTAATTTAAAAGAGACGAAGAGGGATCATTGTTTCTGCTAAATATAGCCAATAATAAAATCAAACCTTGAGTCCTGGCAGCTCAAGAGTTCGAAACTCGCAAAATATGTATGGTCCTTGAGGAAGTTTTAAGGAGACTTGACGCCTGTTAAGTGACCTCTGCCTCAACCTCTCTTCTTCTTCATCAAAACCAATCATCCTTAAATCTGATTTTGAACTATTCTGCGAAACTTCTGCAATTTCATCTAAGGAAACTCCCATCATTCTTATAGGCTTCCCCTGTCAAATTTTGGTAAAATAGTCAGTAGCTTAATAAAGCCGTCCTTGGATTTTGTACCACTAAAATACAGTGAAACATATCGTATTCGTTATATACATATATATAAATTGAACCACTGCTGCTACAGATATAATCAAGAATCAGCATGAGAAAAGCATTGCATTCTTCAGAACTATAAACTTATTTCTTCATGTAGCACCAACACTTTCTTCAATGCGGAAAAAGCTAAAATCAATATTAATTTGTCTAAATCCAATTAAAAACAATCATAATAGTTTAACACTTTGAAATTGTGATTCATACAGTAGAATATATCACGAAGCAATTAAACATTCAGTCTAAATTTTATTTCTAATTGAATTGGCATCTCAGAATCTTTTACAAACTATTTTGGCTGCTAAATCAACTTTAATTTCATGTTCAATATGCTAGGCAGGTGTAACATGTTTGCCATATGATTTCTGCCATGGTTACTATGCAGCCTATCTAGTATCCGTCTAAGCAGAACTGCATAGACTAGCACTGGAGGGAGGGTCCAATCCTGGACACCTATGTCCTAGAGTGTCCTAGGGTGGCCATCTTGGTCCTATTACTCTAACTTAGATTAATAATAGCCGGAATAGGTCAATTAGGCTTGGGTTGGGTTGAGTTACGCATGGTATATTCATCAAAAGTTAGGATACTTTACGTTTAACCAGGTCTGACCATGTGTAATATAGGTGAATTTTGGCCTGATTAATTTAGAGAAAACTAGCACACATAGACATAGTTCATAAAAAAATGTGTGCCAAGCAAAGTGTATGTGTCTAAAGAAAGTATGTACATGTGTATGTATGTATACACAAATCTATATGAAAATCTTATAACAAAGGGCTAGGCAAGGTTAGCAGCAAGGTACCCCAGTCCTAGAGATCACTACCTAACATAGTTTAAAATTTCGACAAAATTGTTGAAATTTTCACAATTATTACCAAACTGATGGCCATTGGACATCGAAATACACTGTCGAAACACATTGTCCATCAAAAAATTTCTTTCTTTTTAATGTACTATGGACTGCCTAGAGCATTTTTTTTCTTCGCACAGATTTGTGTCTAAGTCTATACATTGTGCTTGCAAACTATAATGACTTAATTCTTTGATTTCACCATTGAAAATTGACATCAAAATTCTCCATCGAAATCCCCATCGAAACAGTTCAGGGCCCTTCACTCACACATGAGAAGACCCCCACCACCACATATCCAATATGAAATATTATTGCATATTTGAGTAGATCTACAGTAGTAGATAATTTTGGTAAAATTTCATAAATTAATCCGTTGATTTTTCTTTTGAAACGTTAGGAACGCATCTGTCGAAATTTCCATCGAAATTTCGGTAAATTTCTGTTTTCTGTGGCCAGAGAAACGACGTCGAAATCAGACATTTTCTTAGTACCTACCACCTAGACAATTTGTTTTTAGGGATCCATAAGAATAGTTTTGATAATGCAATAGTTGTGTTTTGGTGTACATATATATCTTTTATTCCTGGAAGCGCCAAAACATAAATTATATTAAGAAAGAATGAATGTACATTGAAAAAAGCATATCTAGATGGAAAAAACAAAATACTACACATAAGTCTTAGCAAGATTGTTACCCGCCTAGAAGCTGACTACAATCAAAATATTTAGAACAGGACCTCCCGAGGCTCAGATGGATTTCAGATCCTTCATTAGTTGTTTACTTCCGAAATTCTTTTATAGCATAGAGGTCAAGAGCCCCCTTCTAAGCTTCCCCTCCTTGATCCTTAGTCCTTACCAAGCATTACCTAATAGGAGACCTCACATCATCGTCGTCATCGTCATTTAGGCCTCAATCCTAACCACTGGGTTCCGCTAAATGGATCCTTCTTTTTCAATCAGCATGAGTTACCCTTCTATGATGAATTACATTCATCAATGCTTGGAAGTATATGCACCCTGCTCCAGCCTTTTGAACTACACTCAAGGTCTGGTGTCTTGATCCACCCTCTTCTCCATTTAGGCATTTACTATGCCGATTATAATCGGCCATGGCTATGAAACAAAAGTGTTTGCCCTAACAAAACAAAATATTTATTTGGGTGCATGAGGCGAAAGAATCAGATCAGTATATATAAGTGAATCTATCTTGAGAAACACCATTGCATGGTACTATTTGAGTAAATCCCATGGGAACTTAATCCCAGTTCTTAGGGATAAAATTACATTCCCACCATTTGTGCATTTGTTTATATATTGAGCTACAATCATGGCAACCACAAACTTTCCATTATATTTTGCCATTGAAATGCATGCCTCTTAAGTAAAACAACCTCTTCTAACGTAGTTTATCTTCCAACAAAGTTGATGCATTAGAGTATGGATCATGAGTTTCTTTCATTTGTGAAAGCAACAAGTCAGCACCCAAGCATACTAGTTTCTTCTAAGAGGTCTAGCGTGTACTTATCTTAGGACAAAGGCAATCTACTCCTGCTATGAGATGCCTCTATCCCAAGAAATTACTAAAGTTTTCCCATATCCTTAGGAACAAAAATGACATACCAAGAGTTGTTTCGTCATCGAACTCAACGGTATCACTCCCATAAATTATAATATCAACTACATGTACAATTAGAATCATGTTCCTATAGAGGTTTTGTTTGTAACAATTGCATGGTCACAATGGGATAAAGTGAAACCAAAAGCATTCAAAGATTGAGCGATAATTTATCAAACCGAACTCTTGGACTTTGTTTCAATCCATAAATGGCTTATTGTGCTCGCAAACTTTCCCATACCCCCCCCAGTCTGGAATCTAGGAGGTTGCTCCATATAAACAGTATCCTATAAGTCCCCATATAAGAAAGCATTCATAACATCAGAGTTTCAGAAAGTGTGAATCCAGAGGCAGGAGGACTAGCCCTTGTAACCTCTTAAGTGCCAGGCGGATGCTTTTTGAAAAAGAGTATGACGAAGTTTCTATATATTCATATAAATCTATGAACAATCATATAATATTGAACTAGCCCTGTATAATGTAAACTCATACAAACGATAACCATGTAGTAGTACATTTGTACTGCATAGTATATAATTAGTATAGCACTACATAGTGGTTATATGATAATTTTAATGCGTAAGTACATACATAGTTATACATGGTAGGAATATATTAGTATCATATCACATACTTTGTAATTTTCAATGGTATACTATGTTCATGCAGTAGTTCTGCAGCAGTACTATTATAATACATAACAGTTGTATAATGTTATAAAGTATTACATTGTAGCAATAATACAATACTAGATAACAATTATATTATATATAACTACATATTATACTACATATTATACTACACAATATATAGACGTGTGGATGTACATCTAATTGGGCTTGTATAATATATAAGTATGCAATTGTCGATACGATAGTATCTTATTATATTAGTACATAGTAGTATATTATTACACAGTATTATCCAAGTGGGTTGAACCACAACTAATTAGGCCTTAGGCCAAACAGGGCCTAATCCACATTATGGACAAAAAGTGGGCATTCAAATTGAAGTTGAAGGCGAGCCTCGGGCAAGCGACTTGGTTAGTCTGCTTAGGCGGGCACCTAATGCCTATTTTTGGGCAGTCCGAGTGCTGGATCGCTTAAGTAGGAGCCCAGATCGCAATTCAAAACACTACTTAAATCAAGGTGATGAAGTGCCTCAGAGAGAAGTATGCGTATAGGGTTAAGTTCTACCAAAGAAGAGAAGGTTTATCCTTTGGCAGTAAGGCCCAAGCGTTTGACGCACACATTAGGAAGGTACTAGAAGTGAAGTCCTAGCACCAACCTTCTGGTTTGCATAATGGAGGAAAACAAGTAGGGACCTACATTTGGCGAGATCTCAAGGTGTTGAATTTAACATTTGTAGTTTTTTTCCGTTAGGATCACGAAGAGCTTTTAATACATTCTCGGATGTAGAAGTAGATCATATACGATAAGAATTTTAGTTTGGAAGAATTCAAATGAGTTGTGGAAAGCAAAATGTGAAATACAATATTGTGCATAAGATCATTGCTCCTTACATAACGCAATGGGAATTTTAATTTATATAACCTCTGTACTTACTATAGGTGGATATCAAACATAGGTGGCGTGTTGGTAGGAGATGCTTTAGGCCGTTTGCTCTTCTTTTATTGCTCATAACTCAAATAGGAGTGAAAAAACTAATGGATATATCTAAAATATCTGACCTAGTGGGTCGATAAGCACGAAGAGGAAAAGGATATTTTGTTTTCGGTGAAAAAATATTTTGCCATTGGGTTGAAAATTGGAGTTCAACAGAGGTTACATCAACACTGACATAAACACGATGTGCATTTGGATCCAGACATTTGTACCCTTTATGGGTTCTAGAATAACCAAGGAAAAAACAATGAATAGTTCAAGGGGAAAGTGTGTCGACGTACGGGTGGTGATCACGAACAAAATGCATGCAATCGGATATTTCGGGTGGAAGGTTGAAGGTTGGCTTGTGAGGATAACAACTAACAAGGGTCATCGATTATAGCACTTTGGAGTCACATGAAGCCATTTGGTTGATAAAATAATTGCTGGTAAGAATATCTTTGGACAAGTGATCTTTTAGAACCTGCGTTTCAATAAGTAGAGTTTGACCATCATCAAGGTGTTAATATTTCTGTTCACAAAGACCATTTTTTGTGGGCTATAAGAACAAGAAGTCTAATGTAAAATTTTCTAAATGGTGCACACATTTTGAAATTCACGTTGCAGATATCCAAGAGCATTGTCAATGCAGATAGTTTTGCAAGTAACAGAGAAAAGTTACAAATTTCATTCACATACTAGTGACCACGAGAATAGTTTCATATCTTTCCTTCATAAGAAATAAGAAACAACTAGGTCGCACATGACCAACCATCTATAAAAGTAACCAAAGTACCTTACTCCAGAATGAGTCATATAGGACATGGTCCCTAGACGTATGAATGAACCACATCAAAACGACCATTAATATTACAACTAAGATACAAGGACCTATGGTGCTTTCCTAACTGATAAGATAGACACTTAGAATGTCCAGACTCAAGACTAGAAAACAAAACTTTCAATTTAAGATGTACCGTTAAGCCAGAGATGGCGTTGGTACAGAGTGGTGGGAGGTAGATCTGCAAACATTGAAGGATTAGCTAACACTATAGATAGTAAATCCATTACTACCTTTGTATCCCTCACCAATCATCTTACTTGAGAGGTGTGCGGCTTAGGGCTAGCGCGGAGTGAGGTGTCTCCCTAGGAGACGGGGCGGGCAGCCGCCGCCAGGGTAGGGTTGCCCCTGCGGTGCTTCTATGCCACCTGTTCTCCGCTTTCTTCTATCCCTACATCCCTTCCCTCCCCCGCCGAGCGAAATCGCGGCCTTTAGGGCTAGTTTCAAGGAGGCGCAGGAGGAATGGAAGCGGTCGGAGGTGACGAGCGTCTCGGGGAAGACCGCAACTGATGCCCTCATCGTCCCGATAGTGACACCAACGACGAAGGTGGTTGTGGGAGACGATGGTCGGGTGAAGTTGGCAGCCGAGTCTGCTCGCACCAGCCCCGTCGAGGTCGAGGGCGGCGAGAGCATCGGTCTTGGGAGTGCGATCCCAGAACATCTGACGGGGACGGTTGGTTCACAGAAAACGGCAAGAAACGCCCAATCGCCTCCATCGATGCGTCTATAGCGGTGTTTGGGGGGAAGATGGAGGGGCGCTGACGGCGGTTGGAGTTGATAGCACCTTCTCCACCGCAACGAAGGAGGTTTCGAAGGTTTGCAACGTCTCTGATGGCCTTCGTTCCAGTGGTTTTGGGGGTTCGTCCTCCATCCCTTCCGCTTCGTCGCCCTTCTTCGTGGTCGGCAACCACATCACCCCTTACGGTGGGGAGTTTGGACGGGGGGGGCTTGAGTTGCTATGCCGGAGTGGCTTTCCTACTGAGAGCGGACAACTGCAGGTGTCGGATGGGAACGGGGTTCCTCCGTCATTTGCCCAAACCAGTAAACAAGCCATCGTGTGTTGCCCGACCACAAATGAAGTGCGTCCATCCCGGCGTGGATGGTGTGGATTCTGTGTCCCGAAGGATACATGCCTGTGTTGCCTATGATGTGGGCATTGGCAGCACCAATGCTCTTCCCGGAGAGTATGCTTTCACTACAGGTCCCCAGAGCACTTGGCGCGTGCCTGCCACGGGAAGACGGAGGGGAGGCGGCGTGCCCCCTTCGGTGTCTCCAAGGATATGTGCTTCCACTGCCTACAATGTGGGCACTGATGGAGTCAATCCTCATCCCCGAGGATCCACTTCCGCTCCCGGGTCACCTGGCTCGTGCCTGCGTTGCTAGGCGTCCATCTGCGAGGGTTCAACAGTCCATAGATGATGTTGACGAGTCTCTGGCCGCTGAGTCTGCTGTGGAAGAGAGAGACAAGGGGACGTCTTGCGGGGAGGTGGATGTCAGGGATGATCAGGTTGCTCGATGGGTCCACAACTCAGCCGGAGCTTGCATACGTTTGCCACGAAGACGCCTTAGGGACTTCTTTCAGTCTCATCTAGGTGGTGGCATCCCGAGCACTCTGCTTGGGTATAGTGGTTGAAGCTTGAGTGCTTCGTCTAACATGGATATGGACAATTGCTCTGATGATGATGCTTATGCAAGTGAGGTTGAGGGTGAAGATGACCATGATAGTTGCTTTGTCAGCTTTGGAGTAAGGAAGAGGGGAGGATGGCATGGATGAGGAATTTGTTTAGGGGTATCTTTGGGTTTGAGAGGTTGTCTTGGTTAGTTTTTGATGACGTTTGAATACGATGACGAGTTTTTGTGCATGTTTGAGTGTCATGAGGATGTGTTCTTTGATGTTTGGGCTTTCCTTTTTGCTTGTGAGGGAGGTCTAATATAACCTCTTCTGATGATATCTTTGGCCTACTTGAGGGCAAGATGAATAAGATTGACCTGAATTTATATATAAAAAAATCATCTTACTTGTCTTTGGATCATGCATTTCAACATAAGGATTTACACTGCTATCCAATGACTTAGTAAAGATTAGTGTCGAGACTAACTCCAAAGGGATTTTTGTACGAATAAAACCATGGTGCAGGGCTTGAATTTCGTGTCGACTTCACTAGGTGTGGAAGTGGAAATTTGTGGAAACTTTGAGGAAGTTTAGACGCAAACTTCGATAAACTTTGATGCCCTTTTTTAAACAAAATAATGAGAATTTGAAGAAAAATTCGATTACAAACTTCTAATTATGCTATACTCTATCTTACATATGTTGATTTAACACAAAAACATGATTCATGACTCTATAACCCTACGTACGTCGATAATGCAATGTGCACTTATAGTTGAAAGGTTTAAATGTGTAATATAAATATAGAAATACATCCCACTATATTGTCCTCCATACAATATGGAGTCAAATAGTAGTTACAACCAATGTATTAGAAAGCGGGAAGCGGGAGGCGTGCGGACGGAACCCTGTAACCGATTAAGCGGTAGGCGGGCGATTAAGCGGGCGATTTTTGAAAAAGCGGGTGTCTAAATTTTATATATTTTTATACAAAATTACATGTATGTGTATATAAAAAATATATTTATAAGAAACTTCTATACATATCTAATCAGCAAATCAGTAATTAACTAAGTATTCATCAATACTTACTATTAATCAGCATCTCTAATCACTAAAATCAGCAAGCAGATCAGTAATTGTATATAACAAACTATGAATTATTGAATTAAAGTAATCACTAAAGTAATACTAACCAGCAGTACCAATCATTTATCACTGAAAGCAGCAAGGAAATCAGTAAAACTAATCATGCATTACTAGTATAATAGAGCAATAGGATATTTACTTAGATGCATTACAGCAGTACCCAATTATTACAGCTTACACACAAAGTATGCATTCTACATTAGGACTAGCTATATCATAGAACATTTAATGTATACAAGTTTCGTATATTATAGTCAATACTACTTGGCTATGTAATTAATTAATGTTAGATGCTTACATTAGGATTTTTAAACAAAAGTGGGAAAAAAGCAGGAAAAAGCAGGCAAAAAAGCGGGAAAAGCGGGAAAAAGCAGGTGAGGCGGGCAAAAAGCGGGCGATTTTGTTCAAAATGATTAAGTGGGCGATTAATGGCAAAATTAAGCGGTTGGGGGTCATGGGCGCTTAAGCGGCCCGCCTGGCCGTTTTTTATTTCACTGGTTACAACATCTTCTCCAGCAAATAGTGGCAGCCAACAAACATAGGAATTGATATTAGAAGTTGTAAAGATGGTTGGAGGCACCACTTAAGCGTTATATGACCTTTAGGGCACTAGTTAGGACAAATGTTCTGGCCCATATCAACTTCGCCCCAACATCGCCAACTTCGAGGATGTTGGAACGAAAATACACTACAAAAATCAAACTTTGTCGACAAGAGGGAAACTTCGGTCTAAAGTTGAGACCGAATCAACATAGTGGTGTTTCGACATTGCCTGGGGTGGTGGAAGTTGACACTTCGGGGAAGTTTCACCCAACTTCAGGGAAGTTTAGTTCCCCGAATGAAACAATATAAAATGAGAATTTACATCTCCCACACCAATGACCACAGAATAAGAGTTGTGAGCAATTTCATGGAGGATAAGAAAATGTACATGTGATTTTGTTAAAATCTCATTGTTACTAGACATTGAGCAGTTTCACATGAATCAAGAATCTAGCGAGTATATAGCTTCGGGCCAATGAGCTTTTGGTTACAACATTTCAGTAAGGAGAGTTCAAGCAATATCAAGAAGGTGCAACAACATTGTTTTGTTGTGGGCTATAGGTAAAAGAAGTTTGATGTAAGATTCCCAATTGGTACAAACAGTTTGAAATCCATGTTGCATATATTCAAGAGTATTGTCAATGTACATAGTTTTAGGAGTCACACAGAACACAGTGCAAATTTCATTCAAAAACTAGTGACCATGGTAACAACATCAGATCTTTCCTTCATAAGATATGAGTATATGACAATGTAGCACGTGGCCAATTATCTATAAAAGCCTTTGAAGCACCTTACTCTAGAAAAAGTGAGTATACAACATCGTCCTAAAAGCTGTACATGAATATGTCAAAAGACCCAAAACTCCAATTAACATGACAACTACAATACACGGACCTATAGTTCTTTCCTGGCCAAACTGACACTTGAAACAATTAGATTCACGACTAGGAACTGTAACTTTTGGTTTTTTGGAGTAAATGACCAAGTTGGGGGTGCCATAGGAAGACAATAATGGAAGGTAGAGTTGCAAACACCGTTTGTATTAGTATAATATATTTTATTGGGTTTATTATTACTATTATTGTGTTGTGGGCTTCAGACTTATCTTGTCTATTAGACTCTTTCTTTTATCCCATATTGCTTGTCTCTACTTTATGCTTTACTCCCTTATCCTATAAAAGAGAGATCTCTGTAATTGTTTTACTCATCTAATAAGAATTCCTTCATTATTTTGGATGGTATCAGAGCAACCTGAACAACCTTAAGCCTTTCCCACCCTAACCCTAACCCATGCCCTCTTAACCCTACCTAGCCGCCACCCCTCTCTTCTCCCTTCCCCTTTGCAGCCCCCCCGCTGGCGCCGCCAACCCTCTCCTTGTTGCCGCCTAGCCCTGCCCCTCCTCTCCCTCTTCCCACTACCGTTGTTAGCCCCCTCTCCCTCTCCCCACACTGTCATCAGCCCCTCACATATCCCTCCATTGCGCCGCCACCCCCACCCTCTTCCCAAGCCCGCCGCTACCCCTCCTTCAAACAACCCGCCGCCGCCTCTTCTCCTCCTTCCCCTCTTCCATACCACAAGCCCCGCCCTTCTCCTCTCCATCCACCAGCCACCTCTCCCTCTGGCTAGCCACCCCACTCCTTCCCTTCACTGCTACTCTTTAGACGTCTCCGGCAACTTTCCAATTATTGCGCGTTGACGGGTTAATCGATTTTCGCTCACTGCCTGCCTATGCCTCATGGTGGAGTAAATCTTCCTCCATGTTGGCGTAGGTTTTTCTGTCTCCTCTGCTGCCCCTGTGTGGGTTCCTGAGATTTGATGCTTCAGGTCTCCTGCTACTACTTTCTGCCCCCCTGCAGGTGTTACTAGTTCTTACTCGAAGTCTACTTCTACCCATGTGTTGGGTTTCTGCTGCTATTTTCTTTTGACTGTTACGTCTACCTCCTGCCTGCTTTTGCGTCTTGCATACTGCGTGACTCCTGGTGTCAACCGATCCGCTCTGGAATCTGGGTGTCACTACTGTCAAGTTGGATGGATCCAACTATCACGCCTGGGCTGCTTCTTTCGAACTTTATGTTAAGGTTGAAGGACGCTACTCCCATCTTTCTACTGATGCCTCGGTTGCTCCTGCTGCACATGTTGATGATAAAACAAAGCACGCATATGATCTATGGACAAAGGAGGACTCTGGTGTTATTATCTGGATAGTCAACAATGTTGAACATAAGATCAGTCAATCTCTTTTGCGACTCCGGACGGCTAAGGGCATGTGGGATCAACTTTCCCAGGTGTACTCTCATCAAGAAAATCTGAAGAAAATGCTTGAAATCTTCAAACACTTGGCCAAGGAGTACACTAATATTGATTCTATGGAGGACTACTACAATCAGTGTTGTGCGCTCTAGGATGAATTCAAGATCTACCACCCGCTCACTGCTAATATTAAAGAAATCCAACGACAATGCAACGAGCTTCAACTCGTTCAGTTTCTTGCTGGGTTACCATCTTCCTTTGTTGGTGTTGTTGATCAGATCCTATCCAGTAATCATCTGCCTACATTGAGAGATGTTCTCAAACGCGCATAGCGCTTACCCTCTGTATCTCAAGTTTCCCCTGATACCTCTAATGCAGCTGCACTAGGCGTTAGGTCTGGTGATTCTTTCCGTGGTCGTGGTCGTGGCCGCGGTCGTGGGCGTGGTCGAGGGCGCTCTACTACTGGATCTGGCGGCGGATCTTACTCTTCTGCTTCGACTCTTCCTCTACTGAACGACGCTACTACAACTTCTGCAAACGAACAAATAATACTGAAGACCGTTGCTGGATAAAGCATGACAAACCTGCATGGGCAAATCAAATCACGTCAGACCAGTCGGACGTTGTTGCATCCTCGTTTGTCGCACCTTCCGCAGAATGGATCCGCTCTGAGTTTGAGAAGTTACTCCAAGCTCGATTGGCTCCCTCTGTTGAGACCTCTACTGATGGCAGTTCTACTCTCCTGGCACAGTCTAGTAAAAATACATGGGTGATCGACTATGGTATAACCTCCCATATTACTGGCAATCATACTTTATTTTCTAAACTGCATAAAACTTCTACTATTCCGCCTGTTACTCTTATTGATGGTTCTCAAACACCGATTTTCGGAATTGAGAATATTTGCAATCCTAGTCGTCTTTTATTACGTTCAACACTATATGTTCCTAAATTCCCCATAAATCTATTATCTGTGAGTAGAACTGTTAAGAGCCTATAGTGTTCCATAACTTTTGACTAAGATGGTGTTATATTTTAGGATCTGTGCACGAGGATGAAGATTGGTTTGGGCCATGAGGGACGAGACTACTTATACTACCTGGACATGCCGAAAACTACTGCTCTAACTACTTCTGTGACCGGCCTCCAGTGGTACTATCGATTGGGACATCCTTCACCTGCTAAGTTGAAGCATTTACTACCTGATATTTCTGATTCAGTTTTTCACTGTGAAACATGTCAGTTGGGCAAACAGACTTAGATCTACTTTTTCTTTAAAAAATTGTATTGGCTCAAAACATCTGTTGGATATAGCACATGCTGACATTTGGGGGCCATGTTCTGTTTCCAGTATTTTTGGTTTTTCGGTACTTTATGAGTTTTATTGATGATTTCTCTAGAACTATCTGGTTATTTTTGTTAAAAGATAGACCTCATATAGTTGATACAATCACATCCTTTTTTGCTGAGATTTGCACCCAGTTTGATAAAACTATCAAAATCTTCCGTACTGATAATGCCCTTGAATTCATGCAAACCTCTGTCAGTCTTTTTTGTCAAAAAATGGGTACCATTCATCAAGCTTCTTGCGCATACACACCTCAACAAAATGGGTTTGCCGAACGTAAGAATCGTCATCTTCTAGAGGTTGCTCACACTCTTCTATTTTCAAGGAAGCAGGGATACATTTCAAGACACGGAAACTGACACGGATACGGAGACGGGACACGGCAAATTTCTAAAATGCAGGACACGGACACGGCATTGAATGAGGGGATTTTTTTTAATATATGCATATATGTGGGTGTATGCCTTATGAGCTGAAATTTATCTTAGAATTTGTCCATATTAATGTATCTATGTATGTATAATATTATATGCAAATGTGTATCTTTATGTATATCGTAGAAACAATATGAAGTAGAAACCTAAATGTATGCTTCTTGTAAATATATGAGTTCGTATTACTCGTTTAACCAACTTATTAGACTATAATTGGACTTGTAATACCTAATTCAGCTTAGAATTTGCATATTGGTTCTTTCCAACATATTTGTTTGTAATTGTGATTAGATCTAGCTCAATGTTAGATTTTCTCAGTAATAAGGCATAAACATCAGTGGTATATTCAACATTCGCACTCTGAAATAGGCTATTACAGCAGCAGCTGCTGCAGTGATGTGTCCAGGAAGTGTCTAGGCAGTGTCCAACTGTGTCCGGGTGCAAAAAAAGACCAAAATGAACTGGACACGTTCCAGCCATGTCCAAAACGTTTTGGGCCGTGTCCGGGAAGTGTCTGCATCCAAAGCGTGTCCGACACGAACACGGGGGTTGTCTGAAAGTGTCCGTGCTTCCAAGACTTTCACTACAATGTCCCCCAATTTTTCTGGCTAGAAGCAGTTTCCACTGCATGTTACCTTATTAATTGCAGGCCTTCTTCTGTTCTTGATTGTCAAGTGTTATATCAAATTTTATACCCTGATGCACCTCTCTTTACTGTGCCTTTTGGAAGTACCTGCTTTGTGAAAAATCAACGTCCTGGCCTAACCAAACCGGATCCACATGCTACCAAAATTTTTGTTCTATTGCTAACTTGGGAATTAATATTGCTAACTTCACTTCAGCTCTATTTGTTGTTTCGATTCCTAAAAAAGCTAGCCAGGCTCTTTAACATCCTGCATGGCGTCAAGCCATGGAATCTGAAATGCAGGCTATTACTGATCGACATACAAGGGACTTGGTTGATGCGCCTATTGATTGTTCACATGTTGTCTGTCGTTGGATCTTTACAGTCAAATATCAACCTGATGGAACTATTGAGCGACCAAAAGCTCATCTTGTGGCCAAAAGCTACACTTAGACATATATGGCGTAGATTACTTTGAGTCGCCCGTTGCCCGCCTAAACTTTGTGCGTGTACTTATTTTTGTGGCAGTAAATTCTGACTGGCCTTTATTTCAATTTGATGTTAAAAATTATTTCCTGTATGGAGATCTACATGAGGAGGTATATATGGAGCAACCCCCCGGATTTGTGATTAAGGGGGAGCCCTCCAAAGTCTGTCACATGCGCAAAGCAATTTATGGACTTAAAGAGTCCCCGACCCTGGTTTGACAAGTTGAGTTCCATTCTTCACAAGTTCCATTTTCGTCGTTCTCAGTCTGATCACTGTGTTTATCAAGAAAACTAATTCTGGACTTGTAATCCTGATTGTCTATGTTGATGACATCATATTATCTGGTAATGATCAAGTAGGAATTCATGCCACTAAAGACTACTTAGAAAAGCACTTTGTTACCAAAGATTTAGGCAAATTAAGATATTTTCTAGGCATGGAGGTTTCCTCACTCATCCTTTAGACTATGCTTGTCCCAACGGAAATATGCTCTGGACCTCCTATATGAAACATGAATGCTTAGGGCAAAGCATGTTGCTACTCCCTTAGATCCTAATACTAATTAGGATGACGAGAATTCTCCTCCTTACCCTGACCATCGTCAGTATCGTCGAATGGTAGGGAAACTTACATATTTCATTGTTACTAGGGCTGATATCACTTTTGTTGTTGGACTGGTTAGCAGATATCTAGATAAGCCCAGACAATGTCATTGGGAGGTTGTATGCCATATATTGAAGTATCTGAAAAGCTCTCCAAGAAATGGCCTGGTTTACAAGAAACATGGACATTGCAATCTTATTGGCTATTATGATTCCGACTATGCAAAATAAGAATGCATACAAAATTAAAACAAGCAGTAGGAGAAAAAGTTTCAAAGCAATTAACCCCCGATTCCTGTGTGTATCCCTTTGCAATTAGTCTAGTCTTCAGACGTGCAACTATACCATCTGGCAAATATTTAACAGTATACACCCAACAACAACCAACATGATTGCTACTACTAGGAAGATCAACAAATTCTCATGTCCCACAGGATCGAAGAGCATCCACCTCCTCATCCATAGCATGTGTCCAACTAGGGTGTAGGAGTGCCTCCTGAACATTCTTTGGAATTGAAATAGCAGATAAAACTGTGACAGAGTCAGGTATTGCAAAAGGCTTAGGGTTGCACAACGTGTGCACCCTCATATATATATAATTGAGACAATTACAGAGAGGTCCATATATAAAGGAAAATAACAAAACAAATAACATGCTTAAGTAAAACAGGAAATATCTAATGTAACACTCCCCCTCAAGTTGGAGCATAGATGTCAATCATGCCCAACTTGTCCAGCAGCATGCAAAATTGTTTCTTAGCCAAGAGCTTGGTGAAGATATCAGCAACTTGGTCTTCAGATCGCGTGAAAGGAGTGCAGATCTTGCCAGCAAGAATAGACTCTCTGATAAAGTGGCAATCAACCTCGATATGTTTGGTGCGCTCATGATAGACAGGATTATTTGCAATGAAGATGGCAGCTTTGTTATCACAATGCATAGGAATGGCCGATGAAGACTCAATCCCAAATTCTTTCAGAAGAGAACGCACCCATAGCAACTCACAAGCAGTATGGGCCATGGCCCTGTACTCAGCCTCAGCACTAGACCTGGCCACCACATTCTGTTTCTTGCTCCTCCAAGTAACAAGATTGCCCCCTACAAAGGTACAATAGCCAGAAGTAGATTTTCTATCAACTTTGTTGCCTGCATAATCAGAATCAGAATATCCTTCAAGCACACAGTGCCCATTGTTTTTATAATGAAGTCCCTTGCCAGGAGATCTTTTTAAGTATCTCAAGACTTGACATGCAGCATCCCAGTGGCATTGTCTAGGTTTGTCGAGGTATCTGCTAAGAAGACCCACTGCAGTAGCAATATCAGGACGAGTAACAGTCAAGTAGATCAATTTACCAATCAGCCTCCTGAATTTTTTATGATCAGAAAACATAGCAGAAGAATCATCATCCCAATTGACATTGGGATCAAGAAGAGTATCTGAAGGTCTCGCACCAAGCATACCAGTCTCCTGCAGTATATCAAGAACATATTTTCTCTGCGAAAGAACCAAGGCATTATAATTTCTAGAGACTTCTATGCCAAGAAAGTACCGGAGTCTACCTAGATCTTTGGTAGCAAAATGCTTGCCCAAATGATCTTTAGTAGCCTGAATACCAAGAGTGTCGCTGCCAGAAATAATAATATCATCAACATATACAATCAGAACAGTATTACCAGCACAAGTCTTTTTTGTGAATACAGAATGGAGAAAACAAAATTACAGGCGACCAGAACTTCACAACTATTTAAGCTTCATGATCTGGGTGGCATCAGACCGCCTGGAACAGATTAGTATCAAGGTTGGGGACGGGATCCTACAGATATCCTCAGAAGGGAGCCATAGACACCCAATGAATATATGCTCTTGTTAGCTACATTGTCAGGACGGGAGTTATGTTCGACCACTTTTTACAAGACGCCTTTTTTGTCATCTATGGATTCGTCTTTAACATGAGGTTTTTCCGTGAGATGCTCGCTTTTTCCAAAGGATTCAACATGAATCTAGAGAATTCTTGCCCGATTAATGTAGTTAGCTCCATAGCATTTTATAGTGGTTAAGCACGTGGAAGTGACCGCCCATCGCCATGCGAGTGCACTCGGAAGGCCTCTCAAAAAACAAAGGATCTCACATTGTGGTATATTGATCCACATCGTGTGGTCACAAGAACAGTAGAGGGACATGTGTGGTAGAAGCACACGTCATGTGTAAGGGATGTGTCAGAAGAAGATTGTTGGTACATGTCATGCAAGAGATTTACACGTCCTGTGAGAAAGAAGCAGAATTCAAATCACCCATCGTATGGGAAGGTACATGTAAAGCACAGATTCATATACGGGTACATACATAGCAATTTTTGAAAATATAGGATATGGGTACCGCAGTGATATGTCATTGTTTAAAGTTTATTCATAAAAAAAAAACAATATATTCAATCATAAAAATGAAAATTAAAACAATTCAATTGCATTCACAATAAACATAAAGAAAATTGATACAAGGGTTTACTAAAAGTCAAATTGAGCTTATAGGTATATTGCAGCAATTTATTAGAACTTATATAGATCAAGAATTTCAGATATAATCTGAAATTATACTTAGGAGCCATAGTCTATTGCACATTTACAACTGAAAGTGGGCATTATATCAAGAACAATTCACTAGAAGTATTTTGGAATCTATATGAAAATGTATGCAAACAACAAGAGAGTAAGACATTGATAGAATTAGAAAAACCAATGGTAAAAAGGACAATGATGAGGGGAAAAATGATGAGGATGCAATGCTTACCTTTGAAGGAGATGAAAGGGATATTGTCATTATGGAAATCCAGGATAAACTGCAGTCACCAGAACAAGAGGTATGTTAATCAATACTACCAAATTGAAGCTTTTTACTGAGAATGTGGAGGACATCAATGTGCATAAAACATGCACCTCAGCAAGAGAAAGCGTTCACAAGTACCATGTAATGGTGAATGAACTGGTTTGCAATTAAAAACCAGTAAAATCCATGATTAGCCAGGGAAATTCGTTTGAAAAGATTAATCACAGAAAACGGAGGAAGGTAGAAACAATAAAGTGAAGAAGAAAAATGGCATTTAGCACGAGCAATGGTGGCTAACCCCGTACTGACTTCAGGGGAGCAGATGCAACGGTTGTGCTGCTAGTAGAGAGGGTTGAGAGAGTTGGTGTCTTGGGTGTTATTATTTTTCACATTTAATTAGTTCGATACGGCTTGGATATAGCTCAGAAGTATCCGGTACGTACCCTATAGTATCCAGGAAGTATTCACATCCACTACGTATCCAGTATGGGAACGTCACCTATATTGAAGTATCCACGCTACATAGGAAGGGACGAAGGTTTTTCACCAAAAGTTGTGTATTTGAAGACATGTCGTGTGAAAAAGGGGCAAACCGTATTTGGAAAACTAATCGCACGTGCAAAGATCCACATGCATTGCAAAAATTGGGGCAAACCACTGCTTGGAGTATTGATCACATGTCCTGTGGCAGGCCAACACTTTGCGTAACTGGCCTTACGAGCAACAAGGTGATTCAACAAGGGATTGAAAAAGTAGTAGGGATAGGAGATCAATTACGTTCAACTTCAAATAACCAACAGATAGCCTAATATAGATGGCCATACATGCCAAAAGCAAATATCTAACCCCGTTTTAATTATAGGAGCAGGATAAATGGGTAAATCCCTACTACACAGTATAGGGTTAAACTTTTTTTTTTTTGGTCGGCAAAAAATAGTATAGGGTTAAACTTAAGATAGAAAAAAGAAGAGAGAAACAATATATAACAGAACATATCTATTCCTTGATAGTTTTTAAATAATATATGAATATAGTTGTGAAATCAAACCAAATCTTGTAATCCAAATCAGGGTTTTTTAGATCTAAAATGTGATATCCAAGACGCCAAACAAAAATCTGCCAAATTCGAGTTGTTTCAAAATTTCACATATGATTGTGGATTGAATTGTCAGATTTCAGCACATCCATTTAAAAGTCCTAGTCCTCACCAACATCTCAACTGTCATGTCTGTCCTATGCAGCAACCTCAAGCACAGCCAACCCTATTCATCCCCTTTGGAAGCAAGCTAACATAAGAAATCACATCATGATGTGATAGAACACCAATGTGTATCAAGATGCTGAAGTTACTTGCTAACCTAGTATTTGTTGCCTGCCCTCAATGTGTAGGATTTTGTGGTCACCA
This sequence comes from Alisma plantago-aquatica, assembly GCA_963693085.1. Classification (NCBI taxonomy): domain Eukaryota; kingdom Viridiplantae; phylum Streptophyta; class Magnoliopsida; order Alismatales; family Alismataceae; genus Alisma; species Alisma plantago-aquatica. The sequence goes on from OY856415.1 coordinate 239,918,961, forward strand.
TAAAGTTCTAGTAGGAAAACGACAAACATTAATACGTAACAGAAAGTGGCTCTAAACATAAAATGTGTAACCAATGGAAGAAATAAAATGTGTAACCAATGGAAGAACTGAAGAACCTAACTTGAAACCAAGAAAAACAAGATATGCAGGATATCTCAAGCACATTGAGTATTAATTGAAGAGAGTTTAAGAAGTCAAGTAACTCGCTAAGGAGGCAGGACTCACTAAGAAATAGAGACCGAAGAACAAATTCTTAATCACTACAACTAAAAAAGGTAGGACAAAGGAAAATCACAAACAGAGAAAAAAAACTATTGAGAGCTTAAGCAAAAATTATCATAAGTCTGAAGGGGTTTAGTTAGCAATAATCAAAACTTGCAGCATCTTGTTCTTAGAAACATGTTTATAAAGAAAAATGCAAGCTCAAAATATGAGGATAACAAAGAAAAATCGGGCATGTCGCCGTTAATAACTCCTTCAAAACCATAAGTGCTCATCATACTATTAAGAAGTTGGTTCATCCCTTACAGGAAATAGGTAATATTGCATGTATCAGTTGTGAATCTAAAAAATGGGGAGTAAACTATTATGAGTATCTGATAACACTAATAAGATAATAAAGTAGAGTAGAAAAAACACGTTGATATGCGAGTTTATAGTGCTCAAATGGACATTTTGTGGTACTTTTTGAAAGTAAAATCCTAGCTAAGAAATTCATATAACAAGGAAAAAACAAACCACTTCCTCATGATCTAACAGTACAAGACACAGAAGAAGTCTTATCCATGAAGCCTTGCATGAACCAAATAGTGAATAAAATTTGGAGCAAATAATCCAACTCTTACGAAGTAGGTGTAAGATGCTAGATCAAAGTCGTCCATAAAGGGAAGAAGATGACGTATAATATTTAAACATGAGGGTTTAGAAATAAGACTAAGAAGAGAAGCTCAGTTGTACAGGCATCACAAGTGGCCAGTGTGTTGGTACTAAAACTAGGAGGTCTTAGTTCAAATCCATCACATGACAAACTTAAAAAAATTGATGTATAGCAGTGAATGTTGGGCCATAAAGAAACAAGGTGAACAAGATGAATGTGGCAAAATTGTGAATGTTAAGATGGATGTGTGTGTGTGTGTGTGTGTGTGTTTTGTTGGGGGGGGGGGGGGGGGGGGGGGGGGGGGGGGGGATAAAGATCAGTTGATAAATGACTATATAAAGTGTAAAGTGAAAGAGGCGGGTATTAAGGACAACAAGCTACATGAGGTTTGTGAGTAAAGTAACTGTGTTAGGTTCACCTCAGATCATATGGACATGTAATGCAAATTGACAAATGCACCACTGTAAAGTTATGCTGTAGAGTCGAGCATAGTTAAAAGAGGAAGAGGCAGACGTGAATTAATTTGGGAAGATCTTACAAAGAGATTCAAATTATTTATATCTTAATGGGATAATATGCCATAAAAGATAATGAGTTGATAATACACTAATATTAATTCAGTGGCTTAGAGTTCGGAACAGGAGGTATTGCAGGATGGTGTCCAAATGAGCGATGTGATGCAAAGCATCCTCTTGGGATGTGTAACCGAAACACAGTAAAAAAGTGAAACGCGGTAATAAAGTGGTACGCGGTAACAAAGAGAATGAGATATAAGAAATAACTGAGATGCTAATAATGCAACCTGATATGTTTATATCAAGACAAGTACGTGGCTACTTCATAGTTCAAAGCTACTTGTGGATTAATAGAGATGTTGTCGAAATGAAGTTGTTGTTTGTTGAAGTGAAATGTAAAGTCAATTATAGTAATAGTTAAGACAGTCCAACCTTGATTTCAAAACGCCAAATGCCAAGTGCTGATCATTTCAAAACTAGTATGCATCATTGATACAGTAAACAACCCACAAGAGACATATCACAATATAAGGTGCACTTTTATATAAGGTCTGAATAGTTCGCAGTTGCAGTTGATTAAGCCCAACTGAAACCATGATATATGTGAAGAGGTTAAATGTGCCATAGATTTATTGCATTGGAAACAATTATCCAAGTTTGGAAAGCAAGTGCTGTGTGCTATTCGAGAATTTTGCAAGTAAAATATGATATGTAAATGCCAAGCATAAAAGGGGCTGCAAGGCAATTCTGTACTTGCCTCCAGTACGCCAGCTTCACGCAAACTTAGACCCGGCAGTTCAGAGGAGAACGGCGCCAGAAGCCTGGACCCTTTCCCTGTCGGCAAAGGAATCAGGAGCTTCATCGTCTCGGGCTTCACCTGCGTCAGCTTTACCAGCTTCGAACCAAGCTCTCGGACATCTGAGTCGGGCACCACCCCGACCTGCATCCGCTCCCCCCTCCATACAATCTCGATTCTGACCGTGCCACCGTCCTCCATTTCTTCTCCTCTGCTACCTGCGGCCTGCGACAAATCCGAGGACAACGGTACTGGGTAATAAAATTTCGATGTGTATGTTGAATTTGCAGGGGGAACGGGATGTGGGGGCGAGGCTAGGATCCCAGAATATACCAGACGGCAGCGGCCCACTGCAGCTGAAGAATTCGGGTGATTAGCAGGGCCAGAGGGGCTTGAAATTGAATGGTACACAGCCCTGCACTTTCCCTTCCCTCCGCCCAACGTAACCAGGCGTGATATCCAGAAGGCCTTTGTAGGGTTTTTTTTTTACATTTCGTCACCGCGTACGTTACCGGTGGCAAAATATGTGATTCCGGAAGAATCCGCGAGAAACTTGGGAGGAAGAGAAGGGGCAGCGGCCAGCGGGTGGGTCAAACAGGCGTGGACCAACTTCTCTGCTCGATTTTTGTCCCAACACATCTTAACCATGAATTTGCCTCTAGCTGACAAGTGTAATCGGACCACGAGTATTTTTTAGTAGGGCCGTCCATGGGGAGGGTATGGGAAGGGTAAGCTCTTACCCTTACCCTTACCCTCTTTGGGTAGCGGGTAAAGGTAAGGGTAATTATCCTTCTCAGCAATCTCCTTATCCTCCCCTTATCCTTACCCTCTTCTCCACAGGGTAAACGGGGAGGGTAAAGGGTAAGCGGGTAATTTTGACAAAAAAGAATTTTAAACACATTGTGTATTGATTTTTAATACTTTTATATCTAATTTATTGATAACAACATATAAAACATTATATCCAATTCAAAATCATATTATTCTCAATGTAAATTAAGTCAATTCACACAATAACAATTTTTATGCATAAATTATTTTTTTCCTTTGCATAAGTATGCATAACAAATAAGTGTTTCACCAACACCTCATTTTCCGCAAGATATATATGTTTTTCTCTCAACAAGAAAGTATTACAAGCACAACACCAAGTCATATTCCAATGATAGAATAAAGTATTAGGGTTAAACATTTACATACAAACCCCTTTAGAATATTTATATTTGTGTAACCTTTATATCACGTGCGGGTAAAAGGGTAAAAGGGTATGGATAATGTCTATAGCTTACCCTCCCCTTATAGTATAGCGGGGAAACGGGGAACGGGTAAATGGATAAAGGGTAATAAAAATCTTTACCCTTACCCTTACCCTCCAGGGTATGGGTAAGGGTAAACGGATAATACCCTCCCCATTGACAGCCCTGTTTTTGAGATGAGTGTTTTGTCAAGACGCTGTGTAACTTTTGAGATATTTTCTTTTACAGCTTCCCTCTCGGTTTGGGGACTGGAATGTCACTCCCTTGTTACAAACAACCGTGTATGCTAAGTACAAGTCAATCAACTCTTCATCTATTAAAATTTAGTTTTATCATTCTTTCCAAAGCTCTTATTCTTTACTTAACAAATTTTTTTCTGTACGTGGTGAATCATGGTGATAGGGAATGATGGTGAAAAAAAATGTTGTTTGGTACGTGATAGGGAATTTTTCCATAGTGAATCCATGGTGAATTTTGGCATGTTCTTGTCCCATGAAAAAGGATGATGAATGATGGTGATTTTTTTTAAGTCTTCATTAATATATGGACATATGTGTAAGGAAAAATTATACTATATTTTTCCTCCCTCCCTATGAAACATGTTTCCCTCCAAGGTTTCTTTCTTGCCAACAAATTTTAACTTCCCAATAGCTCTAAATACTATTTATATATCTTATTTTTTTGAACAAAAAATGTTTCCCGTTATTTTTTATTTGTTAATGTACCCATTATCAACTAAAAATATTTAGTTATCGTCAAAAATCCCCCTTCTGATAGAAAATTTTCTCACCACAACGTTGCTCCCAAGACGAGTTTTCTCTTTCTAAGACCAAATTTCCTACCACACCTTTTCCTCCAAGACACATTTTTTCCTCTAAAAAAGGTTTCTCGCCACACCTTTTTCCCTCCAAGATAAAGTTTCTCACTAAATATTTTTTCTTGCAACGTTTCCCACCACTCTGTAACCATGTAACAAATAACTTTTTAAACATTTCTCCCATCCCTTTCACCATCACCATGCACGTGTTACCAAACAAAATTTTTTTAACAATTTTACCATCTTTGTCACTATCACTATTACCATCACCGACACCATCACTTTAAGGAGTGGGATCCCAGAGTGGAACCACTCCCTACTAAAAATTTGAAGAATAGAACCTCCAGTCTGAACACACCTAAAAGATATGTTGGAGTGTGTGTAAATTTTTCAAATCTTATTTATGGTATATAAAACAACCAAAATATAGCAGCGGAATTAAAAATATTGACTATATTCAATTTCTGATACGGCTACAAAAGAACATCTTAAACTTACATGTAAAGGTACATCATAAGGATCTATGTAGAGGGAAATCTAAACCACATCAAGATTGTCTCCAAGCTTTAACGTCTTAAGCTAAGTCCATATCTTTAAGCCATGTCATCCATATCTATCACCACCTAGGGTTGGAAGTATAACCTAACAAGAAGAGAAAATAGATGACATCCGCAAAGGCTGGTGTGAGAATCCCATACACTAAACGAGATTACTCAAAATATAAAGCACAATCAATCATTAATTAATCACATACCCAAAAATATGGGTAAATTAAAATTGATTTCAACATCAACACCCGCTCAGAAACATTTGCATAAGAGCCAAATATGTTTCTTGTATCCATACTATACCAAGAATTTGATACAAATTGTTCTATTACCTTAGCTACAACATATCTACACATGAGAACAATATTTATGTATGCCACACAACAAATATTAACATTCTAATAAAATTATTATTCGTTTGAAACACCATACACAAATTTTTCCTGCCAGGGCTGAGAGTACAGGGACGACTCTAGGACACACTAGACATCTAATCAACTTTCTCAAAGATTCATTACTATAGCTCCTCTTTGCTGCCACATATTTGTTTTCGTCACTTCCGATTACTTAAAAAAAATATGGCAAATCACAAGAGTGAGACCCATGTCCCAGTAAGAGATATAACATCCAACAACGCTTATTGATTACAATATTTTAATAGTAGATAATTAAGCAGTTGGAGTATTTAATAATCAATTGAACAGAGTGAACAGTTCAAGTATGCTAAACAGATTAAGCAATTAATCTTAGCAACAAGTATGATCATCAATGCATAAATAGATAACAAATAAATCCATTTCTTTGGATAGATATCTACTCAAATATCATAAAATTACATTTAATAACAATCATTATCATTAGTCTGACTATCATCATATTCCTTGCTAATAGCACAAGCAATCTAGTAGCATAAGCATCCCTGACATCATGAATATGTCTAGTAACATAACATGGCTATCAATATTGGAATCTTAAATAAAGGGAACAAATCGATATCATAAGTAGAACTAACATCATAACACAATAAACTGCATAGGCATGATTAGCAGTTTAAGCATTTCTAATTACATAGGCATGGCTAGCAATATTAAACATAGCTAGCAGCATCATCTTAACCATTGGTGTCAGTATATTTGACAACATAAGCATGTTTACAACATGAGCATAACTACATCATAAGTATATGTATTATCTCTTATTGTATTATACATGATCTCTGTCACACCCTGATCTCACGATTACCACAAATTATGAGATTAGGGCATGACTATGAGGATTACACTTAATACAAAGATCGCCCTTAACTTTTTCTTTTCTTAATCACTTTGAATTTAACCTAAAGGAAAAACTTATAACTTGGATTAAACTGAAATCTTACTAAACTGCGGAAGCAAACTTACTGTTTCTTAATCTTGAAAGATACCTCATAGTTTAAACAACATATTACATCTTACTTGTGGAATATAAAGTACAACAGATAATTTAAAACTAAACTACTTATTATTTTATGTAACGAAAAATCCCAAACATCGAATAATTACATTTGCGGAAGCGATCATTAACAGCGGATTACTGAAAATCACTAAAAATTAAAACATTTTTCAAAGAGATCCAATCATAGGAAAACTCTTTCAACAAGAACCATTGTATTACATTTACATCCTGGTTCATAAGTACATATCTTGTACCATCTCTTCTTGAGGGTTACAATATCAACTGCCTTGTTAAAAGCTAAACACAGATAGCATAAGAACCTCGAGACATCAAGCCAAAAATCTCAAAACGATTCATTAAAAACACTAACTATTAACTCTGAGGACCTGAGAGTACAGAGACGACACATAGGACTTCTATCTACAAGACACGACAGACAGTACACTCAACCTGAGCTGTCACTGTTGTCCATGCTGCTGCTGAAATTCTTCCTCTGCAAGATGTTCTCAATCTCCTCCGTGCTCATCCACCTAAAAATGTTGGATCCCATGGGGTTGAGACAATTGAAAATTGCCCCAGCGAGAGATATAACTCTCCGCCAGAAACATTATTATTGCAGTTTAATGATATAAAACTGGGCAGAGGATAAGCAGTTTAAGATATTCTCATCTTTTAAAGTCTTGCAACTATTTATGATAGAACAATAGATCATCTATTTTCTTAATAAGGAATAGGAAGAACATGTATATCATTTATCCATGATATGATACCATCATGTCAAACTTCTCTTGTGACACTCATTATCTTGACATGTCACCCATGAGACATTCTTGTTTCAATCTGTTGGTCTTAGCCAATCTACTAAACAGATATTGGAGTATATCTACCATGTACTCATATATCATTAGTACAGGCATTGGGTTATTACCAATCTTGTATCATCATTATAGGCATTGGGTTATTACCAATCATATGTCATCATTACAGGCATTGAGCCTCTGCCAAGTATTGGACTCTTCCAAACCTGATTACACTACCAGGCATTGGACACTACCAATCTTGATTTCACAGCCAGGCATTGGACTTTAACCAACCCTGATTACAGCCAGTATACCTCTACCAGGTATTGGACTATAACTAATCTTGATTACACCGCCAGGCATTGGACACTACCAATCCTGATTTCACAGCTAGGCATTGGACTTTAACCAACCCTGATTACAAGCATAATACCTCTGCCAGGTATTGGACTTTAACCAATCCTGATTACACATCCAGGCATTGGACACTACCAATCCTGATTTCACAGCCAGACATTGGACTTTAACCAATCCTGATTACACAGTCAGGCATTGGACTCTAACCAATCCTGATTACACAGCCAGGCATTGGACTCTAACCAATCCTGATTACACAGCCAGGCATTGGACTCTAACCAATCCTGATTACACAGCCAGGCATTGGACTCTAGCCAATCCTAATTATACAACCAGGCATTGTACTCTAACCAATCCTGATTACACAGCCAGGCATTAGACTCTAACAAATCCTGATTGCACCGCCAGGCATTGGACACTACCAATCCTGATTACACATATTATGGAATATAGATTCCTTTAACTCATCATTAATCATCACATCCTTCTCTAGGATTTGAACCCTGAGGTTGGCCTTCATCGTTGTTCAGATTCTTATTAATACAATTGTTCCTTTTATTAGGTTTATTATTATCATTTCTTATAGTAAACTTTTATAATCATCTTGGTGCATCTCACTATGCCACAATTGTTCTCATTGCTCATAAGTCCCATAAAGCATCGTGTCACCTCTCACTAGGCAACATCTAACCATATGTCTCACAAGGCCATTAAACATCTCAAGTATTCAATCATGTTTATTACTCTTATCATTTATCATTAAATGATTATCAATACAAGGTGTGAGTTCATTTCCCATCCTTCTCATGGTATGATTACATCATACTCATTAGTTTGTCTTAACCCCATTCTCAAGGTATTTTATCCTATGCTTATCAAAGTATATTAAGCTCATTACATTTCATTGTAACAATTTACATCACACACTTTATGTGTTTCTTGTCCAAGTATATTGGATTTGAGGTGCATCAAGGGATATCAACCCTGGAATGCTAAAGGTGATACCTATCATATCTTGATGTATCACTTTCCTCATCACTTCCAACTTTCTTGAGTTATCAGCTTATCTTGGATTTAGGTATTTCCCATCTTAATACTTTCATCCACTAACCTATCACTCTTACCATGAAGTGCATAGGTCACACACAAGAATGGTCCAACTATCTTTAAGGATATGGACTCATTTCAGGTTAAGGCATTGCTTGCTATAAGGTTATCTATAATCAATCACTTTAGGTATTTCCCTTATCAATGTATTAGTCACCATTCCATCATTAGGATTAGGGTCTCCCATACCATCACCCTTTATTAGGGTTTAGGGTTTCATATATCATCATACTTCATTAGGGTTAGGATTTCACATACCATCTCCCTTCATTAGGCTTTCACATCACATTGCCCATAGTTAGGGTTTACTATTCATCCCAACTAGGGTTTCTCATGGCATCACCCTCAATTAGGGTTTCTCATGGAATCAACCTCAATTAGGGTTTCTCATGGAATCAACCTCAATTAGGGTTTCTCATGGAATCAACCTCAGAAAATGTTTGAGTTTAGTTCCATCATATCAAACATGCCTGTAATTCTTTAACATAGTCCAAATGTCACAACAATATCTCTAATCTAGGTGAAACATCCACATTATGTAGATAAATATATACTCTTATTTCAAAATAGGTGACGATTGATTTTGGAATTATTACCATGTTTCAATATGGAACATCATAGTCAAGTCATATTAGCTCAATTTCATGCAATATTGTCACATTTCCAAGTTATAGGTTCATAAAAAAAGAGCATTTAGTAAAGTGAGTTGGGATTTAATTTATATGTTATCTCGTAGAAAGTACAATTCCATAAGTTAGATGGATGTCTACTCAAAGTTTATTTCATTCATTTCATGAATATATAATACAATGTGATTGTATAAATTGCAATGGACATAAACTATTCTGCTTACTTTAGGAAACATTCTAATAGAATAAAATCTTGTACACTACGTTCAACGAGTATAAAAGTTGACGCACAAACATCCTACAATGTCCTAAAACACATCACTGCACCTTAATTAGTTCATACACTACCTCCATGATAAAATCAATACCAATTATGTTCTGTATGCCAATAGATATTAGTTTGATCATTTATATGAGAATGGAAAACATTATTTCAGATTAATCAAGTAGTAGAACTAAAAAATGTACTCTTTGACTGGGAAGTCACCATAAATGTGAGAAATAGATGGTAATAGAAATATTAGGAACCAATTTAGAAGACCCATATAATATACTACTTGATGGAGTTCATTAATATATGATAGAAAAAGTTACTATATAGTCTCAATTGTATGATACACAAATGTAGTCAAATATTTTTTGATTTCAAATATGAATTTGAAATTAATACTTTATGGCAAATATGTATAATATTAAGTGGATTGACTTCAAGATGCTATCCTACAAGGAAAATAACCTCACGTGGTGAGGCAAGTACCAGACATATGTGCTTATGAGTATGCACATAAAAAATTATTGGCATGTACATTTCATTACTAAAGGGGAACAAACAACAAGTGTTACAACATATTGAGGTGAACATGAATCTTGAAATGTATTGACATATTTAAGGATTGTGATGGGTTATATGAGGAAAGCATAATACTACAAGGAGTTTGAATAGTTGTTGTGTGTTTTTGCAAGTGGATATCTAAAATTCAGATGTTATTATGATTCGTGACAAATGAGGATGTCTACTACTAAGGTGACTTATATGTTGTCACTACATCAATTGTTGTCTATTGTTTTGAAGATAACTACCTTATTAATGCTAATGTTGCAATTTGGACTTGAAGATATACAAGAATAATAAATATCAAAATTTTACTATGTAGTTAGAGTACATTTAAAAATGAAAGAATCACTCCACCACTAAACCAATTTGTGTGATATCAATATCTTATATAATGATAAAATACTTGGATATCCAGTGATTAAGTTTTTCTTCTTATATTAAAAGATACCCAAATGTGTTGTTGTAAAAATACATAAAAGTGAACTCATAAAAATTAAACACAAAAAGTCAAAATTTGATGTACGCATCAATGCACCCTATAATGCAAAAAATATGACACCATCATGTGTTTGTGAAATTGTTGATTGCATGCAAGAGGAACACACAACCAAACATGTGCTAGTTTAATATCTCCTACAAAGTCACTAACGTAAAAAATTATGACAACATGAAAATATAGTAAGATGAATCTTGAATGGACTTAATATAACCCCCACCTAAATTGCTTTGCCATGTCATTGGTAAAAAACTTACAAAACGAAGCTTTATACACTACTTGAGAGATTCACATTATACATTATTAGAACTTTAGTGTCGGGATGCATCCATATAGAAATAACAACAATTTTTTATGATTACCATACAATTGAAGTGGAATTTATTATTAAATCAAGCATACATGAAGTAAAGTATTATGAAGTCAACCCAATTGTGTAATACTACATGCATAATATAAAAATTACTAAATATATAACCTCCATGACATTATTTATACCCTCAATATGAATTTATTCAAAAATATGAGAAACTATCCAACCACTGCATACATGTATAAAAACTAGAGAGATTAAGTGTTTACTTGTATGACCAAAACCTAGAAATAATAGACAAAGTCTCACTAATTTATACTTAGAAACTATTGTGAGTATGATTATATACCAGATAAAAGTAAAATAATATAATTTAACATGTAACTTTCTTGGAAAAAATATCTAAATATATTATTTGAAAAGAAAGTAGAAGTTTCTCTTTGAAATTATTATTGCTGAATTAATATGTCACTACAAAATATAATGTTTTATTTGGCATCGAGTATGTGGTGGAAAATGGACCACAATTTCCTAAGATTCGAGTTGTGAAAGTAATCATCAAGTTACAATATTTCAAGTCTTTCTTACTACAATGAATAAAATGCAAAATTTTCTTACCATGTCTGTAACGACCCCGCCTCCCGGTAACCCCCAATTAAGGGAGACCCGAAGTCAGAGCTGTATTTCAACTAACAAGATCAAAGGTTTGACAAATAATCATTAATAATTAATAAACTTTACCAACTAAATTGAAAACAGGTATAAAATAAAACTTTTCTTACCTTGGAAAAACTGGGATTTCTAAACTTCTATCCATGAAGATGTTAATCTAACTAATCCTCCTGTGCATGTTATTTCTCATTCAATTCCACATATTGCACTTTACTGTTTGTTCTTTCATTTGTACCTAAAGCGCCGACAAACAAAATGTCGATCATCCGAAGCTGGTATGTGGGGGAAACAATAATTGTGCAACTATGTTAACAATGTAATAAACCAAATATCAGCTAACAACCAAGATTACATTTTAAGCAATACTACTCAATCCTTGCCTATCCCCTTTCTCTGTAACGTCCCTGCAGTGGACATGGATACCACCTCTCTCATATGGTAGATCCTTACCCCCATGGCCCTACCACACAGGTAGCCAATACCTAGGGTTATGGAGTCGCATGGTCCTACCCAAAGGTAGACCAATCCCTGACTCATGATGACTTGATGGACCTACCCCATTGGTAGCCATTTACTAAGTCATTTAGTGACCTGATGGACCTACCCATTGGTAGCCATTTACTAGGTCAATCTATAAAGCTACAGAGGGGACTAGGATATGAGCTAGTAGGCATATTTCTTATGTGATAGTCATATTCACATTATACTTTACATGAATTAAATACATCCAACAGTTTAATTCAAGCCACGATGGAAACATCGATAAAATCCCAGAAAACTAATTCGGGTAGTCATAAGCATAACCACATACCTGTTCATGTAGATTCAGGTGCAAGAATAGTCCAAATAATAATGAGCAAGCAAGCATTCAATAAGATCCTGAAACAAATATACAATTTCCTTTTATTACTCGTGTCATTAAGATCTATTAAATCTAGCTCGCTTCTTAGGGTTTCTAGTCCACTTTTAGGGTTTCCCTTCATCTTTTATTATTTTAAACCCTAATTTAACACAATTGATCACAAACCCTATTTATGTCCACATCTAATTATCAATTCCGGTTTAAAGGCATAATTAACCATTAATTAAGCTCATTAAGCCTCTTTTTATTGAAGCTACTATTTTTATCCTTTTAATCCACGGCAAGATCATTATTCGCATTTATCATTAATTCATAGTTCATTATGATCCAAATCACATATAAACTTGATTTGCAATTAATTCCACATTTTATTCATGAGAAAACCCTAATTACTATATTTAGGGTATTATCCACAAATTAGGAACTTTAACGCTCAAAATAGCATAATCCTACTTTAATCATGAAATTAATCAATTAAAGCCATTAATAGTCGAATTAATCAACATTAGGGTTTCAAGGCCCGTTAAAGTATATTCATGCATATGAAACTCTAAATTAACTAATTATATACAAAGTTCATTCTTTTTCTTCCTAATGTACCTTTTCATGATTAACAGGTTAACATCAACTTTAATCATCAATTAAACCTTACTAATCACATTAAACATATCAAAATAGAGTTCTTTAATCATTAATAGATTAAAGTTGATATCTTCCATTACTTTTTAAATTTCACAAGGAATCAGGCTTCAATTATATTTTTAATGGATTCCCCTCATTTTTCTGAGCAAATTTCATATTTTATGCATGCTAATCTGAGCAACGAATAATTAATTACGAATTTTACAAAATCCACTTACTTTAGCCAATAGGGAGGCGCCACGTCACTATATCCATGCACCGCATCTCGGCTGTTTTAAAAACATAACGATCTACCGATTTTAACCCCGCGTGGTTCCTGGGACTTGCAAAGTCCGGAGGGGTAAAATCGTCCAACTCGTCCTGTTCATCATCTCCTTCGCGGAAACCTCCGCTCCCGCTGCTGTAAGGTGCAGGTGCGGCCGGGCCTCTCCTCCTCAGGCCCCGTCGGCCCCCAGAAACTACACCCCACCCCTGACAAGCCCTCGCGCCCCCATAGACACTCCCAGATCGTGCCCATGACGGCGGATCCATGCGGCCATGCCTGCACTTCGCGGCCAGCACTAGTATAGGAATGGTCTGTAGCATCAGTTTTTTAAAGCCTGCAGCGTCACTTTTTAACCGACGCCTAGGTGGCCGTCGCTACAGAATTTGGTCTATAGCGTCACATTATTTAACCACATAAAACTGACCTTACAGAGTAAACACCGACGCAAAAGGTTGTAAAAATTCTGACCTAGGCGAGAAAAAAGGAGCATGTAAGGTCGGTTATTTCATAAAAACGACCCTATAAACGTTCTCGGTTGAGAAAATTGTCGACCGGGAACGTTTACAGGGTCGGTTTTTATGAAATAACCGACCCTAAAGATTGAATAACATTCAGTGATAACACTCGGTCGAGAAAATTGTCGACCGAAAATATTTCAGTCTCGACCGAGAACTCACTATAAGGTCAGATTTTTGAAATAACCGACCCTAAAGATTGAATAAAACATTTCAGTGTAAGACTCGGTCGACAAACCTCTCGAGCGATAGTAATTCGGTCGAGAAGTTTGTCGACCGAGTCTTACACTGAAATATTTTATTCAATCTTTAGGGTCGATTATTTCAAAAATCCGACCTTATAGAGGACATTTAGACTCGGTTTTTTTACAAAAACCGACGCTAGAAGTTATATTTCGGTCGAAAATTTTCTCGACCGAAGAGTGTACACTGAATTCAATCTTTAAGGTCAGTTATTTAAAAAACCGACGCTAAAAGTTATAATTTTTTAAAAAAAAATTCTGCAGAAATTGATATATAACAGAAGAACAAGAAGATTCATATATTCTGGGAGAGGGGAGCATTAATGCTCAACCGTCACCATTCAAAACCACACATTCATAACAAAAATGATAATAAATATCATAATTTACAAAATGATAGAGTGCAAGTCTGAGATGACATATATTATAAAAGTAAAAATATGAAAGAGTACGTACTCAAACCACATACATAAATGGAGCCGACATATTTATTCCAATGCTATTTCGACTTCACTTATAAAACACTTTGACCACTCTTCTCGGAATTCATTCAAGTCCACATGTGTGTAAGGTTGAGTTGTAAAGATCTGTAACAGAAAATGCACATGTTAATATTTTATAAAAATGACTACAATCACTTGTAAATTTATGATGTTATTCTTTATTACCTGACTTATAGTCTGAATGTCATGTGATGCTTGTTTGACAATAGTTTGCATATATTTCATTACATAGTAGCCACAAGCCCAGTCATTATTTTGCATAGGACACTACAAATAACAAATTATACTTAATGTTAGTAAACTACTATAAACAACAATTGAGATAAGAGTATAAGAGTTGACATATTACAATTGAAAATTAATACATAAAGAGTAAGCAATTGTCAAAGTAGCTACCTTGACATTTTTCAAAGTCAATGTCTTTAATTTTGTGGGTATTTGTCCTCTAGCTTCACAAAAAGCCTTTATACCCCTATCAATTAAACAATAGTTGGTAAAATAGAAATTCTAAATAGAAATATTATGTTGAAGCAATTGATTAAATTTATGCTTACTCCATAGCTGCCAATTTCAGTTTGTGACTCCTTGTTGTTTTACCCATTGGGTCAAGATAATAAAGAGTCATCAATTTTGGGACAATCACCAGTAATTCCCAATGTCTAGCTCTGAGTAAGAATAAAACAAACATTAAAATAAATAGTTTCTTTCATTATTAAAATTATATTGAATAATAATACTTACTGGACGTTAAAAGGAATTAGGATAATTTCCTTCCCCTCACTAGCAAAATATTTGAATGCATCAGAGAAGTACTCATTCACATCCTCAATATTTGTCTCCACCTGACTAGTGACCGAAGGAACTAAGAATACAATATTCTTTATATAAAAGTTGGTGACCTCGGTATATAAATGGATGTTAAACATTTGTAATTATTTTCATATGTAGAAATAAGCTAAAAATGTGTATTGGAATTTTCTATATATATTGATATATCCTTACCTTATCCATACTTCTATTATCGAAGTGTTTAGCCAATCATACCGGAACAACTCTATAATATCATCAAGAAAAATAAAATTCTCAAAGTCCCTCCCAACTGCATCTTCTGTTAACTTGACCATCATATGTGATCCCGATCTTTGGTTGGCTAAGTATCGACTCAAACATTTAGATTTGCTTCCCAATTCGTCGAATGTAGTTTTGGAAATGAAATATGGATTGGGAATAGGAGGATGACTAGCATAAGTTTTACTTTTTGGTTTACAAACCTGTTAATTAAATTACATACTTATATTACATGAGTTCATATATGCAGTCAAATATGAAAAATATGGTAGAAATAAGGTATACCTTGTCATTGATAACCAAGTTTCTAGGCCAACCCACCATAGCACCCTCATCTTCTTCAACTGTACTATATTCAGGATTAGGTATGGGTAGTGGTTTGTCCCCCATTCCGTCATACACAAGATGGATGGACACACGACAGATGTCATCAGTAATTTGTTGGCAATGCAATGTACCACCAAGGTTGTACACTTTGCCCGCTGCTACAACATTATATTCTGGAACCTCCACTGCAAGTTTACAGTTCATACCAACTTAGATTGAAATAATATAAGTTATATAAGAAATAGTAGAACAGATACATGTTACAACTATATATATTATCATATATTTATCATACTAATAACACAACATATATAGAACAAAAACTTACTGCAGATTGTTGTGGTGGTTCATCGGGAGTGCTCCCATGACCTTCTAAAACTGTAGCATGGGCTTGTACCTCATCACTTGAGAGACGTGCAGTATGAATAGGTTGAGAAGTTTGAGTAGGCTGAAATGAAGACATTATTTCTTTTACTTTTTACGCTACTAATGCTTCAAGATCCTCTTATGTAAAACCTCCTACACTACCTCTTTTAGATTGCGAAGGGCCAAAATAAGACTTGAATCCTATGCCAGCTCCTAATCCCCTAACACGGCCAGGATGCTCCTTCGTACCAAGAGCAACTGCTAGTTCATCCATGTAGCCAGTTGGGATGAACTTTCCTTCCTTCCTTTGCTCGTGGAGATCAATCTATTCATAGTTAATAAAAATATTAAATCACAATATCAATTAGATATAAATAAATCTAAGTTTGTGGAAGTTACTCTTTACTTAGTTGGGATAAACCTACCATCTTTTGTGCCACCTCCTTAGTTGCAGGGTTGACAATTTTACCGGATCGATTCTTTCTAGCATAAATCCATGTCATGTGTCGGGGTGGTCGCTCAACTTGAGTTGTACTAGATTCTTCTCCAGAAGATGGTTGCTTCTCTTGTAGTTGGCGGCGGAAGGCATAACCACCAGGCCCCAAGCGATGGTCATGCACATTTTTAGCCCATCTTTCCTTTTGAGCCTGGTGAATAGCCTGATCATTTAAAACAAGGTATTGCAATTTAGACTTGGAAAACATGTATAAAAAGATTCACCTCCTTAATTGTATAAAATTAAATATTCATACAATACATCACAATCTTTATTACCTAAAACTTTTCCGATCTCCTAGCTGCAACAAATCTTTCCCACACCTCAGGATCAATAAAAATATATACATCTGTAGCTTTCTTCTTTTGTTTAGGATTATTTATAAATTCCCTTACAAGATATGTCTTAAAACCCCTCCATCGTACACCACAACGTTGTAGCACTCTTTTCTTGTGATCTTTTTCATTTAGATGAAAACACCCTATACATACAAAAGAAGCAATTAATAATGTTGTTTTGAAAAGAAATTAATTCCAAACAAACTAAACTAGAATCAATAGATAAAAAACATATCACTTCCAGTCACAGATATATCTTTCCATATGAGGTCTTTTTTTGGCATTAGGAACATCATGCCAATTTTCTATATCTATTGGCACCTTAGTGCGTGCGGTCGCCCCTACGTAATGCTTGAAAGCACTAGCATGTTCCCCAACAGGTGCTCCTATCATATCAAACTGGACTGGCAATTTATCCTTTTTAGCCCTGAGCTTCTGCAGCCTACGCATCAATGTAGGACCTCTACTGTTCTTAGCATCACCACTACCATCCTCATGGTGCTCATGATCAGAATGTTCATCTTCATGGTGCTCATGCTCAAAATGTTCATCTTCACTCGCCATTTTAGAACCTGCAAGTATACATGATAAAAAAATAAGTGATAATAAAAGCACAAGTGATAAGGTATACATGATAATAAAATAAATAATTCAAAGAATACATGCCTTTAGTATTGGTTGAGTTTTTAGTCAAGGAAAATTCCTTCAACATGGTCTTGACGTTTATAATATTCATCGGTGTTATCTTCAACATTTACACTTGGCAAACCAACTGAGAATGGACTAGAATCATCATACTTTTCATAGTATTCTTCTTCATTTATAGGATCTACAGTAAACTATCTTTTTCCATTAAGAACGACAGACCAATTTTTATTTGTTGGTCATCAATATAGAATACTTGTTTTTCTTGGTTTGCCATGATGAATGGCTCATCTTTGAAACCAATCTTTTCAAAATTCACCAATTTGAAACCCAACTCATCCACTGAAACTCCTTTATTGTTGTCAACCCAATTACACCTAAATATAGGAACTCAAAAATTTGTATAGTCCATTTCCCATATGTCCTCAATGATGCCGTAATATGACATCTCAGCTTCGCGTGGTCTTTTATCTTTGGCACTAGCAAAATACAATGAACAAGCTTTAACAGTGACCCCACTATTTTGAACTACACTACTTTCATCTTGACGCTTTGTGTAGTATGAAAATCCGTTAATGTCATAACCTTCATATGACATGACATCCATTTTTGGCTTAAAGGCGAGCCATTTTATGTTCTCAGCAACATTATTTGGTGATTCAGATAGTTGATTAAATACTTTCTCTTCAAACCACCTAATAAATGTTCGATTATGCTCTCTTGCAAGCCACATTGAACTGAATCGCGGATGATTTCTCTTGATAAGATCATTGTGTTCTGTGATGTAGCTACTAACTTCATCGATGTTGTGTAAAATATACAAATGCGCTTATTCCGACAACTCACGACTGATTCCTTTCACTCGTCCTCCCAGAGTTCCTTTGCCACAATAAGATCCAGTGTGATGGGAATTTTTTTGATCGCTACAAGTTTCATTGCAATTCAAAAAATCATTACAAAAGTCCATCACCTCCCTAGCCACGTAACCCTCAACAATACTCCCTTCAGGACAATAACGATTCCGAACATCACCTTTAAAAACACTCATGTAGCGCTCAAATGGATACATCCAGTGTAAGAAAATTGGACCCAACATCTTCACCTCCCTTGTAATATGTACTACAAGATGAACCATGATATCAAAAAATGAAGGAGGAAAGTACATTTCAAGCTGACACATGGTAACAATTACATCTTTCTGTAATTTATCGAGAGTATCAGGATGTATCACTTTGTTGCATATTTCTTTGAAGAAGAAACAGAGTCTTGTGATTGCAAACCTTACATGCTTCGGCAATATAGATCGAATAGCCACATGTAAAATTTGTTGCATGAAGGTGTGACAATCGTGAGATTTGAGACCTATCAGTTTCAGATCCTTCATTGATACCAATCTATGAATATTAGAAGAGTATCCTTGTGGAACCTTAATATTATACAAGAACTCACAAAAAGTCTTTTTCTCTTTCTTTGATAAAGTGTAACAAGCCGGTGGCAAATATGTGCGGTGACCCCTGATCTCCACTGATAATTATTTTCTAATACCCATTAATTCTAAATCTTTTATAGATTTGATGCCATCTTTAGTCTTTCCTGGTATGTTCAATAGCGTACCGATGATGCTATCACAAATATTTTTTTCAACATGCATGACGTCAATGTAGTGTCTAATTGCCAAAGATCTCCAATAAGGAAGATCCCATAATATTGACCTCTTCTTGTATAGAGATTTGTCACATGCGAGTGTATGACTACTTGAACTCTTTCCAAATTCATTAACAATATGTTTCACCCTATCATATACAACATGTCCTGGTATAGGTTTAAGAGCACTTCCTTCCTCAGTTGACCCATTAAAGGTTTTGCGTTGCCTTCGATAAGGATGCACTGGTGGGAGAAATCTCCGATGACCAAGATATACAATTTTACCACCATGTTTCAGTCTGATTGAATCAGTATTTTCCTCACAAATAGGACATGCTTTGTATCCTTTTATGCTATATCCAGACAAATTTCCATAAGCTGGAAAGTCATTAATCGTGCAAAATAACATAGCACGCAAACTGAAGATCTCTTTACGTGAAGCATCATATGTCATAATACCTTCTTCCCATAGTTTCATTAGGTCATCAATTAGAGGTTGAAGGTAAACATCAATATCATTTCTAGGTTGCTTGGGCCCTGATATCAATGTTGACAACATCACATACTTATTTTTCATACACAACCAAGGAGGAAGATTGTATATAACAATCATAACAGGTCACGTGCTATGTTGGATGCTTAATGTACCATAGGGATTCATTCCATCTGTACAGAGTCCAAGTCTTAGGTTTCTTGGTTCTTTACCAAATTGAGGGTATAATAAATCAATTTTCTTCCATTGTAGTGAATCAGATGCATGTCGTAGGACGCCATCATCATTGACCTTTAACTCCCCATGCCAAGACAAATTTTGCGCATCTTCTGTATTAGCAAATAAGCGTTGAAATCGTGGTATTATTGGTAGATACCACATCACCTTGGCAGGAGAGCCATTTTTAGCCTTATCTGAATTTGTAGTCTTATACCTTGACGCACCACATTTTGGACAATTTATCAAATTACTATAGTCCTTCTGAAATAACACACAATCATTTGGACATGCATGAATCTTCTTAGCCTCCATTCCCATTGGGCACATTATTTTCTTTGCTTGATATGTTGAAATTGGAAGCTCGTTGCCTTCAGGAAGAATTTCCTTTAACAAATACAACAGTGAAGTGAAACTCTTATCGCTCCACCGGTTTTGAGCTTTAAGAGTGTATAATCACATCACAACACTCAACCTCATGAACTTAGTACAACCCTTATATAATGGTTTTTCAGCATCATGGACAATGTTTGCAAATAAAGAAGGTGGATCAATGACATTGTCCCGACAACTACGTAGCATCTCATCAATCATATCATCCTGAATCTGGTCATCTTGAATCAGTTCATCATTAACATTATCATCATTATCTATATCTTCTATGCCACAACTATTAGTATCGACATTTTCTGCCCCATAATTCAATTTCTCTCCATGCCAATACCATTCATTATAACCTTGTATGATCCCATTGCATATGACATGATTCTTAATTTCCTCACCAGTATCAACTTTCAAATTGTTACAACAATTTCTACATGGACAATATAGCCTATCTGTAGGTAGTTTCCTATGTTCCTCAACAAATCTGATAAATTCATCAAGACCTTTGGCAAACTCTGGACTGCAACGGTTCTTGTTAGACATCCAACTTCGATCCATTTTCTATACCACATTAAAATTAATTATAAAACTAACAGTTTAATATTGATACTATAATAATCTGTAAGTTTTTATTGATAGAAAGTTAATTTTATATACTAAAGTGTACCACCTATCCCATTTTTTAATATTTAATCTCACTAGTAACTGTATAATGTATGTTTAGTTTTGAAGAAAATTTCAGCAGCATTTCCCCTAAGTTCTCCAAGTACACCGATGTAAATGGAAAATAACCACTCACATATGTACCCATAGAACAAATGGAGAAATCCTACTGAAATAATCTACAAAACTAAACATACATTATACAGGTACATCCTAAGTGAGATTAAAATATCCAAGAACAGTCCCAAACCGGGGACTATCCAAAGTTTACTCCTAATGAGTAAATTTTGAACGAGTTTCTAAGTTAATATATAAATGCATTATTTTCATATTTATATATTAAGTTAAACATCATGCATCAACCCTAAAGTGTCAATCTAGGAGTACACATGTCTAATCTAGTATTAATTTCTAAAATTTATATAATGATTACATATGAAAAAAGACATGCATGTTTTTATTATTGGGTTATCAAATCATATAAAATGGAAAATACTTGTACAAATTAGCAAAGTAAGGCCGTTTCCAACAGTCCAAAGATTGAAATCATTATAATATTCAGAACTATTTGTGAACATTACAACAAATATGATTAAAACATTTATAGCTCCAACATAAATAAGTTCCAGGTCCATCTCGGTCGATAATTAGTCGACCGAGAGCCCACCTGCGCGCAGCGTCCAGGTCCACTCTCGGTCAACAAATTGTCGACCGAGAGTGGACCTGGACGCTGCGCGTAGGTGGGCTCTCGGTCGACTAATTGTCGACCGAGATGGACCTGGAAGCAGCAATGGCGGCGGGCGGGAATGAAGGGGAACAAGGAACGAAGGAAGCTCGAACTTACTTGGAAATGGCAGCGAGCTTCGTGGAGGAAGAGAAGAACTTCACAGAGAGGCGGCGACCTTCGTGGAAGAGTGGAAGGCGGCGACGACGAGCTTCACGGCAACGAAGAGATTCACGGCAACGAAAAGCTTCACGGCAACGATGGGCTTCATGGAGGAAGAGTGAAGGCGGCAACGACGAGCTTCACGATCCTCTTCGCGGTGACGACGAGCTTCACGATCCTCTTGGCGGCGTGGAGAGGCAGCAACGGCTTCACGGAGAAGCGTTTGCGGCAACAGCAGAATGATAAAGTGAAAAGGGGTTTCGCGGCACCGCGGGAGAGAGATTAAAAAGAGAAAAGGGTTTCGCGGGAGGAAGAAAGACTAAAATTTCAGCTTTTTGTACAGAGCAAAAAACTGTAGCATTGGTTAACAACCAAAAACCGACTCTACAGATAAACGATGCCCGTGTCGGGTTGTTTAATAACAATCAAACACAAACTCGATCGATGAATTTGTCGACCGAAAAGACCTATAGGGTCGGTTATTAGGTAAACCCGACGCTACAAGTGCTAATACAAAGAAATCTGGCTCGTTTCGATCGATGATTTGTCGACTGAGAAGGAGCAATATTGTCAGTCGACAATATTGTCGATCGAGACCCCCTATAGGGTCGGTTTTTTCATATAACCGACCCTAGAGGTGCTTATACATGTGTGAAAAACTAAACTGGATATTGTCGGTCGACAATATTGTCGATCGAGACCCCCTATAGGGTCGGTTATTAGAAAAAACGACCCTAGAGGTGCTTCTAAGAAAGAAATTTGGCTTCATTCGGTCGAAAAAATTGTCGACCGAATGTGTGTCGATCGACAAATTTGTCGACCGAAGATGTGTGAAAAACTGGATCAAAAATTCATGTCGGTCGACAATAATTGTCGACCGGGGAGCGTTTTAGAGTCTGTTATAAAGGAAAAACCGACCCTATAGGTGCTTATACACGTGAAATCTGACTCTATCTCGGTCGACAAATTCGTCGACCGAGGAGCTCTAAAGTGCTTCCACAACCCTAATAATGATGTTATGTGAAACTTTAATATATGGTGATGTCGTATGAAACCCTAATATGGGATAATGTTATGTGAAACCCTTATATGGAATGATGTTATGTGAAACCCTAATATGGAAATGTTATGTGAAACCTTAATATAGGGTGGTGTTGTGTAAAAACCCTAATATGGGATAATGTTATGTGAAATTTCAATATGGGATGATGATATGTGAAACCTAATTGATAAAGATGGGAAACTCTAACCCTAATGAGGGAATAGAGATGTTATTTTTGTATTGCATGATGTTGATATGAAATTGATATGGTTGATATGAAATTGAGATGATTGTGTAACAAATATCTTGAATACCTTGGTCAGATGACCTGAAGGTAATAGTTACCTGATAAGTGATAACCATGTTTAGTGATGAACTAAGGGTTTGAATACCCATAATCAGCAAATGTGATGATGGTGTAATTGAGGGATGTGAATTCCCAACAATGAGACAAAAGATTGAGATCCCAATGCTTTATAACGTTTTGAAAAGTACTAAACTCTATTCAAAAATTCTATCGGTCGACTATTTGTCGACCGAAAGAGCTCTAGGGTCGGTTATAAGGAAAAAATTGACCCTAAAGTCATCCTTGGTCGACAATATTGTCGACCGAATTTGTCTCGGTCGATAATATTTTCGACTGAGATTAACCCTGTTTCAATGTTTTAAATTAAGTATCAAGTGTGTGTGTATGAGATTAACCAAGTGATGCTTTGTCAAATTTAGCCATAATTTATTTTTCAATCATTTGAAATAACAATATTCTTATATAACATGTATATGTCCAAATGAAGCCATGGAAAACACTTTTATTCATAACAATTTAATGCCCATACACTTTATAAGATGAAACATGACATACTTGCTTTATAAAAAGATATACATTACATCATTACAAAGATATCTCATAATCTCACTGGAAAGACCGAAGGATTACATCAATGTCTGGGTCTTTTCCAAGAAAGGGCTCAACTCCATAATACTTGACCAGTGTCTATCACTCCAAGGCACCTGTCATAGTTAAGGCATAAGCCTCCAAGAAGGTGGGAACACGATCAAAGCGAAAGTTGGCAGCAATGTCTTGAAGTTGAATTGGGGAAAACTGAGTATGTGTGAGATCAGGAGATGGTGGAGATGGAATTTGATAGTAGTTGTAGGAAGGATTGTATGGATTTATCATGCCAGGATTAAGGGAATAGGGATATTCATCAGGTTGGTTAGGAGAGAGAGCTTGCATCCTTTGGTTTAAATATGTCATGCCATTTTGATTATAATCCAATTGCCTACTTAGGTGATATTGGGAGCCAGCAATGTATGTCAAGGTATTTGTAATAGGATCATGGGGTAGGTTGGTAGGAGGAGGTGGTGGAGGTATGTCTTGGGTGGATGTCTCCCCTTCAGTCCTAGCCCTTTTGTGTCCAAAGTCGATTCCCATCTTTTCCACTGTATTTTTACTTATCTTTTGGTGTTTTCTATCCCATGTGTAACCTAAGTCATCCTCAGTATTCTTCTTAAGAAAATGTTGAGTGATTTGGCATACAAAGTCAGCATAAGGTGGATTACCAGAAAACTCAAGCATATTCTTAAGGATGATACGAATAAAGTTTATGGGAATACCTTTGAGAATGACATAGATAAGGTACATACGAAAGGTGGGTACTTCAGATTTGTTTGCTCTAGGATGGATATTGGTGGAAACAATGAGATTTATGATCCTAGCTTCAAGTTTTAAATTTATGGCATAATAGGTACCCCTATCTTCATGACAAGTCGTATTTGATTGAAAGTTGGCTCTTTTGACATCACTAAGGCTAGTTGTAGTGTCATTTTGGGAGAGTGTGTTGAGTGGATTTCCTCTAGTGAGATCAATAAAAATTTTATATTCTTCTATATCTATGTCAAGCATATCAAGAATACCCTCCTCAGTAAAATGGAATCCATACCCACCAACCATAGAGGAGAAGGAATCATGTTCAGGATGTTCGG
Organism: Alisma plantago-aquatica; assembly: GCA_963693085.1. Lineage (NCBI taxonomy): Eukaryota > Viridiplantae > Streptophyta > Magnoliopsida > Alismatales > Alismataceae > Alisma > Alisma plantago-aquatica. The sequence goes on from OY856415.1 coordinate 239,943,996, forward strand.
CTAAATTGGCATAGAATTCATTAACTACTTTGGAGGAGTAGGAATGGAAGGAGGGATTTAGAAAATTAGTCAAATGTTGCACCTCGAAAAGTTCCTCCAAATCGACAATGCTTTGGAAGTCCATAATGTCGACTGGCCGTCGTGGAAGAGGAGTTTTTGATGAGAGCCTGAGGTAGTGGTCTCCTGCAGCTGCGTCGATGAAAGGGACGTTGTTGATGAACGACAGTGTTGAAGAGACTGTCCTTCCTTTCCTACCTGCAACTTGCTTCTTTCCGTGCGTAGATGATGAAGCCATTTCGTTGCTTTGAAATGGAGAAATAGCAAGCAAGAATTGGATGTAGAGAAGCTGAAGATTTTCACAAGAATACACTAGAGAGGAGCTAGAGAAGTGAGAATGTGAAGGTGTGAAGAAATGGATCATTTTGGGTGCTATTTATAGAAAAACAGAGTCAATTTCGGTCGACAATTTGTCGACCGACGCCCGAAACGGTCATTTTCTGGACCGTTCTCTTGGTCGGCCAACGGTCGTATTTATAGCCGTTACGACGGTTGAAATTCTAGCCGTTACGACGGTTGATTTTTTTAGCCGTTACGACGGTTGATTTTCTAGCCGTTCCTCGGTCGAAAAATTCGTCGACCGATATGTTTCGGTCGACAATTCGTCGACCGAGATTGAGCCAAATTTCATTTGCTTAAGTACCTCTAGGGTCGGTTTTTAGGAAAAAAATCGACCCTAGAGGTACTTATTCATGTGTGAAATACTAAACTGGATCCTAGTTTATCGCGTTCTACAATATTATCGACCGAATGGACTTCTAAGGTCGGTTATAAAGAAAATACTGACCCTAAAAGTTGCTTATACACTTGAAAACTGAATCCTAATCGGTCGACAAATTTGTCGACCGAGAAATGCTATAAGGTCGGTTATAAGTGCAAATCCGATGCTAGAGGTGCTTATACATGCGTGAACTATCTGGATCCAGAATAGATATCAGTCGATGAATTTGTCGATCGAGAAAGAGCCAGATTTCCTTCGCATAAGTACCTCTAGGGTTGGTTTTAAGGAAAAACCGACCTTAGAGGTACTTATCAGTCGACAAATTTGTCGACCGAGTGAGTCGGTCGAAATATTGGTCGACCGAGGAAGGCTCTAAGGTCGGTTATAAGTGCAAATCCGACGCTAGATGTGCTTATACATGTGTGAACTATCTGGATCCAGAATAGATATCGGTCGACGAATTTGTTGACCGAGAAGACCTTTAAGGTCGGTTTTGTAGGAATAACCGACCTTAGAGGTGCTGAACCGAGGAGGACTGTAAGGTCGGTTATAAAGAAAAAAAACGACCCTATAGGTGCTTGTATACGTGAAATTCAGCTCTTATTCGGTCGACAAATTTGTTGACCGAGGAGCCCTTTAGGGTCGGTTATAAGGTAAAACCGACGCTATAGATCGAGGCGCGAAACCAAAATCAAGCAAATTTTTGCCGCCAGAAAAATTGTCTATAAGGTCGCTTATTTTAGAAAAACTGACCCTATAGAGATGTACTACAAGGTCGGTTATTTTAAAAAAAGCGACTCAAAAGGTCTTAAGTGGTGCTCGCGTTTTTTTATAGACATATAAGGTCGGTTATTTGGAAAACTGACCCTATAGAGATACACTTCAAGGTCGGTTATTTTAAGAAAAGCGACCCAAGAGGTCTTAAGTGGTGCCCGCGTTTTTTATAGACAAATAAGGTCAGTTATTTGGAAAACTGACCCTATAGAGTTACACTACAAGGTCGGTTTATTTAAAAAACTCGACCTAAGAGGTCTTAAGTGGTGCCCGCATTTTTTTTAGACATATAAAGTCGGTTATTTAGTAAAACCTACCCTACATGTAGTGACTTTATAACCCATTTCTATACTAGTGTCGCTTGCAGCCGCCCTGCTACATCTCGGGGGATCGCCCCTCTCCAAACTTGGCTCGTGGACCGCCGACAACAGCCGCCCAAGCTCTGCCATCGTCCGTCGCACCTAGCGCTCCTCCAAACCACGGTCAAGCCGGCCGTTCCGAAGCAAAGCAGGTCTGCTACATCTGCCGCAACCATGGCCGCAAAGCAGACCTCGGGTAGGAGCTGCACGAAGACAAGGGTGCAGATTTGATTTTCGTTGCATCGTAGGTTGTTGGAGAAGCTTCCTGCCTCTAACAAGACCACAAAACCAACCCTGTTTATTCCAAGGATAGAGATATACTCTAGGGTTAGGGTTTAGGCGGAAAGAAGAAGAAGAAGTATTATGGCGTGGAACCCCTCTAGAACTCAAAGCGGGGGTTCTACCCTTCTTATAGGGGTGGATATATGCACCCCAAGACGTTCCCTAGTGGAAACAAGTCCCACTCTTAAAGGAAACCTATTCCTTTAATGAGAAGAAATTTTCTCTCCCTCTTAACTTATTCCCTTAATATTCTTTTTTTTTTCTTTAGATTCTACAATTTTGAAAATCCTTTTTCTTGGCCTCTCTTATGCTTGTCTTTTACTCCATAAGCACGAAATTATAGTTTCCTTTAGTAGAAAATATCACCCTTTTAAAACAATACCATGAAATTCATTTATTAAACATCACATTATCCTCTTATTTGAATTTATTGGTATTTTCTCTTTCCTCTTTCTTCATTGGGGCTCCTTGGACCCCAAGAAACTCCAAGATCTCGAAATTCCTTCTTAAGGATACTTATTATCCTTCTAGATGCATCTATATGTATTATTTCTCATTATTATGTTTATTCCTTATTAAAATATCTCTTTTTGAGGATTTCTCTTTATCTCTCTTTTATTTTCCTCATTGGTATTCCTTTTATCATTAGGAATCCTTGGAATACGAAATTCCACCAAGAAAAACTCAATTATACATCTTTTCACATATTTTCCACATTTCATTAATGTTTTCAATTTCTTTCTTAATAAAGAAATACTTATTTGATCTTTTTTATTATTATTGCCTTTTCTTTGCAATCTTGGATTACTTGGCACCCAAGGAACCTAAAGGTACGAAATCCATCCTTGTATTACATTCTTTTGCCTTCTAGAGGTTTCCATATCTTTCTTTTCTCGAATTCTTAATTAATTGAATTTCCTTGTTATTGGGTCCAATAGCAAATAAAGCCCACAACACAATCATCAAGGCTATTGTAAACAAAAACCATTATATCATTATTTGTTACAATATCTTTAAATTGAGAAATTACATTTCTCTCCACATGAATCCAAAATTGGGGTTGTAACATCCTTCCCCTCTTATAAGAATTTTGCCCTCAAAATTCCATCAAGCAAGCAAACAAACAGGATAAGTCTTCCTATGTCCATCAGGGCTCCCATGTGACTTCACCCTTTCCATGGTGTTTCCCAAGAACCTTCATTATCTCATTTTCTTCCATCTGAGTTCTTTCTTACCTTGGTATATCGTACCCTCATAGGTGACTCAGGACTTTTCAGCCTTTCAAAAGCTGAATAGGTTCAGGGCTCAACACCTGGCTTGGGTACCTCACATAGTGCTCTAGATCGGACTCATGCAACACATCATTTTATCCTGAGGGGTAAGGTTACACAACCATCTCTACCAATCCATCTCAAATGGACCCATATATCGGGGACTTAGCTTTCTTAGCTATAGATTAGAGGGGTCGGATTTTCACATCACATATTCTCTCACAATGAACTGCATGTCAGTCTGCTTTGCATCAACTTGTGACTCATGTCACCACTGGGCTCTCTCTCAGCCATTGCACGATCAAGTGACTTCATCTGCACACACTGTGGTTCTTTTATGACCTTCGCGAGGCCTCCTCCACCAACATCATCATCATGAAGTGGCGACCGACACAAACTCTCTATAAGACTTCTTGCATCCCGATAAAGGCTATGGTGGCTAACATCACATCTTAAGAACTGTCTCTATGTATCACCCTGAATGAGCACACATGCTCTCATCAGACCCTCTAGTCTGGATCATATTGTCCATTAGTATGGGGTGATAAACTGTACTATCATCGAGTTCTTCATGTATCCACTTCCACCTCATGGAAGTGATCCTTTAGGTCACATCAAGAACTTTTAAGTTCGCATCATGGTGTAGTTGAACCGTCTCTTTTTCTCTTATGTAGTTCAACAAAACTTGTCTCTTGACAGTACTCCTTCTTTCTCATGTCATCTAGGTAAGGCGATCTACCATAACCCATATTGCATCTTGACCTTCCTTGGTTTAGGGGAGACTCACAACATCCATAGTGATGAACTCCCATTCCCCCCGGGAACTCTTTATACTATATATCCATGTAATGGGTTACTGGTGTTTGTCCTTCACCTCTATCATGCATGGCCACAAGCTACATGCATTTTCATCTAAAGCATCCAAAGTGCTACTATCACTGACTAGCGGTATATCATAACCTCATGTATTGTTATGATTCCTCAAGCTTGATACCTCAGAAACCCTAAACCACTTTAAAAAGGGTCTTATTACCTTCCTATCCAAAGAAGTGTATCTGAGGTTCTATCATCATCCTTTTACTACATCAAGGACTAAACTGGCTAACCAAACAACCATTAACTTGCTCAACATATCTTATTACATCTGTGTGTTAACCAAAACACATCCCCTTTCCAAATATAGGGTTAGTCGAACAACCTCAACTTCTTCTAGCTTCCAGCTAACTAGGAAGCTATAACTCAACCAGAGCATTCATTATCACTTCTTAACCTTAGGTGTTAGGTAAAGTTGAAGACATACACCTCCATGTATTCCACTTATCATCTCATGTCAAACTCTAAGTTTGCCTTCATCAAGAAACTCTCAATTCATTCTCATGGTGATCAAACTCAACCTTGTATCACTTGCAAAAACCACATAGCTCATGCTAAAAACATCCTTATAAGATGACTACCTTATCTCTCTTAGTGTTTGTAAACCATCCCTGTATTATTCCTTCCACCAAGGTATGTTATCATCTCTATCCTCATACCTTATAGCAACGTTCCAACTTACCTCATCTTTATCCATTGTGTATGGCATGCGTACTGTCCTATCTCTCCCTCCCATAACAAGAAGAAATAAGCATTTGGCGACCGTCCAAATATAGAGTTCTTCCCATTCCAGGAGTAGAGATGGTACATCCCACCTTGTCAGTACACCTTTAAAACTAAGTTGAAACGTGCAACTTATGTCTCTACTTCTCAAACATCTTGATATCAAAGTTACTTCCATGGGAAACTGGTCTCGAACCTACTTGGGTTACTACACAATCCTTGGTCATCTCCTCTAGGTCTATAGGGTGCCGACACTTTTGGGGTCATACCTCTTCCCTCATGCATCAGAGAGTGCCCTACTCATCTTCCCTTTGGGTCCCATGAGTTTATGAAGGTGATCAATCTCCTAACCCATGGCCCTCAGACAATGATAGCTATTTCCTCCTGACCCTATGGTCATGTGCAACTAGGGAATTAGGCAACTCCTTCTTCCATCGGTCTTATCCCTACCTGACCCTAGGATAGACTTAGGATTCTATTATAGTACATGTCCAACTTAGAACCTCACCCAAGCCTTCATCATCTCTTTCATCCCTTCACAGGGGTCATGGCAACCTGCCTACCTTGGTCAGGCCCCATACTGGTTACCTCCATGGTACCAAATCCATATGCCCTTAGAGATGGTTAACTATGGGTCTACATGTTCAATCTCATACCATGCACTTTTCACTTAGCTCTCTCAAGATCCTATGAAACCTCTTTAGGTTTCCACAAACCCACAAACTGGTACACACCTTACCAAAGGGTCCCTCTCCCAGGATGGGAGGATACTACAACTCTTGACAACAAGGTCACAACCGTCCCTATGGTTTATATTCACATGAGTATGCCTAACCCAGCAACTACTAAGGCACAAGTGTACCTACTAAACCATGCTAGGTCACACTTGTTCTCTTTCCTCGACATTAGGTCAACTTAGTTGTGAGGGGGTTCATCAAACATACCCTCAACTTAAGGGATTTCCTATTCCTCTACCCATGAGGAGTACCATGCTTGAAACTATAGAGACTCAACCTCATCATGAGCATTGGGTATACTGCTTCCCCTCTTAGGCCTAGGAATCCTAGGTTCACCTTTGGATATCCAACTACATGCTCAACCTCTTAACCACGAATCAATCATGTCCAAGGTATGCCATGTACTCCCATGATCCTTTTATATGAGAAACACCTCAGAGTTGAGTCCTCCTCAAGAACATTCAACTAGGTATAAAACCTCACAATAGGGTACTTAAACCTCCTCAGGGTCTAAGGCACTCTTTATCTCATCCAGTAGGTAACCACTTTTACCCTGGGTACTAGAAGCATCGTCCTCTCTCTAGGGTTTGGTTCCTCTAAAGGCAACCAAGATATCCAGGGGTCAAGCATCAGGCAACCACTATCCTCTACTTAGGTCGCATCATCCTCTATTCCCCACTATTCCTCATGTCTCGGGGTTTTAGACTTCCAACCTCCATACTGGGGTCCTGCTCTCCAGAGCTAACTCCACATCCTGCCTTCCTATAGAGGTCCTTTCTCCATGAAGGCTCAAGCTCACAGGCATACCTCTATGCGGGTGAAGCCTATACTCAAACTTATGTTTGCTCAAGAGAATCCATAGCCCTTTCATAAGCCATCCATCATGATCTCTTAACCAGGATTTCATCAAGCTATACCCTACTTGCCTAAGCCCATAGGGTAACTATAGGTTCTCCTCTAACCTCATCCACAAAAGAGCTATCCTTCACTATGGCAGGCACGACCCTCTCCAGGGTTGGGTTGTCAAAGGTACTAGGTCATCTACCTTCTTATGGCATCCCAAAGGTGTGACTCACCAAACACTCGATCAACCATGACATCTAACTCATCATGTCATCTCTCTCTAACCTTCCCTTAGGGTTAGGGTTAACATCGTCCTCAAAGGATGTGCTAGGTATCTACTTCTAATGGAAGTCTCTACCTCCAAGACTAACTCTCTTTACTTGTCCTCATGATAAGAAGGTTTAGCCTCAGGTCTTTCTTGAGGGCAATGACAACTCGTGTCATACGACCTAAGCATGTATCTATTCTCTTACGGTTACTCTATTAAGCTTATGTCCATGACATCTTATTTACATGCTTTTTATTAATTTGATGGAGGATTCCTTAATCCTTATCAAACTTACCCATACCTCAAGAGGGTGAGGAAGAGAGAGAAAGCCCTAATCCTTAAGGTCCTTAATAGAATTTGAGTTGAGAAGGGATGAACAAGATGAGAGAGTCCTAAAGGTATCTTATTTCGAATCATACCCTAAGATTTTGGCCAGGCAGTCACACAGATCCGGGAGTCCTCGTATTCTGACTAGCGGTGCGGAGGAAAATATTGCCAGCCCCCGGTCGTGATCCTTTTCTAGACACCTCAGTCTTTCGGACAATCCTCTAATAACTCCCTTGGTTTCTACAGAATTTGTAAAATTTAATAATTATTAAAGATTAAGTGAGGAACCTAGGCTCTGATACCAATTGTAACGACCCTGCCTCCCGGTAACCCCCAATTAAGGGAGACCCGAAGGTCAGAGCCGTATTTCAACTAACAGGATCAAAGGTTCGACAAATAATCAGTAATAATTAATAAACTTTACCAACTAAACTGAAAACAGGTATAAAATAAAACTTTTCTTACCTTGGAAAAACTGAGATTTCTAAACTTCTATCCATGAAGATGTTAATCTAACTAATCCTCCTGTGCATGTTATTTCTCATTCAATTCCACATATGTCACTTTACTGTTTGTTCTTTCATTTGTACCTAAAACGCCGACAAACAAAACGTCGGTCAGCCGAAGCTGGTATGTGGGGGAAAAAATAATTGTGCAACTATGTTAACAATGTAATCAACCAAATATCAGTTAACAGCCAAGATTACGTTTTAAGCAATACTACTCAATCCTTGCCTATCCCCTTTCTCTGTAACGTCCCTGCAGTGGACATGGATACCACCTCTATCATATGGTAGATCCTTACCCCCATGGCCCTACCACACAGGTAGCCAATACCTAGGGTTATGGAGTCGCATGGTCCTACCCAAAGGTAGACCAATCCCTGACTCATGATGACTTGATGGACCTACCCCATTGGTAGCCATTTACTAAGTCATTTAATGACCTGATGGACCTACCCATTGGTAGCCATTTACTAGGTCAATCTATAAAGCTACAGAGGGGACTAGGATCTGAGCTAGTAGGCATATTTCTTATGTGATAGTCATATTCACATTATACTTTACATGAATTAAATACATCCAACAGTTTAATTCAAGCCACGATGGAAACATCGATAAAATCCTGGAAAACTAATTTGGGTAGTCATAAGCGTAACCACATACATGTTCATGTAGATTCAGGTGCAAGAATAGTCCAAACAATAATGAGCAAGCAATCATTCAATAAGATCCTGAAACAAATATACAATTTCCTTTTATAACTCGTGTCATTAAGATCTATTAAATCTAGCTCGCTTCTTAGGGTTTCTAGTCCACTTTTAGGGTTTCCCTTCATCTTTTATTATTTTAAACCCTAATTTAACACAATTGATCACAAACCCTATTTATGTCCACATCTAATTATCAATTCTGGTTTAAAGGCATAATTAACCATTAATTAAGCTCATTAAGCCTCTTTTTATTAAAGCTACTATTTTTATCCTTTTAATCCACGACAAGATCATTATTCACATTTATCATTAATTCATAGTTCATTATGATCCAAATCACATATAAACTTGATTTGCAATTAATTCCACATTTTATTCATGAGAAAACCCTAATTACTATATTTAGGGTATTATCCACAAATTAGGAACTTTAACGCTCAAAATAGCATAATCCTACTTTAATCATGAAATTAATCAATTAAAACCATTAATAGTCGAATTAATCAACATTAGGGTTTCAAGGCCCATTAAAGTATATTCATGCATATGAAACTCTAAATTAACTAATTATATACAAATTTCATCCTTTTTCTTCCTAATGTACCTTTTCATGATTAACAGGTTAACATCAACTTTAATCATCAATTAAACCTTACTAATCACATTAAACATATCAAAATAGAGTTCTTTAATCATTAATAGATTAAAGTTGATATCTTCCATTACTTTTTAAATTTCACAAGGAATTAGGCTTCACTTATATTTTTAATGGATTCCCCTAATTTTTCTGAGCAAATTTCATATTTTATGCATGCTAATCTGAGCAACGAATAATTAATTACGAATTTTACAAAATCCACTTACTTTAGCCAATAGGGAGGCGCCACGTCACTATATCCATGCACCGCATCTCGGCTGTTTTAAAAACATAACGATCTACCGATTTTACCCCCGTGTGGTTCCTGGGACTTGCAAAGTCCAGAGGGGTAAAATTGTCCAGCTCGTCATGTTCATCATCTCCTTTGCGGAAACCTCTGCTCCCGCTGCTGTAAGGTGCTGGTGCGGCCGAGCCTCTCCTCCTCAGGCCCCGTCACCCCCCAGCAACTACTCCCCACCTCCGACAAGCCCTCGCGCCCCCATAGCCGCTCCCAGATCGTGCCCATGACGGCGGATCCATGCGGCCAGGCCTGCACTTCGCGGCCAGCTTGCAGCCGCCCTGCTACATCTCGGGGGATCGCCCCTCTCCAAACTTGGCTCGTGGACTGCCGACAATAGCCGCCCAAGCTCTGCCATCATCCGTCGCACCTAGCGCTCCTCCAAACCATGGTCAATCCGGCCATTCTGAAGCAAAGCAAGTCTGCTACATCTGCCGCAACCATGGCCGCAAAGCAGACCTCGGGTAGGAGCTGCACAAAGACAAGGACGCAGATTTGATTTCCGTTGCCTCGTAGGTTGTCGGAGAAGCTTCCTGCCTCTAACAAGACCACGAAACCAACCCTGTTTATTCCAATGATAGAGATATACTCTAGGGTTAGGTTTAGGCGGAAAGAAGAAGAAGAAGAAGAAGTATCATGGCGTGAAACCCCTCTGGAACTCAAAGCGGGGGTTCTACCCTTCTTATAGGGGTGGGTATATGCACCCCAAGACGTTCCCTAGTGGAAACAAGTCCCACTCTTAAAGGAAACCTATTCCTTTAATGAGAAGAAATTTTCTCTCCCTCTTAACTTATTCCCTTAATATTTTTTTTTCTTTAGATTATAGGATTTCGAAAATCCTTTTTCTTGGCCTCTCTTATGCTTGTCTTTTACTCCATAAGCACGAAATTATAGTTTCCTTTAGTAGAAAATATCACCCTTTTAAAAAAATACCATGAAATTCATTTATCAAACATCACATTATCCTCTTATTTGACTTTATTGGTATTTTCTCTTTCCTCTTTCTTCATTGGGGCTCCTTGGACCCCAAGAAACTCCAAGATCTCGAAATTCCTTCTTAAGGATATTTATTATCCTTCTAGATGCATCTATATGCATTATTTCTCATTATTATGTTTATTCATGATTAAAATATCTCTTTTTGAGGATTTCTCTTTATCTCTCTTTTATTTTCCTCATTGGTATTCCTTTTATCATTAGGAATCCTTGGAATACGAAATTCCACCAAGAAAAACTCAATTATACATCTTTTCACATATTTTCCACATTTCATCAATGTTTTCAATTTCTTTCTTAATAAAGAAATACTTATTTGATCTTTTTTTTATTATTGCCTTTTCTTTGCAATCTTGGATTACTTGGCACCCAAGGAATCTAAAGGTACGAAATCCATCCTTGGATTACATTCTTTTTCCTTCTAGAGGTTTCCATATCTTTCTTTTCTCGAATTCTTAATTAATTGAATTTCCTTGTTATTGGGCCCAATAGCCAATAAAGCCCACAACACAATCATCAAGGATATTGTAAACGAAAAGCATTATATCATTATTTGTTCCAATATCTTTAAATTGAGAAATTACATTTCTCTCCACATGAACCCAAAATTGGGGTTGTAACAATGTCATAATAGTTTTCCAAAAACTACATTTACCTTTTGTCATAGTATCATTAAGTTAAAATCAAGAAGAAAACTATAGAATGACATTATGCTGTATATTTTTCCTAGTTAACTAAAGTTATATGGAGTTATAAATCATTTTACAACAATATACGAGGACTAAGAACACTAACATTGTAAGACCATGTTATTTAAAAATCAATTGTATTTGCTTTTACAAAATATTCTCTTTTGATGTTAATTAAATTACCATTCAAAGAATAAACTCCAAATAACGTAAGTAAATTACCAAATCCAAGATAGATGATCAGTGACATTGTTGATATTCATATAGGAGAATGACCAAAAAGAAAGAGGATGATACATTTCCAATCTAAGACTTAGGATATGTGGAGAATATTATATAAGACACATATAAAGCCCATTTCAACAATTTTGCAAATTCTTTGATAAAAACCAAACAATTGGATTGAAATCAAAGAATTTTTAGATATTCTAAATCCTTCAACAATGTAAATTCTCGATACATTTAGCATGCAATTTATTCTATGTTTCTAAATTTAATTGGAAATATAGTGTTTAGGTAGTGTATTTGTATTGTTTCTCTATATCATGCAATTAAATCCTACTTTTAACCACAACCTTGATGCCTATAGGTATTAAATATTCAATCAAATACAAGTTATAAGGCATTGTTCACGAAAATACCAATTTTAACAAGACTCTCCAATATTTTTTTTCTCTAAATGATATATACTCTATAAATTTCAACATAAAAATTGTTGGTTTTAGTTTGTATTACATTAGAGAACATAATAGTGTTAATCAACACAATAGTTGACTTTGTTCACTCACATTTTACCCTCATTACTTGCTTGATTAAGATTAACTTGAGCTTTGTGAAACTTTAGTTTGTTGAATAACTTTTAGTATATTGTATTTTGAATATGATTGTTTAAGAAATAAGATGAATTCGTTATCCAATATTATTGTTATTGACTAAAACATGCATGTCGTACCAGTCATACAAGACATTGAAACATCTTTAGCTAAGTTGAATATTTGTAATAAAATGATGTATATGTTACCTTTAGTCTATATATGTGGATTCTAAGGATGTTAATATGTATATATATTGTGCACCTAACACTAAAATGTCAATTATTTTCCTTAAGAAGCTTATTTAATTAAGATCGTAGTAGCCATAAATTAGTTTTCAATTCTATACATAATAATGAATCATTGGTTATCTTGACCAGTTATCATAGTATTAATGAAAAAATATGTATTAGATTTAATGATGGTTATACTATAACTCTTTTTCATGAAAGAAATATAATCTATGTAAATTACAACAAAAAAACTTAAAAAGTGAATTAAAAAATAATAGTTTGTGATTTTGTGATTAGAAATAGTTCTCCTTCACATGTGTAAATAGGAAATATCTCTACAAATTCATTTTAACATAGTTGGTGACCTTTGGAAAAACATCAAAAATGAAGTCAACTATCGTTCTACAATTCATTCCTGTTGTTGTTTTCCTTGTTGTAACTATATCACTTGGAAGGCATGTTCCCCCTCATCCAATATTGTTTGATCCTTTAAGTCCTACAAATTGTCGCTTTTGTAGCCCCTTTCCTAGAATTTCACCAACATAGTCTAATATTGCTCATGGATGATACAAAATGGGAGACTCCATGTCGGAGTTTTCATAGCATACAATGTTGTTGTGTGATACATTGAAATTATCTTGTTAGATCAAATAAAATGACATGCCAATAATATTTTAATTATAAATTTTTTCTTTTGTGCTTCATTTTCATTTCATTTGTAACATTTATTATTAATTATGAGTTATATGTATTTTTTTGGTCCCGAAAAACTCAAGTTATATGTCAGGGTACATATAGCTAAGAATATATAATTGATCATTACGTATATGCTTTGGAGAGGAAATTACAAAAAATAAATTAAATGGGGGAAAATCACATTGCAATAATATATAAAAGATTATGACATCATCAAAGTTCAAAACATGTAGAATTTGTACCTATACACATACACTTACAGATGTAAATAACTTGTTGACATTAATGTCAAATTGTTGTTATACACTATTTGAAAATGAATATGTTAAATGTAGTAGTTGTATATTAGATTTGTATTTTGGTAAAGAATATGTGTATTTTAATAAATTGAATAAAATAATTAATGAATGGATGCGGACCCCAATGAACGTAACCTACATAAAATTTGGGTTGTGTATTCCTCTAAAAAGACTTCATCGTATCATTTAGAATGGCCTATTGTGTAATTTATATGCCCCCCTCAAATGCATGTTGGTAGCTTATGGTAGATGAGAGTGTACTCTTTGGGTGTGCATTAGTTGCCCTATATGGAGGAGGTTATCTCACAAAAAAAATCAAATAACTAATTTCGGAGATCCATAATCTTTGCCATTACGTCAGGTTACCTAGTATGAAATAAAAGAACAAATATAAAATCACAATAGCATAAGACTTAGAAATATAAAAAATACTATTTTTTAATGAAAATGAGTACATGTCACAAATCTATTTGTTACCCAAATCCTCACTCCTAATGGCTAGATGGACAAAGGCAAGAGGACTTGTGCATTTGTACATAGAATGACACTTAGTTTCACATAAGTAACATTTATAAGAAGGAAAAACATTACATACATAAGAACGAACAACACATTATAGAAAACTAAGCCTATAGGAAACATAAATGGTATATATATCTAATAAGATAACATAATATACATAATAGAGAAGTGAGTTGTATACCCATTTTCATTACAAGGCTATCTAATTGGTGTTTCATTTTATAAATTAGTTGTCTTGATGAAGTGTGCAACATATCTCATTGAGCAACATCTAAATATTTAATCAACAAAATATATCAATGCTAAATCATTGAGTACACATTGAAAAGACTTGGACATCAGCTTTGCCTCAGAACACTTCTTGGCCCGTCCATGGACTCTATTCTGCTGATCACCATCACATGTTTGTTCTTCTTCATTTGTGCTTTGACATTTATCATCATGTTAAGCAATTCAGAGAACGGTTTAGCCATGTTACTCAAGTGATAACACTTGATAAACTGGCTATATCTCCCTGCTTCATCATCTAATTAGCTTTCTACCTCATGATAGGACGTCAAAGTACACATATTTAGCCTTGGCCACCTCTAAAAATTTGGGGTGGCCATATCTATATCTCACCGCTTCACTTTCACCACCATATGCCCTATCTACATCAAGGGAAAAGAAAAAAAGAAGAAAAAGAAAATGCAAAAAAGAAAGTAAAAGATGCTCCTATGTAGTAGAATCTAAATAAAGAAAAGATGAGTGCTCCTATGTAATAGAACTCCAATCTCTTACCACAAGCATTTCTTCTATTTTCATAACTATTGAGCTAGGAAACATCAAACCTAGCTCACTTCACACTTTTCTACAACCATGTGGGTCACTTAGTGTGGTTTGAAGTATGAAATTGAATGCATAAAAGTGAAACAACACTCCTAGTTATCTTTGAATATCACCACCATGAAACAGTCTACTCAGAGCTACATGAAAGTCATATGTATTGACTTTGTGTTCTATTCTCTATATTTGAAGTTTGTATGCTCAGTGCATAATTCATCATTGGTTTGTGAAAGTGGAGAGAATAGAGGTGGGACACATGTACTTAGTCACCTCTAATCCCATTTAGTCAATAATCATCTATTAAAATGCATTTATCATTCTTGTTTGTTGAAAGAAACTAAATATAGATTAAGTTGGATGACGACAAGTATGTTTTCAGTTTGGGATGGTGATGCACCCTAATTTAGGGCTTCATCCCGTGTCTTTTTGCAACTTAATCAAACCTAGACATGTTAGAATGTAAGTTAATTCCCCTTATGTGTGATTTCATATAAAATTCATTTATGGCTGCTTTTTGTGTGTTTTTTAGGCATTTGCACTATGCATTGGATAGAGAGAAGGAGAGGATACTTGGATTTCTAAATCCCAAAATTGGACCTAGATCATCTCCAAGCATCCCATGTATGGGAAAAAATATGTTCAAAGTAGGGAGTAGCGGATTGAAGGACTTAGGAGCAAAAACATACAGCTGGGCCCTCAAAATGGGTCATGGTACTGTGACAACCTAGTTTATTGCTCCATCTATTATAATCTTTCTCTCTCTTAAAGAGAACCATCTCACTCAATATAATTTCAATTGCAATACTTGAGTGTGTTGATAACCCAATTTGATCACCTTGATGACTAATGTCATATGATGTAGTTCTAATTAGGGAAATTGAACTAAGTATAATAATATATCATATCACCACCTTGAAAGGTCAACTGAACCTTTTATATATGATCTTCATGCTCTAAAATATATATATCATGATGTAGAGGATTCAATTATGAATCCAACCGTGTAAAAGTCACCTCAATCGAAGGTTTGTAGCCCATGCTATGATCTTTTAAAGTCGACTCAAATTTCATTTGACATACTCGATTTTATTCCTTCTTGACCCTAATTGGGATTATTTTGGAGCCATGACCCAGTTAAGTGGGGGTGCAAAACTAGGTCAACAATCTACTTTTGCCACATCTAATGAATCATGTTCATATTTTTGTATCAACATGGACCCTCTAATGGGAGCCCACAAATCAGCCCCTTCGATCCAACGACATGGGTCTTTCCTTCCTCATCTGTATGGTACCGACAGAAATGGTGTTGTGCCACCATGACTCCACCTACCTTCACTCGTTTCTCACCTCCTTTTTCTCATTGAATGCCACCAAACTTCAATTTTCTCCTCACTCATCCATTTCCCACCATTTTCTCTATCTTCGGTGAACCCTAAAATCATCCACAACTTCGTCTTCAACCTCTAGAAACCCCTCCTTAGGCCCTTTGGTTTATAAGTGCCCTAACGCCATTTGGAGACAGATGATGCTCGCATAATCTCCGCGGTTAGTCTGGGCCCACACATCCACTTTTCAGGGCCCCTCGCCCCACATAGCAACCCACCGCCTCACTCCAGTGAGCAACCACCCAAGTTGCTGCCTTGCACACAGCAGACTGGGAGAGAGTAGGAGAGGATCCTCCGCACCATTGGATGCACAAATGATGGATCAGATTTGTCTTGTTGGGTCTCTCTCTCTTCCCGTCACTAAGTGGACGTGGTTGACAGACGGGCGGCCAACAGTCTCAGCTTGAAGTAGTTTGGGCAACCTACTATCGCCACCCTAGCAGTTGGACCGGCCAGATGGCATTTGGGCATCGCTAGGCTGGAGCGCACAAGGCTAAGAAGGATGGGTTGATCATGGAGATTCCATGGTGGATCAACGATCTAGGCTTGATTTCAAATATTTAATGGCATGGGCACTTGTTTCCATATAGTTTGCACTCAAGAGCTTTAAAATTGTAATCTCCTAAACCCCTTGGCCAAATGCAATGATCTTATATACCAAATTGATCCTCTCGATTAGACCTACAACATGGACTAACATGAAAATCCTAAATATTCTTATAGTTTTCTTGATTTGCTGAAATACTAAGTTTGACCTTGTTTGACCATGATAAATGCTTAATAATGATTAAATAGTGAAACCTTATTGCACATTGACCCTCTCAAGCATCAAATCAATAAATCTTGTGCTCTTGTGAATCTAACTATTTGGTCATAAATGACCTTAATTGTACATAAGTTCCTAGTTTGGGACTCTAGTGATGTACCATTACCTATTAATACTAATCTTGTTCCTAATGACATCTAAATACACATATGTCTTGGAAATCAGTAACTTTATAATGCCATATGGTACTCATATCAACCATTGTCCTCTTTTGCTATGTTTTTCTTTATGGAACCTAATGCTTTGAATCCACACTTTCTATGTGAATGAATGGTTATATTTGATTCAAATGCTACATTTGACCTACTTGATGCTTCAAATGGTATTATATCTTTCAAATCAGTAACCTTGTGATGGTTGGTGTCCTTAAAGTCAATGATCAACCATCTTGCTCTATGGTGGGGTTTGTAACCCTAGTTTGCCTAATGTGACCTTTGTGCTTTGAATTGGGGTTCTTGTGCCCTAATCTCACGTGGGTCTTGTTATTATGAACTCCCTTCTCTAATCTGAGTTGACTCTATTAATAATGCTTTCCCTTGATGTGGATGTTTACCTAAGTCTTATGTTGACCCATAATATCATATGAAGTATATTGATGATTACATGCATGATTGAAATGTTGATAATAAATGTTGAGAATATGATGCCTAAAACCTAGGGGACATCCACATATTATAAGGTGATTCTTATGTCCACACTTTCTTGATCTAGATCATGCTTTATGCTTGTATCCCTTGTCATGTTCGAATCATGACCTTGTATGCCCTATTATGAGTCTTTGACCCTAGAATGTACATGAGGAACATGAATCTTGTAATAGTCATATAAAATGAATGGAACATCAGAATGACTTGAAAGTTGAACCCCACATTAATGATGACATCTACGTTAGTAAAAGATCATCAAATGAACTAATAAGCAACTTAAATCCTAACTTGGCCAAAAACCCAAAAATGAAGCTAGTTAGGGTTAATGATGAGAATCTAATACATGTATGCAATCTTGTGTTTAACCAAGTGTTTCTTGAGATTTATATGGTCAAGGATAGGTTATGAAATCTCTAAAATTAGGTATGGGATTTAAATTGTTATATGACTATGAAATTTTTGATTACAAATTGATGTGTATGTATGTTTGGTTATTTTCTCAACTATTGCCATGTAGTATCCTAGTATTGTACTCGATGCTTGCCTCGTTGTTGTTTTATAACTTACAAACATAAATTGAAACTCCATTATACAATGTTGAAATAGGGTTAACTCTTGGAAATGGCCTTGAGGTCCCTCACATACAAAAGGGTTAGCTAATCTTGAGCACCCTTATGAACTCTTACAATGGGAAGTAGTCAAAGGCCTTAGGAATCCATGGTGTTGTTAGTATAATTAGAGTGAAATGACATAAATTATGGACAACTTATTTATTCTTGTTCGTTAATTCTTCAAACCTTTTGAAATTATGTAAAGCTTATGTATATGTATATTTTTTCCCAATACTCTACATCTCATGTGCATAGCAGGCCCATACCTCCCCACCATGCACTGAAGAGAGGAAGAAGGAGACTCTGGGCACTCTCAAGAGGGTCATGTACCACCATGGTCACTCAGGTGGGCTCAAGACTAGCTTCAAAGCCTACTACAATGAAAGTCGTGTTTAGGAGAAGAAAGGAGGATGAGGGTGACTTACAGAGTTTGGGTTGTCATCTGTGCGGGTGAGGGATGTTTGGTCCCATCCTCTCTACTGGATAAAGTCATTCGCTACCTTATATAGAAAGACAATGGATGCATGGGAGATGGTCAGATGGTCATGGCTATCATGAAGGAGAACCCTAACAATAGGGGTTCTCTCTACTTATTGTCTTATATATTTTAGACTCATGGGTATTCTATTTCATACCATATTTTAGGGAAATTATATTCAAATAGTTGTCTCCCATCTAGAAAAAGACAACCCCTTAATTGTTTGCTTATTCGTCTGAGAATTGGTTTCTAAGGAAAATATAAATAATTACCAAACAAATTACTTAGACCATGATATATGTTAGAAACATTTTTATTTTCCCCTATATTCCTATATTTGAATCACCAATATCATAAAATTATCTTGAGTACTTGCCATGAGCACGAAATACTATATGCTTACTTTGCATCCTAGGGACCTACTTGTACATTCTGATTATGGGAAATTATGTAATTCATCTCTCTTTCACCCTTACTCCAATTGGTTCCAAAATTGGATTCTTTCGTTATCTTATTATAATTTCGTATTGTGCCCTCTTTTCAAACTATTTCTTAAATTAATTACCACCATTACTTGGAAAGTCATGTTTCTTCCAAATTCTAGAATCTTCTTAGTTTTATTATTATATTCAAATATACTAAAAGTCAGACTGAGATATTCTTGTTTGATACCTCAATACTTGTGTTGCCATCAGGGTTATATAATTATTGCATTAATTATCTAAATCACTAATTAACTTAGAATATTTTGTAAGCATGTATATTATTCCAAGTTCCCTTTTCTAACAAACATAAGGCCATTATATCTCATTTATGCATGAATTCCTTTTATTTCCTAAACTTGTTCCACAAGGATCTATCTGCAAAGAAAAAAATCTCATGGGTCTTACTTAGGTCATGTCTTGGAGACACTAGAGACATACGAGCCTGTTCCCACTGTGCCTAAGGCTGAAAGGGATGCTTACAAGAAGCATATAAATGATGTCGTGGATGTCAAGTGCCCGATGAAATTCTCAATGAACTATGAGTTGTAGAGATTACATGAGGACATGGATTTATTGAAATGGTAACACATCATAAGAACATGTACCAAGATCAGGAAAGATAAGAGAGATATGATGTATCAAATGCATTATTCAAGTGCAACATGGAAGAAGGAGATCCAGTAGGTCCCCATGTACTCAAGTTGATTGGGTATGTGGAGAACCTTGCTAGAATGGGATTTATCTTGGGCCAAGAGTTGGTCACATATGTGATTTTACTGTCACTGTCTAGATTAGATGGCAATTTTTTCATGAACTACAACATGAAAAAAATTTACATGTCATTGTCAAAATTACTTGGCATGTTGAGGACCAGTGAAATGCAAATGAAGAAGGACAAACCCAAATATGTGATGATGACCAGTAGAGGCAAGGAAAGTCCAAGAGCAAAGGCAAAGCTAAGAAGAGTTATAAAGTTGGCCAGTAACCCAAGTCTTTTGCACTAAAAGCTAAGGGAGGGGTCACCAAGGAAGGCAATTGTCACCACTGTCACCAGGTTGGGCACTGGAAGAGAAATATGCATCTATATTTGGAGGAGATGGAGAATATGAAGTAGAGGATTAAGATCTCCACTTTAGGTATATATACGTTATTGAGAAAAATATGTCTACTTCTTCATATTGGTACTAGATACCACGCATGGATCTCACATATGCTCTAATATGCAATATCTAGAAAGAATTAAACCTTTAAGAAAAGGTGATGTTGAACTATACAAGTTAAATGGAGCAAGAGTTGATGCCAATGCAATTGGAACCTATCATTTATCTCTGTCCACTGGGCTTGTAATAGAGTTAGAGAACTACTATTATGTACCTTCCATTAATAAAAACATAAATATTGTATCTTGTATGGACAAGAATGGATTCAAATTTCACATTAGGAATGGTTGGTGTTCTATTTCTAAAGATGAGATCTTTTATTGCAATGCCCCAACATCTTGTGGTCTTTATTTTCTGGATCTAGAGACAAATGTTTATAAGGTAAATACCAAAAGACTAAAACTTGATAGCTAAAACAAAATATATCTTTGACATCATTCTCTTGGGCACATTAATGAGAGACACATTTCTATACTCCATAAAGATGGTTATCTAGACTCTTTTAACTTTGAATAAATAGAGAGATGCAATTTTTTATTGGACGACATGAAAAAGAATTCCTTCACTAGTCACAGTGAGAGAGCTAGAGATCTATAAGGACTTGTGTATATTTATGTATGCATCCTTTTTAGAACAAATGCTAAAGGCAGTTAGCAGTACTTCATTATCTTTACTAATGATCTCAGTAGGTTTGGCTATGTGTACTTTATGAAACACAAGTCAGAAACCCTTGGTAAAGGTACCAAATCACTCTGATCCAATCAAGGTGGAGAATACTTAACCCAAGAGTTTGAGGACCTTCTATAAAATTATGGTATCGTATCACAATGGACTCCACCTAGAACACCACAACATAATGGTGTGTTAGAAAGAAGGAATCACACATTATTAGATATGGTACGAGAAATGATAAGTTTATCGATCTTATGACTTCATTTTGGGGATATTCTTTAGAAATTGTTGTCTTTACACTTAATCGTGTACCATCCAAATCAGTTCAACAGACACCATCCACGATATGGCATGGGAAATATCTTGATGTGTCTTTTATGAAGATTTGGGAATGTGAAGCTTATGTGAGAAAACAATTTCCTAAAAAGATTTGAACCAAATTGGATAAATATTATTTTGTTGGATACCCCAAGTAAACGAGGGGATACTACTTTTACACTCCATCTGACAATAAAATGTATGTTGCCAAAACTATTGTATTCTAAGAAAATGAATTTATTTTTTAAGGAGTCAGTGGGAGAAAAGTAGAACTTGAAGAAGTTTAAGACCAACAAGAAAACATTAAACCTGAAGAGGTACATAAGGAACAAGAAGACTCACAAATTATTGTGGAATCTCAAGTTTCTCTTGTGATATAGGAACCTTGTAGATCTAGTAGGACATGCCTTGAGCCTAAAAGATTTGATTATATTGTGACTCAAAAAGGTGATGAGTTGGGCATAGATGATGATCTGACAACCTACCTAGAAGCTATTGAGGGACTAGATTCTAAGAAGTGGCTTGAGGTCATGAGATCTGAGATAGAATCCATATATACCAACAAGGTATGGACCTTGGTGGATACACCTAAAGGGGTAAACCCCATAGGGAGCAAATGGGTCTTCAAGAAGAAGATCGAAATGGATGGAAATGTTCAAACCTGTAAGGACTGATTGGTTGCAAAAGTTTTCAGACAAGTTCAAGGTGTTGACTATGATGAAATTTTTTCACCATTTGTCATGGTTAAATCCATCAGGATAATGTCTGCCATTGTAGTTTATTATGAATAAGAGATTTAGCAAATGTATGTTATAATTGCTTTTTTTTTAATGGGAACCTTCTCGAGGATGTGTACATGGCACAACCTGAGGGTTTTTTTAATCGAAAGAAAGCCAATAAAGTTTGTAAGCTACAAAGGCCATTCTATGGATTCAAGCAAGCATTTTGGAGTTGGAATCTTCAATTTGACAAAATAGTTAAATAGTTTGGATTTAGTCAAAATGAAGATGAACCATGTGTTTACAAGAAAGTTAGTGGGAGCTTATCTGTACTTCCCATATTGTATGTAAATGACATACTATTGATGGGAAATGACATCCCTACCTTACATATGGTAAAGACATGACTAGGAAGTACCTTCTATATTTAGGATTACGGTGAAGCATCATATATCTTAGGAATCAATATCTATAGAGATAAACTCGAAGGCTTCTAGGCCTAATCAATAGCACATAAATTAACAAACTGCTAAAAAGGTTCAACATGGAGAACTTAAAGAGATGAAACTTACTCATGTCTCATGGGGTTAGTATCTATAGAGTTAAATGTGCCAGTTCTTGCAAAGAACGACAACACAAGAATAAGATTCCATATGCATTTGCAATTGGATCTGTCATGCATGCAATGTTATGTACTCACCTTGATGTATCATATGCCTTGAGAATGATGAGAAAATATCAGTTGGATCCTGGTGGAGGTCACTAGACTACCGTAAAGAACATCCTTAAGTACTTGAGAACAACTAAGGATCAGTTCCTTGTATATGGTGGTGAGGAAGAGCTAGTTGTAAATGGTTATGTTGATGCTAGCTTCCAAACTGACCAAGATGACTATATATTGTAAACTAGATTTTTTTTGCCTTAGTAATGGAGTTGTGAGCTGGAAGAGTTCCAAGTTGGAGACAGTTTTTGATTCTACAACATAATTCAAGTACATTGTTGCTTCTAATGTAGCAAAGGAAGTTGTCTGGATCAAAAGAAGTTCACCACTGAACTTGAGGTGGTTCTGAGCATTAGAGATGGAGTAGAGTTGTATTGTGACAACAATGGATCTATTGCACCAGCTATAAAATCTAGACCGCGTCAACGTTCCAAGCATATAATTAGACAATTTCATCTCATATGAGAGATCATACAATGAGGAGTTGTGAATATTTGTAGAGTACTAACTGAAAGAAATCTAGTGGATCCACTAAGAAAAGCTACATTCACATTAGAAGCATGATGAACATGTTACATCACTTGGAATAAGATCTATGGGTGATTGGGTCTAAGTGCAAGTGGGAT
Organism: Alisma plantago-aquatica; assembly: GCA_963693085.1. Taxonomy (NCBI): domain Eukaryota; kingdom Viridiplantae; phylum Streptophyta; class Magnoliopsida; order Alismatales; family Alismataceae; genus Alisma; species Alisma plantago-aquatica. The sequence continues at coordinate 239,967,099 of OY856415.1, forward strand.
TCTATTAGTATGTGTGGCCTGAGAGCCAGTCATATCATGATCATAATGTCACATTTTGTATTTTATTTGATTATTAATAAAGGTAATATTTTATCTATATGTTTATTCAGTTATGAGATGATGATATAACATCATAGATGTCTAGAGAATGATATTAATCAATGACATATGTTTCATATTGAGGGCTTGAACAATGAGATCATATGTAAGTCAAGAGTGGCCTGAGAGCCAGTCAAAACATGATTGGGTCTAAGTGCAAGTGGGAGTCTATTAGTATGTGTGGCATGAGAGCCAGTCATGTCATGATTGTAATGTCACATTCTGTAATTGATTTGATTATTAATGAAGGTAATCTTTTGTCTATATGTTGATTCAGTTATGAGATGATGATATAACATGATAGATGTCTAGAGAATGGTATTACTCAATGACATATGTTTCATATTGAGGACTTCAACAATGAGATCATATGTAAGTCACGAGTATGTACATTCTTGTTATGTCCCTAGTCAGATATTATTGTGGAAATATAATAGACAACAATAATACATAAGACTAGAATGTGTGTTGGTGATGACAAGAGTCTCGTTAGTCATGATATGTGATGTCAAACCAAACACATAGGTACTTGTTAGAACAATGTATCAGACAGACCCACCTTGAGGGGTGATACATGGGTTACAATGAGAATCACCTTGGCTCTAGAAGCGTGACAAGGAGTTCTAGGTGTTTATGTGGACTACCATAGAGGTGTGGAGGCCATTTCCAACAGACTATAAGGACGACAAAGACCTCTATTTGTGGTGTCAAATCAGGAGGCCTTTCAGACAGTCGTCTGAATTCAACAACATTGCCTTGTGAGGATTGTTGTTGGACTTGCTCCAAAACCATGTATATGCCTTGCAAACACTCTTTCCTATATACATTATTGTTGACGCGATCTAATAGTTCTGGAAATGAGCAAAATAAATTTATTTTTGTTGCCTTATTTTCTGCCCCATTTGTGGTATCTAAGATGAAGGTTGAAAAGTCTACCTCTGTTACGGTCCCTATTATCTTGGAGGGTCTACACTAGGTGGAGGATCAACGAGATCCTAGGACAATGGGTGAAACATCTCAAACATCTAGAGCAGGGTAGGAGTATGATAACATGATAGACAATAAAAGAAGAGGGATCAAAATATGGTCATTGACCAAGAGGGAGAAAGGAGACTACCATCAAGGAGATTGGGTCACTTCATTGTGGATCCAAGATACACCAATAAATCTAGAAACTGCTATCCAAGAAAAAGAAGGGGGCAGAGAAGACTTTATCGGTCTTGGGAGGAGAAGGATATCACCGGTGAAGTGATAAATGTAGGAATCTTGGTAGGGGGAGAATACACATTTGAGGATGACCTGGGGGATTTTACAAGATAACATGATGTTCACAATTAGGAATACAAAGAGTTCCTTAGGAACTGGGGGAGAGTGGACAGATCTAGTCAAAGACCAAGATCCTTTTAATGATCAGTAGGTGGTGTGATAAGAACGTTTATTGTTCCCTTTATGCACAACATGGTCTTTTGGAATGCCAGGGGGCTACGAGTAACAACATGAGAAAGGTTGATGATCTTTGAACCCATTTATAAGGCAAATAGGATTAAAGAGTTGGTGGACTTATTGAGGTTGGAGTGTTGTTATTCGAATTAAAGGGAGGGTGGCAAATTGTGGGTTTTGGTGGAAAAACATTGGTTGCATCTTTGTTCGATGCTTATGATTAGTAGATTACTATTACTTGGACAGATGGGCAGGGGAATCATGTGTATGCATCATCAATCTACACTAAGTGTGACATATGGGAAAGAAGGAGATTGTGGGTGAATTTGAAAGATTTACATGATGGGATTGGGGACAAATAAAGGATTATGGTGGGAGATTTTAACTGTTGGGTTTTATGGCACGGTACATGCAGCAGAAACAAAAAATTAACTATCCATAAACCCACAACCATCAGATCACATCAACAACTATGCAATAGGAAAGATGGTTTAGCGAGATATAACTGGTCTTGGGGCTTGCCCAATGATAATATCTCACAGCAAAAGTTGTCTTCAACGCCTTGCCTTGGACGATATTTGTGCAGCTCCCAGTCTTGTACAATGGACTGCATGTAGATGTGTCCTCCTGAGCGATAAAAATCTCCCACCTCTATAGTAGTCCACACGGACCACCAAGAACTCTTAAGTATTCTTATTCAACTAGCAGGAAGGAGATGACCCTTCTATTGGTGTACTAGAACTGACTTGCTCTCCCAAAATCAGTTGTTTTTCTATAGTTGTCTTTCCCTTGTTGTTCCTCCCTAGTTGGGTAGAACTTGCTCGGACTCTTTGGTTACTAGATGCAGAGAAGACAACAACTGTCAGGGAAACTAACTTTTTGAGTTATTTTTTCTAAGAACTCCCCCCCCGTACCCCTCTATTTATAGGAGGGGTTAGGGTCTAGGTTCCTAGTCTGATCAGGAGTAGAAGGATATAGAATTTCCATGAATTTGCATGTACTGTGGCATGAAAGCCAGCTGGCTCACTAGTGAGCTGATTGGTTGGCATAGTGAGCCAGTCAGCTCACTAAGTGAGATGGTCGGTTCACAGTGTATCCCAATCGCAATTGAACTTACCATTAGTTTGCCAAAAATGTCGAACATTATATCTTGTTCCAATCAAATTGAACAAATGAAATGGGAAACTTTTTGACAAATTGGGAAAATCCTATTTCCTAGATTGGCCTGACTGTGAGTTGCCTGATTCACCAAGTGAACCGGCTGATTGGCTCACACCAGTCAGTCGGCTCACCAAGGTGAACGAGTCGGTTGGCTATCCTAACTTTGCCAATTCAGATTCTAATCGACCTGACACTTTAACTAATTAGTTCAACGCTTGAATTTGATATTTACGAGTCCAATCCATCAATTGTATGTTTAATTGAGTACCTAAACACATTTGTCACAGAACCGGAATCCCAGTCCATGAACCAAACGTATACCAAAGGCGAAATGCGGAAGCGTAAAGCTTATCAGAGCATGAACGATAACTACACCAAACATTTCTCACATGAAACACAATCTAAACTCACCTTACATCTCAACCCTAGAAACTTAATAAGATCTCCTTTATGGATTAGGTTGACTTAGCCTCTAGGTTAGAACCTAGATGTTCTAGAACTAGGTGTAGACTTGTGTAAGTTACCTCCCTAGACATGACTCACGACATGTGCTTAGGATGTCTACACAAGTGTGCACCATGTTCTTGCTAGTTCTCTAGGTGTCATGATACTAGACTGCCTAATGAGTGTGGTAACTCATTTTGGTTTTGGTTTTATTCGGATGGAGTATGGTGGTTTTCATCGCCTGTTTAAACGTTGGAGAAAACATATTTCAAGTATTATTATATGTACATAAGAAAAATGTTACCACACTTAGAAAGGCAGTGAGTTTCCATGCAACCTAAGAGAAAGAGATGTAACATCAAGTCTAGATGAGAGTTTAGATGATAGTTTAGTATCTAGAGTTGTCTAGAGCCATGATATAGGTTAGGCAAGTGAATAACCTAGAAACCTAAGATGATGATTATGATATTGATGATGATGTTGATAAGACCCAAGTTGTTTGAGGAAGGTCGATATGTTAAATGATATGGAATGAGTTGGACTATGCAACCCTAGCTAAACCTAGCACCTTGTATGATACATACGGCTTGGTTGATGTGCTAAACATAGTTAGTGGGTTGGCATGCTTGCTTGTACCTAGTCTTGTATGTGGGGAGATATGATATATGGTTCGAGACCAACACGGGCCATGATGACATCACATTAGTAATCAATATAAACATCATTCATGGAGAATATCCTCTTCAAGGTGTATCCTATGTGTGTGACCCTACAGGTTCCAATTTACGTTGGTAGTGAATGTCCATAACTAACTTATGACATCACAAGCAATGAGTGGCATCTAGTAACACATCATTGATACCCAAGTAATTCAGTTGGAGAACAACTTCAACCTACAATATGTGATTGGTGTTATAGTGTTTATGAAGTTCCTTTGTCACTGATATCTAGATTGAACTTGAGGCATGGACTTGTCATCCTTTGTAAATGTTCAATCCATGTTTCTTGAACTAGAGCAAACTATCTGAGATATATGTAAGCTCAATATCACATATTGACTCACATGTGCATGGCCCATGCATTTCTTAGTCTTGCTTATCAAGTGTCCATGATATCATACTCTCTCAAGAAGGAAAAATCCCATCTACATCACTCACAGTCATCCCCATGTGTCACAGTGCATCCGATCATCACCCTTATGGTAACCCATGTTTTAGGATTACGTTATATGATGTCAAAGTACACATGACAACATGTGATGAGTGTAGTGACTTTAAGTCTAAGAACCACAATCACCACCAGCTCTATAAGAGATGATCTTGACTAACCAGGTATGGTTTCCATGCATCACTCTAATGGTGGGCCTGTCTGATGCACTGATCTCTAACATGTATCTATGTGCTTGGTTTGATATCACATATCATGACTCATGAGATTCGGTATCAACCAACACACTCTCTAGTCTTATGTATTATTGATGTCTATGGATATTTCTATAATAATAGGCGACTAGGGACATAACAAGAATGTATACTCTTATCATCTATATGATCTCATTGTTCAGGTCTTTAACTGAAAAACATACGTCATTGAGTAACACAATTCTCTAGACATCTAACACGTTATATAATTATCTCAAAAATATTAAACATATAGATGGAAATTACCTTTATTATTATTCAAATCATTTAAAAAGCATGCTAGTACAATCATCATATGAGTGGCTCTATGAGCATACATACCAACAGACTCCCACTTGCACTTAGAGCCAATCACCCATGATTTTGAATCCTTGTGATCTAGCATGATCATCATGCTTTTGCTGTGAAAGTGCTTTTTCAAGGGATCATCACTATTGTCTTCAGTTGGTACTCTACAAATCTTCACATTTCCTCACTATATAATTTCTCGTATGATACGGAAGTGCCTCTGTATGTGCTTGGACTGCTGATGTGATCTAGGTTCTTTAGCCTGTGCAATAGCTCAATTATTGTCACAATAAAGCTCATTTGCGTCGTTGATGCTAGGAACCACTCCAAGTTCATAAATGAACTTATTGATTCATACATCCTTCTTAGATGCACTGGATGCATCAATATACTCGACCTCTATTGTAGTCTCTGTAATGTCTCTTGCTTGGAACTCTTCCAGCTCACAACTCTATTGTTGAGGCAAAACACAAATCCTAATTGTGATATGTAGTCATCTTTATTAGTTTGGAAGCTTGCATCAGTGTAACCCTCTACCACCAACTCTTCCTCGCCGCCATAGGTGAAGAACTGGTCCTTAGTTCTTCTCAAGTACTTGAGGATGTTCTTCAAGGATGTCCACTGAGCATCTCTTGGATCTGACTAGTATATGCTCATCATGTTGAGTGCATAAGAGACATCAGGATGGATGCACAACATTGCATACATGATGGATCCAATTGTTGAAGTGTATGGTATCCCACTCATGCGCTCCCTCTCTTCACAAGATTTAGGACATTGAGATCTAGAGATGGCAACTCGTTGTAACATGGGTATGTTTCCTCTCTTTGAGTTCTCCATGTTGAAACTTTTCAACACTTTGTCAATATATGTGCTCCGACTTAGTCCAAGAAGCCTTCTAAATCTATCTCTATAGATTTTGATTCCCAAGATGTAGGAAGCTTCACCCAAGTCCTTCATGCTGAATGTATTTCCAAGCCATGTCTTTACCTTTTGTAAAGTAGGGATGCCATTCCCCATCAATAGTATGTCATCTACATACAATATGAGGAATGTAGTCATGCTCCCACTGACCTTTTTGTACACACAAGGTTCATCTTCATTTTGACTAAAGCCAAATTCTTTGAATGATTCATCAAATTGAAGATTCCAGCTCTGAGATGCTTGCTTCAATCCATAGATTGACCTTTGTATCTTACAGACTTTATTTGCATCCTTTGAATTTATAAAACCTTCAGGTTGTGTCATGTACACATCCTTGACAAGATTCCCATTAAGGGGTGCAATTTTAACATCCATCTATCAAATCCCATAGTCATAATAAGATGCAATGGAAAGCATGATCCTAATAGACTTAATCATGGCAACTGGAGAAAAGGTTTCCTCATAGTGAACACCTTGAACTTGTCTAAAACTCTTTTCAACCAATATACCTTTATAAGTTCCTACATTTCCATCCATGTTGGTCTTCTTCTTGAAGACCCACTTGCATCTTATGGGTTTTACTCCTTCAGGTGGATCCACCAAGGTCCATACCTTGTTGGTATACATGGATTCCATCTCAGATCTCATGGCCTCAAGACATTTTTCAAAATTTGGTCCCCTGATACCTTCTAGATAGGTTGTTGGCTCACCATCTATGACCAATTCACCACCTTCTTGAACTTGTCCTACTAGATCTATGAGGTTCATGTGTTAGTTGAGGAATTTGAGATTCCACAACAACTTGTGATTCTCTATATTCCTCTTGTACATCTATTAGTTCAATGTTTTCTTATTGGTCTTGAACCTCTTCGAGCTCTACTTTCCTCCCACTATTTAATTTGGAAATAAATTCCTTTTCTAGGAATGCAACATTCCTAGCAACAAACACTTTGTTGTTAGTTGGGTGGTATATGTAGTATCCCCTTGTTTCTTTGGGATATCCAACAAAATAACACTTTTCTGATTTGGGTCCAAGCTTCACACGAAACATTTTCTTGATGTAAGCTTCACATCCTCAAATCTTCATAAAAGACACATCGGGACGCTTCCCATACCATATCTCATATGGTGTCTTTTGAACCGATTTAAATGGTATGTGGTTAAGTGTAAATGTGGCGATTGTTAAAGCATGTACCCAGAAGGAAGTTGGAAGATTGGAAAAACTCATTATAGATCGCACCATATACTATAATGTGTGATTCCTTCACAGTGTATCCCAGTCACAATTGAATAGGCAATTTGTCTCCCAACAATGTCGAACGTTATTCCTAGTTCCAATCAACTTAAACAAGTGAAATGGGAAACTTTTTGGTGAATCGGGAAAATCGTATTTCCTCAGTTGGCCTAACTATGAGCTTCCCGGTTCACCAAGTGAACCGATCATCTGGCTCACACCAGCCGGTCTGCTCACCAAGGTGAACCGGTCGATTGTCTGTCTTGACTTTGCCAATTCAATTTCTGATAGACATGACACTCTAACTAATTAGTTCAACACTTGAACTTGATAGTTCTGAGTCCAGTCAGTCAATCATATGTTTAATTGAGTACCTAAACACATTTAATAATCAATCTAAACATAATTCATGGATAATATCCTCTTCAAGGTGTATCCTATGTGTGTGACCCTGCAGGTTCTAATTTACATTGGCAGTTTTTTTTATCAGTAGGCTTTTTTTTTGCTGAAGGGGTGTCTATTTACTGACCGCAATCTGCATGCCAGCTAGACCGATGGGGAATCCCCTCCATAGTGTCCCAGCTGGGTTTCGAACCGGCGACCTATGGCATCAACATCCTTACAGGCTTACCAGCTAACCAACTCAGCTAGTTGTCTGGTACAATTTATGTGGGTAGTGAATGTTCATAACTAACTTATGACATCACAAGCAATGAGCAGAATCTAGTAACATATCATTGCTACCCAAGTCATTCAGAAGTTAAAGAACAACTTCAACCTACAATCTGTGATTGGTGTTAAAGTGTTTGTGTAGTTCCTTTGTCACTAATATCCAGATTGAACTTGATGCATGGACTTGTCATCCGCTACAAATGTTCAATCCATGTTTCTCAAACTAGATCAGAGTGTCTGAGATATGTAAACTCCATATCACATATTGACTCACATGTGCATGACCATGCATTTCTCAGTCATGCTTATTAAGTGGCCAGGATATCATACTCTCTCAGGAGGGACAAATCCCATCTACATCACTCACAATCATCCCCATGTGTCACACTACACCCAATCATCACTCTTATGGTAGCCCATGTTTCAGGATTATGGTAGATGATGTCAAAGTACACGGTACAACATGTGATGAGGTAGTGACTTTAGGTCTAAGAACCACAATCACCACCAACTTTATAAGAGATGATCTTGACTAACCAAGTATGGTTTCCATGCATCACTCTTATGGTGGTTCTGTCTATTACACTATTCTCTAACATGTATCTATTTGCTTGGTTTGATGTCACATATCATGACTCATGAGATTCGATCATCAACCAACACACACTCTAGTCTTATGTATTATTAGTGTCTATGGTTATTTCCACAATAATAATCGACTACAGACATGACAAGAATGTATAATCTTATCATTTGTATTATCTCATTGTTCAGGTCCTTAACCTAAAGACATACATCATTGAGTAACACAATTATCTAGACATCTAACATGTTATATCATTATTGAAAAAATAGATTAAACATATAGATGGAAATTGCCTTTATTATTATTCAAATCATTTATAAAGTATGTTATTACAATCATCATATGACTGGCTCTATGGGCATACATACCAACATTAATGTCTTGAGATCATAAGATGAACAAAGAGGTCCTAAAAAACCTAAATCCAGAGCGATGAGGGAGTTAAACGCCTAGATAGAAGACATGGACATCACAAAGACAAGTTTTGAATGAATCTATTATACTTGGGTGGATAAATAGAAGGGGAGTCAATCTAAGTGGGAATGTCTGGATAGGGGTTTAACTAATGCATCTTGGATCAGGATGAACATGTCAATCGTTAAACATCTAATAATGGACATATCTTCTAATCACTTTCTTTTGTTAGTGAAAGATGTTACAATCCAGGGAGGTCACCCTCTGGCTCCTTTCTCTTTCAATAGAGCTTTCCTAATTCCATCTAGAGTTCTAAGGGTTATAGAATCAGGATGGATTTTTGAAGGTTTAGCAGAACCATCAACAAGAATATTCCTCAAGATAAAAATTTGAGACAAAGTCTTAAATATTGAAGTAAATGAGTTTTCGGAAATATTACACAGAAGATTTGTGACTTGGAGGAAGTGGTTCACTAACTACAATTGGACTTTGACAACCAACCTGACAGTCAACCTAATCAGGTCATGCAAGAGGCTAAACAAGAACTTGAGATTTGGAGATCATATGAAGAGGATAATTGGATGGAGAAATCCAAGGTAAACTAGTTAAGGAATGGAGAACAAAATATGAGGTTCCACCGTGTTATGGTTAGAGGTAGAAATAATGAAAATATGGTTAACAAGATTTGGGGACCTTGTAGTTACATAAAAGACCAAATATGATGAGACAAGAGGCTTTAAGATACTTCTCTGGTTTCTTTGTAGACACTAAGAGCAACACATGGATGGAGGAGTTTGGTTTCCTACATGGAGTGGATGAGGTGATAACTACATACGAGAACCTGATGATTATGGATGCTCCTTCGATGGATGAGATTCTGGACACTCTTAACAACATGGATTCTAACACAATGCCTGGAACATATGGTTTCATTGTCTAGTTCTTATTAGTAACCTAGGAGATCGTGAAGCAAGATGTTTGGGAGATGGTGAAAGCTCTCTTCCAGGGGAGGATGATGCATAGGAGTATGTTATGAAACAACTTTGTAACATCCCAGGATTTGAGGCCTCGGATAACATGATCTTAAAAGGAATGATTGGACTACCCATATCACCAATGTGCACCTCCTTTTCTGGGAGCCCATCACTAAAGAACTCCATAGTTAAGTGTGCTCGTCTTGGAGTAGTACTAGGATGGGTGACCAGTTGGGAAGTTTATCCTGGCTTGCGCGTGAGTGTGGATAAATCGCACAGTTAAGGCTAGTGATGGTCTGTGGAGCCAGTCGTCATTCCTGAAACTCTACTAGAGCCTAGGGCAGTGGGCTCGAATGCTACAAATGATATCAGAGTCAATTCCCCTCCAGTAGGTGGGGCCCACATGGGCCAGTGACATGCCAGTATTTGAGTTGTACGGTCCAAACATATTGGAAAGGGCTATCCGTGGTGATGGAGCCACCCTTGCACTGGTAGCTGTGGTCGGGAGCTGGGTGTACATGGCCATGTTGGGTCTGCATTGAAATGGGGAAATGTTATGAGGCCACATAGTTGAGCCTTGATGAGGACGTCAAGAGTCTAACTGGGGGAGATTGTAACATCCTAGGATTTGAGGCCTCGAATAACATGATCTTAAAAGGAATGATTGGACTACCCATATCACCAAGGTGCACCTCCTTTTCTAGGAGCCCATCACTAAAGACCTCCATAGCTAAGTGTGCTCAGTTAGGAGTAGTACTAGGATGGGTGACCATTCAGGAAGTTTATCCTAGCTTGCGCGTGAGTGTGGATGAATTGCATAGTTAAGGCTGGTGGTGGTTTGTGGGGCCAATCGTCATTCCTGAAACTCTACTAGAGCCTAGGGCAGTGGGCCCTGGTGTTACAAACTTGATATTGATCCCTAAAGTGGACAACCCGTGTGATCTAAGCATTGAATTTTGTCCTATTTTTATGGAGAACGTCTTGATTAGACTTATGGTGAGGCCGCTAAGTGATTGTTTGTCCTCTCTTATGCCTAAAATGATATGCTTAGAACAAGTCGCTTCCATGAAGGGCTGTGACATACATAGTCAAATTAGGTTGGCTTGAGAATTGATGCACAACATAGATATCAACAAGGAGCATGAGAACTTGATTGTAAAACTAGACATGACAAAAGCATATGATATGGTGTGTTGGGACTTCCTAATGGAGACAATGAGGAAATTTGGTTTTATGGAAGATACAATTAGGCTGCTAATGTTCTTGTTTAAGAATTACTAGGTTAATATAGTCCTAATTGGATGCTTCTCAATGAAGTGAGGGATGAAGCAAGGAAATCTTATGTCCCCTTCTTTGTTTATCATTTTTAGGAGTGCTTGAATAGGAAGATGAAGAAAGAGGTGGATATGGGTTATAATGAGCGATATATGATGAGAGGTCAAGCATTCTGCCCCCCCCACATGTTGATGTTTATGAATGATCCTATCTTGTTCACAGCTACGAACATCAATTCTTTGGGGAGGTTGGCATCAATGATTGGGGAGTATGATAAGAGCTCGAGGTAGGCGGTGAATAGAAGAAAATCAATTTTCATTGTTGGGTACAATTTGACAAACAAATGTCAGGTAGTAATTGGGATGATTCGAGTTGATAATGGAGAGGGTGTCATCACCTACCTGGGAGCTCCTTTAATAAAGAAGGGTTTTAAGGTGAACTATTATGACCCTATTATAGAGAAGATCCATGTTAGAATGGGGGTGGAAGAGCAAGCTGCTATCATTCTCCAATTTGACTATTCTTATCAAAAAATGCTTTGGCTTCTATGCCACTGTACACTTTGGTAGGATCTCTAGCATTGGCTAGAGTCATCCACAATATTAAGAAGTTGTAGGTAGGGTTCTTCTTAAGAGAACGGGATGGGGTCAAGAGGAAGGTGTGGGTGTCCTGGAAGGAGGTAGCGGGACCATACTCAAAAAATAGTTTGAGATACCAGATATGCAGATTACAATTGTCTCATTTGTCATTAAGGCTTGGGAATTTCACACAGGAAGATCGCTTGGGATTTATTTTGCATGTCAAAATATAGAAGGACATCAGTCAGTGATGATAAGGATCACCTATGGGGGTGGGACTATCGGCTACACCCTCTCAGTTCTGGAGGAATATGTGGAACATGTTCCCTAAGATCAATGAACACCTCATGTGGAGGTCAAACGAGAATCACTTTCTTTCTGGTATGATAGGTGGTGTGAGGAGCCTTTGGTCACACATATGAGGAGTCATCACAAGGTAAACTGACACATCAAGGTGAAGGATCTTTGGGACAACAGAGGGATTGGGACTGCAAACAATTGCACACCTCCTTGATGAGGTTGGAGATCACCTGACTACGAACAACACGACAGTAGACAAGGAGGAAGATGATGATCATGTGTGGGGTTTTACGATGATGAGTATGTTCTCATTGAGTTTGGCTAAGAGGATCTTGATGAGGGATGACAATGAACTAGACATAAGAAGATGGTAGTGGCGGGATAAAATTCCACCAAGAAAAAAGGTGGTCATGTAGAAAACCATGTGGCGAGCTCTTCCTATAGACGATAACATAACCATATGTAGGATTTCATTGGCTTCAAGGTGTGAATGTTTCTATGTTCTAAAGTAATGCAGTTTGAACATCTCCTTGTATCATGTGATCTAGGGAGGGATCTTTGGGATCAAGGTATTGATATGTTGGAGGTAGGGAGGGTGGACCTGCAAAATAAGACTATGCACCGGGTGGTGAAACACTTCTGGGATAAGGTAAGGGATGACACATTTCAGCGCTAATGTTGTGGGGGTGAACCCATGGTGATTTTGTGGATCATCTGGAGAATGAGATGTAGAGCATGATATGATAGAGTAGAGGTCAATGGGGAAAAGGCCTGGAGAGAGGTGGTGGCGACACTGGGGTGACTTAGTGGATCCAAGTCATTCAAAATTAGTCATGATGACATTATTTGGTCGAGTAGATTCTATGATACATCATCCTAGAAGGCAATTGCAAAATCATGAGTTTTTACATGGATTCCATCGACCTTGCATAACTTGAAAGAAAATCTGGTCGACGGTATAGAAAGAGGGATGGGTGATGGAAATGTGGGTTATCTAGCATGCGAATCATACTCAATTTTGGGTATATAATCAACATATTAGGTGTACTTTAATTATGTTAGTACCAAACTTATGTTTCTTTCTAAAAATAGATTAACATGGGATTAATTGAAATTAGGAAATGTAATATTTCAATAGAAATCCTTATCTATGAAGTTTTAGAATAAATTAGGTAATTAATTGTCTCATGAAGTCAATTTTGTAAATTTATTAATTAATTAGAATTGACACTCAAATATTATTCTAGGATAGAAGGATCAAAGGAATAGATTTAATATAAGTTAGTGGGTTAAAATTGATTAATCAGAGGAATCAATGCCTTACGTGAAGACTTAACATATTAATAATTTAATAAAACAACAACAGTTCTTAAAGGTGAAATAATGTTGAATCTTGACTCCTTACATCTCATTTAACACGCTTGCCAAATTTCACATCTTTGGAACATTGTTTTCCTATCCAATTGAGTAAGTAAAGAGGTACATTAATTATTCTAGTTTTAATTGATGCAATCAATCGTTACTTTTATTCCTTGTCACACACACTACTTATTTTCTATCTTAAGACTCACAATTTATTGATTTCCTTGTCATTTATTTCTCTCTCCCCTCAAGCATGTATGGTTCCATGACTCTTGCAAATGACAGACCCGCCATCGGTAATTGATGAGGCACGAATCCTCCTTTTTTGCTCTTCTCTTCAACTCCTCTTCCCTAATCCACTACCAAAAAACATAGTATAGGTGACAGTCACGTAAAAGGTTACACATTTTAGGTGACATGCTTGTACATCACTTATAATCTGTATAGACCTGTGTGAAATAGATGACATACATTTTAGCAATTTGAAAAGGTTACACACTTTAGGTGACATACATGTAAATCATCTATAATATGTATAATCCTACTTAATATAGATGACATACATTTTATCATACATGAAAGAGTTACATCCAATAGGTGACATACATTTTTTAAAAAATGGCCATTCTATTCATCCTGTGGCATGGGCTCGATCCTGGGACCTCTCACTAACAAACTTATGTAGTGTTGTGACATACATTTGAATCACCTATGTTATAATGGGGGTTTTCCATATAGGTGACATGTATATGAGTCACATGTGATCTATAATGGGGTATATATTTAGGTGGCACACATGCATGTCACCAAAATTTTAGGTGACACGTGTACTTCTCACCTAAACTTTAGGTGATAGACATATTAGTCATTCAACATCTTCCGACCAATAATAAGCATCAACAATCTTCTCAATGTCGCTTCATGGGGATATATCAAAAAAATTATTGACAATTCATAAAGGAAGATATGTGAGAGAAATTGGAGAGTCTTTATAAGTAATTCATAGGGTCAATAATAGAGGGATATAGGCATAAATATCTTCCCCCAAACTCATATATGTCTTTTGTGAACATTCTAAGGATAATGGGCATTTGTCTTGTGAGACAAATTGCTCCTTGACAGCGGCTTGCGTAGACCACCCACCCCCAGCAACAATTGTTGTAAAAGAGCGGTGGCTATTGAAAGCACTCGAATGACCTTGCTCCCACTATCCCCAAACTCATACAAATCTCTTTTATGAATACTTAAGAGGACAAAACATATATACATGTCTCAAATCTAAGCATTTTTAAGGACTTACTATGAGAGGACACTATCATGAATCGCTCCTAGCTCCACCCAGAAGAATTTTCATAAACTATCTACTGATACATATTGTCATGATATGGACTATGGATCCTCACCGATACATTTTGGGAGATTTTCATGAGAGGACATTCTCATGATATGGGCTTAATCTCCTCACAAATGCATTTTAGGAACTTGATGTGAGAGGACATTATTAAGATATGGGCCACAAGTCCTCAAAACTACATTCCAAGGAACTTGTTGTGAGTGAACATTGTCATGATATGGTTCATGGATCCTCCCAGATGCATTTTCATGGGGATATATCAGTACATTTATTTGACAACTTGTAAAGGACATGTGTGAGAGAAATTTTTGTTGATAGTCATTCTAAGTGATTCATAAAGGGATATTGGCATAAAAATATTCAACAAACTCATACATGTCTCTTTGGTTATCATTCTAAGGTCAATAGGACTTTGTCTTATGAGACAAATTTCTCCTTGGCAACATCTTACATAGACCTCCCACCCCAACAATGATTCCTACAAATGGGAGGTAATAGCCATAAGCACTCGATCAACCAGGCTTCAATTGTCCCCAAACTCATAGGTGTCCATTTATGAATAGTTAAGAGGGCAACACATATATACACATATCAAGGACTTTTTTGTGAGAAGACAATGTCATGACATAGGTCGTAGCCCCTCCTCGAAGCATTTTAATGGACTTGTCTGAGAGGACATTTCCATGTTGTGGGTTGTATCTCCCCGCACATGCATTTTAGGGGACTTTTCTAAGAGGATTTTCATAATATGGGCATGGATACTCACAAATACAGTTTCAAGGACTTGTTGTGAGAGACCACAATCATGATATGGGCCCAAAATCCTCACAATTGCATGTCAAGGGACTTGTTGTGAGATGATTATTGTAAGGACCATGACCCACATTTTCGGCTAACCCTCTTTGATTTGCTTATGAAAGGTGCTTATAACCTTTATCTAATCTCTTAAGATGTTTTGATATCACGTGACAAGCTCATGTTTCTAGTTTGGTCCCATTTGGATGATGTTTGAGCAATGTTTGCTTATTTTGGAGCAAAGTGCAATTTACCCAAAGTAAGGGGTTATATTGCAATATGTCACATGTAGGGCATGCCTTTAGTTCTATAGCATCATTAGAAAGAGAATGATGATGTGTGGTGCCTTGTGGAAGACCTATGTTCCAAGTTTGAGCTTGGGTGGTTGATGCTTGTGCTTTATGTGCTAGTTTTGGTGTAAATTGCAAATTACCCAAAGTGGAGGGTCAATATGCAATTTATTAGCTCTAGTCTTCTTTCTTCTGTTTGTAATCACCTAGGATGAGGATGGAGGTTGGGGCACCTTGTTTGGATGTTTGATGAGGAGTGACATCTCTACATGATCGTTATAACATATATGTGTCGCATATGCCACCTTGTCCTTTAGTATATCGGCTAGGACTTGGAGGTATGTCACCCAAGAGGGATGTATTGGCCATGGAAGTTGCCCAGATGCATGATACACATTATAGAGTGTATCACCAGGCCGTGCATGAGATGCTAGGGCGACAACAAGTGGCGTTAAGTGCAAAAGCAAGTGGCACATTGGTTTATGTGGTTATGACACCTCTCCCTTGCTACCTCTCTCTTCCTTGGTGTATATAACTCCCTTACTCCTTAACCAAGCAATCCTTTTCGTCTACCTTCCTTCCCTTTCCTGTTGGGACGAGCATGGGAGCTTTGGGAGCTAAGGAAGACTCCCATGGAGCTTGGAGGGGTGAGCTCCTTGGCCATGGAAACTCCTTGCTCAAGATCCGACCTTGGTGAGTCATGCTTCTTTGCTAGTTTTTCCTTGTGCTTTCTTCTTCACCTTCCTCTTCCCCTATCGGCCATGGATAGGCCCTTGATGTGAGAAGGCAAGGCCGTGGTTACCTCCCCTCTTTCCTTCTTCTTGAGCTATACATAACCATGGTATCTTCTTCTTCTTCTTCCTTTATTTCTTGAGGTGATGATGATGGTGCCGAAGGCATGTTTGGAGCTTTGGATGGGTGATGTTCTTGGATAGGTACGTGGGGTTACTTCTTGGACCAATAAGCTTGATTCATTTCATGGAGATCCTCTTAAGTCGGGTTACATAACTCTTAATCACCTCTATTATGTTCACCCTTCTTATGTGCACATATTGGTTCTTGTAATTAATTTGGTACCTTTCTCCATGATAGTTATATATATGGAATTTGGGATCTGATCTAATGGAAATAGTCACGTTTTATTACTTCCTTATTCTTGTTTATCTTGTACATAATGGTTTTGGGTGACTTGAGGTTGAAGATGAACCATCTGATAGGGTGCCTGCACGATATAGTGCCTTGGCCGTTAGATCTTGGCACATGAACAATATCCCTTGGACTTGAGAGGTGAGCCATGCTCTAGTAGGTTGGGAAAAACCCTTCTCTCTCCTTAGTTGATGAAAGGTGAACCTATGGTCTAGGTGTTTGGACGTTAGGTTGAGTTGGTTGGCCGATAGGGTGTTTCTCTACCCTTGTTGCTCGTTATGCTAAAGGTTGTGCAAGACCCCTCTCACTTGGTTGTTGAGAGGTGAGCCAACTTTTGGTATTTTTGGATGATATGGTGTGGTGACCGATATCCTTTTCCTACCCTAGGGTTTAGGGTTTGGATGATATGGGTGGTTGATACCTAGTTGGACCTTTGACCGATATGAAGTGTTGATCTTTAGTGGTGAGTTGATGGTCTACCTTTGTTGCACGACATGCTCTTGGGGTTGAACCCTTGGATGATATCTTAGGCGTTATGGTGGTGATCCCTTTGATGGTTTAGGAAAATGATAAGCTAATCCTTTGGGTGGGCGATAGCCCTAGAAGCAGTGCCTTGGATGATATGGGTGCCCTAACCCTAGTTTGGGGTGATAAGCTTACTAGGCCGATAGGATGATCCTAACTCTAGTTGCCTGATATGGAGATTTGGATGATAAGGTTTCTCTAACCCTAGGTGACCGATAGGTGGTGTTCTTGGGCATTATGGGTGGATGGCACCTTGTAGACCCCTCACCCAATATGGTGTTTGATAGATGAGTTAGTTAAGTGTCACATGATATGACGAGTTTGTCATTATGATGTGTTGGTCAATATGACCTTGTTGTCTTTGCACGATACTTTGGGTGAGAACCCTATTCTTGTTTGAGCTTTTGAGTGATGCTAGCATCCCTTCCCGATATGCCTTGGTGAAAATCATAACCCGAAACCCTAGTTTTCCTGACACATGCTTCCTTCTTGGTTGGTTACCTGGCATGAGCATAGGGTTGATAGGTTGGGTGGTTCTAGGGTTGAAGGTTTGGCCGATACATGTTTTGAGCTTGGGCGGCATAAGGCTTGACCATCATGGAAACCCTAACCCTAGCTTGACCAACATGAGGTCTTGGCCGATAGAGTGTGCTGCCCGATACCATCTCATGAAGGGTTGCCCGATGTGGTGGATGCCCAAAAAGGGGCTTGGTGCCCTAGGGTTTGCTTGACGACCGATAGGGTTTGAACGATACCCCTTTTGGTGAGGGCGGTACCCCACCCGATATGCCTTTTTGGTGAGGATATGCGACTCTTTAGTGAGGGTTGTTCCCTAACCCAATAACCCTATGTATGTTATCTTGAGCTCTCACCTTTTATGATGAGCTATGACGAGATAAGTTGTGAACCCTTGTATAGTGGTTACATATGGGTGATGATAGATGGACCTCTGATAAAGTTGGATGGTGGATAATGGTGTATGATCCTTAAAGATAATCCTTAGGGATGATGCACATATGACTTGAGATATAGGGTATAATGGGATACCCATGGTGTGATAGCAGTAGTGTGTATTGATTAATACACCAGTTATGACACTAAGCTACATAATGGATGAATATTCCAATATGACATGATGATCATGATATGCTAATGAGTTATGGGGCATGATGGATGCTCACAATTTGATAACAATAATATAAATTGTCTACAGACACAACCTTATACTTCATGTAACTATGAACATGGATGTTATAACTTGCAGCTTATCATACATTCTTTGCAGTTATAACTTGCAGCCTCTAGTTATAACTTGCAGTTTATCATACATTCCTTGTATCATGTGATATAAAGATTATCTTGTCAATCATGTTCCATATAGAATGCCTAGTTATATGCCTCTTGATGTTTTGGTAAGATTGTTAATAAAGTTAGTTCTGCTCAGTATGTTGCTCCTATGATCTGCTTATATCAGTTATCTATGATCATAATGAAGTTGGTAGAGGGTTATGTTTCTTGCTGGGACTGTGTATCTCACCCCGGTGGTTAATAACCTTTTTATGTGGATGTGCCTGGCGAGATGAAGATCATGTGGTTGGATATGCGGAGGTATAATACCTGGTGGATTAGATATCATCTAGTAGTGGAGTCCTATGTGTCGTCCCTATACACTTAGGTCTTCGGGAGAGCTTTTCGATGTTTCTTGTATAATGATCGATGTACGGTTTTTGATATGTATCTTGATGTAAAGCAACATGACAAACAATTATATCATGTAAAGAGATGATGGGAAATTATGTTGTAGCACCCTGAAAAGATGTTATGAAATGAAAAATGTTGGCTCAGATGTACTATGCTTCATCTTGTGGTACTTTTTGTAAATCGGTTTTAATTTCCCATGATTTTCGGTAATCCGCTGATTAGCATGTAATCGTGTTTTGTTGTCGATGGGGTGTCACAATTATGTCATGATATATGGACCCAAGATCCTCACAAATGCATTTCAAGAGACTTGTTGTGAAATGATATTGTCATGATATGGGCCATGACTCCTCCTAAATGCATTTATGGACACTATCAATATATGGGTCGTGACACCTCCCAAATGTATTTTCATGGACTTGTTGTAAGAGGACGTTCTCATGATATGAGACTTGACACCTCTCAAATACATTTGTAAGGACTTATTGTGAGATGACATTGTCATCATATGTGCCATGGCAGCTCCCAAATATATTTTCAAGGACTTGATGGTAGGAGATTGTCAATTTATATGGGGCCAAACTTTACCCAAATGTATTTTTAGGGGTTTATTATGAGGGGAAACTTCCAATATATGGGCCATATATCCTCCTTGATGTATTTTAAAGGACATGTTGTGAAAGGACACTGTCATCATATGGGTTGTGGCACCTCCTAAATGCATTTTATAGGACTTGTTGTGAAATGACATTTGTCATGATATGGGCCCTGACACCTCCCAAATGCATTTTGATGGACTTGTTATGAGAGGACGTTGTCATGATATGGGACCTGAAACCACCCAAATACATTTTTAATGACTTAGTGTGAGATGAAATAGTCATCATATGTGTGATTGTACCTCCTAAATGTATTTTCAAGGATTTGGCGTGAGAGGATGTTGTCATGTTATGGGCCCGAACTTCACTGAAATGCATTTTCAGGGACTTATTATGAGAGGACACTATTAATATATGGGCTATGGATCCTCCTTAATGATGTGAAGGGACATGTTGTGAAAGGACACTATCCTAATATGGGTCATGGAACCTCCCAATTGCACTTTTAGGGACTTGATGTGATATAACATTTGTCATGATATGGACCCTGAAACCTCCCAAGTGCATTTCTATGGACTTGTTGTGACAGGACGTTGTCGTGATATGGGACCTGACACCTACCAAATACATTTTTAAGAACTAAATGTGAGATGACATTGTGATCATATGCTCCATGGCACCTCCCAAATGTATTTTCACGGACTTGGCGTGAGAGGACATTGTCATGATATGGGCCCAAACTTCACCCAAATGCATTTTTAGGAACTTATTATAAGAAGACACTGTCAATATATGGGCTCTGACTCCTCCTTAATGCATTTGAAGGGACATGTTGTGAAAGGACACTATCATGACATGTTTCATGGAACCTCCCAATTGCATTTTTAGGGACTCGATGTGAGATAACATTTGTCGTGATATGGGCCCTAACACCTCCTAAATGCATTTTGAAGGACTTTTTATGAGAGGACATTGTCATGATATGGACCTGACACCTCCTAAATGCATTTTTAAGGACTTACTGTGACATGACATTATCATCATATGCTCCATGGCACCTCCCAAATGTATTTTCAAGGACTCAGTGTGAGAGGACATTGACATGATATGGGACTAGACTTCATCCAAATGTATTTTTAGGGATTTATTATGAGAGGACACTATCACTATATGGACCCATACACCTCCTTAATACATTTTAAGGGACATGTTGTGAAAGGACACTATAATGATATGGGTTGTGGCACCTCCCAAATGTATTTTTAGGGACGCGTTATGAGATATTTTTCATGATATGGGCCATGACACCTCCCAAATACATTTTCATTGACTTTTTGTGAGAGGAAATTGTAATGATATGGGACCTGACACCTCCCAAATGCATTTTTAAGAACTTATTGTGACATGACATGATCATCATACGTGCCATGGCACCTCCCAAATGTATTTTCAAGGACTTGTCATGAGAGGACATTGTCATGATATAGGCCCAAACATCACCCAAATGCATTTTCAGGAAATTATTATGAGAGGACACTATCACTATATGGGACCAGACAACACCTTAATGCATTTAAAGTGACATGTTGTGAAATGGGTCGTGGCTCCTCCCAAATGCATTTTTAGGGACACACTGTGAGACAACATTTGTCATGATATGACCCTGACACCTCCCAAATACATTTTGATGGACTTGTTATGAGAGGACATTGTCATTATATAGGACCCGACATCACCCAAATGCATTTTAATGACTTACTGTTATATGACATTTTCATCATATGTGCGATGGGACATCCCAAATGTATTTTCAAGGTCTTGGTGTGTGAGGACATTATCATGATATGGGCCCAAACTTCACCGAAATGCATTTTTAGGGACTTGTTATGAGAGGACACTGCCAATGTATGGGCCATGGGTCCTCATTAATGCATTTAAGGGACATGTTATGAAAGAAAACTATCATGATATGGGTCATGGAACCTCCCAATTGCATTGTTAGGGACTTGATGTGAGATAACATTTGTCATCATATGGGCCCTGACACCTCCTAAATGCATTTTGATGGACTTGTTATGCGAGGACGTTGTAATGATATGGACCTGACACCTTCTAAAATAATTTTTAAGGACTTACCGTGACATGACATTGTCATCATATGCCCCATTGCACCTCCCAAATGTATTTTCAAGGACTCAGCGTGAGATGACATTATCATGATATGGGCTCAAACTTCACCCAAATGTATTTGAAGGTACTTATTATGAGATTACACTGTCACTATATGGGACATGGCTCCTCCTTAATTCATTTGAAGGGATATGTTCTGAAGGACACTGTCATGATATGGGCCGTGGCACCTCCCAAATACATTTTAGGGACTTGATGTAAGATAACATTTGTCATGATATGGGCCCTGGCACCTCCCAAATGCATTTTTATGGACTTGTTATGAGAGGACGTTGTCATTATATAGGATATGACATCAACCAAATGATTTTTAAGGACTTACTATGAGATGACATTGTCATCGCATGTGCCATGGCACCTCCCAAATATATTTTCAAAGACTTGGCATGAGAGGACATTCTCATGATACGGGCCCAAACTTCACCCTAATGTATTTTCAGGGACTTATTATAAGATAACACTATCAATATATGGGCCATGGATCCTCATTAATGCATTTGAAGGGACATATTGTGATCAAGATATGGGTCATGGAACCTCCCAATTGCATTTTCAAGGACTTGACGTGAGATAACATTTTTCATGATATGGGTCATGACACCTTCCGAATGCATTTTGATGGACTTGTTATGAGAGGACATTATCATGATATGGACCTAAAACCTCCTAAATGCATTTTTAAGGACTTACTATGAGATTAAATTGTCATCATATGCGTCATGGCACCTCCCAAATGTACTTTCAAGGACTCGGTGTGAGAGGACATTGACATGATATGGGCCCAGACTTCACCCAAATGTATTTTTAGGGATTTATTATGGGAGTACACTATCATTATATGGGCCCTGACACCTCCTTAATGCATTTGAAGGGACATGTTATGAAAGGACACTATAATGATATGGGTCGTGGTACCTCCCAAATGCATTTTTAGGGACACATTGTGAGATATCATTTGTCATGATATGGGCCCTGACACCTCCCAAATGCATTTTCATGGACTTGTTGTGAGAGGATGTTGTCATGATATGGGACATAAAACCTCCAAAATGTATTTTTAAGAACTTACTATGACATGGCATTATCATCATATGTTCCATGGCACCTCCCAAATGTATTTTCAAGGAGTTGGCGTGAGAGGACATTGTCATGGTATGGGCCCAAACTTCACCCAAATGCATTTTCAGGAACTTATTATGATAGGAAACTATCAATATATGGGCCATGGCTCCTCCTTAATGGATTTGAAGGGACATGTTGTGAAAGAACACTATCATGATATGGGTCATGAAACCTCCCAATTGCATTTTTAAGGACTTACTGTGACATGACATTGTCATCATATGCGTCATGGAACCTCTCAAATGTATTTTCAAGGACTCAGCTTGAGAGGACATTGTCATGATATGGGCCCAAACTTCACCCAAATGCATTTTTAGGGGCTTATTATGATGAGAAACTGTCAATATATGGGCCATGTCACCTCCTTAATGCATTTGAAAGGACATGTTGTGAAAGGACACTATCATCATAAGTGACTTGATGTGAGATGACATTTGTCATGATATGAGCCCTAACACCTCCCAAATGCATATTGATGGACTTGTTATGAGAGGATGTTGTCATTATATAGGACCTGACATCACTCAAATGCATTTTTAAGGACTTACTATGAGATGACATTGTCATCATATGTACGATGGGACATCCCAAATGTATTTTCAAGGCCTTCGTGTGAGAGAATATTGTCATGATATGGGCCCAAACTTCACCCTAATGTATTTTCAAAGACTTATTATGAGAGGACACTGCCAATATATGGGCCATGCATCCTCCTTAATGCATGTGAAGGGACATGTTGTGAAAGGGCACTATCATGATATTGGTCACATATCCTCCCAAATGCAATTCCAACAACATGTTGTGAGAGGACATTCTCGTGATATGGGATGTTGCTCCTTTCAAATGCATTTTTAGGTACTTCTTGTAAGAGGACACCATCATGATATGGACATGTATCCTCACAAAATCATTTCCAAGAACATGCCATGAGAGGACACTGTCATGATATTGGTCGTGGCTCCTCCCAAATGTATTTTCAGGGACTTGCTGTGAGAGGACATTACCATGATATGTGATGTGGCTCCTCCTAAATGTATTTTTAGGGTCTTCCTATGAGCAGAAACCATCATGATATGGTCCCTAACTCCTCACAAATTCATTTTCAAGGACATATTGTAACATGAAACTATTATTATATGGGCCATGGAAACTCCCAATACATTTAGAGGGACTTGATGTTAGAGGAAATTGTCATGTTATGGGCCATGTCTCCTCCCAAAAGTATATTTGAGGACTTCTTATGAGAGCACATCGTTATTATATGGGTCATGTATCCTCACAAATATATTTCTAGGGACAATCTGTGAGAGGACACCGTCATGATATTAGTAATGACTCCTCCCAAATGTATTTTCAGGGACTTGTTGTGAGAAGACATTGCCATGATATGGGATATGACTCCTCCTAAATGCATTTCTAGTGACTTGTTGGGAGAGGACACCATCATGATACGGGCATTGGTTCCTCCCAAAAGAATATTTAGCAACTTGTTGTGAGAGGACACCATCATCATATGGGACCTGGCTCCTCACAAATTTTATTCAAGGACTTACTGTGAGAGCACACTGTCATGATATTGGTCACATATCCTCTCAAATGCACTTCCAACGATATGTTGTGAGAGGAAATTCTCGTGACATGGGATGTAGATCCTCTCAAATGCATTTTTAGGTACTTTCTGTGAGAGGAAACCATAATGATACAGACATCCTCACAATATCATTTCCAAGGACATGCTATGAGAGGACACTGCCATGATATTAGTTGTGGCTCCTCCCAAATGTATTTTCAGAGACTTGTTGTGAGAGGAAATTGTCATGATATGGGATGTGGCTCCTCTGAAATGCACTTTTATGGTCTTGCTGTGAGAGGACACTGTCATGGTATGGGGCCTAGCTCCTCACAAATTCATTTTCAAGGACATGTTGTGAGAGGACATAGTCATGACACGTGCCCTGACACCTCCCAATACATTTTGTGGGACTTGCTGTGAGAGGACATTGTCATGATATGGGACATGTCTCCTCCCAAAAATATATTTAGTGACTTACTGTAAGAGCACACCATCATGATATGGGCCCTGGCTCTTAAATTTTTTATTTCTGGGGACTTGCTGCGAGAGGACATTATCATGATATTAGTCGTGGCTCCTCCCAAATGTATTTCCAGGGACTTATTGTGAGAGGACATAGTCATGATATGGGATATGACTCCTCCTAAATGCATTTTCAAGGACTTGTTGTGATAGGACATCGTAATTATGTGGGGCATGGATCCTCACAAATTCTTTTTGAGGGACATGTCATGAGAGGACATTGTCATGATGGGGGTCATAGCTCCCCTCTAATGTATTTCTATGGACATGTTATGAGAGGACATTATCATGATACAAGATGTGGATCCTCTCAAATGCATTCCCAGTGACTTGTTGGGAGAGGACATTGTCATGATATGGGATGTAGTTCCTCTCAAATACATTTTTAGAGACTTGATGTGAGAGGACACCATCATGATATTGCCCCTAGTTCCTCTCAAAAGCATATTTAGGGACTTTTAGTAAGAGGACACCATCATGATATGGGTCCTGGCTCCTCAAAATTTTATTTTTAGGGACTTGTTGTGAGAGCACACTGTCATGATATTGGTCATAGATCCTCCCAAATACACTTCCAGCCACATGCTATGAGAGGACATTCTCATGATATGGTATGTAGATCCTATCAAATGCATTTTTAGGTACTGGTTGTGAGAGGATACCATCATGATATGGATATATCTCCTCACAAAATCATTTTTAGGGACATGCTATGAGAGGACACTGTCATGATATTAGTTGTGGCTCCTCCCAAGTGTATTTTTAGGGACATTCTATGAGAGGAAATTGTCATGATATGGGCCCTAGCTTCTCACACATTCATTTTCAAGGACACGTTGTGAGAGGCCATTATCATGATATGGGTCGTGGTTCCTCCCAAATGTATTTTTAAGGATTTGTTGTGAGAGCATACTGTCATGATATTGGATGTGGATTCTCCCAAATGCATGTGAGGGCCATCCCATATCATAAAAGCTTGAACCCAAGAATTGTGGTTAATGATTAACCGTTCAAAGTCACATCATCTTATATAGATCATTACACTATGTATTGATCACCTATACATGTATGAATGTAAATGTATCGACCCATCACCATAAAGTGTAGCGACCTAGACACACACCATGTGTCACGACCGCAACACTTGGTGTATCGACCCTACATCATGATGATGTATCGACCTCTTTCAAATCATGTACATGGACTTCTTGTGACAGGATGCTCTCATGATATGGAACTGTTGTGTGAGGACAATGTCATGATATGAACCCTAAATCCTCACAAATGTGTTTCAGGAGACTTGCTGTGAGAGGATATTCTCATGATATAGTCTCCAGCTCCTCACAAATGCATTTTCAGGGACTTGCTGTGAGAGGATGTTATCACGATATGGGGCTTAAATTCAACATTACTTGATATAGTCTCCAACTCCTCACAAATGCAATTAAGAACTTATCACATCATTACTTGTTGCCACTGCCATACAAGGCCAACATTATTTCACATCACTAGGTATTATCAATCCCTCATCTCATCATTGGAGGTTATCACCTGTCATTAGGCATTGAGCCTCTGTGCTGACTCCTCCCATATGCATTTCTAGGGATTTACTATGAGAGAAAGCTATTATGAGAGGATACTCTCATGATATGGGCACTGACTCCTCCCATATGCATTTCTAGGGACTTGATGTGAGAGGAAAATGTCACAATATTCCTCCCAATGCATTTTTAGGGATTTACTACGAGAGAAAATTGTCATGATACTGGACATATCACCTCACAAATGCATTTTGAGGGACTTCTTATAAGGGGACAATGTCACAACATCGGCCATGGCTCCTCGCAAATGCATTTTTAGAGAGTTGTTATGAGTGGACACTCTCACCATATGCGCTACGACTCCTTAGAAATTCTTTATCAAGGAAATGTTGTTAGAGGACGCTACAATGATATGATCCATGACAAGTGCTCTAAGCCCCATAAGTGAATGTTGCACACCCTGTAAGAGAGTGCTACAAACCCCACAAGTGAGTGATGCAACAACCGCTTGCGAGAGCTGAACAACCAACTAGCGAGTGTTGCAAGAGCACAAGTGAGTGCTTCAAGCACTACAAGCTAGTGCTACTAACCAAAAAGCAAGTGTTGCAAGTCCCACAGGTGAGTACCACAATTGCAATTTTGGTTGACCTATCGTCATCGTTGTCATCATCATCATATTCTTTTTCCTTGTCTATATATATATATATATATATATATATATATAGAGAGAGAGAGAGAGAGAGAGAGTCAGGCTAGAATACACTCGAATGTACAGATCACACTATACACCCCAATGGTGTTTGCCTATCTAGACCATGATTTTCCAAAATCTAATACATTGATCTTCATGGTTACAATAATAATAGGCCACATAAAAAATTTGATCTGATTTGGATGAGTGTAAGTCACTCGTTCAAGGACAACAAAATCGACACATAAAACTAATTTGAAACGCATGATTTTTGCCTCCTTTAGATGCACGACCTATAAGTGTCCAAATGAGCTGAAATTTATTATATAGTATGTTCTTAAGGTATTTAAGAAGATCAATGGTTTATATTTTTCAAAAATTTAATGCATCTTTTAAAACAAATGAGGTGTACGGTGCCTCTGGTACACTCGAGTGTACACTAGCCTGACTCTATATATAGAGAGAGAGTGTATTCTGCTCCAAATACACTTGAGTGTATAGATCGCATGGATACACTCAAGTGTGTTTGGATATCAAGACTAATTTTTGCAAGATGTAAACCATTGATCTTCATTGTCATACTATAATTAGGCTACATACAAATTTTGAGCCCATTTGGATGAGTGTAAGTCACTCATCTGAGGGCAACAAAATCGACACACAAAACTAATTTGGAATGTATAATTTTTGCGGTCTTTATAGCATGACCTATAAATATCCAAATGTGCTCAAATTTTTTATATGAGTTATTCATAAGATGATTAAGAAGATCAATGGATTAGATTTTTGAAAAAAATATTGCATCATGAAAAACTACTTGAGTGTATTCTGCTCTGAATACATTCGAGTGTATTCTAGCCTAACTCTCTCTCTCTCTCTCTCTCTCTCTATATATATATATATATATATATATATATATATATATATATATATATATATATATATATATATATATATATATATATATATATATATATGGGCTCATCTTTAATACCCACATGTGTAGCCTAATTTTTCGCTACTCGCCCATCCAAAAGAGTAACTATATGGTACACAAGAGTAACTCTGAGATCAACATAGTAACTATGTGGTACAATAGAGTAACTCTAAGACCAAAAAAGTAACTGCGCAGAAAATATACAGTTAGTAAATATATGGATGGGTTTTTTGATTTTTTTTTGGGGGGGAATGATATTATTTTTGGATGAAATTTTTTGGGGAGCTAGATAAAATGCTCCTCTACAATTGCAAAAAAATATATATATTAAGAAGGGTGCGCAAGTAGCTACCCACACGGGTATTAAATAAATCCCCTATATATGTGTGTGTGTGTGTGTGTTTGTGTGTGTGTGTTTTTGTATATATATATATATGTGTGTGTTTTTATACACACACACAAACACAAATGCATACCTTCCCATTACAAAATTGATGCATGGGTAGCGAATCTTAGTTACTCGCACGGGTAGTGAAGATATACGCATATATATATATATATATATATATATATATATATATATATATATATATATATATATATATATGTGTGTGTGTGTGTGTGTGTGTGTGTCAACTATAACAATTGCACAAGTTGAGTGTCATAAGTTCCACAAGAGAGATCTGCAATTGTTTCACTCCTTCAAATATTAGTAGAAAAGTAGGACTCTCAAGACACTAGTTGAAGCCATATCTCATATAAGATATCCATTGGGGATAGAAAGAAAACTAGTACCTCATATGCACCTCCTGAAAAGTGATGTCAATATACAAGTAACCATTAGAGCTAATTGAGAAAAACAAAGTTTTAGGTATCATAAAAAATGTAGTGGTCTAAACAAATGAGGTCTTAGTATTTTATATTACATTCTTCATTTTTCATAAACTTTCTTCCTCTAATCTTATAATCTATCTAGTTATTTTTATCAATGCAGGAAAACTTAATATATATACTACAAAATAAAGTAAGATTTCATTGAATTTTAACATCATAGATAAAATGTCACCAAGAGGAGTAATATGATTAAGAAAAAACTTTAGACAAGCAATTTTATTATTTTAGAAACACATAATAAAAATTGAAACATGTGATGTATGACTAAAGAAAATGAAGTTAATTTAATCTAGTACATAAAATTAGGATATATATACTTGTCATTTTTTAACAAGGGTTATAAGGTTAATAAATATCGATGTTTGTCTAAATTAAACTCAAAGTACATGTCAAGCTAATTTAAAATAGTAATGTAGATGTTGTCTGGGAGTTTAGGGACTTGTAGAAAAAACTAGTGGACTTGCAAAGAATGTTTTCCCTCTCATTTCTAGATCTTGGTGGTAGTTAATGAATATAGATAAATGAAGGGTAGAGGTCTGCATTTTTTTATATAAAATGTCAATACACTGCTGCGGTGCTTCCACTCTCCCCACTCACACTAAATTCGTGGTAACCCTCACATCTTATTCTTCCTCCTCCACTGCCCCGACGCCCCCTCTTCTGATTATAGGTGGCACATGCTCCCCCGTCACTCCCCACGATTCCCCCATTAGTTAGGTCAAAATGCACCTCTCTTCTTGCAAGTCGTAGAGTCCAATCCGTTCATGTCCCGAGTCTGACTCTCACCTCCACGTGAGGTGGCGACTCTTCTCGATCTGGTCCCTTCCCCCATTCTCATATCTCGAACCCTGACCTCTAAGATTCTCTGCCCCTACCGCAAAGAGACACTGGGGCGCCACGCGACGAGGTGCCGTGGAGACGCCTCGTCGTGAGGTGTAATCCAGATGCTGAGCAGAAGATCTACAAGTAGAGCAAGGACAATCGAGAGGGCTAACATCATCCACTGCCACACGTAGAGGGGTCGTCAAGAGGCCCGAGATCGTCCACCACTGAGACGCCAACCAGGAAGAAACATTGTCACTGGGATGCCCAAGATTGTTCACCGCCGAAACACCGACCAAGAAGAAGCACAATCTTTGATCACTTAACCAGGCCGTCACGATACTCCTATGAGCTGTACTCCTCGTCCTCAGCCCAACGCGCAAGTTAGGGCTTTGATGTATGTCAATCTCCTGAACGGTTTGCACAACATACTTAATCTGAGTGGAAATTGCCTGAACGGTTTGCTCCTCATCTTCACTCTGTCGACTCTCATTATAAAATTTACAATAGATGACAACATGCTGAATGATCCTATCCCCCATGTAGATAGTCAACTACCTAACATTGACACACTCTCTGCGGCCAACAATTCACTCACTGGCTTCATTCCCTATTCCTACTTCACCCACCCCAGAATCACATGAAAAAAACTGATTTTCAGCTTTCCAAGGAGAATTTCCCAACATTTCCTTAGTAATGGGACTTATATTTCACAAAAACACTGGACTGTAAGGCCCAATTCTGTAGATGTTCCAACTTAGAACATTGTATTTTAACGGGAACAACCTCATACGGTATGTGGGCCTTTGCTGATCACAACGCCCTTTATTCAGTTGTTAAATGTTGAAGTTTGCTGCATATGGGTACTTATCTGCTGGGATTTAGAATATATATATGCTGGGATTCAGATGCAAGTTTCATATAAATGTGTTGTGATTTCACATCCTCCACTTCCTCCTCGGCTAAGTACTTCGCTTCCTATGAGGTTCACCAAGCATGATTCTAGTGGCATAAACTTTCTTGGAACATATAGTGACGTTGCTGAGAAACTTGACTACTTGAAGGTGGGTTTCAATCCTCTTTTGACTTTTTCAAGAAAGAATTTTAGTCCTTTCTATTTAATGTTAACTTGTAATGATATGTGTTTGCTCCATATTTATATATAGCAAATATCAATGTAGGTAGATTGGTCTGCATGGTATCTTAAGGTACTACAAAGGGGTAATCTATAAGTGAAATGTTGATAAAAAACCTTGAATCTTAGTAGTACAAACAATAGATTACAATACAAATATATACTAAGAAAATGAATGTGCAGATGATCTCTTATGTGATGTCAGGGACAGTGGCGGTAACTTCATCCTGCTGATTACTCACTGTAGAATTGATGTTGTGAAAATCTGTGGGTCGCTCATGGCAATCTACGACTTGAATGGTGGTAATTTTAGTGTATTTAGTTGATACTCTTAATTGTAGTCACCCTGTTGTTTGAAAATTTATAGTTGATTCTCTAAGCTACTTCTAAGATCTAAAGAATATTTTATTATTAGATCTACTTCTGTACAAAATCATGTTTGCCTTTGAGAAGATGTTTATGAGCTAAAGTCTCTTTGACATGTGTCATAATGTAGGTTGCCATGCTCTAGACTTAGACCCCTTTGCTTCTAAAGTTTCATCACTTCCTTTTATATACTTATATGCTAATTACATGTAGCTCATGGTATGTCCATTTTCATCACGATGAAGGTGTTGGGTCACATAGTGATGTTTCTTCGATCATGACTAGGGCATATAGGTAAACTTCCAACTAAAGGAAGTCATCTTCCATGTCTTCTTGAATTCTTTCATTTGATTTTAGGTTCTATTATTATGTATCCTCTCTCTATGTTTTCATTTCCCATTTCCAAAGCAGTGTTTTTAGCTTTGTTCATGATATTTAAACATGAGTTGCTACTCCAGCATGTCCTGAGAACTTTGGGAAGCTCCTAATAGATCTACTAAGAAGCCTTAATGTTTAAGAGACAATGTCATATATATGTATGTGTTGATTTCTTTAGTAAGGGACTAGGGTCTGACTGGATATGTGCGAGGCGCTCCATTGTGGTGCTTGCAAACTGTTCACTGAAATAAGTGTTCTAACTTCCTGTTAAGCCTTTATTAAACTTAGCTTCTTGTAGTGTAGGTCTATGTGAGCCTTCAAAAGTTCATGTCATCTAAGTTCCGTCAATGTACCATTGATTTAGTTTCTCGATAGTGATTGAAATGTTTGCCTCATTTCTTTTTATTAGGGGTGAGAACCAAATTGTAGTATCCTACTATAACCAAGGCTCTTGATGAGTTTTTTTTTAATTTCAATCCAATGTTGATACTCATAGGACTCCATAGGTACAATATAACATAAATATATGGGTTTCCATTTGGATGGACTGTTACTCACATCAAAGGAGCTCCTTTCCATCTTAAGGGACTCATTTTAGAGTGCAGTTTAGCATATAGGTACTCAAACCAACAACAACTACTTTGGGATGATTTTATTTTTTGTTATATTATTCAACTTTTTTATTTATTAAAGGTCGCTAGTGTTTTGTAAGTTTCCTATACTTCTTTATTGAAAGAATATTTTTTTCCAGATATTCATGGGTTAAACATGACTATGATGTCTGTACTGTAGTATTAGAGTTTCTGGGAGTTGGAACCGCTAGGTCCGCTACACACATGGTTATCAGATGGCTCCTAATTGTAGCAAACAAGAAATTACAGATGTTATAAGACGAGATGCCTTACACTTTGAAAATGCAGAAATGAAAGTATCTTCATTGATCTCAATCCAAACACAAGCGCAACAATAGCTAGTATGTAGCGTTGGGTGCAATGAGTAGGGGTTCTAGTTGACATGTCTTGTAGGTCACCATAGTGAAGTAGCCAGCCATTTCAGGCTCCTGTTGTTGGTTGAATTAAAGCCAATACAGTTGTTGCTGCATTAAGAAATAGTTTTTCAGCATTGTAACAGTTTACTGATTATCTTAAGATTTACAATGTGTTGCTGGCAGGGATACAGTCTATACGGATCTCATCTTAAGATTTTTAATGTTAGTTTTAGGATTTTGTGGGTTTGATTTTATTTGTATATTGTTCAAGGGGCAAGGCCTATATCCTCCCCTTTGTACATCAATATTTACATTCAATGAAAATCATATTTGATGTGTTAGTGCATATTGTTCATATAAATTTTTGTGATGTCTTTTAATGATTGTTGCTGAAAATTAATCTAGTATACTCACATCTTGAGCGTAAAATCTATTTGTACAAATTGACATATCCATGTCTAATTTGACGAGAACATTATATTTCAAGTACTTCACAATATTGGATTGTGCCATTTCTTTATTCTCATTTTCTAGGCATGATATGTATATACATGTTGTACATGCATGTCACCTATTAGCTGTTTGATGATTACATTTTTCATTACTTAATAAAATAGGTGACATGAGTCAATGTGACTTTATCGAAGTGAGTGATGGTTAATGATGTCATATATTATCACGTTTTCAAAACTGAAAATTATGAATAGGTGACATTCATTCTGCATAGGTTACATTGCACAAAGGCCACACATAATGGGTGACATGCATTTTTAAGGTGATGGCTAGTTATGCCACCTTTTTGCTTAAACGTTACATACTTGCATGTCACCTATATCATGTTTTTAGTAGTGATCATTCCCTCTTCATCTCATTATCCCCTCTTCTCTTTCTCCCCCCTCATATCTTCATTCACGTCTTTACTAGATACTAACCCTAGTCATAGACATCCCTGCTTCCTTGCATCAACGGATCACATCGCCATCCTACCATCTGCAAACATGCCAGCACCACTCCTCGACCTCCATGACGGTCAACCTCCTCACTGATACCACTGTCGTCCACATAGTTGAAAGCTTTTTCGATTCTAATGGAGTATGTTGTAATATCCTCAATTTCGATAAAATTGAATGAAATAATTATAAGCCAATGGTATTATTGGTTAAATAACAAATTGCCTTTTTGACATGGATGATTGTGGCACAAGTTAAATAAATAGAAGTGATTCATTATAATGACTTTTGAAATATTACATAACCAACATATGGAACAATATGTGAGTTTCCAAAGAAAAATAAAGTATGTGGTGTTTTAAGTAATTAAAAGAATAGTTATCTTGCCGAGAGTGGAAACACAACATTTTAAGCATCAAATGAGAATATTTTGTTTTAACCTTTGATATACTAAAAAAAAATAGTAACGGAAAGAGGGATATTCTAAAAGTGGGAGGAAAAGGACATTTCATAGGATAATGATAATTATTTTAAATAATGTTTAAAAGGAGTGATTTTGCATACAAAAGATATTCCAATAAAACCCCACGATGTGAATATAGGTGGGCACAACAATTATGAGTTTTTTTTATTCAAATAAAAATATCGAGAAGAGAGAGAAAAGAACAATCTAAATTTCAAGTCATGAAGGGTTTCCTAATGATATAAGGATCAAATCATTCAATATGTACCATGTAGAGATAGACCTTCCTTTATGACTTTTGGTTGCCAATTTCAATAGAAAGAAGTAGGTAATACTCAATGGGTTTTATTTTCAGACTATATATGGTCGGGCGTTGTGTGCTTCAAGCATGTTGGATAATGCTCTTGATCACCTTCTTTATTCTAGAGAATCGTGGAACACAAATATGTCTCTCACCCATGTGTATAAGAAGGAAAACTCTTAATTCTCGTAAAGCCGATCCCACGTCTCGCAACAAAAAAGGAAAAAGGTTCAAGGCCTCTCTTCTTCCTTGCCTTCCTGCCCTTCTAGAAACCATTGGGGTTTTCCCTAAGTTGTATATATATACGTGGGGGACTGCGGAAGGAACAGTCATCACAAGAGATGCTCCAGCCGCGGTAGTTCATATTGAAACCCTACGGAAGAAAACTGAACAGACAGCAGGCTACAGCATGACCATAGCCAAGGATAAGCGTCCGCGTGGAACACGACGCCAGGCGAAAGCGAGGGTGCGGGGGTGGAAAGTCCAGACCAGCTAGCTCGGCCTCTAGCCCAGGCATGAATTGCTGACTTATTAACCAGTGTGGCAAAACAATGGAGGCTGGCGGCCGGGAGACTTGGTGCTGCGGGATAGGTGTCGGGAAGAAGTTGCAGCGTCGAGGATGGTGTCGGGACGTACGTCGGTCGTGTGTACCAGCGCAGAGACCCGTACACAGGGCGTAGTCGCAAGCATGGCAAGCAGTTAGCAAAAGGAGACAAGAGGTGGCGGTGCTCGAGCGGAGCCGCGTCCTTCCAGCGGTGAAGCCACGCCGTCGGGCGGCAATGCTGGCTCAAACGCAGTGTCGTGGCGCCGTGCGTCGCGTAGGAGAAGGACGGGGATGAAAGGGGTATGGTCCCTGACGGTTCATTAGTGGTGAACCAAACCTAATCAGCCGGTTCAGAGAGGAACCGGAGGACTGAACCGCGCCCCTGACTTATCCGGGTGGCGCTGGCAGCAAGCCAATAGGGAGGCGCCACGTGGCCCAGATCCAACGTAAATAGGTTATTTTTAGTTAATTCATAGTAAATGCTAGGATGGTCCAAAAATAGCGATACCATATATCAAATTGCTCAGAAAAACGAGTGGAATCCAAAGAAAATATAATCACAGTCTAAATAGGCTTTCTGTTCCAAAAGCATATGCAATACATGTTTACTATGATCAGCAAACTATATTGATAACTTGTACTATGACTCTAGATTAAGTTTGATAAAACAATTAGATAATGTTAGTATCGAACCCCTGGAGGGGAAGGTGACCCAAGCTCACTGAATGCACAAAAACCATGAGGGGTATTCTAGAAATTGAGCAAACATGGGTTGATATGTTATAATGATAAAATTTATGCCAGATGATATATATATATATATATATATATATATATATATATATATGAAAACTTTAGGGTTAGTATGCCAACTTGGGGTGGGTTGACCCAAGAGTGGGTACATGACCTAGGAGGGAGGCAAAACCTTAGATTTTGGGATCATCAGGTTGTGGCTAGAGAGCCTAACCCCCTCCTATGAGCCAAGAAGGCTCCTGAGGCTAGGACTTTCCCTAAAAAGGTAAGTTGAATAAACACATTTAAGTATTGAGATAACCTTAATCCTCACCTTTTTTTTTTATAATTAAGCCAGGGGACCATCTATTCACCCCACTCCCCTCGTGTGGGCACAATCAAAAGCAAACATACATCTCCTGCTGAACAGCAGGTAAAACCCCACATATCACACCAACACACACCACACAAGATACTAGGCCGCACAAACCGGCCCATATCCCCTCTTACCTCTCTCTCCGCAACACAATATAAGGCGTCCTGTGTTTCTCAAGAACCACCATGCCCCTAATCCTACTAGGAACATCCCTTATATCAGAAACAACAAGCGGTTCAGTCAAATGCATACCCCATCTCCCTATCTCCTTCGGGATCGAATTGATAACTTTATGCACTAACGATCCAGCAATGTCCCTCTCCGCAATGATCTCCTTCACCTCTTTGATTAAATTAACGATCTTCCAAGGTGCAACATCAGCTCCCCACAACATACCATAGACCGAACGATCATCAATCTCCATACTAGAGATGTGTAAAAATTGATCTTCCGCAAACTTAACACCAACAGCGCACGCTTGTACAAGCGCCATCTGGTAACAATCAGCCGTCAACCAAGCTCTAGAAATCTGACAAACAGCAGCATGATGGTTCCTAACAATCCCAGCCATCCACCATCTATTACGTCCATAGATATCACGGTTCTGCCCAACCGCAATGTTCAGCTTCAGATTATAAATGTCAGGATTCATCCACCTCACCAGACTAATCTCCTTCAGCATGTACATAGGATCCTCCACCCCATAGGCCTTAATCCTGTTATGAAAAGAAGAATCAGCTATGCGGGTGAATCTTTTCTGCTTCATCAAGGTGTTAATCTGATATATCAACCAATCCACCTCCCTGTTCCAGAGAATCTTCCTATTATCATATCTAGCCGCACACCTCATCCGCCAAATACAGTAAGGAATAATGGTGGCCATGCACGCCACAAGCCACAGCTGCAAATCGTCAGAACAACCAAAAGAGCAAGCATCAATCAGAGACATCCGATCCGTGGGAGCAGGATAATCCGTAATCTCAGTGAACCTGGCCCAGAAAGACGTGGCAATCTGACTATGGAACATAAGATGGTCAACATCTTCCACACTTGGCTCATCACAACAATCACATCGGGACGCTAAAGCAATACAACAACTGGCAACGTTCTCATCAGTAGGGATAGCATTCTTCATCATCTTCCAAATGAAAGCACACGCCTTAGGTGAATTGACGTGCCATATCCTGTGAAGTCCATGCGGTCCATCATAACTCGTACTCCCCAAGATCGTCTTGACAGAGCGAACGAAGAATTGTCCTCTCAAATCCGGTATCCAAATGGGATAATCATCCGTGTCTGATACCTGTTGACCCACCTTCCTAATAAGCTCCACCCCATGCTCGTCGAGGACCTGCTGTAATGATGGCCAATCCCAACCACTACCATGAATCCAGAAATCATGCACCAAAAAAGGTTGGTTGCGATCATTGTTAAACCGTGCGTGATCAAACAACCTCTCATCACACCACAAGAAATCCCAAAACGGAAAATTACCCCTCCCAACAATCCAACGGCAGTGAGGATAGATGCTCGGGAACATATTCCAAACTTTCTTCCAGTAAGGAGACGCAGTCGACCTATACTTCAGATGATGGGGATATAAAGCTGAACGACCAACTGCTCTATTTGCATACTTGGCGCTGCAGAACTTGGCCCATAAAGTGTCTCCAACAATCATCTCCCAACACGCCTTGGCCACAAAAGCGTTGTTTATGCTGCGAGTATTAGACAACCCAAGACCACCTTGTTTCATAGAAACCGCCACTCTGTCCCAGCTGACCCAAGCCTTCCTGTGGACGTTGGCACGATCCGCCCAAAGGAAATTAGAAAACATGGCATCAAGACGAGAAGCAATACCATCCGGAATACCAATAGCAGTCGCTGCATACACCATAGTAGAAGATAACACATGTGCAATCAAAAGCTTCCTTCCTGCAAAAGATAACAGCCTGGACTTCCAAGAAGCAATCTTATGAGAAACCTTCTGAATAAGATAATCAAAGTCAGAAATCAAATTCCTTCCAGCTCTAATCGGCACTCCCAAGTACACAAAATGATCAACCACATTATCCATCTGAATAGTTGCGCCTATATCCATCTTAGTAGCCATGTCTTTGCTGCCAACAACACAAGAAGACTTCAACCTGTTAATCCTCTGGGCCGACGCAGTCTCATACATAGAAAGAAGCACCTGAATCTCATCCATCGTGTTAGGAGTAGCATTCACACAGATCATAATATCATCAGCATAACTCAGAAAGAGAGGAGGGATCCCATTTCCCCTAGTACGAAATCTCACCACTCTCCTCAAGTCCCCCATAAGCGCAATCCTTCTGCATATGATTTCTTCAAACAAAATGAACAGAAAGGGAGAAATGGCATTACCTTGTTTCAGCCCCCTAAGCAAAGGAAAAAAACCCGAGGACTCTTCCCCAATCGTAACCGTTGCCCAGGAATTAGAGAAGAAACTGATACATAACTCGATGAACTCCTTGACAAATCCGAACCTCGCCATGATCCGCTCCAGGACATCCCATTTAATCCGATCATACGCCTTAGACATATCAAGCTTTACCATGATGTTCGGCCTCTCACCCCCATAGTATATGTCATGCATCAGCTCCTTCACCAAACGGACATGGTGAGTGATCTCCCTCCCTCTAATGAACACCGCCTGCTCCTCAGAAATCAAAGCCGACATCAAAGAAACCATCCTGTTACTAATAACACGTGCAAGAATTCTCAGCGCCACATTCTCTACAGAAATCAGGCGGAAATCCTTCTCCAGGATCGTCAGATCGTCCTTCTTAGGAATAAGCACAATACGGCAACAGAACAAACTACGGTGACAATTCTGTCTAAGGAAAAACGCTTCAGTGAGTCTCATAAAATCATCTTTTATATACTCCCATGCAGCCATATAAAACGGAATAGTAAAACCATCAGGACCAGGAGCAGAAAACTTGTCCATTTGGCTCATAGTATCAAACACCTCGGTCGCACTAGGAACAGCAGTAAGAGACATATTATCATCCATAGACACAGCCTCCGGTATACTAGCAAAGAACTCCTCCAAAACATCATCATCATTAGGTACCATCTCGCTGTAAGCATTCCTATAGAAATCAGCAGCATACGATGCAATCTCCTGCGGGTCAGTCACCATGTCCCCCGATGGTAGAGTGATGCATCTAACTCTCTTATTCTTTCTACGGGACTTCACAACAGCATGGTATAATCTAGAATTGCGCTCACCGTCGTTCAACCATTGGATCCGGGACTTTTCTTTCCATACATTCTCCTGCATATCTAAAACCTCTTGAAGCTCAAACTCCGCAATCCTCAAAGCTTTCTCATTGGCCGTGCAAGGGTACTCATCAAAGGCATTTTGGGTAACGTGGACCACATCCTCTAGATCTAGGATCTTTTGGATTACGTCTCCAAAAGTCTTCCTGCTCCAAGACTTTAAAGCCTCTCACATCTTCTTAAGCTTATAGTAAAAAACATTTGACGGGTGCCCCTCTCTGGAATCATCCCAAGTATCCACAATGATCTTCAGACACTCCTCATGCTGCAGCCACGTCTGCATGAAAGCAAAAAAACTCTTCTTTCTGACAATAGCCAAATTCCCAGACTTGTACAAAATCGGGCAATGATCCGACACTCTATAGCGAGTAAGATGACTCGTACTGGAATCCGGTCGCAGAGCTGCCCAAGTATCATTCAGCAGAATTCTATCAAGTCTTTCCCAGATAGTAGGCATATTGTACTGCTTATTGACCCACGTAAACCTGCTACCCTCAAACTACG
Organism: Alisma plantago-aquatica; assembly: GCA_963693085.1. NCBI lineage: Eukaryota > Viridiplantae > Streptophyta > Magnoliopsida > Alismatales > Alismataceae > Alisma > Alisma plantago-aquatica. The sequence goes on from OY856415.1 coordinate 240,007,016, forward strand.
TCTCCTTAAAGTATCCGCTCTGGATAAAGGCGTTGAAATCAACAATTTCCTGAAAGCTCCTGTTATTGCCCCCTCTCTTCTCCTGATCACTTCTAATGATATTAAAATCACCTGCTAGAAGCCAACTACTATCGCCAATGATACCCGACATCTCAAGAACGTCTTCCCAAAGAGACCGCCTGTAAACGTAGTTACAACTTGCGTAGACCGCAGTAACAAAAAAAATATTGCCCCTCTCATCAGTATATCTCATCGTCACATGCTGCCTATGACATTTCACAACCTCCGGCTTGAGAGTGCTATCCGCATAGCACTAGATTTTACCCCCTTCAGCTACATTATCAGTCGCCCAATCCAGATTAACAATGTCCAGAAGTTCTTCCGCCACCCGAGCATGTAAAAAAGGCTAAAAAATACACAATCCTGGGCTTATGCCTCCTGCATAACCTACCCAAGACCCTTCTCGTCTTATTATTCGCCGCTCCCCTAATATTCCAGAAAAGGTAGTTTGAGTCCATGGACTAAAACAACCGATAGCAACACTTCCTCCTTCAGAAATTCCTATCTCTGTCCTCCCGAGCATCATAAGCAAACGAAAGCTCACCTTCAGATAACCTTCTTCTATGAAAAACTCTGTGTGAAGTACCTATACGCCCACGCTGACCCATACGCTCCTCACGGCCGAAATCTTCACGATATCTACCATCTTCCTCATTGCCTATGTGTATGTAATCACGCAGGCTTCTATCATGCAGCATCTTCCTTGAACCATCTTCATCAAACACAATCCTACGTGGGGCTACCTGCTGTGTTGTACACTCAACTTCCTCACCACATGGTTCAGATTGTGGCGGCATCTGCTGTTCCTTCTCATGTTGTACATTCTCACCATCTCCCCTATCATGCACTATCATCATCTGTCCATCATCACTAGCATATCCCGCTACGCCTCCATTCTGATTAATAGCCAACGCATGCAACGGAATGTCAAGGTCACGACCAACCTCCGTCAGCAAGAAAAGATTTGAACCAGGTTCTCCCCGAGCTACCATCTGCAAGTGCACGCTAGACCTTCTATTCCCATATGTCAAGGTAACATATTGAGGTACATCTTCATTGAAAGCTTCAACTAACACAAGTATACCAGCAATGTCATCGGGTCCTCTCATCCATCCAGAAGCCACTACCAATCTCCCAAAGCTGTTCACAATGTCGTCTATCGCCTTGTCATCCCGACATACAATAGGTAAATCTTCGATCCAGAACCAAATCGCCTCCTTTCTAGCGCATTTCTCACCTTCCTCCATGCTATGCAAGCTAATATCAAACCCTTTGAACCCCAACATCTTTGAACTGGAAGCATCCTGTGATTCCTTCACACTACCAAAAAAGACGACTGCTTTACGCTTAGAGAATCTGTAAAGATCTATGGCATGCTTCCACACATTCTTCAGGAAAGGAGATAACTCCGTCCAAGACACCTGGGGTGGCCAGCGTATCTCCACCGCCTTGCAAAAAGCTTGAGCCTTTCTTTTACGTTCATCATCATCTAGCCCTAGATCAACGGTTGTTCTCTTCGGGACATGCTGAGGTGCACCACGATCCGGGATACCTACGTGCAAGGGTGGGAACACAGTCCTCGACATGATATCCGGGGGGGAAGGATGACGAAAGCTTAAATCAGCAGTACATCTTCGAGCAAGGTGACCCGGCCTGCGGCACTTGTAGCACACTTTCTCCCGATTGCATTGTGACTGCCAGTGACCTTTCTCCAAGCATCTGTAGCACGTCTCCCAAGGGACGCCACTCATCTGTGTGCATCTATCATTATTGAAATCCCTCCTCATGCTCGTTCAATCTTCTTCAACCCTCCGATTAGGGTTTATCGTCATGCTTCTACTGTCCGTAGCAGCGCTGCCCCTTCCGTAGTAGTGCCGCTCCTCTTCCACGCGTGGGACACGGACAATCGACGCCAACCTATGGTTGTGAGCCGTGTGAATCTCCATCTGCTCTCTCCCCGATACTAATGGAGTCGTGTTCATACGTCTTGGCGTGCTTCCATCCCCCTGCAAAAGATCCTGCGCCTCTCCACGAGAAGCCAATCCTTCTCCACGCTCCACCATGTTGGTCGCCGCTGATGGCCTCGACTCGGATTGAACCAGCGCCCTGATGTCAGGAAGGACGTCGTCCACTTGCACGGCTTGCGCCGCCAACTCTGCCCTCCTGTCAATGACCGCCTTCCATGCTCTACTGCTTCCCCGCAACCCTTGGCTTCCGCACCCAGGATGGGCGTCGCTCATCTCCACCACGTCACCGGCTATGTAGACCACCGGGGGCGGAGTGCCGCACCGGTGATTTGGGCGCGACGACGCCGTCGCCTGATCGCCTCGGGATCGCCCACCCTAATGCTCCGTTTGTTTTCCCCAAAAGGGGTGAAGAATCAAAGATATAAAAATGAAAGCACTTATATTCTTTGAACCCAAGGATACCAACTCTGAGTGACACAACTGATCAAGCCCAGGAGGGAAGACCAGAAAGGCACCAAGCCCAGGAGGGAAGGTGGCCTGAGTGGATGACCAAGCCCAGGAGGGAAGGTCATGAAACGTTCAAGCCTAGGAGGGAAGACTAGTAAGGCAGCAAGCCCAGGAGGGAAGGTGGCCCAAGTCCATAATGCTGTGGTTTAGGATCAAGCCCCTGGAGGGGAAGATCACAGAAGGTCAAGCCCAAGAGGGAAGACCGACATGGCACCAAGCCTTAGAGGGAAGGTGGCCTGAGCTCAATGTTGGGACTACAATGCATAATGTGTACTCAAAATAGAGTAATGAAGGCGATCCAGGTTAAAGAATTAAATAAGAGAATAATGTGCTTAAAATATGTGACATCCCAAAAGAAACCCTTAGGAAGGGTAGAGTCCTAATGCAATCATAAGGTCAAATAGGGTGTATTAGAGGTACATAGGACCGATGGGTTGGGAGTTTATATGCCCTAAATGCACATGACCATGTGGTCGGGAGGTAACATCTAGGTTTACCCAAGGTACATGACTCAGGGGATTAGCTACCTCCATGAGGATCATGTAGCCTAATGGGTGAATGTGAAAGGAACTCCCTTGATGCATAAGAATGAGATCACTCCAAAGATACCTATACCCCTAGAGACCTCAAGGAAATGTCTAAGGCTCAAAATACATGAGGTATAAATATAAAATATATAAGGAAGTCATGAAAACTTGAGAGAAGTTGTACCCTAACTTAAGAGTGAGAAAAGGGATGCTTGAATTCTTGAAATATACAAATACTATGAAATTAAGAACAAGTATGTTTAGAGTCTTATCGAGTATGATTCAACTTAAAATGTGAAATTGAAAGGTAATGTGTGGACGTACCATATCTGCTCTTGGAATGGAATGAACTTTGTGTTTGGGCTGCAGTCAAACACTTATATCATCACATTATGAGTGAGGGAGATTGGGAGGACACATGTTATGCTTAAAATTGAGATAATGAGGTTGAATATCTTACATTGAATGTGTAATGACATGAACTAGGGTTAGAGGTGTCACCTCACCCTTATGAGAAAATAATGAATAATAGGTTGGAAACCTAGGTGAAAAGAGAAATCACCAAGCAAAAATGAAATCACCAATAAGAATAAATCATCAAGTGATGATAAGATGTGTATACTATGGAAGTGGATATACTTGAATTTAGATTCAAGTGCCAATCTTAGTAATAAAAGGAAAATTGATGTACTGAGGAAAAACATGTAATGACGTCTAAGTAGGGTTGCTAACCCTAAGGTTTGAGACTAAGTTGAGTTATCATTCACCTTATCCTAAATGGGTGTGAATTTTGGGGACAAAATTCCTTTTAAGGAGGGGTGAATGTAATATCCTAAATTTTGATAACATTGAATGAAAAAATATAAGCCAATGGTATTATTGGTTAAATAACAAATTGCCTTTTTGACATGGATGCTTGTGGCACAAGTTAAATAAATAGAAGAGATTCATTATAATGACTTTTGAAATATTTCATAACCAAAATATGGAACAATATGTGAGTTTCCAACAAAAATTAAAGTACGTGGTATTTTAGGTAATTAAAAGAATAATTATCTTATCGAGAGTGGAAACACAATGTTTTAAGAATCAGATGAGAATATTTTGTTTTAACCTTTGATATACTAAAAAATAGTAATGGAAAGAGGAATATTCTAAAAGTGGGAGGAAAAGGACATTTCATAGGACAATGATAATTGTTTTCAATAATGTTTAAAAGAAGCGATTTTGTATACAAAAGATATTCCAATAAAACCCCACAATGTGAATATAGGTGGGCAAAACAATTATGAGTTTCTTTTTGATTGAATAAAAATATTGAGAAGAGAGAGAGAGAGAAAATAACAATCTAAATTTCAAGTCATGAAGGGTTTCCTAATGGTATAAGGATCAAATCATTCAATATCTACCATATAGAGATAGAACTTCCTTTATGAGTTTTGGTTGTCAATTTTAATAGAAAGAAGTAGGTAATACTCAATGGGTTTTATTTTCAGACTATATATGGTCGACCATTGTGTGGTTAAAGCATGTTGGATAATGCTCTTGATCACCTTCTTTTCTAGAGAATCGTGGAACACAAATATTTCTCTCACCCGTGTGTATAAGAAGGAAAACTCGTAATTCTCATAAAGATGACCCCACGTCTCGTGACCAAAAAGGAAGAAGGTTCAAGGCCTCTCTTCTTCCTTGCCTTCCTACCCTTCTAGAGACGATTGGGGTTTTCCCTAAGTTGTATATATATACACGTGGGGGACTATGGAAGGAACAGTCATCACAAGAGATGCTCCAACCGCAACAGTTCATATTGAAATCCTATAAAAGAAAATTGAACAAACAACAGGCTACAGTGTGGCCATAGCCAAGGATAAGTGCGGAACGGGTCCTGTAACATCCTCAATTTCATAGCTAAAGTAAACCTTTAATGTGGGGTTTTCTAGTCAGGCATTCCAATGGACGTAATGAACATAACTGTAACATACCGAATTCTGAAATTTTGTCTTTTGACCCTCTTTCCCATCTTTTCCTTTCATTTCTACCCTTATTGGCCTCTCTATTTAATTAATGGAATTTATAGTGGTTTAGTGAACATTTATTCACTAATTATACCAATGGAAGGGTTTATGCACAAATACCTCAGTGAAAGCTTAATTACCATGATTAAGTGTTCTAAACCTTAATCTAACTTTTTGATATGATTTGAAAACATAATATTAGGCTAAGTTTCAAATTTGGTTTGATTTGGATGTTGTTTGTGCAAGTTATGCAATTATATGCACATTTTGGACTTTTATGCAATTTACCCAATTGGGAGGTTTTCTTTGCAAATTATCTCCTGAATTTTAATCCTTAGATATTACCTTACCATTAATGAGATTTGAAACCATTGGAGAACCTAGTTTCACCTTGGTTTGATGGTATTTCTTTCCAAGGGCATTATAGGGATTACCCTCTTTATAAAGATGCTTATCCTTAAAAGCTATCAACCAATGAAGTTATTTCTTTCTTGCAAAACGGTGGGGATGGCCTAAAATAATCTATGGGCCCTTAGAACCGACTTTGGATATGCATGAAGCCTCCATGAGCTATCCTCTTGCATGGCCATCAATCCCTAGGCTAAAGACACATGGAAAGTCCCTTAAGACTCCTCATTCTTCACCTCTTTCTATATATAGCCATGTATACCCCTTCCCAACTCATAATTCGAAAATTCTTGCTCTCCTTTTCTTTCCTATAGCTTAGATAATAGTTTCTTCTGTATTTGGCCACGAAGTTGCTGCCCCAAGGCAATAGAGGGAGCCTACCTTGGTGAAGAAGGCTCATAGGGCTTCCAAATTGCTCTATTAGGGTTTCTAAAGATCCTCCTTGGTAAATTCGACCAAAACTAGTAAGTTTTCTCCATTACTTCCCTATTTTCATACTGATATTCTTCCTTAAACCTTATTCTAGGTCGGAACCATGACCATACATGGTAAAACCCCACCTAGAACCCTAAAACACCTCATCTCTATGCTCTTTTGTTAGGGTTTATCACCTCTAAGTTGAGAAGGTGATCTTTGTTCAAGAAAGGAGCTAGGCATGGAACAACCAGACCTTATAAGCTCGGGATTATTGCTGTTTGGACCTTATTATCTTCCCTAGGTATGAGCTTCATAACCCCCTTCCCATATATTTCTTATTACATGCTTAAAACTCATGATCTTATGTAAAATTGACGATGTGTCGATTTCTAATTGGTTGATTTTCAATAATTCATAACTTTTGATTCGTTTGTCCAAAAATTAAAGTAAAATATGTTATGAACTCATAAAAACATGTTCTTTTTAATAAAAATATTTCCAAGTATTGGTTTTCAGTTTTGTCGAAGAGAGTTTTTAGAAAATGAATTAGATACCTAAAAATCACCAAAAATACACTTTAAACTTCATAACTCCAATATATGCAAAATTATATGTTTTTTAATTAGAAAAACATAACTAAGTCATTGGTGATATTTTTAAGGTCTGAGTCGAAGGTTTTTGTAAAAAAAATCGTAAGTTTGGGTTTCAACTCTTTAAGGTATATATGTTGTTCTAATACATGAATATGAAATTGGAAATAGGATAAGTGGACCCTGATTTCAAATAAAGGTTTGGAAAAGAGGTTAATAGGAATCTAAGTAATATGTATGTGCTATTCCTATCTATGTATGTGCTATCCCTATCTATGTATGTGCTATAAATCCCTATTTATGTATGATGTATCCCCTATTCCTCTATAATGAGCAATTCACCTATCTTTTCATTCTCTTGAATTTGACCTACACAATATGTCTTATCTCTTGTTATCATGGTTCGTGTGAACTATCTTGCTTGTTATGAACTTAGATATTTTCTTGATATCTTTTCTTGTGCCTTGGTGCATGTTGGTCTCTTATATTGGTATGTGACACTCTGAAGTGGATGTTATATGTTTGCGTTGTCCATTGTGTGATGGCAACCTTTGTATCATCTTCTGACTAAACTATTTACTTGCCTCTACATTAAACATGCTATGTGATTCAGTAGCACTAGAGTAGTGTAATTGCATTGGTTTTTTTTGACAGATGTGTTATTTCCTGCCGAGCAGATATGATATTTCCTGCTCTTTTGGGATGGAAAGGAACCTCATACCCAGGGAAAGATGTGTGATTCTTGGCCCATGTTTTATATATTTGGAAGATTGGAAGTATTCCTTTCTCTATCAGGTTTCAAGTTTATGAGACTTGGCCGCCTTTGTCTTTATAATATTCTAGTGTTATGCTTATCTCACATGCATGCAGGATGATGGTTATGATATGTGCTTATGTGGCACCACTCTTTTATTTAATAATGGCAAGTATTCTTTTGTTATCATATTGAAATTTATTTCAATTCCTTTTCTCTTGATACCTATTTGGGTGGTCGTTATCTTTTCTATGGGAAGCCTTTTATATTTGATGTCCTTTATTCCATATATTGCTCAATTTCCTATTTAGTATGCACATACCAGCCTTTGCTGATGTCATCTATTTTCTCTTCTTGCTGGGGTATACTTCCAACCCCAGGTTAGATCAAGGAGTATATAGCTTTTGGCTTGGACCTAGCTCTTGGAGATTTTTCTTTGGAGACAAGATTTGAAGTAGTTTGGACTTCCCTCTATCTAGATCCTATTTTGTATGTTGATGTAACCCTAAATGGGAGAATCTGATGTATTTTTTTAAACCTTTATGAAATTGAATATAGTCAGTTATTTTTTTTATTCCGCTGCTTTCCAATGAGTTTTGATTATCATATTTTTGTAAAGGGGTGATTTCACTCCCCTTACAATAACCATGGCTAGGTACGTAATTAAGTTCACAAAATGTGTCTTACAAGCCATCTAATCAACCAATACACACATAATGACTTAAATGTGTATGATTGTAGTCGGTTGTATATGAATATAAATGAATTATTCCTATGAACAATAATGTGATGAATATATAATATGATGAGTCAAGTTCATGGCTTGAGCCTTAGACCTAGCTTAAGTCTTCATGTTATGTAACTAAAGAAATATTGATCACATATGTCATATATGTGCTTCAATTGAGAAATTTTATTGATAGAGGAATTATTTTCATATTTTGGAATACAATTAAGCTCATGGACCCTTTGAAATACTAAGGGATGGGCCATGTTCTCTAGAGCCCAATTCCAGCCCTATTGGACAAATAAAGTTCTACAAATAGGTCCTTGGAGTGTAAATTGAGAATTAAGTATTTCTTGGTCATAATGAATACTCAAAATATTTTTAGTAGAATAATAATTAGAATATAAGATGGTGACAGACATTTCAAATGATTTTGTTTTATCTAGTGGCCTAGACAATTAAATCAGTAATTATGTATCATTTACTTAAAAGCCATGTATGGAGTGTCTAACCATACATTTGTGATCTAATATCGTATCCATTAAAAGATTATGATAATAGATTATTGTTCTGAAAATTTGAGGCTAAATGGGCTCATGTTGTGACCTATATAAATATTTATAGAAACTGGACTGTTATGCAAAAAGAAAAAAATAAAATAAAATAAAGGGGGCGCTCCAGTCGGGCGGACTGAGAGCCGTGACTCCTGTAGGACCGAGCAAACAGAGTCTGATTAAGGGCGGGGAACTATAACCAAGATCCAAGGGAGGAGAGGCTATCCTTGGTTTCTAAGAAGATAGGGTTAGACGAGTTCATAGCTAGGGTTTTGACTTGAAGTTGTGAGGGAGAAGAGAACCAGAGGCGTAGAAGGAGAGGGTGGCACTTCTGGAGGTGGCTAGATGTGTTGGCGATTAGGGTTTCTCATCCCGACCCTTTGATCGCAATGTGGGTGTGCCACCCACTCGGAGGAAGGGAGGCCGTAGATGAGGGGCCGCTTCCTTGGCTCTTCTGTGGCTGGAGGTGCGAGCTCCACCTTGCCAGAGAAAGCTGGTGTGGCACCCTGTTTTGGGCGTGAAACAGAGGAATGTTCCCCAAGCTAACAGATGAAGAAAAGGATCACATGGTGGATCTCTGACCAAGATCCGAAGGTATGAGAAGAGGAAAGGCACATAGGTAGACCTAGAAATGAGGGCATGACTTCCATATGTGTTGATGAAGTCCTAGATGTGAAAGAGCTCCCGACGGCCGATGCCCTATTTCACGGTGAAACATGGGTTTCGCTCCTATGTTGCACCTGCAAGAGGAGAGGACAGGGATCACATTTCCCCTGGTTGGTCTGCCAACGCAAGGCCCAATTAGCCCGATACTAGAGGAAAATAAGGTAACATAACTTGTTAGATTTTATTTTGATTATAAACTTTAAGGATTCGTAGATATTGACTCGATTGTTAGAATATGGTGTATGAGGGCTCGTTGGAAATATTGAGATACAAAGAACATATAGAAGGAGATTATGGACTCTGGAAATACATGGAATAGGTAATTTTATTTAAGAAAAGTTAGATAGGTGGATTAAGTGCATATATGATGGTGTTTTGTTAAAATAATGTTATAGGTGTGGACCTCATCATTGAACTTCAAGCAAGTGTTACATCACAATCTTAATAGGTATGGTGAAATCCCATTCATGATTTAGACGTTTTGATCCTATATGATGTATTGGGTATGCATGCATGCATTCCATAAGATTGTGTAGGATGTGATTTAAAGATGAAGATGCGAGTAGATGTATATTTGAGATTTACAAGAAGTGTCTTTTAAAGAATTTAAACCTGACTAGAGGAATTCAAGATGAAGATTTTATCCTCTATGACACAGGTAAGTGGTTCATGCCCATGAGTATTTATGTTTATCAAACCAAGTACATTTACATGCTTCTTAGACAAGACCTTCATGTCCTACATTCTAAGTTAAATATGTAAGATATATTTTATGTGCTTATGATTGTAAAATTTCATATGCTCAATACCTTAAGTAGTGATGTGTCATGGAATGATTCTAGATCATGAAGTTAAGTTCATAAGAAGGATAAGAAATTATAGTTCTATCATATCTCTTAAATATATATGTAACCATGTATTGAGATTTCAAATAGGAACATGTCATCAAGGTTTCTTATATATGTAGCGATCTAAGAAATTAAGAAGTGAAATAGATTCCTTAATAAGGTTGATGTTTAAAAGTTAAGTATTATGTGAGAACATGGGTGTTGCACATGGTAGACCATGACCCAATTTCCAAGATAAATATACTATTGGGATTAGAATATATTGTAACATGAGTTTATGATGATAATACCAAATTATGAGACATTAAGTCATGATTAAGTTGCACGTTGAGACTCTATATGATTTCTACTTTAAGATTTAAGATTTAAGTACATATGAATGTACTGAGATGACTTATTGAGATTTTATAGATGTTGAGTTACCTTTTTCAGAAATCACATTAGTTTAGATATTTGATACTTAAGAACTCTCATATACTTCATATTTCCATATTTAGTTCAGTTCCTTTCCCTAAGCTTGTAGGCTTCGTTGTCATATATTTAGTATAAAAAATAGCTACAATATTCCTATTAGATTGAAGTATTAGATTAAGGATTATCTAGCTAATATGGATATTAGATTTATATTCAGACTTAGACTACTCCTTGTGTGAGTAGCCAGATTATGAATAAAGATACATGATAAGGGTTTTAGAGCCAATCTCAATTATGAAGTAATTGAGATTGATATTCACATTCAGTTGTAGATTTAGTTTATCACTTAAGAATAACAGATTCAGATTCAGATTTAGATTTAGATTTAGAATTTAGTACCCGCTCAATACTCAGTAATCAGTTTTAGATAAGATCAATTATCAGTATTCAGTTTAATATAAGATAAGTTCAGATTCATTATTCAGTAAAGCTATCAGTATTCAACTTCAGTTCAGATTAAGAATTAAGTAAGTTTAGACTTAAGATAAATAATTCGAAACCTTCACATAAGACATTATATGATAAGTCCTCATTCAGTAGTCCCGGGACGATTCAGAGGCATCTGTTGCCAATTCAGAGGAGTGTTTACTCCAATTCAGAGGTACTTTAGTACCAAGTAGGGCATAGTTACGCCAATTCAGAGACACCTTGGTGTCATTCAGAGGCATGTAGTGCCAATTCAGGGTACTTCAGTACCAATTCAGGGCGTAGATATGCCAAATCAGGAGGACTTATTGTATAATGGCGGCCACAGTTAGATAAAAATCATAAGTAAAAGATACCTTAGTTTAGAGTATGCCCATAATCTCATCCATGAGTATGATGAGAGAGAGTCAAATAAGATAAGTATGACCTTGACACTTTGGTGTAGGTCATGAGACTCGTGTACCAGGGTACATATCTCTAGAATAAGATAAGGTAGAAAGACAAGAATTCATAATGAAAAATAAGGAACAATATGCTCCAGATTTTATTCAGAGTTTGATGTTAGTTTCATGTTTATAATGCCCAATTTCAATTCTTTAGCAATGTATATTTTAGAATACTCATGCCACTTACTCTAACGTCTATTTTTCCTAATGCATGGCTAGGGACGCGATGTCCGTAGGATTTGGAGCAACTATGGATCAAAAGAACAGGTAAAGGACTAGAATATTTCAAGCTCAACCTAGTGGGGGTGCCATTTGCCTAGACGATCCAGAGTTTTGACATCTTTTTATTATGCCTAGTTATGCTGTCAATTAGATTAGATTTTATGGTTTAACATGATGTAGTTTTCTGTGGACAAAAAATATGTATGGATCAGTTGTACAGTTATGCAAAGTGTTTCATTTACTTTCATTGCAATGATAATCATGTTTGTGACACTCGCAGTAAAAAAAATGCTTCCGCTCATGTGGTATGAAAATCGGGGTGTTACAATATGGTATTAGAGCAATTTGGTAAATGGCCACTAGGCAAAGATGATTCTCATAGTCACCCTAGGATGGAGATAAGAGATTAGGGTTTAGGGATATATTCTTAAAGAAAGATACAATGACCTAGAATGACTAAGAGTTTTCACCTTAGAAGAAATAGAGATGTCATAGATAGATGTTTACGTATTCTACGTCTCAAGTTTCAACCTAACCTTTACTAATGAGGTTGCTTCTCCATTCTCAGTGGTTATGGCCAGCCAATTGAGAATTGAAAAGGAGTGTCATCAACACTAGACTTTTATGCATCTCTCCTTTCTTACTAGTCCATGTGGTATGGGATACATGTGTTAGTAGGTTAGTGAGGGATAGCATGTCAAGATCCCGCATCTCTAGGTATGTGCCTGATCACCACATATCTAAGAATGTAGGAGTTACCTAAAGAACCCAAGATTAGACAACCATGTGCAACTAATGTTAGGAAGTCATGACAAGGTTGAGGTAGATGCCCTAAGTATAGAGACAAGTTCAGTTTCATAAACCTAAGTATGAGTTGAGAAGTAGACCAAGGTAATAGATAATACTCACATAAATCTTCATGAAAATACATTACATATCAATTTTCATGCAAAAGTTTGAACATAATGTTGGGTTTTTAGGGGAGACAGAGAAGGCAGCGGAAACAAAAAATTTCTCCCCAACCCATACCGAGGAAACGCGTCAACGTCTATATAATAGGAAAAGATGGTTTGCGGAATCATACCTTGTCCCGAGGCTTGCTCGGCGACAATACCTCGCGCAATGCGCGGTCTTCAACTCCGGACTTCGACGGTGTCTGTGCAGCTCCTGGTCGCACCGGGACTAACAACTCCTACTCGAACCGGACTGTCGGATGACAGTTGTCCTCCTAAGCGGCAGTTTCCTCCCGCCTCTGTAGTAGTCCACACGGACCACCTGGAACTCCACACTCCTTGTCCCACAAGGAAGTGGAAGGAGTCGCACCCTCCTGTTGACGTACTAGTCGCCAACACGCTCTCCTGCCACCTGTTGCAACTGTAGTTGTCCTTCCCTTGCTGCACCTCCCTTTTGCGGGAAGCACTTGCTCGGGCTCTCTCACGGTTACCAAAACCAGAGAGAACGACAACTTGCAGAGCAACTGGTTGCACTGAGCTGTACTTTGAGAAGCCCCCAATACCCCTATATATAGGAGAGTCATGGGACATGGTTCTCCATCCCGGGCAATGCGGGACTAACACAGGAGTAGAAGGGTTCGAGAATTTTCCACAAAAAGCAACCGGTTCGCAACTTGAAATGATCGGTTCACAACTGAACCGATCGGTTCGGCCATTGAGCCGATCGGTTGGACCTGAGCCGATCGTTTTGGGGCACTCCAACCGATCGGTTGGTGCCCTGAACCGATCGGTTCATGGTCCTAATCCGGTTCAAAAGGACTTTCCTTGTTTCTTTCCCAATTGGTATCGAATACCAATATTATTCCCAATCGAATTGGGCAATTTGAAACCAAAGGAAAATTCTTGCCGACATGACTTTTCCCAACTGGTCGGTTGCACCAGTTGAGCCGATCGGTTCAACCCTTGAACTGGTCGTTTCAACCTGGGCATGAGCCGATCGGCCTGGACACTCCAGCCGACCGGTTCAGCAACCTCAGCCGACCGGTTCATCACATGAACCGATCGGTTGGGAGCACAGGTTGGGCAAAATCAGTCAATTGCGATTTCAATCAATCCGATACTCCAATCAATGCGTCCAACACCTTGAACCATATGATATTGAGCCATCGACTGATTGAGTTTTTAATTGAACTACTAAACTCCTTTAGTAATCAATCTAAACATTGCTTTGTAGACAAAACTCCTCTTCCAGGTTAAATCCTATGTGTGTGACCCTGCAGGTCCATTTCACGTTGGCAGTGAAAGTCCATAACACTTATGACTTCACAAGCAAAGAGCGGTGCCTAGTCACACATCAGTGCTACCCAAGTGAAAGTAGAAAGTTGGAGAACAACTTTCATCCTACAATCCGTGAATGGTGTTACAGCGAATGTATAATTCCTTTGTCACTGATATCCCGAATGAACTCGAGGCATGGAACAATCATCCTGTCAACGTTCATTCACTTCCTTGATCTCAGAGTAGACTGGAAGAGATATGTATGACATCAATATCATATACTGATTCACACATGCGTGCACACCTTTCTCAATCCTACTCATCAAGTGGCCATTGATATCAAACTCCCTCAGGAGGGACAAATCCCATATCTATCACTCACCCCTCAAAAGCCCCATGTGTCAAAGCCACCCAATCATCACCTTTATAACAACCCATGTTTCAGGACTGCGTTTGATGATGTCAAAGTGTGCCCAACGACATGTGTTGAGTGTAGTGATTTTAGGTCTAAGAATCACACTCACCACCATCACTGTGAGTACTGACTGTGACTACCATCTCATGGTTCCATGTGTCAAACTCATGGTGGGTCTGTCCGGTACACTTGTTCTCTAACAAGTACCTATGTGTTTGGTTTGATATCTCTATATCATGACTAATGAGATTATGTCATCAACCAACACCACAATCTAGTCTTGTGTGTCATTGTTGTCTATATACCTTCCATAATGACATACGACTAGGGACATAACAAGAATGTACAAACTCTTAGCATCCGTATGATCTCATCGTTCAGGTCATGAACCTGAAGGCATACGTCATTGAGTACTGTCATTCTCTAGACATTCAATCTGTTCTATCACTATCTCATATGACTGAACCAGAAAGAATTGGAAGCTCGCCTTTGATGTCTATCAATCTTAATGTATCCCACCAATCATCCCATGATTGGCTCTCAGGGCATACATACCAACAGACTCCCACTTACACTGCGAGCCAATCACCCATGAATCATATTCATAGTGATCTTCAAACATGTCCCACATGTTACTGTGCTCTAGTGCCAACATAGTGAGAAATGGCAACACCTTGCCAAAGTCTGTATAAATTGCATGCCTCACATCTCTTCGTTGTACGTCACACGTATGAGATGGAGTTTCCGTAATATGCGATCTAGTATTCCATTGCTAACCTTTAGCCACATTGCATGATCAAGGATTCCAGACTTTTCATCAATGAGTGGAATATAAGTTCATCTCATGAACTTTCAGATCCATATAGTATCCACTGCTGTTCACTAACACACAGATACTCGGCATTTCCCTTTTTAAATGGCTTTATTGGAACATTTCCAATTATCAACAAACTTTCACTTTTATACATCTTATGTATATATATTGCGATTAATTTTCTATCCTTTCGGAAGTTCGCATCAATGTAACTCTTTACATCGAACTCTTCCTTATCTCCATAGAACTAGTACTTCACAAGCACTTATCAAGTTCTCATGGCATTCCAGTAACCCTTACTGGAAATAGACAGCCATCCACTCGTCATGTCACACATGCGAGTTATCAGGATGAGCACATCATATTGCCATGTCCTACATACAAGATGATGAATGCATTTTATTCTTGCCATGTCATACATGCAAGATAATGGGATAATTACTTACATGATAGATCCATATCTATTCTTAGTGTTCCCATTCTTCATAATAATTGGACACTTGGCCTTGGGATACTAACTCCATGTAACATGGACAAGTTTTCTCCCACTGAATCTGTGCATACTGAACACTTAAGTACAGATTGCCAATGTATGCTTTCTCTTTCCAGGTTAAGAAATTTTCGAGAACTATCTCTATAGATCTCTATTCCTATCACATAGGAAACATATCTATCTTCCTTAAAGATAATTTCCACTTTTGGATTTCCAATCTAGAACAATTCCATTTCACATCAATATGTGGAATGTGAATACGCTCCCACTAAATCACAGACCCCTTCTTTATCTTTGACATATCAGTCAAACCATTTGACTATATCATCAAAGTAAAGATCCAATTTTGAGTTGCTTGTACTCAAATAATCACATTGATTAGTCCATTGTAACTTATAGACTTCATTTGCATTAGTGGATTCATAAACCTTAAAGGCTGTGTCACATACACATCCTGGTTTTATTCCTCATAGGTATGCGGTTTTAGTATCCATATGCCAAATGTCTTAGTCATTAAGTTGCAATCAACAAGCATCATCCTTCTCAAAATGTTATCCATGTGTCTTAACACTTAAGACTCATTTGCACTTATGGATATGATCCAATGAGTGCTACCATCAAGGTCATACCTTATGGTTCACATGGATGTCATTTAGGATGTAAAGGTCATAAACCATAACTCAAGATTCGGTTCCTCATATTCATCTTGATGGTTGATTCATCACATGAACAACTGATCACATAGATAATTGAGGTGTATCTGTTAAAGATATAAGAACTCACAACCTTTGTGATTCTTGATTTCTTTTATTAGTGTGGGGTATTCATTTATTCAGAAGAATTCAGTTATTTGATAATCATTCTCTAACTCCTTAGAGTATGATTCCTTCTTGATTCAGACATCACAATGCCTTAATCATGAGTTCACTATGATACACTATCATAATCACTCATAAGGATCTCAAACATTTGGTCCAAGTATTTCATTCATTGATCTCAACAAGAATTAATACTTTACCAAATTTGTACTTCATTTATGATAATCTTGAACACTTAAAGATATTCATATTGGTATTTCTCTAAACACCATTTGAAGTATTAGCATTTATTCCAATAGGTATGTAAATACATCACATGTATTATACCTAATAGGATAATCACTCTCCCACTACATTAGTGAAGATTGATTGATCATGTCTAAGGTATTCATGTCTCTTACTGGTTTTATAACCAAAAGAGTCTAGATTTATCCATCACATGGAAACTAGAAATGAATTTCTCATGATTAATGCTAATTAAATTGTTTGAGTTATCTATAACTTTTAGGTATCGTCTTATCTTATGCATATCAAATATCACAAGATAAATAAGGCATTGCCACAAAGATCACATCTTTATAAATTGAAACATCTCTTTATTAATTGCCATCATTTTCATACAATATGCAAAAATAAAGTGTTTCTATCTATTGGCAAGTATGAAATAGCAGTTCATAACTGTATTACATGCCTTATTGGCTGAAAATAAACTAAAGTATTCCTATCTATAAAGGCAACACTTGCCCAAAGTAAGAATGCTTTACACTTTACATCTTGATATCATATATCTCAAAAGTGTTACAAGTTTATTTACATGACACCTTCAAGTAGAGGCTTCAGTCGCCTCCTTCTTCTTTTGTTCTTCCAGGTAGAGAGGACAATTCCTTTTCCAATGTCCTGGCTTTTGACAATGGTGGCAATTTCCTTTCTTTGTCACGCCTCCCTTGGCCTTGAGAGCTGAAGATGGCTTGGACTCCTGGCTAGCTTCAGAACCTTTCTTAGCTTTTCCCTTTCCCTTGTGCTTGGACTTGCCTTTCTTACTCATGATCACCATCACGGACTTAGGCTTGTCCTTCTTCATCTATAACTCGGCTGTCCTCAACATGCCCAACAACTCTGACAGTGGCCTATCAAAGTTGTTCATGTTGTAGTTCATCACAAACTGACTATAAGATTCTGGCAACGATTGCAGTATCACGTCAGTAGCCAACTCTTGGCTCAGTGGAAATCCCAGTCTCTGTAGGTTCTCCACATACCCAATCATCTTGAGTGTGTGAGGACTAACTGGATCTCCTTCTGTCATGACACACTTGAACAGTGCCCTAGAAACATTGTACCTCTCTTGCCGTGCCTGATCTTCATACATGTTCCTGAGATGCAGAATCATCTCTATGACACCCATGTTCTCATATTGCCTCTGCAACTCATGGTTCATTGAACATAGCATCAAGCACTTTGCATCAATGGCATCATTAGAATGCTTCTTATAAGCATCCCTTTCTGCCTTTGGTGCATTAGGAGCGGGTTCCTCTGGAATTGGAGTATCCAGGACATAGAGCTTACGCTCTTGAGTGAGAACAATTCTCAATGTCCGATACCAGTCGTGGAAGTTTGTCCCATTTAGCTTGTCCTTGTCAAGGACCGATCGCAAAGAAAAGTTGTTGTTGTTTGTTGCCATTTGAACTACAAAAGGAAAATATGCAATTTTAGTCCAAAACTCATTTTTGACTTATTTGATTGATTTGAAAGTTTGACGATATAATTAGGCCTTTAATTAATTATCGCTCCCACTATTTTACTTCAAATTGATAGCCCTCACTATTGATTCGGAAGATTACAGCGTACAACCTTCTAGTGGGCAAGATCCTGAAATCCTCTAAGCCATGGACCAGCTAGGGCTGTCACCCACAACATAGATCTCTCAGGTAGGCAACTTTTGCCAATTGCATCATATGCAACTCTTGATAAGATGTCATCTACAACTCCTTGCAATGATCATCTCCATGCCTCAAGGTACTAGATCCCATCTAGATCACCTTGTTAAGTCCGACCCAAAGCAAACACGATGAATATGCACCTTGCTAGGGCAGACCCACACATTCATCCTTCACGCTTCCACGAGATAGACGGTGCACCACGCTAGGGCGTGCCCACACTTGGTCGATCAAGCTTTTCACGTGTGTCGCATTTGGAAGGCATCTAAAACTTAATATTTTAATGAGGGATTTGGTTTTATATACATATACATATCCAATCACCACAATACATAGTACGTATCATATACATGCTATATCCCACAGAAAACATGCACAAACGATAAAAAGCGATGATTATGGCCATCCTAATGTGATTCCTCGAGCCAAGAGGAATCACGGTCATCTAGGTCAACATCACATGCAACCTGTACAAGAGGAACTCTGTGCCTTTCCATCCGAGTTGATCAACTCATCACATGAATGATCTGTACTCTCCAGCCGGTCGTCTGGGTGCCACCAGCCGATCGATTGGCTCCTCCAACCGATCGGTTCGCCTAGTCGTCGTGCATCTCGTCATGTCCGCCACCCGCTCGTCTCGCTCCTTGAACCGGTCATCAACCGATCGGTTCACTCCTTGAACTGACCGTCTGGAAGGTCAACCGATCGTTTCACGCCTTGAACCGATCGTTTCAGATGTCGTCTTGATGTCCGCCGGTCTTTGACATAACAGGAAATAAAATCTATCCTATTTATTACATTGCTTTAAAAGGAAACCCCGAGTTACATTCGGGGGGGAGCAAAGGTAGGAAAGAATCTCGAATTATTTCGAGTTACATCAGGAATAAGAGAGGGAAGATCGGTGCGCAGACCGAGATGCAAGCAACCACAAACAACCACACACAGATAGGGATTTATAGGCCATAATCATGCTACATACATCCACCACAAAACTCATTTAAGGGCGACGCGTATCGAGTGCATTAATAATACATATCATATATGTAATTAGGGATTTGTGGATTTAAGATTGGACATGCATAAAGCCGATAGTATTCGCATCATATGCAATAAATAAAGGCGACAAACCAAAATCGATCATATCGATATTCCTAAAATATAGAACAGCTGACGTGGCTCTGATACCACTGTTGGGTTTTTAGGGGAGACAGAGAAGGCAGCAGAAACAAAAAATTTCTCCCCCAACCCATACCGAGGAAACGCGTCAACGTCTATATAATAGGAAAAGATGGTTTGTGGAATCATACCTTGTCCCGAGGCTTGCTCGGCGACAATACCTCGCGCAATGCGCGGTCTTCAACTCCGGACTTCGACGGTGTCTGTGCAGCTCCTGGTCGCACTGGGACTGACAACTCCTACTCAAACCGGACTGTCGGATGACAGTTTTCCTCCTAAGCGGCAGTGTCCTCCCGCCTCTGTAGTAGTCCACACGGACCACCTAGAACTCCACACTCCTTGTCCCACAAGGAAGTGGAAGGAGTCACACCCTCCTGTTGACGTACTAGTCACCAACACGCTCTCCTGCCTCCTATTGCAACTGTAGTTGTCCTTCCCTTGCTGCACCTCCCTTTTGCGGGAAGCACTTGCTCGGGCTCTCTCATGTTTACCAAAACCAGAGAGAACGACAACTTGCAGAGCAACTAGTTGCACTGAGCTGTACTTTGAGAAGCCCCCAATACCCCTATATATATAGGAGAGTCATGGGACAGGGTTCTCCATCCCGGGCAATGCGGGACTAACGCAAGAGTAGAAGGGTTCGAGAATTTTCCACAAAAAGCAACCGGTTCGCAACTTGAAATGATCGGTTCACAACTGAACCGATCGGTTCGGCCATTGAGCCGATCGGTTGGACCTGAGCCGATCGTTTTGGGGCACTCCAACCGATCGGTTGGTGCCCTGAACCGATCGGTTCATGGTCCTAATCTGGCTCAAAAGGACTTTCTTTGTTTCTTTCCCAATTGGTATCGAATACCAATATTATTCCCAATCGAATTGGGCAATTTGAAACCAAAGGAAAATTCTTGCCGACATGACTTTTCCCAACTGGTCGGTTGCACCAGTTGAGCCGATCGGTTCAACCCTTGAACCGGTCATTTCAACCTGGGCATGAGCCGATCGGCCTGGACACTCCAGCTGACCGGTTCAGCAACCTCAGCCGACCGGTTCATCACATGAACCGATCGGTTGGGAGCACAGGTTGGGCAAAATCAGTCAATTGCGATTTCAATCAATCCGATACTCCAATCAATGCGTCCAACACCTTGAACCATATGATATTGAGCCATCGACTGATTGAGTTTTTAATTGAACTACTAAACTCCTTTAGTAATCAATCTAAACATTGCTTTGTGGACAAAACTCCTCTTCCATGTTAAATCCTATGTGTGTGACCCTGCAGGTCCATTTCACGTTGGCAGTGAAAGTCCATAACACTTATGACTTCACAAGCAAAGAGCGGTGCCTAGTCACACATCAGTGCTACCCAAGTGAAAGTAGAAAGTTGGAGAACAACTTTCATCCTACAATCCGTGAATGGTGTTACAGCGAATGTATAATTCCTTTGTCACTGATATCCCGAATGAACTCAAGGCATGGAACAGTCATCCTGTCAACGTTCATTCACTTCCTTGATCTCAGAGTAGACTGGAAGAGATATGTATGACATCAATATCATATATTGATTCACACATGCATGCACGCCTTTCTCAATCCTACTCATCAAGTGGCCATGGATATCAAACTCCCTCAGGAGGGACAAATCCCATATCTATCACTCACCCCTCAAAAGCCCCATGTATCAAAGCCACCCAATCATCACCTTTATAACAACCCATGTTTCAGGACTGCGTTTGATGATGTCAAAGTGTGCCCAACGACATGTGTTGAGTGTAGTGATTTCAGGTCTAAGAATCACACTCACCACCATCACTGTGAGTACTGACTGTGACTACCATCTCATGGTTCCATGTGTCAAACTCACGGTGGGTCTGTCCGGTACACTTGTTCTCTAACAAGTACCTATGTGTTTGGTTTGATATCTCTATATCATGACTAATGAGATTCTGTCATCAACCAACACCACAATCTAGTCTTGTGTGTCATTGTTGTCTATCTACCTTCCATAATGACATCCGACTAGGGACATAACAAGAATGTACAAACTCTTAGCATCCGTATGATCTCATCGTTCAGGTCATGAACCTGAAGGCATACGTCATTGAGTACTGTCATTCTCTAGACATTCAATCTGTTCTATCACTATCTCATATGACTGAACCAGAAAGAATTGGAAGCTCGCCTTTGATGTCTATCAATCTTAATGTATCCCACCAATCATCCCATGATTGGCTCTCAGGGCATACATACCAACACATAAGTGTGCCTTACCATAAATCAAGAGGTAAGCAGAACCCTAAGGTGGGTAGTAGCCTAGAGAAATTTCGAGGACGGAATTTATTTTAAGGTGGGTAGAATTGTAACATCCTCAATTTCATAACCAACGTAAAACTTTAATGTGGGGTTTTCTAGTAAGGCATGCCAATGGACGTAATGAACATAACCATGGCTAGGTACGTAATTAAGTTCATAAAATGTGTCTTACAAGCCATCTAATCAACCAATACACACATAATGACTTAAATGTGTATGATTGTAGTCAGTTGTATATGAATATAAATGAATTATTCCTATGAACAATAATGTGATGAATATACAATATGATGAGTCAAGTTCATGGCTTGAGCCTTAGACCTAGCTTAAGTCTTCATGTTATGTAACTAAAGAAATATTTATCACATATGTCATACATGTGATTCAATTGAGAAATTTTATTGATAGAGGAATTATTTTCATGATTTGGAATACAATTAAGCTCATGGACCTTTTGAAATACTAAGGGATGGGCCATGTGCCCTAGTTCCCAATTCTAGCCCTACTGGACCAATAAAGTTCTACAAATAGGTCCTTGGAGTGCAAATTATGAAGTAATTGATATTGATATTCACATTCAGTTGTAGATTTAGTTTATCACTTAAGAATAAAAGATTCATATTCAAATTCAGATTTAGATTTAGAATTTAGTACCAACTCAATACTCAGTAATCAGTTTTAGATAAGATCAATTATCACTATTCAGTTTAATATAAGATAAGTTCAAATTCAGTATTCAGTAAAGCTATCAGTATTCAGCTTCAGTTCAGATTAAGAATTAAGTGAGTTTAGACTTAAGATAAATAAGTCGAAACCTTCACATAAGACATTATATGATAAGTCCTCATTCAGTAGTCCTGGGACGATTCAGAGGCATCTGTTGCCAATTCAGAGGAGTGTTTACTCCAATTCAAAGGTACTTTGGTACCAAGCATGGCGTAGTTACATAAATTCAGAGACACCTTGGTGTCATTCAGAGGCATGTAGTGCCAATTCAGGGTACTTCGGTACCAATTCAGGGCGTAGATACACCAATTTAGGAGGACTTATTGTATAATGGTGGCCACAGTCAGATAAAAAACATAAGTAAAAGATACTTTAGTTTAGAGTATGCCCATAATGTCATCCATGAGTATGATGAGAGGAGTCAAATAAGACAAGTATGACCTTGACACTTTGGTGTAGGTCATGAGACTCATGTACCAGGGTACATATCTCCAGAATAAGATAAGGTAGAAAAACAAGAATTCATATTGAGAAATAAGGAACAATATGCTCCAGATTTTACTCAGAATTTGATGTTAGTTTCATGTTTATAATGCCCAATTTTAATTCTTTAGTAATGTATATTTTAGAATACTCATACCACTTACTCTAACGTCTATTTTTCCTAATGTATGGCTGAGGACGTGATGTCCGTAGGATTTGAAGCAGCTGAGAATCAAAAGAACAAGTAAATGACTAGAATATTTCAAACTCAACCTAGTGGGGTGCCATTTGCCTAGAGGATATAGAGTTTTGGCATCTTTTTATTATGCCTAGTTATGCTGTCAATTACATTAGATTTTCTGGTGACATCTGCAACCACCTACACAGCAGAAAATCATAGTCAGGTGCAGGGATGTGCCCTAATCGCTCTGGGCGGCCCAGAGGTTCTTGGCAGGTTTCTTCAGCTGATGCGTCGTGGGTGTCTAGACCATCGCGCTGCACGCCGTGCGGAACACGACGCCAGCCGAAAGCGAGGGCGCGGGGGTGGAAAGTCCAGACTGGCCGGCTCGGCCTCTGGCCCAGGCATGAACTGCTGACTTATTAACCAGCATGGCAGAACAATGGAGGCTGGCGGCTGGAAGACTTGGCGCTGCGGGATGGGCGTCGGGAAGAAGCTGCAGCGTCGAGGATGGTGTCGGGACGTCGGCCGTGCGGACCAGCGCAGAGACCCGTACACAGGGCGTAGTCGCGAGCGTGGCAAGCAGTTCGCGAAAGGAGACGAGAGGCGGTGGTGCTCGAGCGGTGCCACGTCCTTCCAGTAGTGAAGCCACGGTGTCGAGCGGCAACGCTGGCTCAAGCGCAGCGTCGTCGTGCCGTGCGTCGCGTGGGAGAAGGACGGGTATGAAAGGGGTACGGTCCCCGACGGTTCGTCAGTGGTGAACCAAACCTAATCGGTCAGTTTAGGGAGTTACCAGAGGACTTAACCGCGCCCCTGACTTATCCAGGTGGCACTGGCAGCGAACCAACAGGGAGGCGCCTGTTCAAAAATAGCAATACTATATATCAAATTGCTCGAAAAAATGAGAGGAATCCAAAAAAAATATAATCAGAGTCTAAATAGGCTTACTGTTCCAAAAGTATATGCAATACATGTTTATATGTGTTTAATGTAAAGAAAGACCTAGAATTGCTGTAATATGATGCTTAATTGAGTAGATTAGGTTATGCTGAGTTAATACTTGATCTTGTCATATCTAATTAGGAAACCCTTGATAATGATGAATAAATGACGATTCTAGATTGATAATCTTATTCATGCTGATTTAGGGTTTCAAAACCAATGTCGACATCCTGCTATGATCTAATGTTGATAATGTAATCTAGGTATCATAAATAGTCTATACGCCTAAGATGATGAATAGAGTTTCATATAATATGCATAATTGAATTTGTAATCTTAGAAACCATAATATGATGGAATTAGGGTTTGTAGCCCTAATCCCTAGTCCAAACTTGAGATAGCCTTAACCCCTAGTTTAGGAGCGAACATAGATCTGATTAATGTAATGTGAATACATGGTGAAACATATGTAGTATGTATATTTCAGATTGAATACTTTGTTGCTTGGGTGTTAGGATGCACTCTTAAAGTACACATGATGTTCTACATGGTTTCTACGATGGCATAAGGTATGTGGCTACACTTATGAATACATTTATCTAATTCTGAGTTTGCCGAAGTTTCTCGATGAGATTGAACGAATGATAAACTACTTGTTTGTTTATTTACTTCTTGCACATTATAAAGTTCCTATGAGTATCATGTAAAGTAAATAAAAATATTCTGAACCCTGGGTTAGACTGATCTTAAGGGTAATGCACATGAGCCCAGTAGGGATAGTGATTACACCTAAGGTAGTAGACCAGATATGGGTTAGAATATGAAAACAAGTTTATGTTTTTATGTGCAAGTATAAGATGTGTGATTATATATATACTTGTGATTATTGTTTGAACCCACGTACCAGTATAGAAATAAACTGATCACGTATTTGTTTATCAACATTTTAGGTATCAGGTGTACTTGATTCATGGACATGAGCTTACAAGATATAAATGTTGAAGACAATAAAGTTGTTCATGAAGGCTTAGTCATAGTGGTATATTTTCACACATGTATAAGTTAATTGTTTCTAAAATTTATGTAACTCCTTAGAGGAGTTTTCTTTTATGCAAACATGTAACTATTTGTTCATTAATGGAAATTGTTTACTATTCTGTATTAATATTTCTTGAATGTGGTCCTAAAATTTATAAGTCATGATCTGCGACTTTAAGGTCTTTTAGACACTCAAAAGTGTGGGTCGTTACATATGCAGAGACCCTACAACAACCAGTATGCTATGTTCACCACTGTCATCATCCTCCTCACCAGAAAGTAGCTAGTGTGCTTAGTTCACCTGCCAAAACAACCTCTCCTCTTCCTCCTCTAATTTGACTCTCCCACCTCTAGGCTATCCATCATAGCCATGGTGAGATAGTGTCTCCCAACACAGTGGTTTCCTCCAAACTCACCACCATGAACCATGGAGTTGTGGGCCCCTCCTCAGCCCCTCAAAGATGTCCTACAACACAACTGCTCTATCATCAAGTCCTCTCAGACGTGCCACTAGAACTTCTCCAAGCTCCTTTCCTTTGGTCCTACTCGATTATTAGGCTAGTGCTAGGTCTTGCCAACGACCTTCATAGACTGCTAGATGGTAGCACCCCTCTATGCTGCTTTCCCTTCCACTGATCAACGAATTAGGTTCTAACCTCCCATTACATGATCTGTATAAGAAGAAACATATCGACACCTTGCCAACAAGTGGCTGGCAACACAACCCTAGAACCTACAACGATAGGTGGTCATCTCCCTCAACATCACGTCATCATTAACCTCCTTCCCTGTCATGCACCGTTCGAACAAAATGTTATTTACTAAGTGAAAGCGATCATTAACAAGATTACTGAAAATCACTAAAAATTAAAACCTTTTTCAAAGAGATCCAATTCCAGGAAACTCTTATAACAAGAACAAAAGTATTACATATACATTCTGGTTTACAAGTACATACCATGTACCATCTCTTCTCGAGGATTAGATACAACAGTTGCTTTGCTAAAACTATACATAAGCAACATAAAACCTCGAGGCATCAAGCCAAAATCTTAGATCGATGCATTAAAAGTACTAACTACTAACTCTGAGGACCTAAGAGTACAGAGATGACACATAGGACTCTCTATACAAAATATGACATCCAGAGTCTCCACCTGGAGTTTTACAGCTGTCTCTGTTGCTGCTGCTGCTCTCCCCTGCTATAAGGTTTCTGCCTCTTCTTCTATGTTTACCTAAAAAGTTGGATCCCACGGGGGTGAGACAATTGAAAATTGTCCCAGCGAGAGATATAACTCTCCACCAGAAACATTATTATTGCAGATTGATAGAATAAAGTTGAGCAAGTGTTCTTTTATATTAACAACAGTATTAATCATTGTATGAATAGAATAAGATAATCTTATTTCTTAAGAAGAACATTGCATCTACCCATGGTAGATTATAAATCATCTATCTTATTTGCAAGGAATGTAAGGAATCATAAATATATCATCTATCAACTAAAGATGCATAAAGAAATGTAACATCAGCCAATGATTTTCATATTCAATCCTTAAGCAAACATGCTATATGGCTGATTACATTTTACAATCACACTTATGCCCTAAGGAGATGAGGTATACCGCTCATACTCCAACTGACCATTGTGAAGTCGAAATCGGTGCCATACCAGGTCAATGGAAGAGCCGACTGCCATGACCTCCCTTATCTCAGTCAGTACAAGATTTAATGCAGGACATCTTGTATCTCTGCTAAATAGCTTTCTAGGGTATACTAACAACTTCACTATAGAGTTACAGTGGCGGTTGTACTCTCTTCACAATCGAGAGATTTCATGTTTATCTCACATCGATCTGACATTAATATTATCGGGAGATTCGTGATACATCCATCCCATTATCGGGGGATTAGTGATACATCCACCCCGACATATATAATGAAGGATTAAGAGATTTAATGTTTATCTCACATCAATTCCTCCATTAGGGTGTAAGGATATTTTCACCCATCACCCCCGCATATTAAAAAATATGCATTCCGAGTTATGCCGCAGAGCAACCCGTTTCACCATCCAGCAAATTCTGACACTGATGGTTATATGGCTAGGGCACTACATGATGAGATTTCACTTGATTAATTAAGTACATTACTGTACTCTTTTAGCATCAGTCAAGTTCTCAAACATTATTATGACAAATGCTACAAGAAATGTATAATTCGTCTATCAAGTACTTTTCAAAACTTTATAAAAACATTGGGATCTTAATCCTTTGTCACATCATGGACATTCTTATCCCTTAACATCTCATCATCATGATTATGGAATATGTGTATTCAAACCCTCAGTTCATCAAACAACACTTGTTACCACTTATCAGGTAACTAATACATTCAGGTCACCTGACCAAGGTAAGCATGATACTTGCTACACAAGCATCTCACATGGCTCTCAAAGCCCATTAAGTCTCTTGTTACCTCTTACTAGGTAACAAAGCATATATTGGCTCACAAGGCCCATAAAGCATTTAAATAAATAACACATCATAGCTCATACCTGGTTATGCTCATCATCTCATAATTTCCTGCATGATCATTACATGATAACAATTATATCTATTATATATCAACACTATGCAATGTAAGAGTAGCATCACTATTCCCTTATTTAGGATTAGGATTTCTCTTACATATCATCACCCTTAATTAGGGTTAGGGTTTTCCATTATTATCCATTTAGGTTCTCAAGATCATATTATTAATGATCAAGCCCTAATTCACTGCTTCACACAACTAGGAGCCAACATTGATAACATAAGTATTCGATCATGCTTATTTATTCTCATCACTTATCAGTAAATGAATTATCAACACAGTGTATAAGTTCCTCTCTCAACTTTACTAGAATATGATTACTTCATACTTTATTAATTTGGCTCAACCTTTTCATAAGGTATGTTAGCCTACACTTATCAAAGTGCATTACATCTCGAAGTAACAATTGACATGACACATTTCATGTGTTACTGATCCAAGTATATTGGATTTAGAATACATCAAGGTGTATCAATCTTGAGGTGCTGGACGTGATATCTATCATGTTTTTATGTATCACTTCCCTCATCATCTTTATTTTAAGTTCATCAACTTATCTTGTATTAGGGTATCTCCCATCCTAATACTTCATGCACTAGTTCATCACATTTATCATGTATTGTATTGGTCATAGGTCACTTATTTGAAATATGCAACCATTATCAATGATATAGACTCTTCTTGAGTTAAGGCATTATTGATATAAAGATATCCATTATCAACCTCTTTAGGTGTTTCACTTATCAATATATTAGTCACTATTCCATTATTAGGAATATGCTTTTCCATCTTTATCAATTAGGGTTTACATAACATCTCCCCATATACATAAAATCACCCTACCTTAGAATTTCACATATCATCATCCTAAATCAGGGTTTCACATATCATTACCTGAAATTAGGGTTTCTCAACTCATAACCCAAAGTTAGGGCTATGGTTTATCATCATATTGCCCAACATTAGGGTTTCATGCACTATAGTCCAAAATTAGGATTTCACATACCTTTACCCTATATTAGGGTAGGATTTCATATAGCATTACAAAACATCACCCTAGATTGAGTTTCATATCACATCTCTGAATTAGGGTTTTACTTGACATCACCCTTGATTAGGATTTCACCTTACCTCTCTGCATTAGGGTTCCACATGGCATCACCCTTGATTAGGGTTTCACATGTCATCACCCTTAATTAGGATTTCACATGAAATCACCCTTGATTAGGGTTTCACATGTCATAACCCGTAATTAGGGTTTCACATGACATCACCCTTGATTAGAGTTTCACATGACATCACCCTTGATTAGAGTTTCACATGTCATCACCCTTGATTAGGGTTTCTCATGACATCACCCTTGATTAGAGTTCCACATGACATCACCCTTGATTAGAGTTTCACATGACATCACCCTTGATTAGAGTTTCACATGTCATCACCCTTAATTAGGGTTTCACATGACATCACCCTTGATTAGGGTTTCTCATGTCATCACCCTTAATTAGGGTTTCACATGACATCACCCTTGATTAGGGTTTTACATGACATCACCCTTGATTAGAGTTTCACATGACATCACCCTTGATTAGAGTTTCACATGTCATCACCCTTAATTAGGGTTTCACATGACATCACCCTTGATTAGGGTTTCTCATGTCATCACCCTTAATTAGGGTTTCACATGACATCACCCTTGATTAGGGTTTTATGTAACTTTACCCAAAATTAGGGTTTCATGAAGCGTCCTCCTAAATTAGGGTTTTTCTTTATATTGCCCTAAATTGGGATTTCTTATATCATCACCCTAGATTAGGGTTACATCATTACCCTAGATTAGGGTTACATCATTACCCTAGATTAGGGTTAGGACTCATCAACCTTCTCAATTAGGTTTTCATGATCTCTTTGTCAAGGATCATACCCTAATGACATATTTTATTCATATTGAAAATATTGAGAGTGTTGAGGTTTAACCATTACATGTATGGATCTCTCTCTCATCCTCTCTAGGATATTAATTACTTCAAACTTGATTAAATTAGGTTAACTTGAAAGAAGGGTCAACATAGTGTATTGAGGCATTGCCTCCATAAGCATCAAAGGTTAACCACTCAAAAGGTACTAATCACTTAAGTACCTTGAAGGTACAACCATTGTAATTACCTTTGATAAACATCATCAACAATCATGGGGTTGATTTTACTTACAAAATTTGAATCAATTAAACCTTCAAACGGTTTTGGGGTATTAGACCTTCAAACGATCTTGAAGTATTTTGACCTTCAATCGGTTTTGCCCTAACTCCTTCAATCAATTTTGAAACCGTTTGCTCAATTGAAACTGAATGAACATCAAACGGTTTGAGACTGTTTGCCCTCCAAACAGTCTGAGGACTGTTTGATCCCAAATGGTCTCAAGACCATTTGGTCCAAAACATCTTGAAACTGATTGGATCAACTAGGGTTTTCTCCAACCAATCAATTGATTTTAGGGTTTGCTTTATTGAATTGATCATCAATTGAACCATTGAGAGTACATCCAATTACATCCCTTGGATCTCCAACCATCTATCACATCCCTTGAACTCCAAATGGTTTTGAAGTTCAATTTATCCATTACATCTTGAGATCCATTACCCATTCGGTTTTGAACTCAATTACCCATTCGATCTTGTAGTTGACTACCCATTCGATCTTGAACTTAATTACCCATTCGGTTTGAAGTAAATTACCCATTCGGTCTTGGGTTCAACTACCCATTCAGTCTTGGGTACAACTACCCATTCGATCTTGGGTACAACTACCCATTTGGTCTTGAAACCGAATCAACTCAATCGTTTTGAAACCAAATCAATTCAATCGGTTTTGAAACCGAATAAACTCAATCGGTTTTGAAAACCGTTTGCCCCTTCCTTTGTTGAGGTGTGTGCTTAAGATGACATAATCATCTTCAAGCTTCAAACCTTCGAACTTAGTTATGATTCTTATGGTGATTTCAACAAATAATCAAAAGGAAATCGAGAAAGATGAAAGGTTCAACACATAATGAATAAATTGCAAGCAATAATGACATTTAAGGGTTCAAGTTATATAACCTGCCTTCAAAATTGAATCCAATCTTCAAGATTCACGTCCTCAATGGTGAATGAAGTTTTCTCAACTGTCCAAGGTCCGTTCTCAAGTCTTTGGATGCCAAGGATGATCAAGGTTGAGCATTGAATGGAGAAAAGAAGAAATCAACCATTAAATTTCGATTTCCACCATGAAATCAAGGTTGAAGATGACTATGGAGCTTACCTACCGGTTGGGGCACGTCCTCCTATTGCTCCTAAGCTCCTTTGTGCATGGCCAAAGCAAGGAAAGAAAATAGGATCGAAAAATCCTTTCATGTGGGTTGAAAATGGGATGTATATAAGGGAATTTCAATGAGAGAGAAAGTGATAAATAATTCCTTCAACTACCAAAATTGATGCCACATACTCTCCTCCATTCCTTGCATACGAAGACATCTCCCACACCTTGTGATTCCTCTTAATTTTCCATGAATTGAAAGAAAACAAATTAAGCACCTTAACCCTTATAATAATAATATCCAAAATTGAGTGGATATTACTTTTTCTTTAATTAATGTGAGTGGGCTCTCCACTCACTTTAGATATTTCGTGTCCTTTGCAAAGCACAAGGACGTTAACACTTATGCAAATTCAACAATTTCATTTTTGGTTGAAGGACACTTCCATTAATATATTTATTTTTGCATTAAATTGAATTTGGTTTTCAATTATGCTTAAATCTTGATTATTTTAATGTCAAGATTCTCTCTCTTCCAAAGAGATTCAAATGGGATGCCCCTCTAATTTTCTTGTCTCTAATTGATACCAAGAGACATTAGAGACTCTCTATAAGTAGTATTTTGCATATTGAACCCTAGGTTTTGGGTAAATTGCACATGACACCAAAACTAGGTTTTAATGCACAAACATTGGTTAACAAGCTCTTTCTTAGTGCTCAGGCTTGTAGAAGCCATACGTCTCTATCATTTTCATTCTTATGATGCTTTAACACTTGAGGAACATTTTATCATGCAACATTTGTAAGTTAACCCCTCAACTTGGGTAATTTGCACTTTAGTCCAAAATAAGTAAAACATTGTTTCAACATTATTCAAAAAGGACTAAAATTGAAACAAAAGTTCCTCTTGAGCCTTAATTGCTTTTCAAAGAATAAAGACAAGAATATAAATGACTTACTTAAGGAAAACCTCTAGGTTAAACCTTAACCCAGGTTAGGGATGTTATAATTATAAACCCCTAACAAGGATTTCATCCCCGAAATCCCAAGTAAAGGAAGACAAATATTATTTATTCATCATATCATCAAGTCTCCACATAACATCTTAATGTCATGAAGATACCATAGAACTTTAATCAACACAAAGTTCTTCCATACAAGGTTATCATAGAATCAGTCACACATGATACATACTCCACTGTCCTTTTCATTATTGACTGTAGAGTCAACTCTGTGTCAGGTAACATTTTTCTTTGTCAAGGATACATTATATATACCTCATTCTATTCAGGTGTCAAACCTTATTGATTTATCACCTTTCTCAATTTATAACTTTATGTGACATGATTCTTGGTTCTGGGGAGTCTCCCATACTC
The DNA here is from genome assembly GCA_963693085.1 of Alisma plantago-aquatica. Classification (NCBI taxonomy): domain Eukaryota; kingdom Viridiplantae; phylum Streptophyta; class Magnoliopsida; order Alismatales; family Alismataceae; genus Alisma; species Alisma plantago-aquatica. The sequence goes on from OY856415.1 coordinate 240,039,449, forward strand.
CTCATTTAGTTTAACATTTCACTTCCAAGGAAAGACCAGAGTTATATTTTGTCACCCACTTGTGACTACAAATCTCTTCATACATTTGGTGTGTCATCCAATCTGTTGACACAACACTAAACTTTCTTACTACTTGTACCAATTATCTTATTAGTTGTACATACTTTGTCATAAGAGGAGGTTACCTATCAATTAGAACTTATCTTAGAGGTATCTTTAGAATTATTTTTAACTTGATAGGCTTTTCCCACAATGATTTTACAATTGCTCCTTCAATTAGTACATTCTTGTCGATGTTATGTTTGTGCAAAGCATAAACCCCTAACATGTGATGTCCATACTATTTTATGTAATTAGACCGATTTCACAGTTGGCTATTCCAGGTAACTAACATATATCATCTAATTAGAAGTTATGCCTTTACTTTTCCATACCACCTGATATTTCTTAGTTACCAGAATTTCTCACTTTGGTATCCATCACATGTGTCAAAAACACAGAACATCCTCATCATTTCCATTTCTCTGTTGTTGTTACCAAAGTCACACATATAAGAAGGTCATTTTTTTGGAACATTATTTATTACACATATCTTCTATCTTGGAACCAAAGTCCAAGATGAACTGATACTTTTGTAAGTATCCATTATTGGATTATTTCTAATCCATGCACATCAAGTGTCATAGTATTCACTTGATTTCCATGTTACAAGAAAAAGATCACACAAAGAAACATATTCCTCTTATCTCCCCATCATCACCCACATTTGTTTATCAAAGAGAAAAGATTTTCATCTCCTCTAATTATTGTATGAACTTTCAACTGTTTATGAGTTATTCACTCTTATCTCATCCTAGATTCCTTGCCATCAACATAGGAATTATAAGGATTGTTACATGTCATTACTCATTCCCTTGCGATAGTATAACATATTTATGAATATTTTGTGGTTTTATTACATTTCCCATTTCCACATCATGGGAAAATATTTTTACTATATACACAAGATTTATCAGACAGGGATCCTCTCCCTTGACCTCATTCTCTTTATCATGAGGATTATGCTTTTTACTTCCTCATATACACAGATTGATCTGAGATCATCTCATATTTCATTTAATGCACTTAGTATGTGATACAAATATCCATACCATATTTCTAGTTTCTTTATGCTCACTAGATTGTTTCAGAATGACTACTTGATCAGAGTAATTAGAAAGATAACAATCTAAGAGTCCCATGCTTTCCCTATCTACAATAATTATATACATGGATAAGGTATACAAGTACTGAGATTAGGTAGTATGCACTTTATTTACTATCATGTTCCTCACTTTTCATATCATCATAAACACATGATTTAGCATTCCTGGATTTTCTTCAGGTATTGCTCCTGTATATCATACTTTATCACCCAGATAAGAGAAATTATAAAGCATTTAAAGGAATACTGAGTAAAATATGAGTCCTCATCTTCCTTGTGTCCTCATATGACTAGTCAAAGAAAGCTTAAAAATAAATGCTTTCTTATTTTTCAACACGTGAAATCATGAAATAATATATTGGAAAGTAACTATTTCATCTGACCTATCTTACCTCATAGTTTGTTTACTTCCTCAGGCTGATTCTTTTCATAGAATCTTATCATTGCCTGATGTTGACTTTGTGCTTTGTTATTTAATGCAGTTGATCCTGCCTGGGACGTCTGTCCACGTCCTCGAGTACCACTAGAAAACTGTTTCCTCTAATGACCTTGATGTCTCTGCCTCGATGGTCGGGTTACAATTGTGTTTCCAGCTAGACAATTCCTTTCTAGATGTCCTACCTTTCTACACTAGTGACATGTTCTATTCTCTTGATATGATCTAAAAGGTCATTTACCCTTTCTGGGTAGCCCTTTCTTTAGTGCACTAGACCTTGGTTGTACCGATGGTACCAAAAACTTCCCCTTGAACTACTAGGCCTCTGATCCTGAGTTTGGATAGGCCTTTTCTTAATTATTTCCTCATTATCCTTTTCTGGACAGTCTTTTCTAATATGTCCAGGCTGCCTACACCTATGGCAAATCCTGATTTTAGGTTGTAACCTATTCCTTTCATCAATATTCATTGCTCCAACATGCTGATGTTGAGCAAGAATCCTATTGGAATCCAAAAATTCATCATTGGGGGCTGGTAATCTAGGTTGTATTGCTAATACATGGTCCACTATACACATTATTTAAGTCCTAACCTTCCCAACAGTGATATCAAAGGAAGGATTCCTTATCATAGTTGGATCATCTTGGGGGTTCTCAGGCAGTCGTTCTTCTCTCGCCTGGTCCCTTACACCTTCTATTGGTGCAACATTGCTGCTCTCAGCAGCATGTTCTTCGTGTGGTCCAGACATCTTTAAGTTCTTCTCCTCCTATATGAGTAGAAGACACTATCAGATAAATTGGAAGACACTAGAATAGAATCAACAACCTTAATCCTATGTCTCTGTAGACTCAACAAACCTAGAGCTATGATACCACTAAATTGTCATGCACTGTTCGAACAAAACATTATTAACTAAGAAGAAGAGATCATTAATAGAGGATTACTGAAAATCACTAAAAATTAAAACCTTTTTCAAAGAGATCCAATTCCAGGAAACTCTTATAACAAGAACCAAAGTATTACATATACATTCTGATTTACAAGTACATACCATGTACCATCTCTTCTCGAGGATTACATAACACAGTTGCTTTGCCAGAACTATACATAAGCAACATAAAACCTCGAGGCATGTATCAAGCCAAAATCTTAGATCGATGCATTAAAAGTACTAACTACTAACTCTGAGGACCTGAGAGTACAGAGACAACACATAGGACTCTCTATACAAAATATGACATCTAGAGTCTCCACCTGGAGTTTTACAACTGTCTCTATTGCTGCTGCTGCTCTCCCCCTACTTTAAGGTTTCTGCCTCTTCTTCTACGTTTACCTAAAAAGTTGGATCCCACGGGGGTGAGACAATTGAAAATTGTCCCAACGAGAGATATAACTCTCCACTAAAAACATTATTATTGCAGATTGATAAAATAAAGTTGAGTAGGAGTTTTTTTTATATTAACAACAATATTAATCATTGTATGAACATAATAAGATAATTTTCTTTCTTAAGAAGAACATTGCATCTACCCATGGTAGATTATAAATCATCTATCTGCTTTGCAAGGAATGTAAGGAATCATAAATATATCATCTATAAACTAAAGATGCATCAAGAAATGTAACATCAGCCAATGATTTTTGTATTCAATCCTTAAGCAAACATGCTATATGACTGATTACATTTTACAATCACACTTATGCCCTGAGGAGATGAGGTATACCGGTCATACTCCAACTGACCATTGTGAAGTCAAAATCGGTGCCATACAAGGTCAATGGAAGAGCCGACTTCCATGACCTCCCTTATCTCGGTCAGTACGAGATTTAATGCATGACATCTTGTGTCTCTGCTAAATAGATTTCTAGGGTATGCTGGCAACTTTGCTATAGAGTTACAGTGGTGACTGTACTCTCTTCACAATCGAGAGATTTCATGTTTATCTCACATCGATCTGGAATTAATATTATCGAGAGATTCGTGATACATCCATCCCATTATCGGGGCATTAGTGATACATCCACCCCAACATATATAATGAAGGATTGAGAGATTTAATGTTTATCTCGCATCAATTCCTCCATTAGGGCGTAAGGATATTTTCACCCATCACCCCCACATATTAAAAAATATGCATTCTGAGTTATGCCATGGAGCAACCCGTTTCACCATCTAGCAAATTCTGACACTGATGGTTATATGGTCAGGGCACTACATGATGAGATTTCACTTGATTAATTAAGTACATTACTATACTCTTTTAGCATCAGTCAAGTTCTCAAACATTATTATGACAAATGCTATAAGAAAAGTATAATTCGTCTATTAAGTACTTTTCAAAACTTTATAAAAACATTGGGATCTTAATCCCTTGTCACATCAGGGGCATTCTTATCCCTTAACATCTCATCATCATGATTATGGAATATGGGTATTTAAACCCTCAGTTCATCTAAGAACACTTGTTACCACTTATCAAGTAACTAATACCTCCAGGTCACCTGACCAAGGTAAGCATGATACTTGCTACACAAGCATCTCACATGGCTCTCAAAGCCCATTAAGTCTCTTGTTACCTCTTACTAGGTAACAAAGCATATATTGGCTTACAAGGCCCATAAAGCATTTAAATAATTAACACATCATAACTCATATCTGGCTATGCTCATCATCTCATGATTGCCTACATGATCATTACATGATAATAGTTATATAAATTATATATCAGCACTATGCAATGTAAGAGTAGCATCACTATTCCCTTATTTAGGGTTAGGATTTCTCTTACATATCATCACCCTTCATTAGGGTTAGGGTTTTCCATTATTAACCATTTAGGTTCTCAAGATCATATTATTAATGATCAAGCCCTAATGCACTGCTTCACACAGCTAGGAGCCAACATTGATAACATAAGTATTCAATCATGCTTATTTATTCTCATCACTTATAATTAAATGAATTATCAACACAACATATAAGTTCCTCTCTCAACTTTACTAGAATATGATTACATCATAATTTATTAATTTGGCTCAACCTTTTCATAAGGTATGTTAGCCTACACTTATCAAAGTGCATTACATCTCAAAGTAACAATTGACATGACACACTTCATGTGTTACTCATCCAAGTATATTGGATTTAGAATACATCAAGGTGTATCAATCTTGAGGTACTGGATGTGATATCTATCATGTCTTGATGTATCACTTCCCTCATGACCTTTATCTTAAGTTCATCAACTTATCTTGTATTAGGGTATCTCCCATCCTAATACTTCATGCACCAGTTCATCACATTTATCATGTATTGTATTGGTCATAGGTCACTTATTTGAAATATGCAACCATTATCAATGATATAGATTCATCTCGAGTTAAGGTATTATTGATATAAAGATATCCATTATCAACCTCTTTAGGTGTTTCACTTATCAATATATTAGTCACTATTCCATTATTAGGAATAGGGTTTTCCATCTTTATCAATTAGGGTTTACATAACATCTCCCCATATACATAACATCACCCTACATTGGAATTTCACATATCATCATCCTATATCAGGGTTTCACATAGCATTACCTGAAATTAGGGTTTCTCAACTCATAGCACAAAGTTAGGGTTATGGTTTATCATCATATTGCCCAACATTAGGGTTTCATGCACTATAGTCCAACATTAGGATTTCACATACCTTTACCTTATATTAGGGTAGGATTTCATATATCATTACATAGCATCACCTTGGATTGAGTTTCATATCACATCTCTGAATTAGGGTTTCACTTGACATCACCCTTGATTAGGGTTTCACCTTAACTCTCTGCATTAGGGTTCCACATAGCATCACCCTTGATTAGGGTTTCACATGTCATCACCCTTAATTAGGGTTTCACATGACATCACCCTTGATTAGGGTTTCACATGTCATCACCCTTAATTAGGGTTTCAAATGAGATCACCCTTGATTAGAGTTCCACATGACATCACCCTTGATTAGAGTTTCACATGACATCACCCTTGATTAGAGTTTCACATGTCATCACCCTTAATTAGGGTTTCACATGACATCACCCTTGATTAGGGTTTCTCATGTCATCACCCTTAATTAGGGTTTCACATGACATCACCCTTGATTAGGGTTTTACATGACATCACCCTTGATTAGAGTTTCACATGACATCACCCTTGATTAGAGTTTCACATGTCATCACCCTTAATTAGGGTTTCACATGACATCACCCTTGATTAGGGTTTCTCATGTGATCACCCTTAATTAGGGTTTCACATGCCATCACCCTTGATTAGGGTTTTATGTAACTTACCTGAAATTAGGGTTTCATGAAGCATCCTCCTAAATTAGGGTTTTTCTTTATATTGCCCTAAATTGAGATTTCTTATATCATCACCCTAGATTAGGGTTACATCATTACCCTAGATTATGGTTACATCATTACCCTAGATTAGGGTTACATCATTACCCTAGATTAGGTTTAAGACTCATCAACCTTCTCAATTAGGGTTTCATGATCTCTTTGTCAAGGATCATACCCTAATTACATATTTTATTCATATTGAAAATATTGAGAGTGTTGAGATTTAGCCATTACATGTATGGATCTCTCTCTCTCTCATCCTCTCTAGGATATTAATTACTTCAAACTTGATTAAATTAGGTTAACTTGAAATAAGGGTTAACATAGTGTATTGAGGCATTGCCTCCATAACCATCAAAGGTTAACCACTCAAAAGGTACTAATCACTTAAGTACCTTGAAGGTACAACCATTGTAATTACCTTTGATAAACATCATCAACAATCATGGGGTTGATTGTACTTATAAAATTTGAATCAATTAAACTTTCAAACAATTTTGGGGTATTAGACCTTCAAACGATCTTGAAGTATTTTGACCTTCAATCGGTTTTGCCTTAACTCCTTCAATCGGTTTTGAAACTGTTTGCTCAATTGAAACTGAATGAACATCAAACGGTGTGAGACCATTTTCCCTCCAAACGGTCTGAGTACCGTTTGATCCCAAACGATCTCAAGACCGTTTGGTCCAAAACATCTTGAAACCGATTGGATCAACTAGGGTTTTCTCCAACCAAACAATTGATTTTAGGGTTTGCTTTATTGAATCGATCATCAATTGAACCATTGAGAGTACATCCAATTACAACCCTTGGATCTCCAACCATCTATCACAGACCTTGAACTCCAAATGGTTTTGAAGTTCAATTTATCCATTCGATCTTGAGATCCATTGCCCATTTAGTTTTGAACTCAACTACCCATTCGATCTTGTAGTTGATTACCGATTTGATCTTGAACTTAATTACCCATTCAGTTTGAAGTAAATTACCCATTCGGTCTTGGGTTCAACTATCCATTCGGTCTTGGGTACAACTACCCATTCGGTCTTGGGTACAACTACCCATTCGGTCTTGAAACCGAATCAACTCAATCGTTTTGAAACCAAATCAATTCAATCGATTTTGAAACCGAATAAACTCAATTGGTTTTGAAAACCATTTTCCCCTTCCTTCGTTGAGGTGTGTGCTTAAGATGACATCATCATATTCAATCTTCAAACCTTTGAAATTATTTATGATTCTTATGGTGATTTCAACAAATAATCAGAAGGAAATCGAGAAAGTTGAAAGGTTCAACACATAATGAATAAATTGCAAGCCATAATGACATTTAAGGGTTCAAGTTATATAACCCACCTTCAAAATTGAATCCAAGCTTCAAGCTTCACGTCCTCAATGGTGAATTAAGCTTTCTCAACTGTCCAAGGTCCGTTCTCAAGTCTTTGGATGCAAAGGATGATCAAGGTTGAGCATTGAATGGAGAAAAGAAGAAATCAAGCATTAAATTTCGATTTCCACCATGAAATCAAGGTTGAAGATGACTATGGAGCTTACCTACAGGTTGGGGCACGTCCTCCTGTTCCTCCTAAGCTCCTTTGTGCATGACCAAAGCAAGGAAAGAAAAAGGGATTGAAAAAGCCTTTCATGTGGGTTGAAAATGGGATGTATATAAGGGGATTTCAATGAGAGAGAAAGTGATAAATAATTCCTTCAACTCCCAAAATTAATGCCACATACTCTCCTCCATTCCTTACATACGAAGCCATCTCCCCCACCTTGTAATTCCTCTTCATTATCCATGAATTAAAAGAAAAGAAATTAAGCACCTTAACCATTATAATAATAATATCCAAAATTGAGTGGATATTACTTTTTCTTTAATTAATGTGAGTGGGCTCTCCACTCACTTTAGATATTTCATGCCCTTTTCAAGGCACAAGGACGTTCACACTTATGCAAATTCAACCATCTCATTTTTGATTGAAGGGCACTTCCATTAATATATTTATTTTTGCATCAAATTGAATTATGGTTTCAATTATGCTTAAATCTTGATTATTTTAATGTCAAGATTCTCTCTCTTCCAAAGAGATTCAAATAGGACGCCCCTCTGATTTTCTTGTCTCTAATTGATACCAAGAGACATTAGAGACTCTCTAGAAGTGGTATTTTGCATATTGAACCCTAGGTTTTGGGTAAATTGCACATTACACCAAAACTAGGTTTTAATGCACAAACATTGCTTAAAAAGCTCTTTATTGGTGCTCAGGCTTGTGGAAGCCATACCTCTGCATCATTTTCATTCTTATGATGCTTCAACACTTAATTTTATTTCTTAAAATATATTAAAATGGGATTAATTGAAGTCGAGAAATGTAAAATTTCAACAAAAATCCTTATTAATGAAATTTTAGAATAAATTTGGTAATGAATTGTTCATGGGGTTAATTTTGTAAATTTATTAATTAATTTGAAGTGACCCCAATTATCACTCAAATACCATTCTAGGAATAAAGGATGAAAGGAATAGATTTAATATAAGTTAGTGGGTGGTGCGTTTGCTCGAGGTACACCCAAATCAATTGAATTTTGATCAGATGCACAAAAAGAAAAACACACTTGGGATCTCACTTTTGAATTTATAAGGGCCTACACTAGATTACCTACTTATATTAAAACACTAACCTACAAGCACATGCAGTTGTGTAGTAGTATAGGCGAGGCAGCAAGTATATGGTCGATCCACAAGGAAGGAAGGGGAACTAGAGTTCGGTCAGTTCGGGCTAGGTTCCTACTGCGGAGTTTAGGGTTAAAGGGTTGGATTGGGTTTTTTTTTGATTAAACTAAGGGCGATCAAATAAGAAATTAAGGGCAAAAAAGAAACCTAAGTTAACCCTAGAGGGGATTAAGACTACTTAAGCAAGAAATGACTAAGTGAAGAAAGAGAATGCAATTTACACTATGACAAGCAAAAGAGGAGCTACACTACACTACATTAGAGATTAGGGCTAAGGTGTAATTAAAGACCTAAGCTTGCAAGAACAAGACAAGAGCAAGGACATTAACTAGGGAAGTAAAAAAACTAGCTAAATAAGCATGAACTAAACAAAAAGGAAACTAGGGTTTAAAGCAATTAATGAAGGTGTGGGCTATTTAGGGGAATGCACTTGTCAATTAGGTTGGGGGTCACAAGATGCGAACAACAATCATCCATTCAAATCATCCAAACCAAACAACAAGTTAGATGCTAATGAAGTGTCCTAAACTGTTAATTGGCCATGGTTGAGATAGGACATGAGAAGGGGAATGAGTCCCTACCATGTTCTATTCACCCTTGTGAGGCTCATTTGAGTTAGGGTTTATATGGAATTCACTTAGGACCTAATCAAGTCTAGGTTTCTAGGTTATAGGTTCCTAGGGAAATTACGGGTCGAGGGTAGTAATGGGGAGGTGAAATTGAGACTTTGGACCCCAATTACCCCGCATTCTAGCCTTGAGAAGGCTCCAAGCTAATCACACTAATATCCTCTAAACTAGCTACTTAGATGTCTCACCTAGATGTAGGAGAATTGATTAGCATGTAGGAAGATGGGTAGCTAGCTAGGGATCAATGAATTGGACCTAGGAACAAATCCCAAAATTACCTCACATAATCAATTTCCCTAGAAACCTAGGTGATTTCACACATGAACCAACAAGAAATTTATGGATAAAGAGATAGAAATATAACATTATCATTATCAAACAAAATCATACTGTTTACGTATCATTTCCCCCCAACATGGTATCAAAGTAACATTTTTGACCCCAAACAGCCCACCAAAGGTGCCCAGCTACTCATGATAATGGAAAGCACACAAATGGAGAAGAAGGAGATATAGTTAGCCATGGAGCTCAAAGTAGTGGCTGAAATCCTTCTCTCCAACAGTTGTAAGCTTGAGCACTTCCATCCTCCAAGGTGTAATGGCATGGATAGTGGCAAAAACCCTAAAATAAAGGGTTTTAAGGCAGAAGGTGATGAAAAGGAGGTGGAGTGGAGTAGGTGGAAGCAAGGGGGTGAAATGGATGCTTAAGGAAGCCAACCTTCAACCTACAGCCACCCCCAAGGCTTATATAAGGGTCTAGGAGGTCTAGGGATAAGTGGGGGCCAAATAGGGACATCAAGTGATAAAATTGGTGGGGTATAATGGTAGCACGACCTTGCTTGTCAGTATGGCCGTTCTAGACACCTCCCAGCACGGTCATTCTGCCCAAAATGACCATTTTAGCCATCTAGATCAATTTTTGAATGTTCTGTTGATTGGGGCATTCCCCAAAATGGCCATTCCATGGTAGCACAACCATTCTAGGGTCCTTCCCCTACATTTAGGTCTTGAACTTTGTTATCCATGGAGGTTATTGCTTCAATACATTCCTTGATCACTTGGGGTAGGTTGGGGAGTGGTTTTGACATGATCTTGGGCTCCTCCAAGCATAAGGAAACCCTAGATTAGACCATCTTCGTTCCATGCCCTCAAGTAGTGGCCAAAGTACCTATATAACATCAAAAACCTCCATAAGTACATTTGATAATAATATGCATATTGAGGGAAGTAATGTGCATTCTTTTGCTCCACTTGTTAAAATATCAAATTCTATCCATTTAAACTTATTATTACTCTTATAGATTCTGGTTACCATGTTAAATTGGGTCAATGACCTCACTGTTGGGTTTTGTGGAGAAAACATGAGCGGCGGAAGTAATAAAATCCACGCAACCCAAAATAGTATCTCGTCGACAACAACGTATTTGGAAGGAGTGTTTGCGGGATATACCTTATCACGGAGCAAGTCCGGCGATGTCCCGTTGCACGACGGTGCAACACTGCTGACCTACATGGACGGAACTTCTCTCCCATTCGCTGTCGCAGGTTGATCCGGCGACACTCCTTTGTGGCAGTGATGTACGCCACTCGTAGCGCGTACAGGTGGTCGTCGACTTCCTCCAAACACAGGCGTCAATGCGTATGCGTCTCTACTTCGTCCACACAGATGGACGGAACTCCATGTCATGCTTCCCAATCCGGCAGGAAGGAGTCGTGTCTCTGTGGCGGCATGCTAGCAGCACATTTCTCTCCTTTTTATCCTAAGGACGATGACGGCTAGGGTTTACGTACATGAGAATAAACTAAAAGCGTCTCTTGATATCTTATATAGATATCGGCCGTCAATCCTCCTTTAAATAGGATACGAAGGGAAGTAGGGTTTTTTAAACCCATCGGTAAACAGAAATGTTGCGTTAATTAAAACGCTCGTGGATTAATTAGAATATTCAGGAATTCATTAATTAACCAAATAATCACATTAATTGATTAATTAATATCTGACTCCATGCAATCGCTTGGGATGGCTCTATGGGCATATATATATACCAACAAACTCCCACTTGCACTTAGAGTCAGTCAGTCCAATATTATTCTAATCCATTACATAAATGTGATTCGGAGAAATTCCAATCAAATCCACAATTATACTCCTATTCCAACACATCCTATGTGTGTGACCCGGTAGGCCCCAAATTATGTTGGCAGTGATATCCATAATCATATTATGATTTCACAAGTAATGATTGGTATCTAACCAAGACTTCATTGCCACCCAAGTAATTGGAGAAGTTGGAGAACAACTTGACCTATCGTTCATGACTGGTGTTACAATAATTGTATAGTTCTTTTGTCGTTGATATCCAGATTGAACTCGAGTCATGGAATTGTTATCCTTTTCAACGTTCAATCCATGTTACTTGAACTAGAGCAGACTGTCTGAGATATATGTAAGCTCAATATCACATATTTATTCACATCAGCATGGCCATGCATTTCTCAGTCTCACTTATCAAGTGGCCGAAATATCAAACTCCCGTAGGAAGGACAAATTCCATCTACATCACTCACAGTCATCCCCATGTGTCACATTGCACCCAAGTACCATCTTTATGGCAATCCTTATTCAGGACCATGGTGGATGATGTCAAAGTACACCGAATGACATGTGATAAGTGTAGTGACTTCAGGTCTAAGAACCACAATCACCACCATCATTATGAGATGTGACTATAACTACCAATCATGGTATCCATGTGTCACTCTCAAGGTGTGTCTATCCGATACACTGTTCTCTAACAAGTATCTATGTATTTGGTTTGATATCTCCATATCATGGATAATGAGATTCTTCCATCAACCAACATACATTCTAATCTTATGTGTTATTGATGTCTATGGATATTTCCACAATAACAATCGATTAGGGACAAAACAAGAATACATACTCTTAGCATACATATGATCTCACTATTCAGGTCATCAACCCAAAGACATATGTCATTTAGTATATTATTCTATAGACATATATAAGTTTTATGGTCATCTCACAATATAAAACACAAACATATAGATTGCAAACTTGCCTTTATTGATATGATCAATGTAGTATTACAAATCGTTTACATAGTATCCCATTACAATCATCGAATGATAGTCTCTATGGGCATACATACCAACAGATTCCCACTTGCACTTATACCCAATCACTCATGAATCTCAATCCAAGTGATCAAACATGCCCGTCATGTTTTTGCTGTGAAAGTGCTTTTGTGAGCGGGTCAGCCGCATTGCTTTTTGTAGGTACTCTGCAAATCTTCACATCTCTCGTGTGAGATGGAACTGCCGTAGAATATGTTTGGAACGTTGGTGCGATCTTGGTTCTTTAGCCTGTGCAATTGCTCCATTGTTGTCGCAAAACAACTGAATTGCATCACCAACGCTTGGAACCACTCCAAGTGCAGAAATGAACTTCTCGATCCACACAGCTTTCTTCACAACATTAGATACGGCAATATATTCAGCCTCTGTTATAGAATCTGCAACCGTCTCTTGCTTTGAACTCTTCCAGCTCACAACTTTGTTGTTCAGGCAAAACACAAATCCATATTGTGATTTGTAGTCATCTTTGTCAGTTTGGAAGCTAGCATCGATGTAACCCTTTACCACAAGTTCTTCCTCACCGTCGTATACCAAGAATTGATCCTTAGTCCTTCTCAAGTACTTTACGATGTTCTTTACGGCTGTCCAGTGACATTCACCTGGATCTGTCTGATACCAACTCGTCATGCTCAAAGCATACGACACATCAGGATGAGTACATAACATTGCGTACATGATAGATCCAATTGCTGATGCATATGGAATCTTACTCATGCGTGCCCGTTCATCACATGAACTAGGACACTGGGCTTTAGAGATTGTAACCCCATGGGACATGGGCAAGTTACCTCTCTTAGAACCCTCCATGCTAAACCTCTTTAGCACCTTGTCAATGTATGTGCTCTAGCTTAGGCCTAGAAGACTTCTAGATCTATCTCTATAGATCTTGATCCCTAGTATATAGGATGCTTCACCTAAATCCTTCATAGAGAAGGTCTTCCCTAGCCAACCTTTTACTGTCTGAAGAGTAGGGATGTCATTTCCCTTCAATAGTATGTCATCCACATACAATATGAGAAATACGATTGTGCTCCCACTAACCCTTTTGTAAACACAAGGTTCATCTTCATTTTGACTAAAGCCAAACTTTTTGACTACTTCATCAAAACGTAGATTCCAGCTCCGAGATGCTTGCTTCAATCTATAGATTAACCTTTGTATCTTATAGACTTTATTGGCTTCCTTTGGATCGATAAAACCCCCAGGTTGTGTCATGTACACATCCTCGAGTAAATTACCATTAAGGAATGTTGTTTTAACATCCATCTGCCAAATCTCATAGTCATGATAAGCTGCAATGGCAAGCATGATCCTGATGGATTTAACCATGGCAACTGGTAAGAAGGTCTCATCATAATCAACACCTTGAATTTTATGGAATCCTTTCGCAACCAATCTACCTTTATAGGTTTGAACATTTCCATCCATGTCAGTCTTCTTCTTAAAGACCCACTTGCACCCTATGGGTCTTACCCCTTCAGGTGGATCCACCAAGGTCCATACCTTGTTGGTGTACATGGATTCCATCTCAGATCTCATGGCTTCGAGCCATTTCTCAGATTCTGGTCCCTCATTAGCTTCTAGATAGGAAGTTGGCTCATCTTCTATGCCCAATTCATCACTGTCTTGAGTCACGAGAAATCCAAATCTCTCAGGCTCAAGTCATGTCCTACTAGACCTACGAGGTTCATGTGTTACATTTAGAACTTGAAATTCCACAACAACTTGTGAGTCTTCATGTTCCTTATGTACCTCCTCAGGTTCTCTGCTTTCTTGTTGGTCTTGAACTTCTTCGAGATCTACATTCCTCCCACTAATTCCTTTGGAAATAAATTCCTTTTCAAGAAATTTAGAAGTCCTAGCAACAAACACTTTGTTGTCAGTTGGTGTGTAGAAGTAGTATCCCCGAGTTTCCTTGGGGTATCCAACAAAATATCATTTTTCTGATTTGGGTCCAAGCTTTTCAGGAAATTGTTTCCTAACATAAGCTTCACATCCCCAAATCTTTAACATAGACAAATTGGGATGATTCCCATTCCGTATCTCATATGGTGTCTTTTGAACCAATTTGGAAGGTACACGGTTAAGTGTAAACGCTGTAGTTTCAAGAGCATATCCCCAGAACGATATTGGAAGTTCGACTGAACTCATCATTGATTGTACCATATCTAATAATGTACGATTCCTTCTTTCTGACACACCATTATGTTGTGGTGTACCAGGTGGAGTCCATTGTGATACAATACCACAGTCTCTCAGAAGGTCCTCAAACTCTTGGCTTAAGTATTCGCCACCTCGATCTGAACGGAGTGCTTTAATACTCTTACCAAGTTGCTTCTCTACTTCATTCATGAAAGTCTTGAACATTTCAAGAGTTTCTGACTTGTGTTTCATAAGATATACATAGCCATACCTACTGAGGTCATCAGTGAAGGTAATGAAGTATTGATAGCCTCCTCTAGCATTTGATCTAAAAGCTCCACATACATCAGTATGTATGAGCCCTAGCAGATCACTGGCTCTCTCACTATGTCCAGTGAAAGGAGTCTTGGTCATCTTCCCTAATAAACATGCCTCACATGTCTCTAATGATTCAAAATCAAAAGAGTCTAGATAACCATCCTTATGGAGTCTACATATGCACTTCTCGTTTATGTGCCCAAGACGACAATGCCATAAGAATGTTTTGTTTGAGTTGTCAAGTTTTAACCTTTTAGTATTTACGTTATATATGCTAGTCTCAAGTTCTAACAAGTAGATACCATAAGACATAGGGGCATTTCCATAAAAGATCTCATCTTTAGATATAGAAATAATTCCATTCTTAATGTGAAATTCAAATCCACTCTTGTCCATACAAGATACAGAAATAATATTTCTATTAATGGTAGGTACATAATAGCAATTTTCTAATTCTGTTACAAGGCCCGTAGGCAAAGATAAACTAATAGATCCAACTACGGTGGCAGCAACTCTTGCTCCATTAGCAACCCGCAGCTCGACTTGGCCCTTTCGTAAAGGCTTACTTCTTATCAGATCTTGCATATTAGAACATATGTGAGATCCACATCCGGTATCCAGTACCCATGATGAAGAAGTATTTAAGTTTATCTCAATAACGTATATACCTGAAGTGGAGATCTCTATCCACTGCTTCTTCTTCCTCAGTTCCTCCAGGTAGAGAGGACTATTTCTTTTCCAATGTCCAGGCTGGTGACAATGGTGACAACTGCCTTCTTTGGAGATCCCACCTTTAGCTTTGAGTGCAGATGACTTTGGCTTCTGCCTGGTTTAGAACCTTTCTTAGCCTTGCTTTTTCCTTTTGACTTTCCCTTTGCCTTGCTGATCACCATCACAGACTTGGGCTTGTCTTTCTTCATCTGTGCTTTAGCGGTCCTCAACATGCCTAACAATTCTGACAACGGCTTGTCAAAATTGTTCATGTTGTAGTTCATGACAAAATGTTTATATGATTTAAGAAATTATTGTAGAATCACATCAGTGGCCAACTCTTGACCTAGGGGAAATCCCAGCTTGGATAGGCTTTCCACGTACCTAATCAAGGTGAGTATATGGGTGCCAACTGAGTCTCTCTCTTTCATCTTGCTTTTGAACAAAGCCTTTGAGACATCATATCTCTCCTATCTTGCTTGTTGTTGATACATGTTCTTGAGATGTGTTACCATCTCCATGACATTCATGTTCTCATGTTTCTCTTGCAAATCATAGTTCATTGAGCACAACATCAGGCACTTGACATCCACGGCATCATCAAGGTGCTTCTTGTAAGCATCCTTTTCAGCCTTGGGCGCATTTATGGCGGGCTCCTCTGGCTCTGGTGTTTCAAGGACATAGATCTTACACTCATTTGTGAGAACAATTCTCAACGTCCTAAAGTAGTTTTGAAAGTTGGTTCCAATAAGTTTGTCCTTCTCAAGGACCGATCGCAACGAGAAAGTGTGAGTGTTAGTTGCCATTTGATTGCTACAAAAGAAAAATTTGCATTTAGTCCAAAACATTTTGACTTGTAAAGATTTGATAAATGAGATTAATTAGGTCTTTAATTAATTACGCTCCCACTATTTTATTCAAATTGATAGCCCTCACTATCAACTCGGAAGATTGCAACGCACAACCTTCTAGTGAGCCAAGACCCAAAATAATTGGATCAATGCCCAGCCAACACCGACATCAAAAACCAAATACTAAGGTAGGCAACTTTTGCTAATTGCATCATATGCAACTCTTGGATAGATGATCATGCACAACTCCTTGCCATGATGCATCTGTGTGCCTCTAGGTACTTGATCCTATCAAGGTTCCCTAGTTAAGTCCAACCCATAAGCCAACACAATGAGTGTGCACCCTGTGGAGGCAGACCCACACACCCACCATCACACTTCCACGAGATAGACAGTGTATCACGCGGAGGCGTGCCCACACATAGTCGATCAAGCTTTTCATGTGTGTTTCTTTATGGAAGGTAACTAAAACTTAATATTATTAATTGAGGGGTTTTATAAATACATATACATATACAAACACCACATACTTATAATACGTATCATATACTACTATATCCACAACCACAAACGATAGACATGCAATCATAAACACAAATACATTGATTATGGCCATACTATTATAATCCTTTGGAGCAACAAAGGATTACGATCCACCTATGGTCTTATGAATCTCATGAAACACCTGTGAATCAACATGTAAGCATGTAATGATCAACATTACAATGAACAACTTCATGGATGCTTCGTGAGGTTGGAACTTCAAGTTGCTTCTTGGAATGGGATCTTCTTGTTGCTTCTCCATGGACGCTCCTTGAAGTTGGATCTTCAGGTTGCTTCTTGGAATTATATCTTCATGGTCCTTCTCCATGGACACTCCTTGGAGTTGGATCTTCAAGTGGCCTCCTTACATCAAGTTTACAAAGACTAAAACTAATCCTATCTTTATTACATCATATGTGTACAAATATAAAGGGAAGGAATTAATTACACTTTGAAATAAGAAATGAGGCTCGACATGCAAGCCGAATACTTTATACAATGGATCCATATGTAACCATTATACATCCATAGAATTCACAAACAAACATATTCACAAGATCGACATCCACATTCATTCACAACATTCACAAAAGGGGATACTAGGCCATAACCGTGTATGCATTCACCACATAAAACAGATTTTAAAGACGACATGTATGCTATCATAGGTATATCTACATATACGTATATACATATTAAAATTGCAGTACTTTTAATGCGGGACATTCCCCATTAAATAATTTTTTTTGACTCCCACGCAAACTATGCGGGGTACACAGGGGCAGAGCCCCTGAAAGGTCTACAGAATTTTACTTTCGTGCACTTAGGAAAATCAATATTTTCCATAGTTGACCCCATCCAAAACGTCAAAAATAGAAGCCTGCGGCGTATGTAGAATTAGGTTTAGATTTGCACATTAGCAGGTTTAATTCGTATCGAATGCAACATAAAAATAGTATACATCGATTTGATCATATCGAAACAAATCCAAATACGCCGTAGATCGACGCTGCTCTGATACCACTGTTGGGTTTTGTGGAGAAAACATGCACGGAGGAAGCAATAAAATCCACGCAACCCAAAATAGGATCTCATCGACAACAACATATTTGGAAGGAGTGTTTGCGGGATATACCTTATCACAGAGTAAGTCCGGCGATGTCCCGTTGCACGACGGTGCAACACTGCTGACCTACACAGATGAAACTTCTCTCCCGTTTGCTGTCGCAAGTTGATCCGGCGGCGCTCCTTTGCGGTAGTGATGTATGCCACTCATAGAGCGTACATGTGGTCGTCGACATCCTCCAAATACAGGCATCAATGCGTCTGCGTCTCTACTTCATCCACGCGGATGGACGGGACTCCACGTCGCGCTTCCCAAGCCGGCAAGAAGGAGTCGTGTCTCTGCGGTGGCGTGCTAGCGACGCGTTTCTCCCCTTTTTCTCCTAAGGACGATGACGGCTAGGGTTTACGTACGTGAGCGTAAACTAAAAGCGTCTCTCATTATCTTATATAGATATCGGCCGTCAATCCTCCTTTAAATAGGATACGAAGGGAAGTAGGGTTTTATCGGTAAACAGAAACATTGCGTTAATTAAAACGCTCGTGGATTAATTAGAATATTCATGAATTCATTAATTAACCAAATAATCGCATTAATTGATTAATTAATATCCGACTCCATGCAATCGCTTGGGATGGCTCTATGGGCATATATATATATATATATACCAACACTCACCTGCTATTGTGCTTGAATCTTGCTACATATGTTTGAAGAATGATTCTTCTTGTCACTCTATTTATGCACGTTAGATAATTTGACTAGATAACTATCAAAGACACTTATGTGTAACCATTAAGGTGTGCTTTCCTACCTGGGGTGTGCTTTTATACCCTTATATATACATATGCATGCTTTTCTTACAAGGGTGTACTTTTCTACCCATTATATAGGCCAATGACTCAGTGGTATCTTGGCCCTACTATAGTTATTTTGGTCTAATATATCTACATGCAGATGATTATGATTGTTGTGGTTTTGTGAATGTTTAATGGCAAGATGTGTTATTTCCCTTGTTTATTTATATGCCTCATTCTTTTGGAATTTAATTTCTAGATATATCTCTTAATTGGAACTTAGTTATATTTTGATTGCCCTCCTTTAATGGGAACATCCCTTTTTCTCTTTCAACCCATTAAAAATTCCCACAATATTTCTAATTGTATATACTCAACTTTTACTTATACATATCTTGTTACTCTCTTCCTATGGACTTATGTGTATATAGTTGTAATCTTTTCATTTTATGTACCACCCTTAGGTTGAGAAAGTTATGTATATCGAGGGGAATTCCATGACGGTCACCCTTAGACATAGTGGAGGGTTGCAGGGGGAGCTGTGGGTTTTGCATGAACCTTGTATTGGTAAGGTATGCCCGGAGAACCAACCATATGATTATTGTGATGGGATGTCTTATAAATGATTTAAATGATAAACAAAGGAAATCTTTTTATTCATTCTAATTTCATCATTTATGAGAGAATGATGATGTATAATGAATGTCTAAAGAATAACATTACTCTATGACATATGTCTTCAAGTTGATGACCTAAACAATGAGATCATACTGATGATAAGAGTATATATATTCTTGATATGTCATTGTGGAAGGCTGATAGACAGAGCTGACACATCAAGACTAGAGTGTGTGTTGGTTGATGACATAATTTCATGTCATGATATTTGATATCAGACCAAGCACATAGATACTTTTTATAGAACAATGAATCAGACAGACCCACCTTGAGAGTGATACATGGAAACCATGATATGGTAGTTAGAATCATCTCTCATAGTGATGGTTGTGATTGTGATTCTTAGACCTGAAGTCACTATACTCATCACATGTCATCTAGTGTACTTTGACATCATCTACCGTGATCTTGAATAGGGGTTACCATTAAGGGGATGATTGGGTGCACTGTGACACATGGGGATGACTATGAGTGATGTAGATGGGATTTATCCCTCCTATGGGAATTTGATATCCAGACCACTTGATAAGAGAGACTAAGTAAGGAATGAACACACACTTGTGAATAAATATGAGATATTGAGTTCACATATATCTTAGACAGTCTTCTCTAGATCAAGGAACATGAATTGAACAATTGTGAGGATGACGACTCCATGCCTTGAGTTCATTATGAATATTAGTGATAAAGGAATTATACATTCACTTAACACTAATCATGGATTGTAGGTTGAAGTTTTTCTCCAACTTCCACATACTTGGGTAGCAATGATGTGTTACTAGATGCCGCTCTTTTCTTGTGATGTCATAAGCTAGTTATGGACAATCATTACCAATGCATATTGGAACTGATAGGGTCACGCACATCAGATACACTTGGAATAGGAGTTTATTATAAATGATGTTTAAGTTTATTACTAAAAAGTTTAGGTATTCAATGAAATAACCAATTAACTGACTGGACTCAAAACCATCAAGTTCAAGTGTTGAACTAACTAGTGAAAATGTCAGGTAGATTGAAAATTGATTTGGCTGAATTTTTCATGAATACATGACACCAATTGATTGGCTCACATGGTGAACACATCAGCTCTGGGTTGGTGAGATGACCGGTTCACCT
This sequence comes from Alisma plantago-aquatica, assembly GCA_963693085.1. Lineage (NCBI taxonomy): Eukaryota > Viridiplantae > Streptophyta > Magnoliopsida > Alismatales > Alismataceae > Alisma > Alisma plantago-aquatica. Next base: position 240,060,217 of record OY856415.1, read on the forward strand.
AGTGAACCAATTATCTCAGTCAGACTAGCTGAGCAACTGGTGACTAGCACGATTCATGAGAATAATTGCTCATTTCACTTTGATCAATTCGATTGATTCAAGGATTAATGTTTGCCATTAATTGCAATTGAATTGCAAATTCAATTGTGATTGGGAAACAAAGTGAAACAACCAGTTCCATGAGTGAACTAATCAACTCACATTGCCAACTGGTCGGTTCACTAGCGAAACAACCAGTTCACCTATCGCAAGACAATTAATTCATGCAAATTCTAGAGCTTTCTACTTTCGTACATACTGGGAACCCAGACCCTAACCCCTACTATAAATAGAGGGGTATTGTGGGCCTCTTAGAACACACAACTCAGAACTTTAGTTGCTCTACCAATTTTTGTCTTCTCTAGTTATTGTAACCATGAGAGCCCAAGCAAGTCCTACCCAACTAGGGAGGAACAACAAGGGAAGACAGTTGTTAGAAAGCAAATTGATTGTGGGAGAGCAAGTTGTTGATAATACACTAATAGAAGGGGACATATCCTTCTTGTTAGTTCTTCTAGAATGAAAAGAGTTCTCAGTGGTATGTGTGAACTACTACAGAGGTGGAAGGTTGTTGTCTTCTACTTGTGGATGATGAGTCAACCGGTGTCTATGGTGTACAACCATGAGTTGTTGCAGACACTATCTGAGGTGCAACCTAAAGAAGACCACATGTATTTGTGAGTATTATCATTGGACTTGCTCTAGAACCAGGTACAATCTCACTAAACCAACTCTTTCTATAATATAGGGATTGACTTGATCATCTATGAAAGGGAATATGGTGAGTAAATTTTTTGTTTCCGCTGCCTACTCCGATGCCATATTTTCCAAAAGTAGCAACAGAGCCACACCAATCTACTATGTTTTGGAATTTATCAACATGATCGGATTTTGATTTTTCATCTTTTATTTATTGTGTACGATGTGAATACTTAAAATGACTAATGTGCATATCCAATTAAATACCATATATGACCCCAAATCAGATATATATATACATATATATATATATATATATGATATATATGTAATTCATATATTTCACCCTAAAATTGGTTTTGATGGTTGGTGTGTAGCATGGTTATCACCAACAAGACCTAGTTATATATGCTTGGATGGTTGCGTTTTGTTATTCCTATTTACATATCAGTTTTCATATTGAGCCTCACCTTATCCTTCCAAATGTAAAGTTAATTCTCTTTTACCTTTGATCCCCCTGATTGTAACTTGGGAATTCTCTTTCCAATGTAATAACAAATAGGATAGATTTATTTTCTTGTTACAATGAAGAAGATGAGGTGCCCTCTTACAGGACCCCAAAGGACAATGCACATGAGGAGCCAACTAACTGGTGATCCAACTAATCATTTGGAGGTGTCCAGATGACGCTTGGACATGAGGCCAACTGCCCGTTTGCAACTACTGACCAGCCAGGAGGTGAGACGACTGGTTCAAAGGTTGAACCGATAAACCCTGAATGGTTCGAGCATGGATCTTCATCAACAATAGGTTTCTGCATATGATGTAGACTTTAGATGATCGTAATTTCTTATGGCTCCAAGGAATTACAATAGGATGGCCATAATCATCGCTCAAGTTTTATTGCGTGTTTTCATTGTGGGATGTAGCTTGTATATGATACATACTATATATATGTGGTGATTAAATATGTATATGTATATATAAAAATGAAATCCCTCAAATAAACATTTGAATTTCAAGATCCCTTCCATAAGCAGCAAGCATGAAAATCTTGATCAACTATATGTGGGCACACCCTAGTGTGGTGTATTGTCCATCTCATGGAAGTGTGAAGATAGATATGTGGGTCTGCACTAGTAGGGTGCATATCTATTGTGTTGGATTTTGCGTCAGACTTAACTAGGTGACCTTAATCATCTAAGCAGCTATAGGCACAAAGATGAACTATGGAAAAGAGTTGTGCAAGGCATCTATCAAGAGTTGCATATGATGCAATTGGAAAAAAGTTTCCCACCTAAAATAATCAAGTTGTAGGTGACAGCCCTAGCTGGCTCATGATTTTGATGAAATTGGGATCTTGACTCACTAGAAGGTTGTATGGTGCAATCTTCTAAATTGATAATGAGGATTATCAATTTGAACAATATTGTGAGAAGTGAACATTAATTAAAAAACTAATTAAGTAAAAATCTTTTCAGATCAAATCAAATCAAATCAAAATTGTTTTGAAAATTTTGAAATTTCTATTGTAGAATCAAATGGCAACAAACAATCACTTTTCACTACGGTCAGCCCTTGAGAAGGAAAAACTCAACAAGAATAACTTCTAGGACTGGTACAAGACGTTGAGAATTGTTCTCTAAAGGAGTGCAAGCTCTATGTCCTGGAGACACCAAAGCCAAATGAACTAGCTCCCACAACACCAAAAGTTGACATAGATGCTTATAAGAAGCATCTTGAAGATGTTTTTGATGTCAAATGCCTAATGTTATGTTATATGAACTATTAGGTGAAAAAACATCATGAGAACATGGATGTCATTGAGATGGTTACACATCTCAAGAACATGTTCTAAAATTAGGCAAACCATGATAGAATGATTTTTCCAAGGCATTATTCAAGTGCAACATGGCAGAAGGACATCCAGTTGGTTCTCATGTTCTCAAGCTCATTGGGTATGTGGAGAACCTAGGAAGATTGGGATTTCCTCTAGGTTAAGAGTTGGCCATTGTTGTGATCCTGTAGTCACTTCACAGTCATACAATCAGTTTGTCATGAACTACATCATTAATGACTTTAAAAAACCATTGACAAAGTTGTTGGGCATGTTGAGAACAGCTGAGGCACAAATGAAGAAAGACAAGTCCAATTATGTGATGATGATCAACAAAACAAAGGGAAAGTCCAAGGGCAAAGGCAAAGCTAAGAAAAGTTCTAAAGCTGACCAGAAGCCCAAGTCTTTAGTGCTCAAGGTAAAGGGAGGGGTGAATAAAGGAGGAAATTGTGACCACTGTCATCAACCTGGACATTGGAAAAGGATTTTCCCCCTCTGCCTGGAGGACCTAAAGAAGGAGGGGATGGTGAACTCAACCTCATGTATATATGCATTATGAAATAAACTTAAATACTAGTTCATCTTAGGTATATTATATCAGATGTAGGTCTCACATATGTTTTAATATGCAGGATCTAGAAAGAAGTAAAACCTTTATGAAAGGACAATGAAGGAATACTCATTTCTAAGTGGAAAAAGAGTTGTTGTCATAACAATAAGTACCTTTAGTTTATTTTATTCCACATGGCATGTAATAGATTTAATGAACTTCTATTTCATTTTTTCCAATAATAAAGAACATTTTATTTACGCATCTTGTATGGACAAGGATGATCATAAATAAAAGATCGAAGTTTGCAATTTTTTATGGAAATATCTTGTGATCTTGTTTGAATGGATCCAAGAGATAAAAGGGGACAGCGTAAACACCTGAAAGATTATAACTTGATTACTCAAACAATGATTATCTATGGCATTGTCATCTGAAAGAAAATAAATAGGAAATGTGATTCTAGAATGGATAGCTAGACTCTTTGGTTATTGGACCATTAGAGACATACATATCTTATTTATTGGATCAAAGTGACAAAATTATTCTTTGCTAGATGTAGTGGGAGAAATGATATTCTATTAGGTTTTATGCATATTGATGTATATAAACCATTTGAATAAATGATAAAGGGTAATCACATATTACTTCATAATATTTACTTATGGTATTAGTAGATAAGGTATTTAATAAAATACAAGGATGAAATTTCTTGAAGTGTTCAAGAAGATCATGAGTGAAGTACATAACAGTCTTGGCACAAATATTTAATACATTGTTTGGGTGTAAAATATTTAATACAGTTTGATATGATCAAATTGTTAAATATTTAACTAAGAGTTTGAGAACCTTCTAAAGGAGATTGTGATACAATATCACAATAAATTCAAGTTGAAACATTATGACGTGTCAATCAGAAGGAATCATACCTTAATGAGTTATAGAATGATTATCAATGAATCTAAACCATTCTTCTAAAATCCTTCTTTAAATATGTTTTGCAACTAAAATAAAGTACCATATAAAGGTTTGATAGACACCATATAAGATATGGAATGAGAAGTGTCCTGATATGTTTTTGCAATGATTAGAATTCAAAGCTTGTATAAAAATATTAGTTTCTTGAAAGCTTTATTCACAAATTATAAAATTTTAGTTGTTGAATATTACTCTCATTCCAATCCAACAACAAAATGTTTGCTATAAGGAGACTAGATTCCAAAAGAATTATTGTTGGAGAGAAGTAGTGCTCGAAGGGTTCGAGATCAACAAAATAACATTGAGCCTAGAAGATGTACAAACAATAATAATAAGAATCATAAATTGTTGTGGAATCTTTAGTTTCTTATGTAACACAAAATCTCATCTAAAGATGGTAACTTGGTCATAAGATGATGATCTAACAATCTATCTAGAAGATGTTTAAAGACCAGAATCTAAGAAATGGCTTAAAGCCATTATATCCAAAATGAACTCCATGTTCACAAACAAGGTATGACCTTGATGGAAGTACCTAGAGGATAAAGTCCTACATGTACAGTTGGGTCTTTAAGGAAAGACCAACATGGATAAGATATAAAAAGTATAATGGTTACAAAGTTTTCAAACGAGTTCAAGGTGTTTGACACAATGAAATCTATTTACCAATTTCCATGATTATAAGATAATGCTTGTTGTTGTAGCTTAATAAGACTATAAGATTTGACATGCGGATGTTAAACTACATTCCTTAAAAGGAATACTTTGAAGGATGTGTATGTGACACACCCTAAAGGTTTTTTAATTCCATTAATATGAATAAAGTCTACAAAGCTACAAAGGTTAATCAGTGTGATTCAAAAAATCATCTCAGAGCTACAATCTTTTATTTGACATGATAATCAAAGAGTTTTATTTTAGTCAATATAAATATAGGATCTATGATTACAAAAGATTTAGTGGGAGCATATCTATATTCACATAAATGATGGGAATAATGTTCTAATATTATAAGTATTAACATTGGCATGAAAACTAACTTCTTGTGAGGTATTAGGAGAAGCATCCTATATGATAGGAACTGAGATATATAGAGATAAATCTGGAAAGGCTTATTAACCCATATAGGGGCAAATACATTGGCTAGATGTTGAAGAGTTCAGCATGTGGGACTCAATGAGAAAAAAAGATCTATCCATGAGATGAGATTGAATTCTAAAGAGCATGATACTCACATTCTTAAGAAGAAGTTGAAGAAACATGAATGAGACTCCATATGCGTTCGCATTTGGATCCACCATGGATGTAATACAATGTACTCATCATGTTATCTTGTATGTATTAGACATGATGAGAGAATATCAGTCATATTTCAATGAAGATAACTGAAATACCATAAAGAAAACATCCATAAGTACTTTATAAGAACTTTAGATCCATTCTTGGATTATGGTAATAAGAAAGAGCTTAGTGTAAAGAGCTATACTGGTGCAAGCTTTTGAAATGACAAAATTGACGATTGAAAATATAAAATTATGATTGAAAATATATGCTAGAAAATTTCTGAATAATAAATAGTTGTTTCAATTATAAAAATAGAGGATGAGTATTCTGGTGTTATGCACACATCAAAGGATAATGTATGGATCTAGAAGTTCATAGAAGACAAACTTATATATGTTCCAATCATTGATAACACAGTAGAAATACTATGTCAACAATCAAGATACTGGTTAGGTAAGGAATATCAGATAGCATACTACAACAATTCCATCTCATACAGAAGGTCATACAATAAAAAGATGTGAAACATGCAATAAACAAAATTGAGAAAAATTTGCTAACCCGCTATATTAACACTTGCACAATAGTAACATGGTGGACATGTTTAAGATCACTAAAAATAAGATTCGTGGGGTGATTTTCTCTAAGTGCAAGTGGGAGTTTGTTGGCAAGATATGCCCAAATATCCAATCATATGATGATTTTGATGGGATATCTTATAAATTATTTAAATGATAAACAAAGGCAATCTTACCGTTCAATCTAATTCAATCAATTGTGAGATAATTATGAAGAAGAATGAATCTATAAAGAATACTATTACTTGATGACGTATGTCTTCAGGTTGATGACATGAACAATTAGATCATACGGAAGACAAGAGTATACATATTCTTGATATGTCCTTAGTCGGATGTCATTGTGGAAGGATTATAGACAATGATGATAGATCAAGACTAGAATTTGTGTTGGTTGATGAAAAAATCTCACCAGTCATGATATTTGATATCCAACCAAGCACATATATGCTTGTTAGAGAATAGTGTATGATACCAACCCACCTTGAGAGTGACACTTAGAAACCATGATATGGTAGTCAGAAGAATCTCTCATAGTGATGGTGGTGATTGTGATTCTTATACCTGAAGTCACTATACTCATCACATGTCGTTCGGTGTACTTTGACATCATCCACCGTGATCCTGAATAAGGGTTACCATAAAGATAATGATTGGGTGCACTATGACATGTGGGGATGATTATGAGTGATGTAATGGTATTTATCCCTCCTACGAGAGTTTGATATCCATGCCACTTGATAACCAAGACTGAGTAGGGCATGTACATGCACTTTTGGATCTATATGGGATATTGAGTTCAGGTATATCTCAGATAGTCTAATCTAGATCAAGGAACGTGGATTGAATGATTATGAGGATGACGAATCCATGCTTCGAGTTCATTCCAGATATAAATGATAAAGGAATTATACATTCACTTAAAACCAATCACAAATTGTAGGTTGAAGTTGTTTTCTAACTTCCATATACTTGGGTAGCAATGATGTGTTACTAGATACCACCCTTTGCTTGTGATGTCATAAACTAGTTATGGACATTCACTGCCAACATATATTGGAACGTATAGGGTCACACACATATGATACACTTGAAATAGGAGTTTATTCATGAATGATGTTTAAGACAGGATACACTTGGAATAGGAGTTTATTCAGGAATGATGTTTAAGTTGCTTACTAAAGAAGTTTAGGTATTCAATTAAACAACAAATTAACTGACTGGACTCAAAATCATCAAGTTCAAGTATTGAACTAACTGGTTAAAGTGTAAGGTTGATTAAAAATTGAATTGGTCGAGTTATGCATGAACACTGGACACCAACTGATCGACTCACATGATGAACTGATCAGCTCAGGATTGGTGAAATGATAGGTTCACCCAGTGAACCGCTCGACTCAGACAGACCAACCAAGCAACTAGTGACTTGTCTGGTTCATGAGAATAATTGCTCATCACTTTTATCAATTCGATTGATTCAAGGATTAATGTTTGACATTAATTAGAAATGAATTACAAATTTAATTTCAATTGGAAAATAGAGTGCAATGACTGATTCACTGAGTGAATTGATTGGCTCACATTGTCAGCTGATCGATTCACCAGTGAACCAACCAGTTCACCCTTCATAGGACAATTAATTCATGCAAATTCCGGACCCTTCTACTCCAATACAGACTAGAAACCCAAATCCTAACTCCTAATATGAATAGAGGGGTATTGGGGGCTTCTTAGAACACACAACTCAGAATATGTGTTGCTCTGATATTTGTTGTCTTCTCTACTTCTAGTAACCACAAGAGCCCAAGCAAGTCCTACCTGACAAGGGAGGGACAACAAGCAAAGAAAATTGATTGTGGGAGAGCAGGGTGGTTCTAGTACACCAACAGAAAGGGACATTTCCTCCTTGTTAGTTCTTCTAGAATGACAAGAGTTCTAGGTGGTCTATGTGGACTACTAAAGAGGCGAGAGGTTATTGTCTACCACTTGTGGAGGATGAGTCAACAAATGTCTGTGGTGTATAACTAGGAGCTGATGTAGACACTGTCCAAGGTGCAACCTGAAGAAGGCTACACATAGCTGTCAGGATTATCACTGGACTTGCTTCAGGACCATGCATAATCTCTCTAAACCAACTCTTTACATTATATAGGGATTGACACGTTCATCTGTGAAAGGGAACATGGCGAGTAAAATTTTTGTTTTCTCTACCTACTCCAATGCCATATTTCCCAACACCATGCACCCTTCCAATACATGTCCAAAGGTTGATGGTGATGGAAAAGAAAAAGGTACCTTGTGTGTTGAGTACATGGAGGGATGGATAGCAGTTGGGGGTGGTGGGGACTCACATATGACTACCATCATTCTTTTTTGTTCCTATTTCATAGGAGACATGTGTAAAATGGGGCGATGGCCTTGTCTGGGGCCTTGGTGTATGACCCGAGTGGGAGGGTCTTTTTTGATGTAATACATTGTTCCATAGACCACTGGAGGAGTGTAGGGTGAAGGGATTGACTCGTGGCTTACAATAAAAAAAGTTGGGGTTTATATGGGTTTAAACTCTTATTCTTAGGTAATAACCCCAAAGTTAACTCAAATCATAATTTTATTATCATTCAGATTAGGGTTTAATTATGATAAAGAATAAGAATTCCCAAACCTTGACCTAACTAGGTTTTAGTCAGAGTAGGAAGGGTTTCTAAAAAGTTCATATGTTTTTATTCATTATATGCAAAAGAAGATACTTCAGGTTTCTTATGGTGGAAGAATCAAATTTAGGTTGTGAATATATTTTTGGTATATTCCTCTACTTTTGCTTCTCAGTTGGATATACAATTTTATTATATTTAGGCTATACTATTTAGTTACAAAATATATAAAAGTTTTGGGCCATAACTAAATTACTAAAAGGGACAAAGGATAATTTTTTTCTCAGGAAAATAATGGTTGCTAGATCAAGAGGAATCATGACCTGATAGATGTGATGCAATGGCTCGACTAGCTGAAACTGAGAAGTGCCTCACATGTGGCTATTGATCATAGTGGAACTGGGATCGGAGGGTTGAGGTTTTCTCGCTCCACTAGAGGATGTGTCGTGTAGGATTCGACATGAAGAATTCTTTGTCACACGATTGGATTTGCGGTTGATAGGGGTGAGTTGGTAGATAGTGTGTGGGATTATAGTCTACCTTACATTGATGAGTTTGATTTCACTATATGGTTTGACATTTATGTGTATACATTTTTCTTCTTAGTGTAGTTGAATATATTCTTCTTGATAGTAGTTTTATTAATCTTTTTACCCATTTTTTTTCTTTATTGTACTCGTTAAGTGATAGATGTTTCTTCTAGACATGCTTCTTTTATAGATAACCTTTGTTTTTTAGTGACAAAGCTCTACCATACTTAATTCTCATATCATTCTTACTACCAAATATACTTTTATGCAGAGAAGCTGATGCAACCTCTCATGCTAAAATCAAGCAAACTTGTTTGAAGATGCTTGAGTCATCACGACAAAAAATTGAACAATCGAGCTCAAAGTTGATTAAAATATTGAAAACCACAAGACGTCTAATTAGAAAGAGTGAGTATACATAATTAACTCTCTATGAAGAACAAGACTTTAATATATACAATTGAATTAATATGTAAATATTTAAAGGAGTAACAAAATGGGGGTAACCCCACCCCTACCACCGTGGATAGAACATGTGTGTTTTAATGTTCCTAAGAATCCATCTTTGGGGGGTTTATGTTAGTGTTTTACTCCATGTTAGTCATTGTGGGTTTATTTTGTCCCTAGTATATTCTCAGTTGTGTGTTGTGTTATATCAATAACGGTTCCTATTACTTTATCTTTAACTTTTGAAATCTTAGCCATTTCTTGAATTTTTTATTTATCACTAGGGTTGGATAACTATGTGTTATTGATGGTTCTCATGTGGGTTGGGAATTTGTGGTGGTCCATAAGCTGGCCTTTCCTATAAGTGGTTCTCTAGCTAGTTAAAAGTTCTTAATATTATAAATTTGCATGTCCCATGTGCCTTTGAGAACCTTGGTTCATGTTAACATTTCTTCAATCAAGGTTTGATGTTGGCTTCACGTTCACATCCTGTAAGTGAAAGTTTGTTGTTAGTGCATGGCCTGGATTGGGGTAGGCATGTTACCTAAATTTAATTTGTTTGACTGAATTTGTGGAGGGATGGAAAATGAATCATGCACTACATTCTTTTTCTTTATTTAGTTTGGAAAAATTAAGATGGTAAATATTTTGTGCTAGGATTACATCATTTTGATTTTTTTTTGTATTCAGTAGATTTCCACCCTACATGCATGTATGGTTTTTCCTAATCTTTATGGAATGGCAAAAATCAATATCATTTTTATCATATATTTGAGAAAGTTAATCAAACCATGGATATTCATCATTTTTTACAAGATTTATATAGAAATTTGATGGCTTGGCTTCTAGATTGTGTGTGTCATCCATGTTAAGGGTTCTCAACCAATTAATATTGTCTTTCTTATAATCTGGTTCTATTACCTTGCTAACGTTATACTTTGTTGCATTTCTTAAATTGAACATATATAACTCATTTGACCACCACAAGATACAAATAAAAGCTCCTGGTGCATAAATTTTCATTAAGCTGTATTAAATATCCAATATACTCTAATGTAAATATATAAATTAATGGAGTGTGGACTAAAAGAATGGATAGATAGTAAACATGCCACATGGTTTTAGGATGCTATGTATCACCGTAGTTCTCATTGTCCATCCACAACCACAAATTCACACCATGATATTAGGGCATCATGCTTGAATTGGGAATAACTTAACCTACTATCAATATTTCTTATGTTTATATCACAATCATTTAAACCTTACTTTCAAAAATATTTGAACTAGTCGAATTCTTGTACAACATGGAATTAAAATTATGCATTTTCCAAAACTACCAAGATTATGTAAAGACGATCATTAGGTAATAAAATATATAAAATTAGTGTAATTACAACATTAGATTATTGTATGGCCTAGATTGGATAGGTATCGATGATGAATAAATTTTGTGACTAATTGACTCTAGGATTGAACTTGTCTGAAGCTAGATTAGATCTTTGTAGACATCTGGTTTACCTATAAAGTAATTGCATAGAGGGTAAGCTACTACTCAATGAATGGAGACATACGCTAGTAAGAATTAGGCAGATTTTTTAAGACAATAAACAAAGTACATATAGGAATTTAAGTTTACCATTGAAAATGCACCTTAGAGTTGATAGTCAAGTGATCCTCTTATAGATAAAAATATCATGCATCAATTGAAAACATTAAACATAAATGCAAAAGTATAATTACTATTATGTGTCAAACTCCACAATAATTAACCAATCTTTTTATTCTAACTAATATCAAAATTTTCAAAAATAGACCGATGGTTAAGACATCACCATCTCAAGCTTGATTGAGCCAGTTTGAACTTGAATGGTTGGGCCCATCATAAGGAGTATGACATTCACATGGCATTAGTGAAACTTTGAACCCAAAATATGGTATTATTATACTTATGATCATATACTATTTATAATATCTTTGCTATTCTAAAAGAAGTATCATAGTGAGGGGAGTATCTTATTAGGGGTGGATGTTTCTTTTTGTATTATTCCACCTTTTTGTAAATGACAAAGGGGGAGATAATACCTTATATTTTTATTTTCACAATTTTATTCTCTTAACTAATATGTGTATCATGTTCCTTATCTGAGTCTTAGACATACTTTTTCTTGATATCAAATTTTGTGTATTAATTTGAGCGATGTATGTCATGTTGCATAATGCTCAAGTAAAATTACACACAAATTGAGGAACTCCATGAAATTACACTCATGTATGGATTCTTTTCCAATATTAAAAAATGTTTGTCATCTTTTAAAAGTGGGAGATTGTTGCCTAAACTGGATATTACTCATACTTCCTCTTTTGATGAAAACCTTCCCCATTTATGTATCTAATGTGCTCTCTAGTATTTCAGGTCTTAAAACATGATAAGAAAAATGATACACATCATTTGATCTTATTAGAACATCTTATACGTGTAAACTAAATGTTGTACTCATTGTATGCCATTGTACAAAGCAATAGTACAAGTCATTAGAAATAACGTAAAATCAAGCCAAGTCAACCCCAACTATACCAAACCTATTGTTACACTTATATTGGGCCTCTTATATAGTTATGTTTTATTATTTAGAGGATTTTCAAAAATTAGATTTTCCATGACAGTAATTTTTTAGCCAAATTACAAATTGACAAAGGGTGTGGTAATTTGAGAAACAAACTTGACTGATAAATAGTCACTGCAAATTTTGGTCAGAGACACGCTCTCATTTGAGATACAATTCAATTGAGATCTTGTCCAATCAAAATATATTTTGATTGCTGGCGTGTCTGTTGGTCATTTTATAACTATAAAATGACAACTACATTCACATTGAGAATGACTCTAAGTCACCCAATAGTTATCAAAATGCCTACTAATGGTTTTCAATAAATAAGGTAGCTTAGGGAGGATGAAAATACAATTGACCACTAATTGAATTGTTACCGTGATATTAGAAGATGAATTTTCATCTCCTACTAACGATAAAAATGAGCTTCACTCAAGTGCCTTATTCCACCACAAAAGTGGTTGTCCTAATCCTTGTGGACGTGTCTCATAAACTTTATTATAGGATCATTTTATCAGTGTTGATATAGAATTTCATTTCTTTTCTCCAATATTGTTCTCTTATATTCTTGTGTCTTTGAAGCTACTAGTTGAAGGAAGGTCTATTCGAAGATTAGAAAGTTGAATAAGAAGTCTTATTATCAATTCTCTTCCAAAGCGAATAAATAATAGGTGAATATTGAGTGCTCTTATACAACCATCAAAGATGAGGTGTAAAATAACTATATTTGTAATTTTGTTCATGTGAGTAATAAAGGTAAATTATTGCAAAACCTAGTAGGAAACTATTAGGAGAGAGTGTAGAACCTTCATGCCAGAACCACCTTAAATATTGTGTCAATTGTGGTTATTTTTTCTACATCCCAAATATCCATTTCACTTGCAAGTGGCATTCTTGTTTGGTTGAGAAATCAATTTTATCTATTCACTCCCATCCAGAGCTTTCATTTGTGATATTAGTCTCAATCAAGCTCCTCACTGGGTGTGGTGATGATGACAATGAAGGAGGAATTGATGTTTCCTCCTTATGTGTCTGGTGTACCAAAAAATGTTGTTAAAAAGTATTTTGGGCTTCAAGGGAGCCATGAGTAGCTGTAGAATTGGTGAAATCTTGAAAAATCCTCCAAAACACCACCAAGGTTTCAAGAAAGATGGGATTGGCAACCTATATTTGATTCTCTCATAGGATGATGACCTGTAGGATAATTCTTGAGGTTGTGAGGATCAACTTCCATGCCTCCTCCCTCTCTCCCAGCCACTAAGCCTCAAGGATATTTTACAATTCTTTGTTGCTAGTTGTGATGAAGAGTGGAGGGATAAGGGTGTGTTGATCTCCCCCACCTACAACATGTTGTCCAAGGTTTAGGAGTCAAATGATTTCTCATGAAACTACGAGCCTTTTTTCTTAGTTAATATTGTACAGATTCTTAACTGGAGAGAGGAAAGATGAGCTTGGGGTTGTGGTTAGAGTTCTTGCTTCTTTCTAGACCGGATTGGAGGTAGATGACGAATGGAGGGCCATTTAATAGTATTTTAATGGATGCCACCCCATAGCTACACCCTAAACAAACACTCAAGTTCAAACTAGGGGTGTCATATCATATTTTCCTATTAAAGGCTTCATTAGTTCAAAAATACTAAAAACAATCAACTCATTCATATAAACTTGCCATCATTTAAAATTCACAACTCTTAAGCTAGAGCTCTTATTGCAAGAAGAACTTAAACAATGCTTCCTTATCATGTAAACTCCCTAGAATTGAAAACTAAACCAAAAATGACATGTTTGATGGTATGAGTAATTCTCTTAAAACACATACAGTAAAGCTCATATATAGAAACTTTATTATCACAACTCATCTAAAAGATCAAATTACATTAGTACACGATTGCTAATATACCTTCTAATTAATTCCTATTTACTTCTTTTTCTAAAGTAATTCTTTTGATCAATAAAACACTTGCTTATCCTTACGTACATGAATAAAATCCACACAATACTCCCATATAACTTGGTTTTCTTATATTTATTTCTAAATAATTCCAATTCACACCATTGCTCATCATGTGAAAAATTCATGCACTCAAAAGGATCTCAAGATATAAGTTGAACTATTTATCTCAAAAATTCATTATTTACCAAAACATGGCCATTTTATTAGAAGGATCACTTATCTTAAGTGATGACAATACAACGATATTTGCTCAGTTCCTCCATAATACAAGGATCAATCTCTCTTAGAACACACCTTGAATTGGCCAAGACAAGACTAGTAAACGCTTTGCAACCAATGCACCAGAACTCCAAAAAACTCATATTCTTGCAAACACCTCATGGGCGTCCTCCCAAGAAACACCTTTCTCCAAGTCGATCTCTAAAACCCATTTGGATTGCAATTTAATGTGGTGCCTTGACATATATAAACAATTATGTCTATAGACATCACATCATTTGGGCGTGTCGTGCAAGTGTTTCCAGTTTCCTATACCGCATGGCGATGACGAAACTCAGTGACAAAACCTATGCTTCCATGCATGGGCGTAGGATGAACATGTGTCCACATGGAACCACTCACCAAAATAGTTAGGCGGGCTTGACAACAACTCAACACTTGCCAATGTCAACTTATCCCATTTTAATGGCTAAAAATATGTTTTACCCAATGTTTTTAGACCCAGACCGATTGTCAGACCAGCGTTGACTTGGACCGGATTGAGTCGGGTTGAATCATAGTGATCGGACCGGTTAGATCGTAAATGACATAAACATGATGCCAGTAAAACTTTGAACCGAAAAAAACCCAACAAGTCAGTATTGCACAAGGCAATTAGCGGTCAGACTGGTCGAACCGCTTTAGACCGAGTACATACATATATAAATAATATATATGTGTGTGTGTGGGCACACACAATTCATATATGTATACATAGTAAATTATATTGTGATGCATTGTAAAGATGTGAGATCACCTCCTTACTTAAAATTTAAAGGAAATACAAAACATCCATCTTTTTACAAAGATAATAGATAATGAGGCTGCATGTATAATATTTCAAGTAAATAAACATGCACCAGATACATATAAAATGTCAATAGCAGTAGAAAGGAAAAAAACTAAAGCTACATGGATTTCATCATTGTTCACTACATAAGTATTTCAAAGAAAAATATCAGAATACTAAGGATCTAGTTTTAGCAACCTAGGCATCCTTTAAGCAAGACTAGAATGTACTCTTGGTTCCAGTTTTCTTGATCTTGTTCAACACCTTTTCCAACATCCGGGTGGTTGGGAAGTCACCTAGCAAAAGAGAGAAGTAAGGTATGTGTCAATAATGAACAAGAACAAAAGATAAGGAATAACATGAAAATAAAGGCTAAGATTTCATCAATAAGATGAAGAGATCAAGAGAATGAGGCCTAATCAGATAGATGCTTGCCATACTAGAAAAATAGTAAAATATTTACATGCATGATTAATATTGACTACATTAACTAACTAGGGTTGAGGAACCTATCAGACCTCAACTTATAGGTGAGGAGAGAGTAACACATTCCCAGTCACCTATACATATTTTATGAGGGAGAGAGTAAACATATTGCCTAGGGCAAAAAAACATTCCCTATCTATGGGTGGTTGTACAAAAGTACCACTACATCAGCTAAATAGTCTAATAAAATCAACATGCTAAAGAGAATCTATGCCAAGAAGAAGCATCATATATTTGTAGCATGGGAATGGGGTACAAGACCCAAGAAATAAAATATCAATACTTATTTTGAGGTAAATATAGAAAAAGAAATATTAAATGAGAGTTTATGGTTCATTTAGTGCCTCATTAGAGGGTATATGGGTTGGTTTGTAAATATCCCAACTTAGGGTGTAAGGATGGTCATACCTCTCTTTACTGAGTTCAATTACCAACTTTCACCACTTTTAGATGATCCCAAGTTCAACTTTGCCTATTTCAATTTAATAACATGTATTGGAGTAAATAATGCAACCTTTTAGACAAAACTTGGATTTTGACTCTGAAAAACTCACCAATCAACTTATTGGGTTCTCCTGATCAAGAAAACATATTTTGTCAATTTTGGAGTTATTGTGATTAAGTTACTATTTTATGGATTTTATCCTTTAAATTCATTTTCAAAAATCACCCTTCGATACCTTGAAAATATTTTTATTAGATAGAGATTAATTTTTCGATTTTAAAACGTATTTATTTGTTAAATTTGGACAAGTAGATTAAAAGCTATGAAATTTTCAATTTTGGCCAATAAAAAAAATGACATGTCAACAAATATATTGCAAGAAGGGAAGATAGAGAGGGAGAGGGGGAGGCCATGTGACTTGGCCTAATCATAGTGGTTGAGTCACCAGTTAGCGGCTTAGTCATCCGCTCGTTTGACCTACCCAAAAGCAAAAGAGACATGCGACCAAAAAACTAGAATAACCTCGAGTGAGAAACAAAGGAAAAGAAGAAACAAGAGGGGCAAAAACATAATCAAATCCATGAGATTCTTCCCCCTCAGCCCGATGCCATGGTTGGCATTCTCTAGATGCAGTTGAGCCCCAAATTTAGGCAATCCACACATGTCAATTGTTCGAAAAACCAAAAACATAGAAATAGAAAGGAAGGTTGGGGGAACTTACTGCTAGAAGGAATTGTCCGGAGGAGATGAGAGGAGGGAGTAGCAGCCACCACAAGCCCACCTCAAACTAAGACCACCGATAGCGAGTATATGAGTGCAAGGGAGAAATTGGAAGGAGAGGGAGTTTAAAAAGTGGCCATTGAAGGTTGGAGTATGGGTATTTATAGGTGAGAATATGTGTATGTTCATGGGGAAGTAGGTGCTTCGAGAACCAGGCAGATGAAATTGGAAAAATCACGTATCGACCATGAGAGGTCAGGATTTATGGCTCATTGAATATAGAACCGAATTTACAATGTGTTGACGAAAAAATATCGAGAAACGATCAAGAATATAATGATATACCACAAATTAAAAATCACGGATTTCGCCCTTGTTTCCTTCATAGAAGAAAGCTTGATGACAACTCGTGGGCCATTGGATCATGATCCAATGTCCCGATCTCACGCACATCAGCTGTTTTCGGAAATGTCTGTGTGACATTTAATGTGATTGCCAAATCCAAATCGGACTAAAGTGCAATATTAAATTATTTAGATTTTTCTCTTCATCAATTTAGGGTGCAAAGGACCTCCAAGTTTCATGAAATTTGATACCTAGTCTAATTTGAGTATGTAGAGTCTAAACATGCAATTAGATTTTCCTTTTGAAGATTTTTGATTAATTAATTAAGTAAAATTTATTTTCTCTTTCCTTGTGCATTAAATACTCTAGGATTCTTCAAATTTGAAATTTCACCTACAAGTTAAATTAAGTATGTGATGACCGCTATCAAACTGACAGCTTAATCGCACAAAACTATGTGGAATTAATCATTAACAGCATATTATCGAAAATAAAAAAAATTAAAACCTTCTTACCAAGAGATTCATTACCAGGAAACTCTTTTCAGAAAGAACCAAACCATGTATATATACATAATGGTTTACTTGTACATGCAATGTTCCATCTCCTTGCAAGGATTTGAGATAATTGTTGCTTTATCAAAACTTACAAAAAAGCAACATCATGCATCGAGGCGTACTACCCAAAGTCTCATATTGATTATAAAACTCTTTACGCACTACCTCTGAAAGGACCTGAGAGTACAATGACAACACATAGGACTTTATATCTATAAGATACATAGCAGCGCACTCAACCTGAGTTGATACTATTGTTCTGGCTAATGTTGCACGCGCTTTACCCTTTCGTGCACGTACACCTAAAAAAAGTGTAGAACCCACGGGGTGAGACAACTTGTTCCAGCGAGAGATATAACCCTCCACCAAAAATATTATTATCACAATTAAACTTTGATGAATGAGAGAAGAAGAAATGTATATTGAATTAAATAAGTATAACTGTTGATTATCTGCAGAGCAGAGCAATCTCATCTACTTATTAGTTCAAGAATCTACAACTGAGCAATAGATCCTTTATTCACTTTTAAAAGAAATATGAAGAACATGTATAACTATTATCAACTAAATAGTATTAAACCAAATCAAGGCATCAACCAATGTTACCGTATTTGGTCCTTACATAAATATGCTACACAGCTGATTATGTCTTCAAACATTCCATCCTATTATGCACAATGAAGATGGGAATATACATTCTATTTTCAACTGACCACTGCGAAGTTAGCATTAGTACCATATAGGTATATGGAAGAGTCAGAATCCATGACCTCACCTTTCCCGGTTAGTACGAGAGTGGCAGTGACATTATGAGTCATTCTGCATTTTATCTACAATGGCGTATAGAGCCTCTTCATTATAGAGATACAACGTGTAGCATGTTCTCTATCTAGGGTATGACTTACAGTCAATCCTGCTTGTATATACTGAGTCATGGCCTGCATCCATACTCTTCTGGGGGTATGGATTTACCACCAATCTTGATGTTGCATCAAAGATATGGCCTACAACCGCACTCTTTTTAGGAACATGGCTCAAGGCCAAATCATGGGGTTTGAAGGAAGCAAGGTAATACTCGTCTTGTACCCTTGTATATTCAAAAATATGTGCTCTGAGTAAAACTCATTCATCATTCAGCAGATCCTGACACTGAATGATTCTATGGTAAGGGAAACTACATTTTTAGTTCACTTGATAGATTAAGTGCATTACAACATCTTTTAGCATCAATCAAGTTACAAGCATGAATTATAGATAAATTCTATATGGAAAGGTGTAACATATTTTCAAAATATCTTGTAGTAATTGGTACATATATGGTTACATTTATCCTATGATCTCAGTCCCCTAAATACTTTATTGGGAATCTCATACCTTCATTGTTATCATTATCATCATCATATGTTTGGGTATCAAACCCTCAGCTCATTATTGAACAGTATTACTTCTCACTAGGCAATAACCAACTCTAGGTCATCAGACCCATATATGAATCATACTTGTTGTACAAGTACATCACATGTCTCACAAGGCCTTATATCATATGTATTATACTAAATCATCATAGCCCATACCTGGATATGTTCATCATCTCATAACACCTACATGGTTAGGATTTCATAGCAATGCAATATCAAGCAAATATCATGACCATGCCATTAAGAGAAAACATTTAGATTGCAACCCTCTCATGTTAGGGTTAAGGTTACCTCTTATAACTAATTTAGGGTTTTCAAGTTAGTAATTACCAACCAACCCTATTTCACATTACAAGAGTTTATATAATTACCATAAGTTTTCAAGCATACTACATCAAGTATCAACAATTGATTATCAACATGAGATATTACCCTTCTTATGTGAGTAGTACCAGTTTCTCTCTCATCCTTACTAGGATATTGATTTCAACATACTTATTACATTGATTTACCCTTCTTTAGGGTTATCAACCTACACTTATTACAATGTATTCATCTCATTACTTTCATGATGCATTTCATTGATTGTATTCAAGTTGTATTGGCCTACACTCATCAAGGTGTATCGATCTACACTCTACAAGTTGTATCTCCCTACACTCTTCAAGGTGTATCAGCCTACACTCTTCAAGGTGTATCAGCCTACACTCTACAAGGTGTATCAACCTTCATTCCAACCTTTTTATCAACATAGACACATCACTTGTGTCAGCCTAGATACATCATTTGTGTCAACCTAGACACATATACTTCTGTCGGCCAAAGCATGTCAAATGCTATAATTTTATAAATACTTAAGAGTGGTATCATTTTCATGGTGCTTGAGGTATATCGGCCATAACACATACTTGTATATGTCAGCCATACTATCATCTTATGTATCATCCACCCAACATCAACTTGGGTATTGTCCACTCAACATCACATAGGGTATCAGTCTCTTCATCAACTTAGGGTATCAACCACTCAACATCATCCAAGGTATCATCTACCCCTTCAACGTAGGGTATCATCCACTCAATCCAAGGTATCGACCGAACCTTCAACTTAGGGTATCAGCCACTTTATCCACTAGTGTGTTGACTAGATCATGGACTAGGGTATTGGCCATACCATCAATAAGGATATCTACCTCATCTTCTACTAGGATATCAGCCTCACCTTTAATTAGGGTATCGACCTCACCTTTAATTAGGGTATCAGCCTCCTTAATCAAGTAGTGTGTCATCCACTCAACATTGGCTAGTGTATTGGACAAGGTTTCAAAGAGTATAATGCCCCCATCTTCACATGATTTATCAGGCTAGAGGGTGTCAGATTGTGAGTATATCAGATTGCTAGGGTTAGAGTAGGCCATGTTAGCCTCTATACTCAACCAAAGTATCACTATTTGTTATTCTATCTTCACTAGAAATCTCTTGGTCATGACAAGATAATATCATTAAAGGCATATCGCTTTATAGAGTCTAGCATATCGGCCTAGCTTCCTCTTGGTCATATCAGATTAGCAACATATCGTTTAGAACATCTCAAATCATGACCATCCATGTTATGGAGCAAACATAGGTGTTAACCTGGATATCTTATAGATATCGGCCTTCCATATTTTTATCATTTAGATGGAAAATAAAACACTTAAGAGAATAGTAGTCCTACTCATGAAATCAACTCAAAAGACTAGGAGTTCATATATGTCGGTTTCTATATTTAAACCCTTGTATTGGGTTAGGGTTTTCCACAAACCAATATTGGTTTGTGCATATTGGTTTTATCATCTTCAAGCTCAAGATCTTCGTTCATAACTACTCTAGTTCATGGACAACTATCCTATATATTCATTAGAACTCAGAGAACCATCATTCAATCAAGAAAGTTGAAATAGGAAAGGAATCACCAAATATTCATGATAGAAGGTGAATAATAATAAAATTGGGTTCAAGTTATATAACCCACCTCAATAACAACTCAAAAGCTCCAAGATTCAAAGCTCCACGTTCCAAGGTTGACGAGGACTTATCAAAAGTCCAAGACTTGATTACAACACTTCTCTATGGAAAAACATACCATAGTTAAGAATTTGGTGAAGAAAGAAGAGAAGGAAAGAATCATGATCCAAGAAACATAGTCTTTCCAAGGTTGAAGATGATCATGGATTTACCTTAGGTAAGATGCACGACCTTCTCTTTGTTCCTTGAGCTCTTAGGATGATCCTCCAAATAAGAAGTAGTAAAGGAGTCGAAAGGTTTACTAGGAGGTAATAAGAGAGGTATATATAGTTGAGGTTCATGAAAGAGAGTGCGCATAAGGTGTCATCACTATGTGCACTTGAGTGACACATGTCCATGCATGGTGACTCATGCAACCATAATTATCTTTCCATGAAAAACTCTTGAGGATAATTCATCGATAAGATCTCAGCCATTTGGGTGTCTTGCTTGACAAGATATCATCACCCAATCTTGCTTTATTTTCAAATCCATTCCACTTTTGCAAGGAATTTGCAAACTGATAGGATTCACCTACTTGAGGTGCTTATCCCATCATGAACACCTTCAAAGGTTAAAAAACTGATATGTGACATCCTCTATTGCTTCCAAGTCGATAGGCACTCCCATATACACTTCAAAACTTAATACAACCTCATCTAGGGTTCAAGGTACTCAACACTTATTTGGTTCGTTTACCACAAAGAGTGTTATCATTCAACCAAGACTCAAACAAGGTGCCCCCTTCTTTCGCTTTCCTCTATTTGATACTAAGAGAGAGAAAAGACTATCTAGAGATGATAATCTGCACATAAACCCCTTAATTGGGTAACTTGCAATTCTTACCAAAGTTATCATATAAGGCACAAACAATTTGCAAATAAGTTCAAAATTGAGAAATAATATCTTCCCAAGTCTTAATTACTTTTCAAGAGATTAAGACAAGGTTCTAAGCAACTTACTTAAGCAAAGATCCTAGGGTTATCCCAAAACCTAGGTCAGGGGTGTTACAAGTTATCAACCCCTAACAAGGATTTCGTCCCCAAAATCTCAAGAGAAAAGAGAAGGGTACTTCCTCCTCATCTCTTCCTCTAGCTCCCATATGGATTCTTTAATGCCAAGATGATGCCAAAGAACTTGTACAAGCACTACGTCTTTCTTTTTCAACTTCTTGATCCTTCTGTCAAGAATCAACACTAGACCTTCCACATAGGATATATCCTCATCTAATCTACTTATAAAGGTTGTAATACATCTTGGTACTTCCTATTACTAGATGATCTGTACTCGAAATCCTCGGTTAAAGGTACACTATTATATAACTCCTCCTTGATTATATGATGATACTTTTATGTATCTCTTAACTGTATACTTGGCTACTTACTTGGATGAGCTACTGTTCCCTATGATTAGTCTTCCATTTTTCTATATTATATTTTAGAAAACATGAAAACATAAATTGCATGCCCATTATGACTTCCCATATATTGATAATGATGATGATATTGATAATGTTGATAATGTTGATAATGTTGATATTGAGTGCAACAACCCCCTCATTTGGAGGTGGTGGGACTTGTACATTGACCTCCTATGTTCCTATGGTGAGAAGGAGCCTAGTGACCCTCCCCATCGTGTTGGGGTAATAGAGTCACACAAAATATATAAGCATGCTTATTTGATTACATCATAATGGGAACTCGTAATAAAAATTGAATTGTTGAATAACAAACTTTTTTTCGAATGATATTGGTTGTGGAAATCCTTTGTTATTCTTTTGAATATAAGTTCTGCCAAGTATACTCTTTTATTATAAACCGTTTTACTTGATTTTGATAGCGTACTGTGTAATTGCATGATTGTGTCTTGATTTTCTTGATTTTAGGCAATACAAATGGAATATTGAATAAGATCGCTTCCTCACTCTAAATACTCTGATGACAAAGACAAATTGGTTATATCTCCATATTGGGTTAGTTTGTTCTTTATATCTCAAAATTTTGAGTTATTATTTCTTATTGTATATGCAGTGTGATAGATCCTATCGGGCCACTCAGGGATGGGCACTTCAATCCCTTTACCACTGTCTAGGTAGTGAGATTGGGATTGGGGTAAGAACGGTTCTGTGACACTCTCTCTATTCTCTAGAGCAACTGCAGGTGTAGTCAATTCTGCGTTCAAACCTTTTTTAAAACGTCAATTCCTCTCTTATCCTGTTGTAGCCATGTGCGTACAAAGCCTCAAAAGCTCCATGAACGTAGCTTCATACTCATTAATCTTTATAGGCCCTTGCCTAAGCCGTTCAAACTATAAGATTTTCTCATCCAAGTACGTACGAGGAAAGTACCTATTGGTGAACTCACGTCAAAATTCCTCCATCCGACCTTAACATTAGGCCTTTTCTCCTCTTCGATGGCCCACCAATGGTCAACACTTCTCTTTAATAGGTACACAAAATGCCTAACGTTATCAATTTTTGGGATGCTAAGGATCTTAAAGGATTTTTCTAACTCAATGAGCCACATATCTGCATCTGTTGGGTCAGCTGTTACATCATATTCTATGGCTCTCACATGGCGTAGCCATTTAGAAGTCTTACTAGAACTCAAAGCTTCATTATGAACTGGTACCCTAGGAATGGTACTAGTATCTTGTCCGCCATATGTGTTACAATTGTCATGAATTGCATAAATAGAGCATGGAAAGTAGGGTTCTCCAGCATAGTCTAATCCCACCTGGGGATTCTCAGGTACTTGTTCTTCTCTCACCGGTTCCCTAGCATCTCTTCCTATTGCAGCAATGTTGCTCTCAACAACATGTTCTTTATGTTCTCCAGACATCATTGAGCTTTACTTCTTCTTCTATATAAGTAGAAGTCACTATAAGATAAACTGGAGGATACTAGAACAGACTCAATGACCTTAATCCTATGTCCCTGTATAGACGTAGCAAACCTAAGGCTCTGATACCCAAAATTGTGACAACTGCTATCAAACTGACAACTTAATCACATAAAACTATTTGAAATTAATCATTTACAACAGATTACTGAAAATCACAAAAAAATTAAAACCTTTTTACCAAGAGATCCATTACCAGGAAACTCTTTTTAGAAAGAACCAAACCATATATATACATCATGGTTTACTTGTACATGCAAGGATTTGAGATAATAGTTGCTTTATCAAAACATACACAAAAGAAACATTATGCCTCGAGGTGTACTAGCCAAAATCTCATATCAATTATAAAACTCTTTACACACTACCTCCCAAAGGACCTGAGAGTACAAGGATGACACATAAGACTTTAATTCTACAAGACACATAGAAGCACACTCAACCTAAGTTGTTACTGCTGTTCTAGCTGATGATGCCCGCTCTATATTGCACACTCTTTACCCTTTTGTGCATGCCCACCTAAAAAAATTTGTGATCCATGGGGTGAGACAACTTGTCCCAACGAGTGATATAACCCTCAACAGTATTATTATCACAATTAAACTTTTATGAATGAGAGCAAAAGAAACCTATATTGAATTAAACAAGTATAACTATTAATTTATGCAAAGCAGAGCAATCTCATCTACTTATTAGTTCAAGAATCTACAATTGAGCAATAGATCCTTTATTCACTTTTAAAATGAATATGAAGAGCATGTATAACTATTATAAACTAAACAGTATAAAACCAAGGCAAGGCATCAACCAATGTTTTCGTATTTGGTCCTTAAAAAAATATGCTACATGACTGATTATGTCTTTAAACATTCCATCTTACTATGTGCAGTGAAGATGGGAACATACCTTCCATTTCCAA
Organism: Alisma plantago-aquatica; assembly: GCA_963693085.1. Lineage (NCBI taxonomy): Eukaryota > Viridiplantae > Streptophyta > Magnoliopsida > Alismatales > Alismataceae > Alisma > Alisma plantago-aquatica. The sequence goes on from OY856415.1 coordinate 240,085,259, forward strand.
CTGACCACTACAAAGTTAGCATCAGTACCATATAGATCTATGGAAGAGCCAAAATCCATGAACTCTCCTTTCTTAGTCAGTACGAGAGTGGTAGTGACATTATGAGTCATTATGCTTTTTAGCTAGCCTGGCATATAGAGGCACTTCACTATAGAGATACAACACGTAGCATGTTCTCTGTCCAGGGTATGACTTACAGTCAATCCTGCTTGTATATACTGAGTCATGGCCTACATCCATACTCTTCTGGGGGTATGGCTTTATCGCCAATCTCGATGTTGCATTGGATCTACGACCTAAATCCACACTCTTTTTAGGAAAATGGCTCAAGGTCAAATCTTGGGTTTTGAAGAAATCAAGGTAATACTTGTCTTGCACCCTTGCATATTAAAAAATATGTACTTCGAGTAAAACTCATTTCATCATTCAGTAGATCCTGACACTGAATGATTCTATGGTTAGGGCAACTACATTTTTAGTTCACTTGATAGATAATGCATTACAACATCTTTTAGCATCAATCAAGTTACAAGAATGAATGATAGATAAATGCTATACAGAAAGGTGTAACATATTTTTAAAAGATCTTGTATCAATTGGTACATATCTGGTTACACGTATCCTAGGATCTTAGTCCCCAGAATACTTTATTGGGAATCTCATCCCTTTATTGTTATCATTATCATGCATCATATGTTTGGGTATCAAACCCTTAATTCATTATTGAACAATATTACTTCTCACTAGAAAATAAACAACTCCAGGTCATCAGACCCATATATGAATCATACTTGTTGTACAAGTATATCACATGGCTCACAAGGCCTTATATCATCTGTATTATACTAAATCATCATAGCTCATACATGGCTATGTTCATCATCTCATAACACTTGCATGGTTAGGATTTCATAGCAATGCAATATCAAGCAAATATCATGACCATGCCATAAAGAGAAAACATTCAGATTGCAACCCTCTCATGATTAGGGTTAAGGTTACCTCTTATAACTAATTTAAGGTTTTCAAGTTCATAATTATCAACCAACCCTATTTCAAATTACAAGAGTCTATATAATTGCCATAAGTTTTCAAGCATACTACATCAAGTATCAACAACTAATTATCAACATGAGATATTACCCTTCTTATGTGAGTAGTACTAGTTTCTCTCTCATCCTTACTAGAATATTGATTTCAACATACTTATTACATTGAGATACCCTTCTTTAGAGTTATCAACCTACACTTATGAAAGTGTATTAATCTCATTAATTTTATGATGCATTTCATTGATTTTATTCAATTTGTATTGACCTAAACTCTTCAAGGTGTATCGGCCTACACTCTTCAAGATGCATCGACCTACACTCTTCAACGTGTATAAGACTGCACTCTAAAAGGTGTATCGACATTGATTCCAACCTTTGTATCGGCCTAGACACATCACTTGTATCGGCTTAAACACATCAGTTGCGTCAACCTAGACACATATACTTGTGTCGGCCAAAGCATATCAAATGCTATCATTTTAGAGATGCTTAAGAGTGGTATCATTTATATGGTTCTTGAAGTATATCGGCCATAGCACATACTTGTGTATGTCAACCATACTATCATATTATGTATTGGCCACCCAACATCAAGTTGGGTATCGACCACCCAACATTACATTGGGTATCAATCTCTTCATCAACCTAGGGTATTATCCACTCAACATCATCCAAGGTATTGACCACACCTTCAACTTAGGGTATCAGCCACTCAACATAATCCAGGTATCGGCCACCCCTTCAACTTAGGGTATCAACCACTTTATCCACTAGTGTGTTGACTAGATCACGGACTAGGGTATTGACCATACCATCAACAAGGATATCATCCTCATCTTCTACTAGGATATCAACCTCACCTTTAATTAGGGTATCAACCTCACCTTTAATTAGGGTATCAAACTCCTCAATCAAGTAGTGTTTTGGCCACTCAACATTGGCTAGTATATCAACTAAGGTTTAAAAGAGTATAATTCCCCCATCTTCACATGATGTATCGGGCTATAGGCTGTCAGATTGTGAGTGTATTAGATTGTTAGGGTTAGAGTAGACCATGTCAGTCTCTACACTCAACCAAAGTATCACTATTTGTTATTCTATCTTCACTAGAAATCTCTTGGTCATGACAATCTAATATCATTAAAGGCATATTGGTTCATAGAGTCTAGCATATCATCCTAGTTTCCTCTTGGTCATATCAGATTAGAAACATATTGTTTAGAACATCTCAAATCATGACGACCATCCCATGTCATGGAGCAAACATAGGTGTTAACTCGGATATCTTATAAATATTGACCTGCCATATTTTTAACATTTAGATGGAAAAAAAACACTTAAGAGAACAATAGTCCTACTCAAGAAATCAACCCAAAAGAATAGGAGTTCATATATATATATATATATCAGTTTCCATACTTAAATCCTTGTATCATGTTAGGGTTTCCCACAAACCAATATTGGTTTGTGCATATTGGTTTTATCATCTTCAAGCTCAAGCTCTTCGTCCATAACTACTCTAGTTAATGGACAACCATCCTATATATTCATTAGAACTCATAGAATCATCATTCAAACAAGAAAGTCAAAGTAGGAAAGGAATCACCAAATGTTGCATGATAGAAGGTGAATAATAACAAAATTGGGTTCAAGTTATATAACCTGCCTCAAGAACAACTTAAAAGCTCCAAGATTTAAAGCTCCATGTTCCAAGGTTGAAGATGATTTATAAAAATCCCAATACTTGATCACAACACTTCTCTATGGATTTGAAGTCGTTAAAAAAGGGAACAGAAGAAGGAAACCGAAGGGTAAAACTAGAAATAATACAAAGGACAAGGAGATTGTCACTCAAGCTGCTCTTTCAAATAAATTTGTTAATCTGAAAGTAGTGACTGAAGAGAATAGGAGGGAGTTCCAAACCAGTGAAGTACTGGTCTCAACTGTTTCTAATGGTTAGTCTCAATCTCAATATGCTGTCCTGGAATGTTAGGGGTCTTAACCTCAAGGTCTCAACAGTCCGGGAAAAAATAAGAGAGTTCAATCCTCACGTTATTCTTCTCAATGAAACTAAAGTTAGACAGAAGAAGATTTCAAAGATGCTTAGTAAATATTTTCCTGAATTTAGTTGGATTTCTAATCACTCCTCTCATGTGCTCAGTAGAGTTGTAGTTCTTTGGAGGGATGAGGTTTGTAACATTACTAAGATTCAGGAATCTGATCAGTTAATTCATATGGAGGTTTTTTGTGACAACAGGAGTTTCCTCTTGACGGCTGTCTATGGGCATAATCCTGATGGTGATAGGGAGCAATTATGGATTGATATTGAGTCTATTAATTCGAGTGTGTCTTCTCCTTGGGTCATTTTAGGTGACTTTAATGCTGTTAGAAAGGATAAAGAAAAGCTGGGCAGAGATCCTCCTACTAAGAAATCCATGGATGATTTCAATAATTGTATTCTCAATTGTGGTCTTTTTGAGCTGGGACTGAGTGGACCCTCCTTTTCTTGGGATAAACATCAATCGGGGGATTTTTTTGTCACTTCTCTTATTGACAGGATTCTCTATAATTTTGATTCCATGAGGGAGTTTTCTGAGTTCAAAGGTTTTCTTCACTCCAATATTATCAGTGATCATAAGATCCTCACTCTAGACATTGGTGAGAAAGGTAAAATTGTTTCCCCCTTTCGTTTCATTAATGCTTGGACTAAAAAAGAAGGCTTCAGGGACATTGTTAGAAAAAGTTGGTCTGGGGATTACACTGGCTTTCCTAGTTTCATTGTCTATAGTAAGTTTAAGAAGCTCAGACATGAGTTGTCTAAGTGGAATAGAAGCACACTTGGAAATTTCAGTGATGTTGCTAAGAGGATTAATTTGTTAGCTTGTGAAGCACAAAGCAACCTTGATAAAGACCCTTCTAATGTTCTGCTGCAAATTGAAGCTGTTGCTAGAAGAAAAGAAGCCTTTATTGCTAATAAGCATGAAGAATCTTTGCTAAGACAGAAATCTAGAGTCAAGTGGCTTAAAGAGGGGAATTCCAAATTTTTTTATTCTTCGATTAAAGTGAGAAGAAATGTTAACCATATCCGTGCCCTTGATATTGGTGGGAGCATTAGCACTAACTGTTCTGAGATTAAACAGCATATCCTGGGGTACTATGTTTCCTTATTCAATAATGGTCATAGTATTGATGTTGATATTCTGAAGATGTTGGTCTTTCCTAAGTTGAATGATGTTCGTAAGCTGGCTCTTGATAGATGTTTTTCTGTGAAGGAAGTTGTTGATGTAGTCAAGAATATTAATTCTGAGAAATGCCCAGGACCTGATGGGTTTAATGGTCACTTCTTCAAGATTTGCTGGAGTGTTATTTGCTCTGATGTTGTTAGGGTTGTCCTTGGTTTCTTTAATTCTGGGAGAATGCTTAGAGAAGCTAATCGTACTTTCATTACTCTTATTCCGAAAGTGAAAAATTCCAGTGAGCTCAAGAATTTCAGACCCATTTCTTTGTGCAATGTCTTCTATAAAGTTATCTCCAAGCTTCTTGCTAACAGATTGCAACTTGTTTTGCCTTCTGTAGTGAGTAGTAATCAATGTGCTTTCGTGAAGGGTAGGTCTATCAAGGATGTTGTTCTATTATCTAATGAATTGATACATGATTTTAACAAGAAGGAGTGTAGGCCTAAGATGTGTATCAAGTTAGACATTTCTAAAGCCTATGACTCAGTTGCTTGGGAGGCCATCTTTCTTATTCTTGAGCTTATGAACTTTCCTCACTGTTGGGTTGTGTGGCTCAAGGAGATTTTTAACACTATTTCCTATGAGATCCTTATTCATGGAGAAGCTTCTGAATCCTTTCAACCGAGTAATGGGGTTCGACAGGGAGATCCCCTAGCTCCCTACATTTTTGTTCTTGTTATGCAGGTTATTACTCTTCTTCTTGATAAAGAGGTTAAAGAGGGTAATTTGAAACCTTTGAAGGCTTCATCCAATTTCTCTGTCTCTCACCTGATCTTTGCTGATGACTTGATGATATTCTCTGAGGCGGATGATCGGAGTGCTTATGCTATTAAAAGGGTGCTTGACCATCTATATGTTGCTACTGGTTTGAAGATTAACACTGATAAGAGTGTTGTTCTCTATAGTCAAAATGCCAATAATAATTTGATGGGAAGCATTTTGGGCATTGCTGAAGGGTGTCTTCCGCAGAGATATCTTGGTATTCCTTTGGTTATTGGTAAGTTGACTAAGGCTCATTGTAGTCCCCTTGTTGATAGAATTAAGAGTCGCCTTGATGGCTGGAAAGCAAGTCAGCTCTCTATGGCAGGTAGAGTTGAGCTTGTTCAGTTTACTCTTACTGCTATGACTAATTATTGGGTTGCTAGTTTCCCTATCCCTTGTGCTGTTTGTGATGAAATTGAACAGCTCTATCAGAATTTCATTTGGGGGAAGACTGTTAGTAGAAATCCTATTCATTTGGTCAAGTGGAGTGAGGTTGTTAAACCAAAGATGGAAGGTTGCTTAGGGATTAAATGTATTAGAGACATTATTCAGTCATATATTCTCTTGAATGGTTGGGACATTGCCAAGAAGAAAGACAGTATATGGATAAAATGGATACATGAGAAGTACTTAGTGAAGCATTCTTTCTGGTCTCTTCCTATTAATGAGAGTTTTTTGTGTCTGTTCAGAAGAATTCTTGGTGAAAGAGACTGCTTAAGAAGATATATTACTTTTGTCATTGGTGATGGTAAAGATATTAGTATTTGGAAGGATCCCTGGTGTAAGGGGTCGAATTTCCTGACTGAAGTGCTGGGAAGGCAGAGTATTATCCAGCTGGGATTTCCTTTTGACGCCAAGTTCAGTCATCTTATAAGTAACGGCTCCTGGACTGTTGAGAACTCTAGACTTCACAGTAGTCTGATTGAGGTTCTCCATTCTACTCCGAGTCCTACTGGTGAGAGTGATAACATCCTATTTGATGGAAAGACGGAGGTGAATTGTAAATATATTTGGAGATGTCTCCACCCTGAGAATGGGACGATTGTCTTTTTTCAGTGGCTTTGGAGTTTCAGCTGCCCAAGCAATTGGAGAATGATTGGCTGGAAAGCTGGTCATAGAAGACTTCCGACTTCTTGCTTTGTGAAACATATTGGGATCAGCCTTGCGTCAATGTGTTTTCTTTGCTGTAGGGAGGAAGAGGATTTTGAGCATCTTTTGTTCAGCTGTTCTTACTCGTCTGAGATTTGGAGGAGAGCCAGTGTGTTTCTTAATCTTCGGCAACCCAGGTCGATAAATGATATCTACCTGTTCAAAGACAGAAAGGCCTATCTTCTTGGTCTTGGTATTTTCAGCTGGCTGTGGAGGGAGAGAAATGATCGAGTTCGTGGTGGGATTTCCAAGTATGTTGATCTTATTTGGAATCTCATTCTCCACAACCTGGACCTTTTGATGGACAGTCTTTAGGAGTTTTTTTCTGTATAGTTTCTCTTCCTTTTTCTGTCTTTTAGTTTGTCTTGGGAGGTTCTGCTCCTTAAGACATTTTCTCTTTCTTTTTCTTTGTATATTCTCAAAACTACAAAAAAATATAGAAGGAGCTGAGTTCACAAAAAAAAAACACTTCTCTATGGAAGAATATACCATAGTTAAGAATTTGGTGAAGAAATAAGAGAAGGAAAGAATCATGATCCAAGAAACATAGTCTTTCCAAGGTTGAAGATGATCATGGATTCACCTTAGGCAAGATGCTTGTCCTTCTCTTTGTTCCTTAAGATCCTAGGATTGTCCTCCAAGGAAGAAGTAATAAAGGAGTCAAAAGGTTTACTAGGAGGTAACAAGAGAGGTATATATAGTTGAGATTTATGAAAGAGAGTGTGTATAAGGTGTCATCACTATGTGCACTTGAGTGACATGTGTACATGCATGGTGACTTCATGCAACCATAATTATCTTTCCATGCAAAACTCTTGAGGACAATTCATGGATAAAATATTGACCATTTGGGTGTCTTGCTTGACAATATATCATCACCCAATCTTGCTTTATGTGCAAATCGATACCACTTTTGCAATGAATTTGCAAACTGATAGCCTTCACCTACTTGAGGTGCTTAACCCATCATGAAAACCTTCAAAGGTTAACAAACCAATATGGGAAATGGCTTCCAAACTGATAGGCACTCCCATATACACTTCAAAACTTGATACAACCTCATCTAGGGTTTAAGGTACTCAACACTCCTTTGGTTCTTTCACCACAAAGAGTGTTATCATTCAACCAAGACTCAAACAAGGCGCCCCCTTCTTTCTCTTTCCTATAGTTGATACTAAGAGAGAGAAGAGACATTCTAGATATGATAATTTGCACATAAACCCCTAAATTGGGTAAATTGCAATTCATACCAAAGTTATCATATAAGGCACAAACAATTTGCAAATAAGTTCAAAATTGAGAAATAAACTCTTCTCAAGTCTTAGTTACTTTTCAAGAGATTAAGACAAGGTTCTAAGCAACTTACTTAAGCAAATCTCCTAGGGTTATCCCAAAACCCAGGTCAGGGGTGTTACAAAGTATGTTGGGTACGAATATGCCATTAATTTCATTTGATTTTTTTGTTATATTAATTAATGATTTGAAGGCTCTTCACACTTCCTCTCTCCTATTCTTCACATATTCATCAAATATTTTCCAAACTGGATAAAAATTCATGTAAAGGCTTATTTTAATATTTAGATAACGAATTTGACATTAGTTGCCTCTTTTAGAGTCATTAAGTGATTTATTTTATATGTTTCAGATGTCTCTCATTTTCCAATTCAATTAATACAATTATAATTATTAATGAAAAATTGTGAAACTTGACACTCAAGTAAACTTTAACTAAAAAAATGAATTTGGGCTTAAAATTATCTTTTGAGTTTTCCTTTTATGATTTTTAGGCAATTTACTCATATTTTTACTATTTGTCTGATTAATTCATTTAATGTCACATTTTCATTGTTTTAAAATTTCCTTTTCTTTTTCTTATTCCAAAAGGCCATAGAAACGTCTAGTACAAACATGTTTATCATTAACTCACTTATGTAGTAATTTTGTATCTTAGACCCTTACATAAACTTTCACTGAGGTATTTGTGTATAAACCCTTTTAATGGTATAAATAGGGACCAAATATGTACCAAACCTCTATAAATTCCACTAATTCAACATCAAGGACATAAAGGATAGAAATGAAATAAAAACTTAGAAAAAAGGGTTACATGGAGACCACATCTAAGATTTAATATGTTACATCCATACCTTAATGATAATAAAATATATAATGAACTTTGTCCAAGTGAAAAATTAGATTTACTCAAACACAAAAGGTCACAAATTGCTCCTATAAATATAACAATGAAGTGCCATATTTATAGTCATAGACTTTAGCATGCATTAACATACCCATTATATTTTAAAAAATAATCTTTACATGTATGGTAATAAAGATGCACAAATATCATCATTTGCCAATTATTTCATTAAACATTATATTTTCTCACCAACCCAATATTTAAATTGTTGTTACTTATAATTGACTCATAAAACATTGGTTGTTACCTTGTTGGTGTGTGAGTATTTATAATTAGAATTTATATAATTAGTTAGGTGAGTCAAGAGTTAACTTTTATCTTTTTTTTTTTATTTTTATTTTTCCTTTTTCTAAACAAACCACTGCTTCCGTCTGGTTCGGTTCGATTAATTAGTCGAACATGTTGGACTATATTTCTGACCGATTGAACCAGAAAAAGAAAAATTGCTCTGCTAGGGTTTCCCATGCACGGCGGCGCTCAGGGGGCCGAGGAGGCCGTGGAGGCAGGGGAAGATTTGGAGGCACACAACCACCTGATAGTAATATTGCAGAAGACACAGGGTACGACGTGATGGAAGGTGTGGATAGTGAGGAAGGAATAAGGGAGAGTGTGGGGTACATGATACCGCGATCAGACATGGAGCCTAGAGGGACGATAGGGGTAGACTCTACAGGTGCCCATAAACACAAGGAAGGAGGTGGTGTCGGGGCTGAAGATCAGAGTAATAATCCTTTACTCATAACGGCGGCAGCGAACAAAAGGCATACACAACAAGAGATTTTAAAAAGGTTGGGAATCATGTTTAACTACAAGACTAGAGAAGAGAACAAAGATGGCAAGGAGGCCTCAGAAGGAAACACGGCTAAGGAAGGGGAGACATCAATGGCCACTGTCATGGAGGATTTTCCTGTACTTCACGCTTGGACACCGACAACGACTCAGGGGACTGGGAATGAAACAAGGAAGATCGTCCCCTATACGGACATTATGGGAGATGGAGAGAAGATTGGGAAACTTCCATTTTTGGGGTTTGATGACCCTAACGTTAGACTGCAGAGGAAGGACATAAAAATGAGCATGGTGGATGGTATGCCAAATTTCGAAATTGAGGGAAGCAGGTTTGAAGAACTGGTTAAACCATGGATGTATGTGGTGCTAGTTAAAGTCATTACGAGGAATATCAGATTCATGACATTGCAAGATAGAATACAAATGATGTGAAGGTCGTAGGGTGCTTTTCGCCTCATTGACCTAGAAGACAACTATTTCATCGTACAGTTGACAAGGGAAGATGACTACTTAACTGATTTGATGGGAGGACCATAGACACTAATGGGTTCATACCTATGTGTACAACCATGGGACAGATCCTTTTCACCATCCTCTGCAAACCCGAAGTTCATGGTTATTTGGATCGGGATTCTAAGGCTACCGATATTTCGCTACCAGAACCAATTTCTGGAGGAGGTGGGGGATGTGATAGGGAAGACGATCAAAGTCAACACGAACACAGATCAGAAGAAAAGGGGGAAGTTCGCAAGAATTGCGGTAAGACTTGACACTAACAAACTAATGGTACCAGAGATTATTGTACAAGGAGAAAATTACAACGTGGAGTATGAAAACCTTATGAGCATCTGCATGTTCTGTAGTAGAATCAGACACATGGAGGAGTCGTACACTGAAAGGAAGGTAGCCATTGAAGCGCACATGAAGGCAGGGAAACAAGTGGAAGGAACGGAGGTTTGGCCTAACCCACTAGGAAAATTTATAGAGTCCTTACATGCAAAGCTATTTGTGAGATGGCCAAGGAAGGAGGAATTTTAGGGGAAGAAGAAGGGGGTCGCCATCCATAACAAGTATGGACATTTGGAAGTAATGGAGGAACCAGTAGTGGAAGAGCCAGTGACGGAACCTAGACTGAAACTCGGGTATGAGTGGAGACAGTGGAAAGCGGAGAACAAGAAGAAGAGGCCAGCGGAAGAATCCAGCCAGCCGGTGGACAATGTGGGTCACCAGAAGGAGAGGCAGATAGGTCCCAAGAAGAGCACGCAGAAACACCAGGTAGTCGCAATTGATGGGGAGGACACAATCATAATTCCAGAGGATGAGGCAGGGGGTATTGAAGGACTGAAATTCACTATGGGTGGCACGTAAAAGAAGTTTGGTACAACAGATAGTCCAAGAAAATCACTTCTGTTTGGATCTTCGGTAGGAGTCCATCTCAGGAATCGGAAGATCCTAAACTCCAAGGACCTTACGAAGAATGGTCCAATGAAGAAGAACAAACGAGTAGGCGATGTAACAAAGTCGATTGAACCGAGTGAAGAAGACCCAAGCACATCTTCTATGGTTACTTATTGATAGTGGCAACCTGGAATGTATAGGGTATCTGTGGGAAAGATACCCAAAAGACAGTACGTGATCTTACCAGGCTTTACAAAATAAATGTTTTCGCCATTCTTGAACCGAGAACAAGTGGAGATAACACTGACAGAATAGTGAAGACATTAGGATATGATAAATCCTATCGAGTAGAAGCAACTGGTTTCTCAGGAGGAATCTGGGTGATGTGGAAACACATGGCAGTGGAGATGGAGATCATGTCTAGTCATAAACAGTTTGTTCACTGTCGAGTTAACGAAAAGGAAAAATCTAACATTTGTTTATGTGAGCACTAAACAAGCAGGGAGAAGGCTACTATGGGGGCATCTTCACACCATAGCAACAGTGACAAAAGATTTGTGGCTTGTGGCAGGCGAATTTAATGCTATGTTAAGAGTAGATGAGAAGGTGGGAGGCGAACCTATTACAATAAGTCATTCTAGAGAGTTCACATAGGGGCTGATGGAGGCAGGCCTGGAGGATTTAGGGGCGTCAGGATCTAAAATGACGTTTAGAAGAGGACGGTTGATGAATGCCTTGGCAGAGCAGTGGCAAATCAAAAGTGGGCGGAAGCCTATCCATCGACGATGGTGAGGGTGTTGGCCCGTGTCAATTCAGACCATGCCCCGATCCTCATCACAATGAAGGAGAGAACTAGACGTATAGTCTATAGACCCAAAACAAGCATAGCATGGAATAGTAGGAAATCATTCCAAGAGTTTCTACAACACAACTGGGACAATCAACTACCTTATCATAAGGCAGTAGGAAAACTAATGTGGAATTCGATCAAGTGGGACATCTAGAAAAGAAGGAAAACAGGCTCAAAAAGAACCAAAATCTTGCTGGAGATTGGCAAGCATCAGGAGTCAGATATAGGGATGGGAGATCCGGACAAAGAAGAAAGGATAATGGTGCTGCGAAATGAATACAACGATATACTACACATTGAAATAGAGGAATGGAGACAAAAATCTTGTTGCGACTGGATGAAGGAAGGGGACGCCAACACAAAGTTCTTTCAAGCGTTAGTCAGGGCGAAGAGGAAAAGGAATACCATCACAAAGCTCAAGAATAGCAAAGGTGAATGGGTGGAGGACGAAGTAGGTGTGAAGATAGAGGTGCAACAATTCTTCCTTGATTTGTTTACCAAAGAGAATCAATGGGCGAATAGGGAGGGTTGTTCTGAATACATAGGCCATTTTCCCTCACTTGAGGAGGAGGCGAGAATGAGCATGGGATGCATACCAAGTGAGGAGGAGATCAGAGAAATTTTGATGAAGATGAACCTTACGAAGGCCCATGGGCCGGACGGGGTGGATGCCGGGTTTCTATAGAGAAATTGGAACCATCTCGGCGGCTCAATCTCGCTAATGATAGCTAGTTGTTTTGTAGGGAACCCAATCAAAGACAGCATGGCAAATTCTGTCCTGGTGTTGATCCCAAACACGCCAACTACCGAGAGTTGCAACAACCTACGATCGATTGCTTTGAACAAGGTAGGGCTGAAACTACTATCCAGAGTCATCGTGGAAAGAATCAAGCCATATCTTCCAGATTGGATTTCCATGGCTCAAAGCAGCTTCGTTCATGGTAGAAGGATAACAGACACCATTATACTGGTACAAGAACTGATACACTCCATGAGAATAAGGATGGGAAGAAAGCGGCCATGGCGATAAAGATAGATCTCTCAAAAGCATATGACATGATGGATTGGGATTTCATTCTGGACACTCTATACAGGACTGCTATACCACATAATCTGATTAGATTAATCATGAACATCATCACGGACAGGGAGATCTCAATCACCTGGAATGGAGAAAATTTGAGACCATTCAAAGCATCACACGAGGTCAATCAGGGTGATTTGTTATCATCATACATCTTTGTGCTTTGTTTGGATAGACTGAGCCAGACAATAGCCAAAGAGGAAGTTTCAGGAAGATGGATACCTTTTTGTGCTACTAGAAGGGGCATTGGAATTTCTCATATTTGCTTTGCTGACGACCTGATATTGATTGGAGAAGCCACAGAATGACAGGCGCCCACCATGATGAGAGTTATCAGAAAGTTCAAACGCACTTCTGGACAAGCACTAGCTAAGGAAAAATTGACATTTTTTCCCTCCAAGAACACAGGGAACCCATCTAGAAAGGCGATAGTCAGAATTACAGGCATTAAGCAAACAAACAATTTAGGGAAGCACTTGGGGGTTCCAATTATACGTGAATGATCTATAAAAGATCTATATCTAGACATCATCAATAAAGTGGAAGCTAAGATCTCCTCATGGGTGAATAAATCACTGTCACTAGAAGGTAGAGTGACATTGATCAAGTCAGTTCTGAATACCATGCCTAACTACACGATGCATACAACATGTCTTCCGCTGGCGGTGTGCGACAACATTGACCAGGCGGTCAGAACTTTCCTATGGAAGGGGGCATCACGAAAACAAGGAACCCACCTTGTGGCATGGAACAAAGTGATAGCAAGGAAAGACGAAGGAGGACTGGATATTAAATCAGCCAGGATCCAAAATGAAGCATTACTACATAAAACTAGCTGGGAGTTCATGACTAATCATATAGCATCATGGAAGGTGGTTATGAAGGAAAAATATATGCATAAAATGAACCTGGGTTTGTCTTGTGCATCACGTTTGTGGATGGTGATAACTAGGCTACAAGAAACACTACAACTGGATGTGGGGAAGATCATTTTATCTGGAACAAACACGAATGTATGGAACGAGAAGTGGGTAAATGGAAATAGTAAACCATTGTTAAAAGAACACACGGTGATTCCAGATGAGCTCACAGATCTTACTGTAAGCTCGATGATGGATCTTAGTGACAAGTGGGACACCGGTTTCATGAGGATGTGGCTCAAGGAGGAGTCAGTGGAAAGCATTATGGACATGCTGCCGCCGTCCCTGTAGCTATTAGGATTTTGTCTCTTATCCTAATTGGATAAGAAATAATATCTAACAATATTAGGGAAGTACAATTAATGTTAGACTTGGAGTCCAAGACATTATTTCCTTATCCTTTTGTATTGTCATTTCCTAATCCCTATAGAATTATAGTATCCTCCTGTATTGTCTAATCGGGAGTCCTTATCTATAAATAGGGATATACACTGATGGATATTGTGTGCAAAAAAACCCGATGTGTGGGGTTCCAACGTGTGGTAACTTAAGGTGTGCCAACATAGGACAACATCGTGTGTCAAAACGGGAAGCCACAAAAGATAACCATAGAGGGGAGAGAATGGGAGTGGGTTACAAAATTCTATTATGGGCACGGGATTGTGAGAGAGCGACAATCCTTGTAATATTCTTGGAGTTGCTTAATAGAATTCTGTGGTCTTCTTCGCCAATCATGTTCTTTACTTGGCTATTTATTTGGTGGTTATTGGCTTTGTCGACGTGGGCGGTCGTGACTTTTATTTTGCATGCTTGGGTTGTATCTCGTGTGATGTTTTTCCTGGGCTTGAAGCTTTCCACATATCTCTTCAAGTGGTATCAGAGCAGGATTCACACGAGATGATCAGAAAGCATTGGAAGTACATAAAAACATGATGACGTCAGCAACTACCTTTGGAGGTCATCCGGTAGTAAATCTTGATGGCAACATCATGGAATCAGGAGGGCGTGCATCTACTGGTTGTGAAATATCAATGCGAGGTGGAGTCGTGTAATTCACTTGCAAGGGGAAAGCGAAAACGAAGGCTATCTAGTTCTATCGACTGGTTGGATTTTTCCTAACAAAAAAGGAGCGGCTGATGAGAGGTCTACCGAATAAGAAGGTATAGATGAAGCAGTAGCATGGCTGGCGGGTGTCATGAACCTGAAGATTGCTACATGTATTCAACTCTCACAAACAGTTTGGTGTGAGATTGCAAATTCGACTGCACATTTCAATAGATACAGAGGCGAAGCTGTCAACTGTTGGAAAGAGGAAGTCATGGTTGGACCGACCACGCAATATCTTCAAGTGGGTGTGACTAAAAGAAGACACAACCCTATGGCATGGGGGCAAAAGGTGCGAAGGATGCGGTTCATTCAACTGCAGGTGGAGGCAGTGCAGTTTCTCAAACTGTACAACATGAGGAGCTCTCACATGAAGAGTTCGAGCAATCATGCCTGGACACACACTCCATGCAGGTGTGCATGGTAAAACACTTATGGAAACATGAGCAACTTCTGAGGGCTGAAGCACTGAAGAAGAACGGGAGCAAATTTCTTGGAGGAGAAACTTCAACGGATAAGATTCAAGGTGGAGATTGTCAGAATTTTGTCTCTTATCTTAATTGGATAAGAAATAATATCTAACAATATTAGGAAAGTACAATTAATTTTAGACTTGGAGTCCAAGACATTATTTCCTTATCCTTTTGTATTGTCATTTCCTAATCCCTATAGAATTGCCATATCCTATCGTATTATCTAACCGGGAGTCCCTATCTATAAACAGGGATAGACATCAATGGATATTGTGTGCAAAAAAACATCGATGTGTGGGGTTCCAACGTGTGGTAACTTGGGGTGTGCCAACGTAAGGCAACATCGTGTGTCAAAATGGGAAGCCACAAAAGATAACCAAAGAGGGGAGAGAACGAGAGTGGGTTACAAAATTCTATTGTGGGCACGGGATTGTGAGGGAGCGACAATCCTTGTAATATTCTTGGAGTTGCTTAATAGAATTATGCAATCTTCTTCGCCAATTATGTTCTCTACTTGGCTATTTATTTGGTGGTTATTGGCTTTGTCGACGTGGGTAGTCGTGACTTTTATTGTGCATGCTTGGGATGTTTCTAGTGTGGTATTTTTATCGAGCTTGAAGCTTCCACAATCTCTTTAGCAGCAGGGAGTGATGAGGTCATCTACCTGAGGGACACTAAAGGGAGATTCACAGTAAGGGGTGGTGTACCGCAACCTACATAAGACAAGCTCTGTGAGAACATATGGACGATGGCGGACTTTATGGAAGATGGAGGTACCTCAACGTGTCAAGATACTGATGTAGACGGCCTTACAAGGAGGTACCATGACAAATGAAGCGAGAATAAGAAGAGGCTTCACTAAGGATGACCAATGCCCGTGATGCTGGAAAGGAGTGGAAACAACAATGCACACCTTTGTAACTTGTGCTAAAATTAGAATGGTATGGGATCACATACAAACTACAACCAATATCGAAATGCATCAGATGCAACATTTTGGAAACTAGATTAATCTAAACCTGAGGAAGAAGAAACAAAATGGGGAGTGGAATGTTTGGCTTGCCATAGCTATATCGAAGATCTGGCTGGACAAATGCAATGGAGTGTTCCAAAACAGATGGTCAGAAGCAGAGAGTCTTATTGCAACTATCTGTCAGAAGGTACGACTATGCAAACTTTCCTTCAACAAGGGAAACAAGGAAATCACACGAGTGGCAAATATAAACCAACGATGGGAAAAGCCATTCAGGGGACATGTGAAACTAAACGTTGATGTTGCAGTGAAAATAAGAAAGGAAACCATGGCCACGAGCTTCATTATCTGAGACCATGAAGGGTATTAGCAGGGGGCGGCTATGATAGAGGGTCCGTGATGGACACTTTGCAAGCTGAGATATGGGCAATTAGAACTGGACTCTAGGAATGTCAGCAGGGCTTCAACAATATCTTAGTGGAATTAGACAATGAAAATGCAATCAAGATGATAGAGCAACGGATGGACATCCCATCGAAGTACAGAGCAGAATGCAATCTCATCCGGAAGATTAGGTCATCATTTGATGTCTTAGTGTTTGAGTTTGGAAGAAGGTCATGTAATAAAGTGGCGGATACCATTGCTAGATGGAGTCTTTGCTAAGAAGGTCGTTGGGGTAGGTGGACTCAGTGTCTAGCTTTCCTCATTGAACTGGTGAGGGAGGAAGATACACTGAACCATAATCGTTGTCTGAGTATGAATGTACTTGTACTGGGTAAAAATGATGAGTAATAAATATCCCAGGTTTAAAAAAAAAAGGAGAAGCAACCCGGTAGTTTGGCTGTGCAGCGCGTTCCCAGATCCTAACCCTTCACAGAAGAAACATTATCTCTAGCACCTTTTCCTCCTCCGTCCACACCATTCTCCTTCCATCAAAGGCTTCACCATCTGAGTGAGTCACATCTGATTCTGACTCCTACTGGAGTGCTGGTGCCGACCAATGGCGCGTAGATGTTGCGAATGTCCCCTTCTTTACTTGCCCTCCTCCTTAGTGGGTTCTCTGCGACACACCTTTTCTACTACTATAAATTTGTCTTTCACCACCGACTCAGATCCCCGTTTGCCCTTCAGCAAATCCAGAATCCTAAGTCTGACGGAAGATGTTGCCCTAACTTCCAGGGAAAGATCTTCATTGCTTCTGAGACGTGCAAGGTCCATGCCAACCGTCTTCGGGGTATCCTGTAGCTCATTCGTGTCAAACTGGATGTCATTGATTTTAGACGCTATTTTATGCATAACCTTCCAAATGAAAAGCTCATTCTGTTCATAGTGTCTGTGGGAACATATAGGGAACTCTATTATCATGTAGATTCTTGTATAATGTGGTTACTCAAAAACCAGGATCTATCGCCCAATCTAATGAGGGCATGTAGATTCGGTGTGGTTGGGTTCAACTCACATGTAGATGAGGAAAGTGTTGGGAAATTATCTCTTATCCTATTAGGATAATGATAATTATATTAATAATAGGAAAGTTCTAATTGGTGTAGACTTGGAGTCCTAATATTATTTCCTTATCCAATTCTCTTCCAAGATATATAACGCAGAAGATCCCTCTCAGGTTAAGATATATAACGTAGGTATCAAACAACCAATTTGGTTTCATGCCTGGAAGATCAACAACAGATGCTATTTTTCTGATAAGGAGGCTTATGGAGAAGTATAGACAAAGCAAAAGAGATCTTCATATGGTGTTTATCGATCTAGAGAAGGCTTATGATCGAGTACCCAGAGAAGTGTTGTGGATGGTTTTGAAGAAAAAGGGTGTGCCTATCCAATACATTGACTTGATCAAAGACATGTATGATAGCTCTACTACAAGTGTCAAGACTCCTGGAGGAGAGACACCAACTTTTCCTATCACAGTTGGGGTACACCAAGGATCCACACTCAGCCCATATCTATTCGTTCTTGTTATGGATGAGTTAACAAAGAATGTTCAGGATGATATTCCTTGGTGTATGTTATTTGCTGATGATATTGTTTTGATTGACGAAACAAAAGATGGATTGAATGATAAAGTTGAACGTTGGAGAAAGGCATTGGAATCCAATGGATTGATGATTAGCAGGAGCAAAACTGAGTATATGCATTGCAATTTCAGCCAATCTCGCAGTGTGAATGATGGAGCCAAGTTGGACGGAGTAGATATACCAAAATGTGATAAATTCCGTTACTTGGGTTCTATTATTCAAATAGACGGGGATGTCCATAATGGTGTTTGTCACCGGATCACTGCAGGATGGTTGAAATGGAGGAGTGCAACTGGAGTATTATGCGACCAGAAGATCCCTCTCAGGTTAAAAAGTAAGTTTTATAGAACAGCTATACGACCAACCATGCTCTATGGGAGTGAATGCTGGGCGGTGAAGAAACAAGGTCTCAACAAGATGAACGTGGCTGAAATGCGTATGCTGAGATGGATGTGTGGGAAGACAAGAAAAGATCGTTTGAGAAATGACTATATCAGGAATAAAGTGGGGGTGGCGAGCATTGAGGACAAGTTGCATAAGGGCCGACTCAGATGGTACGGACATGTGCAACGCAGACCTACTAGTGCGCCTATACGAAGCAATGCTATTGAGCCAAACACTATAAATAGAAGAAGAGGAAGGCCTAAATTAACATGGGATGAGCTTATAAAGAGAGATTTTGAATCTCTACATCTCAATCAGAATATGACCCATGATAGAGCTGAATGGAAACGAAGGATCCATGTAGCCGACCCCAACATAGTTGGGATTGAGGCTTAGATGATGATGATGATGATGATGATGATGATCCAATTCTCTTCCCTACTTAGTTGGAGTTGTATTCACATTGTCCTATTCCAAAAAGAATAGTTGTATCCTCTTGTCCTACTCCTATTCCTGGGTTGGTCTATCTTTGGGGCCTATAAATAGAGTAGTAGCCATGTGTTGTGAGTAGGCCAAAAAGATTGCCAAAGGGAGAGAGAGCAAAAGTGGGATATGAGATTCTATTATGGGCGTGGGATTGTGACAGAGCGACATTCCTTGTAATCTTTCTGAAGGTGCTTAATAGAATTTTGCAGTCTTCTTTGCCAACATTGTTCTCTTGTGATTATTTGCTTGGCAGTTATTGGCTCCATCGACTGAGGTCATTCTTGTTCTTCTCGTGCATGCTCGGACTATATCTCACATAATCAGGTTTTCTTGGGCTTGAAGCTTCAGCGTGAATCCTATCAAGTGGTATCAGAGCAAGGTTGTTGCGAGACGATCAGTGAGCAACAGTTGCACGTAAAGCATGACGACGTCGACGAATACCATGAGGAGTCATCATATTGAGAAATTTGATGGCAAAAGTAATTTCAGTGTGTAGCAGAGCACATTGAAAGATGTCCTAGTACAAAAAGGGCTAATCGAAGCACTTGAAGGAGAGAGGCCAAAAAAGATGGCTGATGGAGACTGGAGGATGATGGAGTGCAAAGCGGTCAGCACAATTCGTCTAAGTCTTTATGTAGAGGTAAAGTATTCTGTGATCAATGCAGACTTACTGAAGAAATTATGGATAGTCCTAGAAGAGTTGTACATGGCGAAGTCACTGACGAACATATGGGTGCTAAAAAGGCAATTGTACAAATTGCCCATGGAAGAGGGCACACTGTTCATTGACCATCTCAATGTCTTTAACAAGCTTGTCACACAACTGGTTAGCATGGAGGAGACATTTAGTGAGAGCGACAAGGTAGTTCTCATAGATTCATCTCTACCACAATCATGGGAGAAACTGGTGATGAATATTCTTGTTGGGAAAACTACACTCAATTTCAACGAAGCGGTTGCATATCTTTTGGAGGCAGAGTCTTTGAAGAAGCCCTCAGAGTCTTCCTTAGGTGGTCAAGCTTTGGCTGTTATAGATGAAACCAATAAAAGCAAGGGTCACAGAAAGAAGAATCAGAAAGGCAAGGTAAGACGCACATGATATATATGTGATGAGGAGGGTCACATATTAAAAGATTATCCAAAGTTGAAAGAATTGAAAAGTGGAGTTTGCTCATTGTAGGAAGAATATTCAGAGGCACTAGATGTTACAGAATCAAGTACTCGTAATGGTTGGATATTTGATTCAGGCTCTTGCTACATTATATGTCCAGAGAGAGATGTATTTGATGAAGGATCTCTACATTGGGCACGTGGGATTGTTCAACTGGCAGATGACAAACTCTACCAAATCACTGGAATTGGAACAATTACATTTAGGATGCATGATGAAGCACATCGAACATTTTCCGGGGTCTAATATGTCCCCAGCCTCTAGAGGAATCTAATATCTGAGAGAGAACTTGAATTCATCCGTTGCAAAATTTCAAAGCAAGGTGGAGTCGTGCAAGTCACATGCAAGGGGCAAGTGATCATGAAGGGTACTTGGTCCAGTGGAGCATATCACTTGGTTGGAGATGTTCTAACCAAAGGAATAGTAGTTGATGGGAGTTCTATACATACTGAAGTTGTGGATGAAGCATTGGCACGTGAGGTGAGCATCATGAACTCAGAAAGTGATACATGTTATCAACTCCCAGGGGCAGTCAGGTGTGAGGCTACAAGATCAACTACAAAAATCAACAGGTGCAGAGGTGAAGCTGTCAATTGTTGGAAGAAGGAAGATGTGGCAAGACCAACCACGCAGTACCAGCGTGCAGGTGGAGCTCGGAGAAGGTACAAACCAATGGCATGGAGGGCCAAAGGTGTGGAGGATGCGGTTCCAACCACAGGTGGAGGTAGTGCAGTTTATCAAACTGTACATCTTGAGGATCTCTCACATGATGGGTTCTGGCAGCCATGCTCGGATAAGCACTCTGCATAGGTGTGCATGGTAGAGTGCTTCCGGTGACGGAAGCAGCTTCCGGGGGAGGAAGCATAGAAGAAGAATGGGAGCAAAATTCTTGAAGGAGAAAACACACTTCAGTTGATAAGATCCAAGGTGGAGATTGTTGGGATATTGTCTCTTATCCTATTAGGATAATGAGAATTATCTTAACAATAGGAAAGTTCTAATTAGTGTAGACTTGGAGTCCTAATATTATTTCCTTATCCAATTCTCTTCCCTACTTAGTTGGAGTTGTATTCACATTATCCTATTCTAAAAAGAATAGTTGTATCCTCTTTTCCTACTCCTATTCCGGGATTGGTCTATATTTGGGGCCTATAAATAGAGTAGTAGTCATGTGTTGTGAGTAAGCCAAAAAGAGGGAAGCCAAAAAGATAGCCAAAGGGAGAGAGAGAAAGAGTGCGATATAAGATTCTATTTTGGGTGTGGAATTGTGAGAGAGCGACAATCCTTGTAATCTTTCTGAAGGTGCTTAATAGAATTTTGCGGTCTTCTTCGCCAACATTGTTCTCTTGTGGTTATTTGCTTGGCAGTTATTGGCTCCGTCGACTGGGTTCATTCTTGTTCTTCTCATGCATGCTCAGACTGTATCTCGCATAATCAAGTTTTCTTGGGTTTCAAGCTTCCGTGTGAATCCTATCAGTGGTATCAGAGCAAGGTTGTTGCGAGACGACCAGTGAGCAACGGTTGTACGTAAAGCATGACGACATCGAAAAATACCATGGGGAGTCATCATATTGAGAAATTTGATGGCAAAAGTAATTTCAGTGTGTGGCAGAGCACAGTGAAAGATGTCCTAGTACAATAAGGGCTAATCGAAGTGCTTGAAGGAGAGAAGCCAGAAAAGATGTCTGATGGAGACTGGAGGATGATGGAGCGCAAAGTGGTCAACACAATTCATCTAAGTCTTTCTGTAGCGGTAAAGTATTCTATGTTCAATGAAGACTCACCGAAGAAATTATTGAAAGTCCTAGAAAAGTTGTACATGGCGAAGTCACTGATGAAAAGATGGGTGCTAAAAAGGCAATTGTACAAATTGCCCATGGAAGAGGGCACACGGTTCGTTGACCATCTCAATGTCTTCAACAAGCTTGTCACACAACTGGTTAGCATGGAGGAGACGTTTAGTGAGAGCGACAAGGTAGTTCTCATAGCTTCATCTCTACCACAATCATGGGAGCAACTGGTGATGAATATTCTTGTTGGGAAAACTACACTTAATTTCAACGAAGCGGTTGCATATCTTTTAGAGGCAGAGTCTTTGAAAAAGCCCTCAGAGTCTTCCTCAGGGGTCAAGCTTTGGCTGTTACAGATGAAACCAATAAAAGCAAGGGTCACGGAAAGAAGAATCATAAAGGCAAGGGAAGACGCACATGCTATATATGTGACGAGGAGGGTCACATATTAAAAGATTGTCCAAAGTTGAAATAATTGAAAAGTGGAGTTTTCTCATTGGCGGAAGAATATGCAGAGGCACTAGCTGTTACGGAATCAGGTACTCATAATGGTTGGATATTTCATTCAGACTCTTGCTACATTATATGTCCAAAGAGAGATGTATTTGATGAAGGATCTCTGCATCCGGCACGTGGGTCTGTTCAACTGGAAGATGACAAAATCTACCAAATCATCGAAATTGGAACAGTTATGTTTAGGATGCATGATGGAGCACATCGCACATTGTCGGGGGTCTGATATGTCCTTGGTCTCAAGAGGAATATAATATATGATAGGGCACTTGAATTCATCCGTTGAAAATTTTCAAAGCAAGGTGGAGTTGTGCAAGTCACATGCAGGGGGCAAGTGATCATGAAGGGTACCTGGTCCAGTGGAGCATATCGCTTGGTTGGAGATATTCTAACCAAAGGAGGAATAGTTGATGGGAGTTCTACACATACTGGAGGTGTGGACGAAGCATTGGCACGTGAGGCGAGCATCATGAACTCAGAAAGTGCTACATGTTATCAACTCCCAGGGGCAGTCAGGTGCGAGGCTACAAGATCGACTACAAAAATCAACAGGTGTAGAGGCAAAGTTGTCAACTGTTGGAAGAAGGAAGATGTGGAAAGACCGACCACGCAATATCAGTGAGCAGATGGAGCTCAGAGAAGGTACAAACCAATGGCATGGAGGGCTAAAGGTGTGAAGGATGTGGTTCCAACCGCATGTGGAGGTAGTGCAGTTTATCAAACTGTACATCTTGAGGAGATCTCACATGATGGGTTCAGACAGCCATGCTCGGACACGCACTCCGCATAGGCGTGCATGGTAGAGTGCTTCTGGTGATGGAAGTAGCTTCCGGGGGAGGAAGCATAGAAGAAGAACGGGAGTAAAATTCTTGATGGAGTAGACACACTTCAGTTGATAAGATCCAAGGTGAAGATTATTGAGATATTGTCTCTTATCCTACTAGGATAATGAGAATTATCTTAACAATAGGAAAGTTCTAATTGGTGTAGACTTGAAGTCCTAATATTATTTCCTTATCCAATTCTCTTCCCTACTTAGTTGGAGTTGTATTCACATTATCCTATTCCAAAAAGAATAGTTGTATCCTTTTGTCCTACTCCTATTCCGGGGTTGGTCTATCTTTGGGGCCTATAATTAGAGTAGTAGCCATGTGTTGTGAGTAGGCCAAAAAGAGGGAAGCCAAAAAGATAGCCAAAGGGAGATAGAGCAAGAGTGGGATATGAGATTCTATTATGGGTGTGGGATTGTGAGAGAGCAACAATCCTTGTAATCTTTCTGAAGGTGCTTAATAGAATTTTGTAGTCTTCTTCGCCAACATTGTTCTCTTGTGGCTATTTGCTTGGTAGTTATAGGCTCCGTCAACTGGGGTCATTCTTGTTCTTCTCGTGCATGCTCAGACTGTATCTCACATAATCAGGTTTTCTTGGGCTTGAAGCTTCCGCATGAATCCTATCAGAAAGTACTGTCTTGAGAAATCTTGTTATGTCCATGTGTTCAGCCGAGGCTTTTGAAATTTTGCCTATTGGGAAATTAAACCAAGGTAGTGAATACATGGATCGAGATTTCATCATTTGGTGTGTGGAACTGGTTGGTAATTTGAGGATTCATGAGACTAATGAGCCCAAGGAAACTGATGGATTTCGTGCCAACCCTTACTGTTCAACTTTAGATGCTGAGAAGAACCTTTGAGATACTTGGACGATGAGTAGAGTCTCAGCACATGTGATGATGAGCAGAGACTCGAACCTTTTGATGATGAATAGAGACTCGACCCTTTTGATAATGAGAAGAGACTCAATTCTTTTGACGATGAATAGAGATCCGACACTTATGATGATGAGAAGAGGCTCAACGCTTATGATGATGCAAAGAGGTTCGATGCCTATGTTGTAGATGGAGAAGGATCCAAGCCAAATGAAGAGGCAGATGGCATGACTACCAATCCAACAAGTGGAGCAAGTCTAGAGAATAATGTATCTTATTTCCAAACACATTGAAACACCATTTAGAAAGTGTAGTTTATTCAGAAATATGTAAATTGCATAGGTGGTCTCTACTTTGTTTTCCCTCATTTTTTTTGGATCTCTTCTCTCATTTGTTGATTACCTTTGGCCTACTATTTCTGCAGCTCATATATATTTACATTCTCCTTAAGCATGAAAAGGAGGGCAAGACAAATGACAAGGTAGATGCTTTTCCTATTGCTTCTCTGTATAGATTTTGTCTGAGTGTTGAAGATGATACAAATGACACGCCTGTTGACCCACCTGCTTTACCCATATTCAACTTCTCTTCTGACAAGTATCCTTTAGTCATTGGCTATGGAGCAATAGGATGTAAGCTTTTTTATAGGCGAGGACCATCATGGTAGTAACAAGGGTAGTTCTCTAGTTGGTAACTCTAATAAGATGTACATATTGGATACATCTCTCATTCTAGATTCAAGCTCTAAACATGACATTTCAAATATCATTCAGACCAAATTCTACACCTTTCTCAACAAGTGTGATCCTGTTATGGTAACTGTCTGTTCCAAACTTCTTATATTGCCTGATAATTTTGGCAGCAAAGATGGAATGAGTCCCACTATTGAGTGTTACGATCACCAAAAAGATAGATGGGAGAGCTTTGACATCTTTCAAATTTATAATGGTTGTGGTTCTTTAAATACAAGCCCCCCTCATCACCAGAGTATAAGGTACTAGCACACACTGTAAAGGACTCTATAATATTCATCTGCCTTCGCCTGGAAGCATAAGCTTTTGATGTTGATACATGAAATATGCATCTCGTAGGACGTATTGGTGATAATCATAGGGAACCCTTTTCTAGCATGGGTATATATGTTGGTGGATACTTCTTTGGGATTCACCTTGATATATAACTCTTTTATCTCTACAAAGACAATCCTAACAGAGATTGCCTTTTAAGAGAAAGGTGTTGTGAATACTTATTGTCTGAGTACAATATTGAGAACATACAAGACTTGATAAGTTTATTCAGAAAGAAAAGAGGATCTTCTGAATTGTTGGTTGTTAGAAGTGGTCAGAATATTGATGAAGCGCAAACAAGTAGAATTGATCTTGTTTTTGATATCCTAGTGATTCATGAAATAAAAAAACTCAAAAATATTTGGAGATTCCTAAAATACAATATCACTTATCATGTGGACACTTGGAATGGCCCAAGTGTTGACATCAAAGCTTGTTTCCCCATGTATGTTTCTTTTTCATTACTATATTCACATCTATCCATTTTCATGTGATGTTTTTGTTCTTCAATTTTGATCATTTACATTATTTCACATTATTATGTAAATCTTTATTTTTTGTGATGAACATTAAAGACAAATTTCAATTACTTTGTAACCTTTCTCATTGTAATTACTAGGTAGTGCTTAGAATCACAGTGCACTATATTTGTAAATTGTTGATTTTGATTTTCTTTTTGTAATATGCTACATGCACATGTGAATTGTAATATGTGTGCATATATGATACACAACTAGAGGTAGGCAGACAAGAACTTGTAGTTGCTTGCTACTTTAGGCGACCTTAGGCGGGCGCCTAAAACCTGTCCTTAAGAGGCTTGCTAAGACACCTAATTGAGGGGGACGTAGTTGTTGCTAGTCCAAATAAAGCAGCTACACTTTGTCCATATCTCAGAATTTAGTTAAAGGTTAACGTTAAAGGTTAAACCATATACAAATCCAGAGATTGGTATATGAAATAAGTTAAAGGTTTATGTGAACAGTATATTCATTTGAGATCAACTCACATTAAGTAAGACTATTGATATGTTTTAGAGTTCTACTTCCATGATGAGATAATAAACAAATAGGATCCCCCCTAATAATTGTTGTAAATTATTTTTGCCTAAAGTTATACATAAAAAAAGTGAAGGATCTAAAAGCATGTCCAAAAAATTTATCTGGTGCTACATCAAGCAAGAGGAAGCTGCATGGTCTTTATTACTTTCTATCAGGGTCTTATATTGTTAAAATATTCTTTTTTGTGTTTTTTTAATCTTGGCTACACCTACTTCAGAAAAAAAAAATTGACTTCGATTTGGAAAATCCATCAGGATTGAGTTCTGCATGTAGACTCTAAATTAAAGACTAGGTGGAAACACGGAAATGAGAATAAGGTGGTGAAATAGATGGTTTAATAGAATGTGCAATTGCATAGATGGAAAAGTGGAAAAGAGACTTTTTAATGTACGAAATAATTACTTTATATATAGAGATGCTACATAGCCAAAAAAGCAAACATAGAGCTGGAGGTTAGGTTGACGTGTATGTGAATATATAATTATGATGTTTAGAGAAGAGTTACCATCCCCTCCTCCCACATACTTTTCCAGGCCGACATTATCGCAAAAGCAACGCTGTCCTGCTTTTTTTTTGCATTGAATCTCGTAATTTTATTTGAGAGAAAATCTGATATATGTTCTTATGATTCATTGCTATAGTTTCTCATATTATAGAGACACACCTTAGATACATGGTATTATGTCAATCTCTACCATGTAGGTTGTTAATATTGGCGCTGGTGGGTGGCCAATGCCAAGGCTGTTGAGCTTCAGCCCTTTTCTGGATGCAGTTTGGCTGCTTGTGTCTATACCGATGTTGTTCAGCTACATGATATGTTGGTATGACTGGAAACAAACAGTACTTGATAGACAATACCATAATCGTTGTTGGGTTTAAATTGGCCTTGACAACCTAGGCAAGGAAAGATCTCATGCCTTCTGGTCCTTCTAAGAGTGGGATGCAATGCTTCTGTTGGATTGAAGCTTTAATGGTCTAAGTGGAGGAAAAGTTCACAAGCTTGTCATTAGAGATAACAAAACTTAAGGTGTAGGGGGTATATTGTAATGTTTTCATCCACTATGTCAATTAAGAACAAGAAGGTTGGATTATATTAAGTTTTTCAGATGCATCATTTTTTCTCTTTAGATGCATGATCTAACGTTTCCAAACGAGCTCAACTTTTTGTGTAGGTTATTCTTCTGATATTTAAGAATATGAACGGTTTGGATTTTCATAATAATGACGAGACAATAAAAATGACTTAGGTGTATTTTTTCTCCATCTCCTCTATACTCAAGTGTATGTATATAAGATGACATCAAACTTATTAACACATAGGCAGAGAGGTGCTCCCTGAGGTGTACCTTGCCACACAACTTGCCTAATATTTCTCCTTGGGATATTCTAGTGACGTCCAAAGGATTATGAATGTGCTTTAAGGTTCTTTTTAATTGTCTTAATGTTCAATTGAGACATGCCAAATATCATGTTAGTATTTGGCCTACTTTTCTTAATTTTGTCCTATCTGGTGACATGAATTTAACTTTCATTATAGGAGCTACTTTATGTACGATAGTACTCATTGTCTTGCATGATAGAGGTTAACTTGGCTCAAGCCTTGTCCTCATCGGTAGTTGCTGGCAAGGACTCAAAAGGAAGCACCCCATTGCACCCAAGTCTTTGCCCTCCTCTTCGATCATGATTACCTTACACAAGACTTTTTAAAGTGCAGAAGTAACACCACTTATGAAAAGAAGAAATCCATAAATTTCAAATTTTAAGAATGCAAATGTGAATTAAATTCAATATTTTTTTGGGGTTTAAATTTTTTTGGTTTACACTATATATTCCAAAATATACTTGCAGCAAGAGCAGACCAGTTAGAGTGACAAATAGGGTTGCGACATTGATCATTGTCAAACGTAGTCCAATTAACCTTGTTGCTAGGAAGTTCAATCTAATTGTCATTGTTATTAAGATGATGCCAAGGTGTTTTGGTAAACTTGCATGTAAGAAAAAGTATGAGGCCTCCTCAAAGCCCTTATGACAGAAGAGATGTATACTGACTGACACAATCAATTTTATGTCAATAATAACTAGAAGAAATATATTATGCGACATAAGACAAATACACAAACAATGATGAATGATTGAGTGAAGTTAACTCTAAGACCAAACATATGTGAGAAAATGCCAAGCATACAAACATTGTTTATAAGATTCACATAAATTGATTGTTAGAAAATTTTGTGTCTGCAAACTAGTTGATGTTGTCTTTTTAAAAAACATTGATGCATCTAGAATCTCAATCTTGATGGCTAGCTTGATCATACGTATGGGGTTGTGAATCATAGTTTCTATTATTGGTCATCACGTCATAAGTAATGAGATTGTGAATCAGTGAGCCTCTCTCTCGCATTACACGTTTAATAAAAATATCTTTTCATTGCCTTCATTAATCCAATATTCGCTTCCATAGATTTCATGATTATGTTGTCGGACTCTGCTTCCCTTTTTGTGAGGTTGTGATGATGGTGAGATCAGGGAGAGAAGTCTTGAGCATGAATCTCCCAGGCTTGGTCAAAATTGATCTAATCTTAGTGTAGTTGATCCATAAACACTAAAACCTCAAAAGGTTTGTGTCCTTAAGGAATGGATTTGGGATTCAGGATGATGGGGAAAATGATCTGAAATGAAGTGACCATAAACATATGGATGTGCAAGGGTTTACTAGTATCCATCTTATTGTGCTCATGAGGAACCTTTTGGACCAAGTAAATTGTGACTTGTTTGTGGTTAAGTCAATGAGATTCAAGTCACTAATTAAATTATTGCAAGTAGTGGTTAATTTTTGGTTTTGTTGCGGTTGTCCTGGCTCAATTGATCCAAGATGTATCTTTGGATAGTTGATGTAATCTAGCTATTAGATGATAATTGCATTATAATCTAGCCAAGTCGCATGTCATTGATTAGATGATCGATGTGAATGTGTCGATGGGAAGTTGAGTCAAGGTGAGCTCAGATGCCATATTAAATGGCTAAGACGATGCTATGGAAGGTTTGAACAATTAAAAGTTGGGAGATAAGGGTTGCTCCGTGTTGTTTGAAAAATTGGAAGTAGAATATTAATAGGAGTGTGAGGATTGTGTGTATGCATTGCTTGTTTTATCCAAGGGTCGAATAGGAGGGAAGTACATGGGCAGTCATGGGTGCAATATGACATGACTATTTAGGATGTTGGGAAGAACGTCTAAACCAACGTCCATCACAGATATTTTGGAAAGTCAAATCACTATGAGGCTGTGTTTGGTTCACAGAGCTTGAGATGAGAAAGGACTTATAACGAACTAAAAAGTGCAATCCTATGTTTATTAGTGCATCAACAGTTTACTCTGATTATGGGTGTAGTATGGTATGATGCGGGTACTACTATACTCATAACCTTACTCATTTAAGTTAGTGGGTATGGTTATGGGTATATACACTCTTCGTCCAACATTGTACCAACATCATACACATAACCATGAAAGAGAGGATACATGGGATGATTATGCGGGTATGTGGGTATATTATCTTCTAAATAGTACAGAATGAATCTTTATATTGAGATTCAAACCAAAATCAACATATCAAACTACTACCAACACAAACCTTATAGCAGTGTTAGAAAATACAATATTATATATATATATATATATATATATATATATATATATATATATATATCATTTTAGAAGCACCAACAACAACATATATGTGCAATACATTTTATTAACGAGTGATGAAAATTTACTTTGAGTGGTGTAACATCAATAAGTAATACTTAATAATTTAGTGGAATAATTTATACTTTCACAAATCTAAATGTCTAAACTTAGATACAGTTGTATATGTGTGTGTGTGTGTGTGTGTGTATATATATATATATATATATATATACATGTACATGAGCAAATGTCTCATTTTTGTTGAATCTACATATGTATATATGCATGTGTATGGATGTGTTTATGTTTATATATATACACACATATATCAATATGCATGTGCTTGTGGAGAAATATTTATATTTATGTATATTATAATGTACATGTGTATTATGAGTTTGTATATTTACACATATATGTGCATGTGTATACTTGTAGTATGTGTATGCGCATATTATGCAATTATATTTTATAAGTAAATGCATGTATACTTTTATATCTTTGTGCATATGTTTATACTTTTTTTGTTGTTTTACTATGTGTTCATGTATATGAATATAATTTTGTTTGGGCATGTATACATGTATATGTGTTCGTTTGTATTTGCACATGCAATGTTTGTATTTAACACTGAGTATGTATGTCTGTATTTCAATGTTTATATAAATATGTTATCCTTATTTGTACACATTACTAGATATAAATGAGTAAGAAGTCATGCTGGTATGGGTATACATATATCCAATATTGTACCCTTCATGTAATAGTTATATGGGTGCAAGGGTAAACGGGTATGTAGGTATGGAAAAACATACCCATGCCGAGTATGAAGGGGAATGGGTTAGCAAGTATGCGGGTATGGAAAAACATACATGTGTCGGGTATGAAGGGTATGGGTTAGCACGTATGTGGGTATGGAAAAACATACCCGAGTATGAAGGGTATGGCTTAGCAGGTATGTGGGTATGGAAAAACATACCCACGCCGGGTATGAAGAGTATGGGTTAGCAGGTACATGGGTATAGCCGTATTCATTTACAACTCTACGCTCCGGGGGAACAGAAGTCCAAGTCCAATGGGTTTCCGCCATACCTTACAACCCCCAGGTACTAGCGTGGCATACGCTCGGTCTAGACCCCGTTGCCGAATTTCGCAACCCCGACACCCCCTTTTTGCATAGCCTTCCCGACTTCAGCCTCCGCCGACCCTCTTTGCGGTACAGTACGACAAACCTGACAAGGATCACCATCACTGGATCAGCATGACGACGGCGACCATCCAAAAAGCCGAGTTGTTTGCACAGGCACAGTCATCTTTGGCAGGTTGCCGATCATGCAGTTGCAGATTCCTAATTTTTTGTAAGCTCCAATGACTGTCCAATGTTCGATATTGTCATCCATTCACATACTAATCTAAACTCCAGTAATCTTTGGCATATTTTCTTTACTCCCAACTTCTGCCGCATTAATTCATTTCCTCAGCCGCACTAATCTCCTGAATGAGAAACCAGAGCACGACCTGCTATCATTATTAGTTTTAACACCGTCTCGGTGGTTTGGTTTTGCTTCCTATCTGTAAATGATCCTTTCTCTATCCAAACATAGGAAACGGTCCATCGTATCCAGCGCAATTACCGTCTAATCCTATGCTGTGACGCAAACCTTCCTAGTCCCTTACTGCAAATCAAACTCCTGCTATGTATGCTGTGTGTTTTGTGGCAGGACGGAAAGAATCCCCTTGTGGAAGTTGTGGTTCTGGTCAGAGATGCCACTATGTCATGTATGCTATTTGAAGTGGAATATGATAATTGAACATGTGGTATTATTAAAATATGCTTGCGTCAGAAGGACATGTGGCCCAGTAATGGCCATGTCCTTTGCCATCGAAAGAAAATATAGATTCTTTTGACATTCTAAGCCTTTGTCTTATTAGGCTACGTCTGCGCTACATCAACAGATCTAGTCCTCATCCAGTCCGATTTCGTACTTGCGTGTTTGGTTAGAAATCGTGAAACAACCGCGTTTCGAGATTCCGTAATTTCAAAAGTTGAACTATCTCAGTCCTGCCAGCAGCAGGATTAGGATTCTCAATCCGGATTTCACTCCGTCTTTTCTGTATTTTGTTTTATATAACATACTGAAAAACAGAAGTTACGAGGCCAGCTAGATTGGTTTGCCAAATAGGGTCAAGTGGGGAACCCCAATAATCTCAGTCCGGATGACTGGACTAATCACAATCTGGATTTTATAATCCCAATAATCCCAGTCCATTGCCAAACAAGACCTAAGTGTTTTCCATAGAAACTCGTTATATTGTTTATATCTTTAGAGGATAGATGTACTTGGACTGTATCGTTTCTTATTGGAAAAGTAACAAACCTTCTTGTTACATTGTTAGTGATGGCTTGGTTCCCAAGCGTAGGCTAGAGCTCGAGTGTCTTCTGTGTTTGGTATCTGCCTTTTGGATGTTGTACTTCACGAGATGAACTATACCAGACCTAGCGTACGGCATTTAAACCGGCTGTTGTGTCATATAAAGATGAAAGACTTGTATTTCAACATTTTGTTTAATGTAGTTAAAAATATTCTTCTTGATTGTACTTTTTATTTATATTTTGCCCATTTTGCTTCTTGATCATACCTATTAAGTGGTGGATATTTTTTCAGGACAACTCTTTTACAGATAATCTCTGTTTTGGTGCGTGATAAAGCTCCACCGTCATACTTGGTTCTCGTCTCATTCTTACTAACCCCATCTATTTTTTGCAGAGAACCTGATGCAACCTCTTGTACGAGCAACACTTGTTTGAATTCTCATTGGTTCTCAAGATTCCATCAGTTAGGATTTTGTCTCTTATCCTAATTAGATAAGAAATAATATCTAACAATATTAGGAAAGTGCAATTAATGTTAAACTTGGAATCCAAGACATTATTTTCTTATCCTTTTATATTGTCGTTCCTAATCCTTATAGAATTGTCGTATCCTCTCGTATTGTCTAACCGAGAGTCTTTATCTATAAATAGGGATAGACATCGATGGATATTGTGTGTCAAAGAGCACCGATGTGTGGGGTTCTAACGTGTGGTAACTTCGGGTGTGCCAACGTAAGACAACACCATGTGTCAAAACGGGAAGCCACAAATGATAGCCATAGAGGGAGAGAACGAGAGTGGGTTACGAGATTCTATTGTGGGCATGGGATTGTGAGGGAGTGAAAATCCTTATAATCTTTCTGAAGGTGCTTAATAGAATTATGTAGTCTTCTCGCCAATCACGTTCTCTGCTTGGTTATTTATTTGGTGGTTATTGGCTTTGTCGACAATGGACGATCATGACTTTTGTTGTGCATGCTTGGGTTGTATCTCGTGTGGGGTTTTTCTTGGGCTTGAAGCTTCCACAAATCTCGTCAAGTGGTATCAGAGTAGGATTCATGTGAAATGATCAGAAAGCATTGGAAGTACAGAAAAACATGACGACGTCGACAACTAAATCTTGATGGCAACATCGTTATGCAACCAGGCGGGAGCGAATCCACGTCTTGTGAAATATCAACGCGAGGTGGAGTCGTGCAATACACTTATAAGGGACAAGCGACAATGGATGCTACTTGGTTCTATCGACTGTTTGGATTTTTTCTAACCAAAAGAGGAGCGGCTGATGAGAGGTCTACCGACATAGAAGGTGTAGATGAAACACTAGCATGTGTGGCGGGTGTCATGAGCCCGAAGATTACTACATGTATTCAACTCTCACGGGAAGTCTAGTGTGAGATTGTAAACTCGACTGCAAATTTCAACAAATGCAGAGACAAAGCTATCAACTGTTGGAAAGTGGAAGTCGTGGTTGGACCGACCACACAGTGTCTTCAAGTGGGTGTGACTAAAAGAAGACACAACCCTATGGCATGAGGGCCAAAGGTGTGAAGGATGTGGTTCTTTCAACCGTAGGTGGAGGCGGTACAATTTCTCAAACTGTATAATACAAGGAGTTCTCACATGAAGGGTCTGGACAATATTGTCTGGACACACTCCATGCAGGCGTGCGTGGTGATATGCTTCTGGAAACAGAAGCAGCTTTCGAGGGCGGAAGCACAAAAGAAGAACGAGAGCAGACTTCTTGGAGGAGCAACTACAGTAGATAAGATTCAAGGTGGAGATTGTTAGAATTTTGTCTCTTATCCTAATTGGATAAGAAATAATATCTAAAAATATTAGGAAAGTACAATTAATGTTAGACTTGGAGTCCAAGACATTATTTCCTTATCCTTTTGTATTGTTGTTCCTAATCCCTATAGAATTGTCGTATCTCCTCGTATTGTCTAACTGAGAGTCTCTATCTATAAATAGGGATAGACATCGATGAATATTGTGTGCCAAGGAATATCGATGTGTGGGGTTCCAACGTGTGGTAACTTTAAGTGTGCCAACATAGGACAACATCGTGTGTCAAAATGGGAAGCCACAAAGGATAGCCAAAGAGGGAGAGAACATGAGTGAGTTACGAGATTCTATTGTGGGCATGAGATTGTGAGGGAGCGACAATCCTTGTAATCTTTCTGAAGGTGCTTAATAAAATTATGTTGTCTTCTTCGTCAATCATGTTCTCTGCTTGGTTATTTATTTAGTGGTTATTGACTTTGTCGACGTGGGCGGTCGTGACTTTTGTTATGTATAGTTGGACTGTATCTCGTGTGAGGTTTTTCTTGGACTTGAAGCTTCCGCAAATCTCTTCACCATCAACCGGACCATCTCTGCCGTTTATGTTTGTGTATTATGTCGTGTTAGTCATTGTGGATTTATATTGACCCTGGTTGTGTTATCCTTGTCAAACACGATGATGTTTACTTAGCTTTAAGCTTTGGAATCTTGACCATTTCTTAGAATTGTTATCTGCTGCGCAGGCCGGCTAACAATGTGTTATAAATGGTTCTTGGGTGGGCTGGGCGGATAACAATTAAGTGGTCTTTCCTAAGAACGATTCTCTCGTTAGTTAAAAAAAGATCTTAATGATATAAACTTTTGCATGTCCAATGTGCCTTTCAGAACCGTGGTTCTCGTTTTCTTAAATCAAGGTTTGATGCTGGTGCACGCTGACATTCTATAAGTCAAGGCTTGCTTTAGCCACGGCCCGCTGTGTGTGTGTGTGTGTGTGTGTGTGTGTGTGTGTGTGTTATTACATCCTGACTAGCAGCACAGAAGCTAATTCGTCCTTGGACGATATGATCTCATTTCCTATTCAGTGGCAGCTCAACTGTTTTTGTAAACTGTGTTGCTTCCTCACCTCTCTGTCCTCTGTGGATCAAACTGCTTGACCAGTCCACTTATATCTTTCTACTTTACACGGATCAAATTCCTCAATTACTACACTTTCGCCTCTCTGCCTTACACGGATGAACTCCTCAACCACACTACTTCTGCCTCTTTATCTGCGTCATGAACTAATTTTGCAATAATTTGGCCCTCAAACTTCTACTATGTGTACTATATCCGTGGTTCCATGTCAAATGTCATACCCTACACTATTGCACTGATTTCCTTCGAGAAAAACATTCATCTCATGTGACGGCACCTATTCTCTTTGCTTTCTCACGAGAATGGGTGCAACACTAACATGTATTGTTTGTATCAGAAAATGAGGCAATTTTATGGCTATATGCTTGCATTTTACAAAGAATGGTGATGACTAGAGGTCACTGCATCACATGTAGGCGACCGCCAGCTGGGAATTGTCTGGTGAATGTCACTTATGATGTGTAGTTCCAAAATTGAGTTATTTTTCTCACTCATTCTGTAGTTAAACTAGTTTAGCTGAGAAATATGTGCGCGCACATCGTTTATACTACTACTGTGTTAAATTTCTCTATCTGAGATATTGTAATGGCCTTACTGGTTTTCATATTTACATACTAGATAGTTAGCGTATAAGTTGGGCATGGTCCGTCACGCTCCTTGCCTTGAATGCTGAGAGCCACTGACCAAATTTGTTGGTTTTGTTCACAATCTTGTTGGAAGCTGAATGCTGATATAGACACTGGTTATATTTGGGTTTTGCAATATCTTGTTGGTGATCTGATGGTGTTAGGAGTTGCCCGTAAAAACACATTGCGGTCGTGGTTCCCCTACACCTCGAAAAGACCATGCGTTCTAAGGGCAATTAATGAGGCTAGACTTGTCAATTGGGTCAAAATCAACCATTCTTATCTGTTTAGTTGTTGGGTTTCACGGGTTGCTTGTTAGGCATCTGTGGTGATTCATTTATTTAAATTAATTAATTATATAGAAGTAAATAACAAAGATTTACTACTAACTAAAATAAATATCATGGTCTACTACTGTGTGAAATTGTTGCAGTCTAAATTTACATTTGACCAAGACCAACTGATGTTTAAGAGGAGATTGCGGGGAAATATAAAATCACATTTGCTATATTATCTAATTGCTTATAGAGTTGAACTATAAATTAACTACTCTATTTTTGTAGAGTACTTATACATCTGAAAATCTTGATTATATATTAGAAATTCTTTTAGCCCACAAAAATGTATGTGGTTGATTGATTATAAAAATTAAACAACATACTTTTATTTGAAAGTGACAATGTATAATAGTTGGTTGTTTTGTGCTATATTCCATGTAAAAAATGAGATAATGATCTTCTTTTACTGTCATAGCAGCAACTTACAGAACATTTATTATTGAACACATTATGTGAGCACCCGCGGGCGACCTGTTAGATATATGATTACAGTAGCTTGTAATTACTGTAGCTATTAATTACTGTAGCAGCTTGTTACTGTAGTTCATTTACTGTAGTAATCATTTATTTAGCATGGGTTAAGCCTAATATTTTTTTTTGAAGGTGAGGTTAAGCCCAATGTAGTGCAGCAAGTACATGTGAGAATGTAGTGTTGTTTCTAGTGCAAATGACAAAGAAGTTTTATCCCATATTGCTCACACCTAGAACTTTTGTGGTCCTCATATGTAGGATCACATGGGGCACTAGTGTCCAAAGGAGTCCTAGGAAGGAGGTATGCTCACCTCCTTGGTGGGTGGGATTGTCACATCACAACGCACGCGCGCGCGCCACGCCACGCCTCGCCTGGCTTGGCCTGGTCGGGCCGGGCTCGGGGCTTGTGGATTGTGGAGAATGTCTTCCGTCTTCTTTTTGCACTAGGATACAACTAAGTAATTAATTACTCGTGTAATTAATTGTTGCTTTCTTATTCAGATTTCTTAATCCTAATTAGAAAGTGTTTCTCTTTTGCGGATTATTCCGTATTGTGTATAAGAGCAACTGAGTGTTTGCGTCTTACTAGGAATAGGATTAGGGATGTGTGTGGCTATATATATATATCTGGTCATTATGGTTAAACACATCGAAAACAATCTTCTGCCGTCATGTGTTTTGAGAGCCCTAATCCCGAGTGCAATAGTTGTCGTCCCCGGAGTCGCTTTGTGGAGTTGTCCTCCTGTGCGAAGCGTGACTCCTCCTTCCTATCGTCAAGACGCAGCTGTCAGGCGGTGGTTTCTGTGGTTGCTGTGCTGCACTGGTAGCAGTGCAACGTGACTACGTCGAGCGCGAGCGAGGCGTGCAAGTTCCAGGTTCGTGCCGGATCACGATTGGGAGAACAGTGCCTATCCGCGAGGATTGTCGGGCATTGATTTCTTTAAGTAACACGTTCGTTTCTCAACGAACGTCTCAACGAACGATCTGGTTTGCGAATCTAACTCTTGTTTTCTGTTCTCCTGCTTCATTTGTTCTTCAATTCTTATTTTGCATCTGCCTAGACTGTTGATTACATTGCACCTGTCGTTGTTGCATGAACGACAATAACTAATATTAACAACAGTCTTAAAGAAATCATTTCTATCGTTAATTAACAATGGCCGGTTAGGGTGGTTTGGGATGTAAAATTGATACAACCAATATGCCTAAAAAGTTTACTGGTACGAACTTTTCCCGTTGGCAGAGTCGTAAGGAAATTTGGCTGAATATTGCGGGTTATGATCAGTATTTAATTGAAACTGAACCTGTATCTGATGAAACAATTCCTGATAATGCAAACTTTATTGCTAATTGGAAGAAGGGTGATAAAACGTGTCACAGTTTGATTCTGTTTGGTTTAAATAACAAACTGTATGATTCTTATTCAAAGCCGCCAGTCACTACGTCCAAGGTTTTATGGGAATTGTTAATTAAGAATTTTAGCACTAAAAATCAAGGTGTTGAAAAATACTGCGTGTCTAAATTTCTTAAGTTTCAGATGGTTAAGGGTAAGTCAGTTTCTGATCAAACACACGATCTACAACTCCTAGTTCATGAACTCTCAGATGCGAAGATGGTGTTTCCTGAGAAATTCGTTGTTATGTCTATCATAGAAAAATTCCCTAAGTCTTGGGAATCGTTTGGTATGTCTCTGAAGCATCACAAAGGGACACACACCATGGATGGATTAATGATGGATATTAATATATAAGAATAATATTTAAAGGAGAAAGGGGTCAAGGTGCCTACTGATGCAAATCCAACTGTTAATCTTACTTCTACAAAAAACACCAAAGATAAGAAATCTAAGAATGCACATAAACCCAAGGCAAAGATCCAAAAGAAACCGAAGAACAAACCTTGTTGGACTTGTGAATAGGTTGGCCACTAGAACAAGGATTGTCCTACTAAGAAGGCAAAGAAATCTACCACATCTGCAACTGAGGAGGCTGTGGTCAACATGATGACTACATCCTTGAACCTCAATGATGGGTACATGTCTATTAAACCTAAAATTCTTTCTATTTTTGAACCACTTTATTGGATAATTGACACTGGGGCTAATGTACATGTGTGTGCTGATAAATCCCTGTTTGTGTCTTATCAGGCCTCTCGGGGTCGGTCCGTGACTTTGGGAGATTCCAGCTCTACAGAAGTCAAAGACGAAGGACGGGTGGACTTGAAGTTCCCTTCGCGGAAGGTTTTGACTCTTAACAGGGTCAGACATGTTCCAACCATTCGACGCAATATCCTTAGTGGCGTCATATTAGTTAGAGAAGGTTATAGAGTAGACTGTAAATGTAATAAGGCTATTATTACACGCCTTCGTGATTCTTTGTTTTTTGGCAAGGGGTACTTATGTGATGTGAAGAACTTGTTTAAGATTCATGTTGAACTTGTTTCAAATTCTGTTTTAAATTTGAATGATTATAGTTCTGTTTGCATGAATCTTATTTCATTCGATGTATGGCATTCACGTTTGGGACATGTTAATGTTGCATCAATGAAGCGTATGATGAATCTAGATTTGATCCCTAAATCTGAAATTAGCAACAATAAATGTGAAATCTGTGTACAAGCTAAATTGCCTAGGAAGCCTTTTCATTCTGTGAATAGGAATTCAGAAATTTTGGATTTAGTTCATACAAATATTTGTGAATTTAATGATGTTGCTACGAGAGATCAAAAGCTTTATTTTATAACTTTTATTGATGATGCGAGTAGATACGGTTATGTCTTTTTACTTAGAAGTAAAGATGAAGCATTGGATAAATTTCAAATTTATAAGAAAGAAGCTGAAACTCAAACCGGTAAAGTACTTAAGCAATTAAGGTCTGATAGGGGAGGAGAGTATACCTCGAACTTGTTTTTGGAATTTTGCCAATTACATGGTATAGTTCATGAGGTCACTGCTCCTTATTCACCACAATCAAATGGGAT
Organism: Alisma plantago-aquatica; assembly: GCA_963693085.1. Lineage (NCBI taxonomy): Eukaryota > Viridiplantae > Streptophyta > Magnoliopsida > Alismatales > Alismataceae > Alisma > Alisma plantago-aquatica. The sequence goes on from OY856415.1 coordinate 240,124,852, forward strand.
AGCTGAATGTAAAAAACCGAACCTTAATAGATATGGTAAATACCTTACTCCAAACATCTGGGTTACCCAACTTTATGTGGGGGGAAGCTTTAAATACGGCTTGCCATATTCTGAATAGAGTTCCCCATAAACATTCAGAAAGTAGTCTGTTTGAGTTGTGGAGAGGAAGGAAACCGAGTCTTAAATATCTTCGAGTGTGGGGGTGCCTTGCAAAGGTACTTGTCCCTAAACACAAAAGGAAGAAATTAGGACTGAAAATAGTTGATGCCATATTCCTGGGTTATGTAGAGACAAGCTATGCTTACAGATTCCTGATTGTAAAATCAGATATCTCTGGCATTGAGGTCAATACAATTGTGGAATTACGTGATGCAACATTCTTTGAGGATGTGTTTCCTATGAAAAATGGTGTGCCCAATGAAGTTTCTCAAGAAGATTCATTCACCACATGTTCCATTCCCGAGCATGTGGAAAGGATGACAAATGTGGGGGGCGACTCAGAACATGCTATTTCTGAATCTGATGATTCTGAAGAAATAGTTGAACCAAGGAGAAGTAAACGACCTAGGACATCTGAAGACTTTGGAAGTGAGTTTCTTACTTACAATGTTGAGGATGATCCTGTTACTTTCAAACAAGATATGGAATCTCCAGAAGCTAAGTTTTAGAAAGAAGCCATTAATGATGAAATCCAATCAATTCTCTCGAATGAAACTTGGGAATTGGTGGATTTGCCTCCTGGTTGTTCTGCAGTTGGTTGCAAATGGATTTTTAAGAAGAAACTTAATGCAGACGGGACAATCAATAAGTATAAGGCTAGGTTAGTTGCTAAGGGTTACACACAAAGGGAAGGAATAGATTATTTTTATACATATTCACCTGTTTCCCGTATGACCACAATCTGAGTGCTTCTAGCATTGGCTTCCATTTATAATCTCTATATCCATAAGATGGATGTGAAAACCGCATTTTTACACAGTGATCTTCAAGAAGAGATATATATGGAACAACCTGAGGGATTTGTGGGTCGTGGGAATGAGTCCAAAGTGTGTAAACTTGTTAAGTCATTATATGGCTTGAAACAAGCCCCTAAGCAATGGCATGAGAAGTTTGATTCTGTGATATCATTGTTTGGCTTTATTTCTAATGAATTTGATAAGTGTCTCTACTACAAGATTGTCAATAATGAATTCATTTTGTTATGCTTATACATCGATGATATTCTACTTTTTGGTTCCGATATGAAAGTAGTAAAAGAGACAAAGTCATTCTTGTGTAGCAAGTTTGAGATGAAGGATATGGGTGTCGCTGATGTGATTTTAGGGCTTAAAATCATAAGGTCTATTGATGGTATAACTCTCTCTCTCAGTCTCACTATGTTGAGAAGATACTGGAGAGGTTTGAGTACACATCACGTAAACTTGTTAAGATTCCATATGATTCATCCAAGCCCTTGTTCAAGAATGAGACTGGGATTCCAGTGTCTCAATTACGATACTCTTAGATTATCGGAAGTTTGATGTATCTTATGAATTGTACACGTCCAGACATTGCGTTTGCCGTGAACAAGTTAAGTAGATACACCAGTTGTCCCGACAAGACCCATTTGGAAGCTCTTGATAGAGTTCTGAGGTATATCAAGGGAACATGTTCCCTTGGGCTGCATTATGATAAACATCCTTCCGTAGTCGAAGGAAATAGTGATGCAAGATGGATTGCCGTGAATTCTGGGAGTAATGGTGTCTCAGGATATGTATTCCTGTTGGGAGGAGGAGCTGTTTCCTGGAGGTCTAAGAAACAGACCATATTGTCTCGGTCCACTTTTGAGGCAGAGTTGTGTGCTTTAGATGAAACTGGATTGGAAGCTGAATGGCTACATGGACTTATGTCTAGTTTACCTATGGTAATGAAGCCGCTTCCTGCAATTTTAGTTCACTATGACAACACTACAACTATTGCTAAGATAAAGAGTTCCAAGTACAATAAAAAATAGTGTAGACACATCCAAGTCAGATTGAAATCTGTAAGGGAGCTAATGTTTAATGGGGTCGTGGCTATGGACTACGTCGGTACCAAAGATAATACAGTTGATCCTTTCACTAAATGTCTTACCTTGGCTTTAATGGAAAAATCCAGGTTGGGGATGGGACTGAAACCCCTATAGATTTGCAGGCAGTAGCAACCCAACCCAAAAGAGTGGAGATCCCACAAATTGGGTTCAATGTGGTAATAACAAGATGTCGGGTAAATCAGATGACACTATGTATTCTTGTTTGATGCTTCTAGCATCTGTGTGTCTATCTCCTGGAAACCTGTTAGTGTCATGACTGCAAGTTAGTAAGAGAGTAGTCTTTTAATGGTGTCAAGTCTTAGGACAGGATGTTAGCAGTACATCCTTGGAGACTCTAGCTAAGTGATTGATGTTGTGTAGCCCGCAACAGGAGAATTGGGTTGTTCTTTGTTATCAATCATGATATAAAATTTTGTATGCATGGCCTTAATGCATTGTTTTCTTTTCTACTATGTCTTTATTGTGTTGTTACCAACCTATACTCTTGTACCCAAGGTTCAGGTTCAAGACTTTTGTTCACCTAGTTCCTACAGGGGTCACAGTTGGATAACTCAGGTAGATTCAAATCGAAAGGTATCTGTTGAAAGCACAGTATGGAGGACTGAATGGTAGAGCACACTACATATTGGACTTTGTGGGGGATTGTGTAAAGACCAAGTCTCTACTATAAACCATGGCAACCAAAATCATCAATTGTGTAGCAGCGGAAATTTAAATCTTGACTTTATTCAAAATGTATAAAGAGTACATTACAAATTTTTCCCAAAAGGGGTACATCTTTATACAAGGAACTAGGATCTAGGTAGAGGAAGACTTAGACTAATACAACATTGTCTCCAAACAAAACACTTAATATATATAAATACAACTATGTCCAAGCAAGCTATATGTTCCTTTTCTTCTTGTCCTATCCTTAGCCTTAGGTTCACCAAGCTTCCATGCGCACTCTGTTCCTAGCCTGGATGGTTGGGGTCATCCAGCAAGAGAAAGATAAAAGTATGTGTTAATAAAAGGATAAAGGAAATCATAAAGCTAAGCATTTCATAACAAAAGATTCCACTAAGGAGTTTCAAGGAGAGAGAGGCAATTGAGTAAATAAGATTTTTAGAAAACTGCCACATTTCAATATCAACAAATATCACCTTTGCATGAATATAAATTATGACTCAACATCCTCTCAATGTAGGGTGAGGCACCTATCGGACCTCACCAATGGCAGGGGGACTAAAACCCCAGTGCCTAAAAAGTGGCAGGGGGACTAAAACCCCAGTGCCCGACAGGGGGACTAAAACCCCAGTGCCATGTGGGTGGTTTGTACTCATGTACACTACATTGTCAATTGGAAAATACCTATATCATGCATAAACATTCACTTGGAAGTAGAGTGAAAAGTATAACAAGATTGCAACATAGCACTAGGAATAAAACCCACGAAATAAATAAATAGGCCATCATAGGCAACAACAATATCCCAGAACTCCAAGAAATAAAGGAGCCAACAAAGCAACAACATTATACAATATTTCCAAATATTTCAAAAGGATGAGCCAACATTGGCCAAGACAAGATTAAACATTTCCAAGTAAATGAGGCAACATATGTAGTGGCAAGATTCACATAATTCAAATGAATGAGCCACAATAGCATTAGAAGCATAAAATAAGTAAAGAGCCAATAAATGCAATTAGAAGGATAACAAAGCTAGCACAATAATGGTTGTGGGGTTGGAAAAGTCCCAACTGAGAGATTAGGATTGTTTGCACAATAAACATTCACATTCATCTTTGATAGGATTCATATGATATGATTCACATACATAGGAGCCACATACTAAAATAGGGTGCACATACATAGGGACCACATACCTGTTTTAATTAATTACCATCACATTCACCAATCTGATTGCATCCATTCCATTTTTCCCTAGTTACATTATTACACATGTATTAATATATATAAAGACATAAAGCATAGGGAAAAACCCTAATTTTCTACCTTGAAAATCAAAGCTTGATTTGTGACTCAAAACCTTGACCAACGATTAGTCATATTCTCCTGATTAATAAAATATATTTTATTTTACAAGTTGGAGTTAAAATGGATTAATTAGGTATTTTAGAATATTTTATATACTTAAAAAGGAATTCAAAGCAAACTTCGAAAAAGGAATCAGATTCATGACTCAAAACCCATAAAATCGAATTCTACGTTAAAAATCCTTTCCACTGACTATTTATTCGAATTTTTCTGACATGAGAATGATTTATTACGAATTAAATCATCTCAGCCAATCAGAATTCAGGAAAAAGACTCATCAGAAAAATAGGGGCAATTGGGCCACTGAGGCTGGGCCCACGCTGACGCGGACCAATCAAAATTGGCCGCATCAGCAGGTCCACTCTTGCTGACCTAGGTCAAAGGCGAGGGAACAACGACGAAAAGACTGAAATACCCCTTTCTTGCAAAAAAGGTTTCAATTAAATTGTGAGGACAGTACGGTCATTTGCAAGTATCGATTATTTGCGTCAAAGAGCAAGAACAAGATCGGAAAAGACGATAATGCCCCTACGAGGTTAAACCGTCTAAGTGTAGCGGCACGGCTACCATGGTCATTCCATGACCAGGTATCTTCCTCTCGCTTCCATGGTGAAGAGGCAGACTACTGGGAGCCCCGACTCAAGCAGCCTGTGCCCAGGTGGTGTTCGGGTTCGGAAATAACAATAGGCATAGTGTCTTCACTGGATCTCGGCGATGGAGTTGGAACCAAGATACTGGACGTTTGGTGCAGAAAGCACATGAAACCGTGGAGAACCGTCGGAGAACATAGCAAAGAAAACTGGGGTCAAAACGGTGAGCAAAACCTCAGATAAAGCTCCCGTCGTGATCGTGGAGTCGAGGCGAGGTCAAAGCACCTCTTTCCGCAGGCGGAGGAGCATCAAAATAGAATATGGGTCGGCGTCGTAGGAGGTCATATCTGTGGTCTATAGGACCCGGAGTTTGGGGCTACCGCGAGACAAAAAGAGAGTAGAGAGGGGAAGAGCGGGTGCTGGAGTTGCTTACCTAGCATCCAATTGGCCCGAGGTGGTCAGAGGTCCCGACCCTCATTCGAGGTCGTCGGAAATGAAGGTGGAGAAGGACGGGTATCTAGGAGATGCTTTAGGCTAAATTGGAAGAGGAGGAAGAATGGTGGCGGCCCGAGGGTGCTAGACGACACCTTAAACATGTGTGGGGAGCAGCGTAGCTCCATCTGCGAGGTTGCAGTGGAGAAGGGGGATACGAGCCGAAGGGAGTTTCTCACACAGTGTACTAGAGGAGTCGAGTAGGTGCTCAAATGAACCGGATTGGGAAGGCGAAGCCAATGGGATAGGAATCGCGCACAAAGGTGGAGAGGAGAGGGAAAACGGCTCTGAGGAGCCGAGGAGCCTGGCAGCCCGAACGACTGGAGGTAGGAGAAGGTACGGACGCCATTGGATCAGTTCAGATCAATCCCTAACCGTCAGATAGCGAGTAAGGGGCGCGTAACAGGACAATAACTCGAACATTAGTGTTGCAAATCGATATAAATGAAATCGATTAAATCCCAAAGTTATACTTTATTAAAAGCTTATAAAATAGATTTGAAGGCTCAAGCGAAGTCCAAAAGCCACCAAATTTTAACCACATGTTCACATTAAAGTGTAGCATCATGATATATAATTATATTTCATATTTAAGCCCACTAAGGCTCATAACTCATATGTTGTCCATTATTACATGTATTAATATATTAAAAGAGGTGAAATAATATGGAAAGCTAATTAATTGAAATATGGGAGTAATATTATGAGGCAATCATCTCCTAAATATTTCAAGAGAAATAACTTGCCATATTATCCCATTTTCACATATTTTATCCACTTAAGAGGAGAGAGAAAATAAAGAGGTTAATATACTCATAATTAATTCAAATGCACATTGTTACTAATATATTTATCCAAAAAGCTCCAAATTGATATTATCTACTTATATCCATCCTTAATGACCAAATTACATTATTAACCCTCACTTATCTCCTTAATTGGGTTATTTGTGCAAACACCCCTTCATTATCATAAATGAGGGAAAAAGGTAATTTTAAACATTGAATTGTGCTCAAATTGCACAAGGGGTTCAAAAAGAATATAAAACAAGGGAAATTTATGAAAAAGGTACAAATGGACTAGAAAGCAAAGAAAAGCTCAAAAGTGGGTAAATTGCAGGGAAGACCCTAAATTTCAGTATGTTACAACACACCACCCCTTAAAGAGGATTTCATCCCCGAAATCTCAACAAGAGGGAAGAGAGGGTGGGTGTGCAACTTCCCAACCTTAAACACTAGGTTATAACCCTTAATCTAGGATACAACACAAAATCTACATAAGTCATGTGTTACTATGGTTTCCACAAAACCTATAACCTTTTATCAAACTCAACCTATTTAACGTTTTTGCCTTATTAACATAATCTCCACCATGAAGAGGTATCATATTTATTATACTATCACTTGTGCCACATTTTATTCAAAATGATTATATTTCAATATTATATCATGAGTATTTCCCTCATCAAGGGTTTTAAGCACAAATTAGGGTTTACTAAGCCATTTCAACGTTTATTAATGTATTAGGTCAAAAACCTTAATAACATGAATCCATTTTCCATTATCCTCTTAAAACTATCATGTAAAGTTATCACAAATTATTTTGTAGAAAAATTTAATATGATCCAACAAGTTATTAAGCCTATAATAATTCCAAATAATGTTCATATTGCACATTTTCATATCATCTTTCATACTCATATTAATGACATCATTAAGCATTTTCATCCATTACACTAGATATTATAATTTATACATATTTTACTTCATATAAGGCATTTTATGAATATTTATGTGAATCCAATTATTCATAATCATATTTGAGTGATTATATGCATTTTAGTGAATAGGATGTAACCCATTATATATTATTGAATTAATTAATTTATCAAGTTATGATGAGGTGTTCATTAGAGAACAAGGTGATGTACCTTACATATATTGATGAATTTGTGACTATAATCCATTTATATGCATTAAGGTATATTATGTGATGATGACACCTAATGTCACTAATGTATCATGAAAGGCATTAAGGGTATATGTATGTATATATTGTCAAGGCTAGATGATTACCTATTAGGGTTTAGGTCAACATGATCATTACATGTTAAAGAATCCTTAGGGTACATTATCCATACACATTTTATCATTAGGGTGGAATAGTCAACATTATGTATATTCACCATTAGTAATAAGTAACTCATTATTATGTGCCTCAAGAATATGTGAAGGTTCAAGCATAAGAATTATCCCTATATGACTTACTACATATATGCATGTGTGTATAAACAAACAAGTTGAATTATAAGTATAACGTGTTTGGTAAATTTCTTGTTCACCTAAGTTATTATGTACATATGTCCACATATATAGGGTTTCTAACTCTAAAGGTATTTTGATTTTGCTTTTAATTGGGATTCCATCCCCCTAAAAAGGGATTTCGTCCTCGAAATCAGATTTGCAAAACCAAATAGGGTACTAACACCATTACCCTCACACCATCCCTTGAAAGGGTCAACTAAGTCACACTAAGCTAAGGGTAAAAGGTACATAAAACTCAACACTAAAAGGATTTACTAACCAAGCTTCAGGGTGTAACATAGGGTACACTAAACCCTAAACATAGGATTATAAGGTATTTAACGATGATTTTTATGTAAGAGATCGAATCATCACTTAGGGTTTTCCTAAGGTATTCAACAATTAGGCAACATGCCCAAAGATAGACTATTTCGAGCTGTCTGTATCAGATCAGGCCAGGCCAGGTCATATGAGCTCAGGAGTCCTCGTTACCAAGCTAGTGGGGTGGAGGAAAATATTGCCAGCTCCCAAGCTCTGACCCTTTCTAGACACCATCACTTTCAACTTCTTGCTCTAGTAGCTTCTCAATAGACAATTCACCAAAAAAGTTGACAAATTTTATTTCTAATATGAAATTATTATGATCCTAAATTAAACTTTCATGCTAGGTCAACTCTAAGGTGAAAAACTAACTAAAGGAACTATATATGGTAAGGGTTCTATCTAGGAGACAATTTGAATTAGTCAAGAATATGACTACCTTGATGCTCTGATACCATGATGTAAAGACCAAGTCTCTACTATAAACCATGGGAACCAAAATCATCAATTGTGTAGCAGCAAAAATTTAAATCTTGACTTTATTCAAAATGTATAAAGAGTACATTACAAATTTTTCCCAAAAGGGGTACATCTTTATACAAGGAACTAGGATCTAGGTAGAGGAAGACTTAAACTAATACAACATTCTCTCCAAACAAAACACTTAATATATATAAAGACAACTATGTCCAAGCAAGCTATATGTTCCTTTTCTTCTTGTCCTATCCTTAGCCTTAGGTTCACCAAGCCTCCATGCACACTCTGTTCCTAGCCTGGATGGTTGGGGTCATCCAACAAGAGAAAGATAAAAGTATGTGTTAATAAAAGGATAAAGGCAAACATAAAGCTAAGCATTTCATAACAAAAGATTCCACTAAGGAGTTTCAAGGAGAGAGAGGCAATTAAGTAAATAAGATTTTTAGAAAACTGCCACATTTCAATATCAACAAATATCACATTTGCATGAATATAAATTATGACTCAACATCCTCTCAATGTAGGGTGAGGCACCTACCGGACCTCACCAATGGAAGGGGGACTAAAAACCCCAGTGCCTAAAAAGTGGCAGGGGGACTAAAACCCCAGTGCCTAATATATAAAATGGCAGGGGGACTAAAACCCCAGTGCCCGACAGGGGGACTAAAACCCCAGTGACCTGTGGGTGGTTTGTACTCATGTACACTACATTGTCAATTGGCCAATAACTATATCATGCATAAACATTCACTTGGCAGTAGAGTGAAAAGTATAACAAGATTGCAACATAGCACTAGGAATAAAACCCACGAAATAAATAAATAGGCCATCATAGGCAACAACAATATCCAAGAACTCCAAGAAATAAAGGAGCCAACAAAGCAACAACATTATACAATATTTCCAAATATTTTAAAAGGATGAGCCAACACTGGCCAAGACAAGATTAAACATTTCCAAGTAAATGAGGCAACATATGTAGTGGCAAGATTCACATAATTCAAATGAATGAGACACAATGGCATTAGAAGTATAAAATAAGTAAAGAGCCAATAAATGTAATTAGAAGGATAACTAAGCTAGCACAATAATGATTGTGAGGTTGGAAAAGTCCCAACTGAGAGATTAGGATTGTTTGCACAATAAACATTCACATTCATCTTTGATAGGATTCATATGATATGATTCACATACATAGGAGCCACATACTAAAATAGGGTGCACATACATAGGGACCACATACCTGTTTTAATTAATTACCATCACATTCACCAATATGATTGCATCCATTCCATTTTTCCCTAGTTACATTATTACACATGTATTAATATATATAAATACATAAAGCATAGGGAAAAACCCTAATTTTCTACCTTGAAAACCAAAGCTCGATTTGTGACTCAAAACCTTGACCAACAATTAGTCATATTCTCCTGATTAATAAAATATATTTTATTTTAAAAATTGGAGTTTAAATGGATTCATTAGGTATTTTAGAATATTTTATATACTTAAAAAGACATTCAATTCAAACTTCGAAAAGGAATCAGATTCATGACTCAAAACCCATAAAATCGAATTCTACGTTAAAAATCCTTTCTATTGACTGTTTATTCGAATTTTTCTGACATGAGAATGATTTATTATGAATTAAATCGTCTCAGCCAATTAGAATTCAGGAAAAAGCCTCATCAGAAAAACAGGGGCAATTGGGCCACTGAGGCCGGGCCCACACTGACGCGGACCAATCAAAATTGGCTGCATCAGCAGGTCCACTCTTGCTGACCTAGGCCAAAGGCGAGGGAACAATGACGAAAAGACTGAAATACCCCTTTCTTGCAAAAAGGTTTCAATTAAATCGTGAGGACAGTACGGTCATTTGCAAGTATTGATTATTTGCGTCAAAGAGCACGAACAAGATGGGAAAAGATGATAATGCCCCTACGAGGTTAAACCGTCCAAGTGTAGCGGCACGACTACCATGGCCATTCCATGACCATGTATCTTCCTCTCACTTCCATGGCGAAGAGACAGACTACTGGGAGCCCCGACTCAAGCAACCTGTGCCCAGGTGGTGTTCGGGTTCGGGAATAACAATAGGCATAGTGCCTTCGCTAGATCTCGGCGATGGAGTTGGAACCAAGATACTGGGCGTTTGGTGCAGAAAGCACATGAAACCATGGAGAACTGTCGGAGAACAGAGCAAAGAAAACTGGGGTCAAAATGGCAAGCAAAACCTCAGATAAAGCTCCCGTCGTGATCGTGGAGTCGAGGCGAGGTCAAAGCACCTCTTTCTGTAGGCGGAGGAGCATCAAAACAGAATATGGGTCAGCGTCAGCGGAGGTCATATACGTGGTCTATAGGACCCAGAGTTTGGGGCTACCTCGAGACAAAAAGAGAGTAGAGAGGGGAAGAGCGGGTGTTGGAGTTGCTTACCTAGCATCCAATTGGCCCGAGGTGGTCGGAGGTGCCGACCCTCAGTCAAGGTCATCGGAAATGAAGGTGGAGAAGGACGGGTATCTAGGAGATGCTTCAGGCTAAATTAGAAGAGGAGGAAGAACGATGGCGGCCCGAGGGTGCTATGTGGCACCTTAAATAGGTGTGGGGAGCAGCGGAGCTCCATCTGCGAGGTTGCAGTGGAGAAGGGGGATACGAGCTGGAGGGCATTTCTCACATATCATACTAGAGGAGTCGAGTAGGTGCTCAAATGAACCGGATTGGGAAGGCGAAGACAATGGGATAGGAATTGCGCACAAAGGTGGAGAGGAGAGGGAGAACGACTTTGAGGAGTCGAGGAGCCTGGAACGGCTGGAGGTAGGAGAAGGTACGGAAGTCGTTGGATCAGTTCAGATCAATCCCTGACCGTCGGATAGCAAGTAAGGGGCGCGTGACAGGACAATAACTCGAACATTAGTGTTGCAAATCGATATAAATGAAATCGATTAAATCCCAAAGTTATACTTTATTAAAATCTTATAAAATGGATTTGAAGGGTCAAACGAAGTCCAAAAGCCACCAAATTTTAACCACATGTTCACATTTAAGTGTAGCATCATGCTATACAATTATATTTCATATTTAAGCCCACTAAGGCTCATAACTCATATGTTGTCCATTATTACATGTATTAATATATTAAAAGAGGTGAAATAATATGGAAAGCTAATTAATTGAAATATGGGAGTAATATTTCGAGGCAATCATCTCCTAAATATTTCAAGAGAAATAACTCGCCATATTATCCCATTTTCACATATTTTATCCACTTAAGAGGAGAGAGAAAATAAAGAGGTTAATATACTCATAATTAATTCAAATGCACATTGTTACTAATATATTTATCCAAAAAGCTCCAAATTGATATTATCTACTTATATCCATCCTTAATGACCAAATTACATTATTAACCCTCACTTATCTCCTTAATTGGGTTATTTGTGCAAACACCCCTTCATTATCATAAATGAAGGAAAAAGGTAATTTTAAACATTGAATTGTGCTCAAATTGCACAAGGGGTCCAAAAAGAATATAAAACAAGGGAAATTTATGAAAAAGGTCCAAATGGACTAGAAAGCAAAGAAAAGCTCAAAAGTGGGTAAATTACAAGGAAGACCCTGAATTTCAGTATGTTACAACACACAACCCCTTAAAGAGGATTTCGTCCCCGAAATCTTAACAAGAGGGAAGAGAGGGTGGGTGTGCAACTTCCCAACCTTAAACACTAGGTTATAACCCTTAATCTAGGGTACAACACAAAATCTACATAAGTCATGTGTTACTAAGGTTTCCATAAAACCTATATCCTTTTATCAAACTCAACCTATTTAACGTTTTTGCCTTATTAACATAATCTCCATCATGAAGAGGTATCATATTTATTATACTATCACTTGTGCCACATTTTATTCAAAATAATTATATCTCAATATTATATCATGTGTATTTTCCTCATCAAGGGTGTTAAGCACAAATTAGGGTTTACTAAGCCATTTCAACGTTTATTAATGTATTAGGTCAAAAACCTTAATAACATGAATCCATTTTCCATTATCCTCTTCAAACTATCATGTAGAGTTATCACAAATTATTTTGTAGAAAAAGTTAATATTATCCAACAAGTTATTAAGCCTATAATAATTCCAAATAATGTTCATATTGCACATTTTCATATCATCTTTCATACTCATATTAATGACATCATTAAGCATTTTCATCCATTACACTAGATATTATAAATTATACATATTTTACTTGACATAAGGCATTTTATGAATATTTATGTGAATCCAATTATTCATAATCATGTTTGAGTGATTATATGCATTTTAGTGAATAGGATGTAACCCATTAAATATTATTGAATTAATTCATTTATCAAGTTATGATGAGGTTTTCATTAGAGAACAAGATGATATACCTTACATATATTGATGAATTTGTGACTATAATCCATTTATATGCATTAAGGTATATTATGTGATGATGACACCTAATGTCACTAATGTATCATGAAAGGCATTAAGGGTATATATATGTATATATTGTCAAGGCTAGATGATTACCTATTAGGGTTTAGGTCAACATGATCATTACATGTTAAAGCATCCTTAGGGTACATTATCCATACAAATTTTATCATTAGGGTGGCATAGTCAACAATATGTATATTCACCATTAGTAATAAGTAACTCATTATTATGTGCTTCGAGAATATGTGAAGGTTCAAGCATAAGAATTATCCCTATATGACTTACTACATATATGCATGTGTGTATAAACAAACAAGTTGAATTATAAGTATAATGTGTTTGGTAAATTTCGTGTTCACCTAAGTTATTATGTACATATGTCCACATAGATAGGGTTTCTAACTCTAAAGGTATTTTAATTTTGCTTTTAATTGGGATTCCATCCCCCTAAAAAGGGATTTTGTCCTCGAAATCAGATTTGCAAAACCAAATAGGGTACTAACACCATTACCCTCACACCATCCCTTAAAAGGGTCAACTAAGTCACACTAAGCTAAGGGTAAACGGTACATAAAACTCAACACTAAAAGGATTTACTAACCAAGCTTCAGGGTGTAACATAGGGTACACTAAACCCTAAACATAGGATTATAAGTTATTTAAGGATGATTTTTATGTAAGAGATCAAATCATCACTTAAGGTTTTCCTAAGGTATTCAACAATTAGGCAACATGCCCAAAGATAGACTGTTTCGAGCTATCTGTATCAGATCAGGCCATGCCAGGTCATATGAGCTCAGGAGTCCTCATTACCAAGCTAGTGGGGAGGAGGAAAATATTGCCATCCCCCAAGCTCTGACCCTTTCTAGTCACCATCACTTTCAACTTCTTGCTCTAGTAGCTTCTCAATAGACATTCACCAAAAAAGATGACAAATTTTATTTCTAATATGAAATTATTATGATCCTAAATTAAACTTGCATGCTAGGTCAACTCTAAGGTGAAAAACTAACTAAAGGAACTATATATGGTAAGGGTTCTATCTAGGAGACAATTTGAATTAGTCAAGAATCCGACTACCTTGATGCTCTAATACCATGCTGTAAAGACCAAGTCTCTACTATAAACCATGGCAACCAAAATCATCAATTGTGTAGCTGCGGGAATTTAAATCTTGACTTTATTCAAAATGTATAAAGAGTACATTACAAATTTTTCCCAAAAGGGGTACATCTTTATACAAGGAACTAGGATCTAGGTAGAGGAAGACTTATACTAATACAACATTGTCTCCAAACAAAACACTTAATATATATAAAGACAACTATGTCCAAGCAAGCTATATGTTCCTTTTTTTCTTGCCCTATCCTTAGCCTTAGGTTCACCAAGCTTCCATGTGCACTCTGTTCTTAGCCTGGATGGTTGGGGTCATCCAGCAAGAGAAAGATAAAAGTATGTGTTAATAAAAGGATAAAGGATATAATAAAGCTAAGCATTTCATAACAAAAGATTACACTAAGGAGTTTCAAAGAGAGAGAGGCAATTGAGTAAATAAGATTTTTAGAAAACTGCCACATTTCAATATCAACAAATATCACCTTTGCATGAATATAAATGATGACTCAACATCCTCTCAATGTAGGGTGAGGCACCTACCGGACCTCACCAATGGCAGGGGGACTAAAACCCCAGTGCCTAAAAAGTGGCAGGGGGACTAAAACCCCAGTGCCTAATATATAAAATGGCAGGGGGACTAAAACCCCAGTGCCCTATGGGTGGTTTGTACTCATGTACACTACATTGTCAATTGGCCAATAACTATATCATGCATAAACATTCACTTGGCAGTAGAGTGAAAAGTATAACAAGATTGCAACATAGCACTGGGAATAAAACCCACGAAATAAATAAATAGGCCATCATAGGCAACAACAATATCCAAGAACTCCAAGAAATAAAGGAGCCAACAAAGCAACAACATTATACAATATTTCCAAATATTTCAAAAGGATGAGCCAACACTGGCCAAGACAAGATTAAACATTTCCAAGTAAATGAGGCAACATATGTAGTGGCAAGATTCACATAATTCAAATGAATGAGCCACAATGGCATTAGAAGCATAAAATAAGTAAAGAGCCAATAAATGTAATTAGAAGGATAACAAAGCTAGCACAATAATGATGGTGGGGTTGGAAAAGTCCCAACTAAGAGATTAGGATTGTTTGCACAATAAACATTCACATTCATCTTTGATAGGATTCATATGATATGATTCACATACATAGGAGCCACATACTAAAATAGGGTGCACATACATAGGGACCACATACTTGTTTTAATTAATTACCATCACATTCAACAATCTGATTGCATCCATTCCATTTTTCCCTAGTTACATTATTACACATGTATTAATATATATAAAGACATAAAGCATAGGGAAAAACCCTAATTTTCTACCTTGAAAACCAAAGCTCGATTTGTGACTCAAAACCTTGACCAACGATTAGTCATATTCTCCTGATTAATAAAACATATTTAATTTTACAAATTGGAATTCAAATGGATTAATTAGGTATTTTAGAATATTTTATATACTTAAAAAGGCATTCAAAGCAAACTTCGAAAAAGGAATCAAATTCATGACTCAAAACCCATAAAATCAAATTCTACGTTAAAAATCCTTTCCATTGACTATTTATTCGAATTTTTCTGACATGAGAATGATTTATTATGAATTAAATCATCTCAGCCAATCAGAATTCAGGAAAAAGCCTCATCAGAAAAATAGGGGCAATTGGGCCACTGAGGCCGGGCCCACACTGACGCGGACCAATCAAAATTGGCTGCATCAGTAGGTCCATGGAGTTGCTTACCTAGCATCCAATTGGCCCGAGGTGGTCGGAGGTGCCGACCCTCAGTCAAGGTCATCAGAAATGAAGGTGGAGAAGGACGGGTATCTAGGAGATGCTTCAGGCTAAATTGGAAGAGGAGGAAGAACGGTGGCGGCCCGAGGGTGCTAGGCGGCACCTTAAATAGGTGTGGGGAGCAGCGGAGCTCCATCTGCGAGGTTGCAGTGGAGAAGGGGGATACGAGCTGGAGGGCATTTCTCACATATCATACTAGAGGAGTCGAGTAGGTGCTCAAATGAACCGGATTGGGAAGGCGAAGACAATGGGATAGGAATTGCGCACAAAGGTGGAGAGGAGAGGGAGAACGACTTTGAGGAGTCGAGGAGCCTGGAACGGCTGGAGGTAGGAGAAGGTACGGAAGTTGTTGGATCAGTTCAGATCAATCCCTGACCGTCGGATAGCAAGTAAGGGGCGCGTGACAGGACAATAACTCGAACATTAGTGTTGCAAATCGATA
Source organism: Alisma plantago-aquatica (assembly GCA_963693085.1). Taxonomy (NCBI): domain Eukaryota; kingdom Viridiplantae; phylum Streptophyta; class Magnoliopsida; order Alismatales; family Alismataceae; genus Alisma; species Alisma plantago-aquatica. The sequence goes on from OY856415.1 coordinate 240,140,985, forward strand.
TAAATGAAATCGATTAAATCCCAAAGTTATACTTTATTAAAATCTTATAAAATGGATTTGAAGGGTCAAACGAAGTCCAAAAGCCACCAAATTTTAACCACATGTTCACATTTAAGTGTAGCATCATGCTATATAATTATATTTCATATTTAAGCCCACTAAGGCGCATAACTCATATGTTGTCCATTATTACATGTATTAATATATTAAAAGAGGTGAAATAATATGGAAAGCTAATTAATTGAAATATGGGAGTAATATTTCGAGGCAATCATATCCTAAATATTTCAAGAGAAATAACTCGCCATATTATCCCATTTTCACATATTTTATCCACTTAAGAGGAGAGAGAAAATAAAGAGGTTAATATACTCATAATTAATTCAAATGCACATTGTTACTAATATATTTATCCAAAAAGCTCCAAATTGATATTATCTACTTATATCCATCCTTAATGACCAAATTACATTATTAACCCTCACTTATCTCCTTAATTGGGTTATTTGTGCAAACACCCCTTCATTATCATAAATGAAGGAAAAAGGTAATTTTAAACATTGAATTGTGCTCAAATTGCACAAGGGGTCCAAAAAGAATATAAAACAAGGGAAATTTATGAAAAAGGTCCAAATGGACTAGAAAGCAAAGAAAAGCTCAAAAGTGGGTAAATTACAAGGAAGACCCTGAATTTCAGTATGTTACAACACACAACCCCTTAAAGAGGATTTCGTCCCCGAAATCTCAACAAGAGGGAAGAGAGGGTGGGTGTGCAACTTCCCAACCTTAAACACTAGGTTATAACCCTTAATCTAGGGTACAACACAAAATCTACATAAGTCATGTGTTACTAAGGTTTCCATAAAACATATATCCTTTTATCAAACTCAACCTATTTAACGTTTTTGCCTTATTAACATAATCTCCATCATGAAGAGGTATCATATTTATTATACTATCACTTGTGCCACATTTTATTCAAAATAATTATATCTCAATCTTATATCATGTGTATTTTCCTCATCAAGGGTTTTAAGCACAAATTAGGGTTTACTAAGCCATTTCATCATCATCATCATCATCATCATCTAAGCCTCAATCCCAACTATGTTGGGGTCGGCTACATGGATCCTTCGTTTCCATTCAGCTCTATCATGGGTCATATTCTGATTGAGATGTAGAGATTCAAAATCTCTCTTTATAAGCTCATCCCATGTTAATTTAGGCCTTCCTCTTCTTCTATTTATAGTGTTTGGCTCAATAGCATTGCTTCGTATAGGCGCACTAGTAGGTCTACGTTGCACATGTCCGTACCATCTGAGTCGGCCCTCACGCAACTTGTCCTCAATGCTCGTCACCCCCACTTTATTCCTGATATAGTCATTTCTCAAACGATCTTTTCTTGTCTTCCCACACATCCATCTCAGCATACGCATTTCAGCCACGTTCATCTTGTTGAGACCTTGTTTCTTCACCGCCCAACATTCACTCCCATAGAGCATGGTTGGTCGTATAGTTGTTCTATAAAACTTACTTTTTAACCTGAGAGGGATCTTCTGATCGCATAAAACTCCAGTTGCACTCCTCCATTTCAACCATCCTGCAGTAATCCGATGACAAACATCATTTTGGACATCCCCGTCTATTTGAATAATAGAACCTAAGTAACGAAATTTGTCACATTTTGGTATATCTACTCCGTCCAACTTGGCTCCATCATTCACACTGTGAGATTGGCTGAAATTGCAATGCATATACTCAGTTTTGCTCCTGCTAATCATCAATCCATTTGATTCCAATGCCTTTCTCCAACATTCAACTTTATCATTCAATCCATCTTTTGTTTCGTCAATCAAAACAATATCATCAGCAAATAACATACACCAAGGAATATCATCCTGAACATTCTTTGTTAACTCATCCATAACCAAAACGAATAGATATGGGCTGAGTGTGGATCCTTGGTGTACCCCAACTGTAATAGGAAAAGTTGGTGTCTCTCCTCCAGGAGTCTTGACACTTGCAGTAGAGCTATCATACATGTCTTTGATCAAGTCAATGTATTGGATAGGCACACCCTTTTTCTTCAAAACCATCCATAACACTTCTCTGGGTACTCGATCATAAGCCTTCTCTAGATCGATAAACACCATATGAAGATCTCTTTTGCTTTGTCTATACTTCTCCATAAGCCTTCTTATCAGAAAAATAGCCTCTGTTGTTGATCTTCCAGGCATGAAACCAAATTGGTTGTTTGATACCTGTGTTATAGATCTTAACCTCTGCTCAATAATCCTCTCCCAAAGCTTCATCGTGTGACTCATCAGCTTGATACCTCTATAGTTTGTACAAATCTGAACGTCACCTTTGTTCTTGTAGATTGGGACTATAATACTATTTCTCCACTCATCCGGCATCTTCTTGGTCTTCATAATCTTGTTAAAGAAATTTGTTAACCATGTAACTCCCTCATCCCCCATACTCTTCCATACATCAATGGGAATATTGTCTGGTCCGCATGCCTTTCTCATTTTCATCTTTTTCAAAGCATTCTTGACCTCAAATGGTGAAACTCGTCGTGTGTAAATGATATCTCTCGTATTCATGTCACACGAGTCGCTAACATTATATGTAGTATCTCCATTGAAAAGCTTATGGAAGTAATTTCTCCACTGGTTTTTGATATCATCGTCCTTCACCAATACTCTACCATCTTCATTCTTTATGCATTTTACTTGACTCAAGTCTCTTCCTTTCCTTTCTCTTATACGAGCCATTTTATATATATCTTTTTCCCCTTCTCTAGTGTCCAGCTTCTTATACATATCATCAAAGTATCTAGACCTTGCCTCCCGAACCACCTTTTTAGCTTCTTTCTTTGCTTGCTTGTATCTTTGGAACGTTGCATCATCTCCAGATTTGGGCAAGCTCCTATAGATCTCCCTTTTCAGTTTAATAGCCTTTTGTACTTCATCATTCCACCACCAAGTCTCCTTCTGTGGAGGTCCACAACCTTTAGACTCCCCCAAAACCTCTTTGGAAATTTTTGTTATGCAGGAGCTCATGTTATGCCACATAGTGTTAACATCAGACTCCAAGTTCCAAGTCGCCTCCTTGATGAGTTTATCATGAAAAGTCAATTTCTTTTCTCCTTTAAGATTCCACCACTTGATCCTGCTATCTTGGTTTCCGTTATGTTTGCCTTTATTGATCTTCATGATAATATCCAAAACTACCAACCTATGTTGGGTCGTGAGTTCTTCGCCAGGAATCACTTTACAATCCTTGCATATGTTACGATCCACCCGCCTTGTAAGGAGGTAATCAATTTGGCTACAGTTGTGCCCACTCTTAAAAGTAATCTTATGAGATTCTCTTTTCTTGAAATGGGTGTTTGCCAAAATCATATCATATGCAACTGCAAAATCTAATATCCTCTCTCCTTCTCCATTCATGTTGCCATATCCAAAACCACCATGAACTCTCTCAAATCCAGCATTACCACTCCCCACATGGCCATTTAAATCACTCCCAATAATAATCTTCTCCTCGATCGGTATTCCTTGCATCAATTCATCCATGTCATCCCAAAAATCCTTCTTCACATCCTCGTTAAGGCCAACTTGGGGGGCATAAGCGCTAATAATGTTAAAAATATTTCCCCCAAGAACAACCTTGATAGCTATGATTCTATCACCCATCCTTGTAATCTTGACGACGTCATCCTTCAACATCTTATCAACGTTTATTAATGTATTAGGTCAAAAACCTTAATAACATGAATCCATTTTCCATTATCCTCTTCAAACTATCATGTAGAGTTATCACAAATTATTTTGTAGAAAAAGTTAATATTATCCAACAAGTTATTAAGCCTATAATAATTCCAAATAATGTTCATATTGCACATTTTCATATCATCTTTCATACTCATATTAATGACATCATTAAGCATTTTCATCCATTACACTAGATATTATAAATTATACATATTTTACTTCACATAAGGCATTTTATGAATATTTATGTGAATCCAATTATTCATAATCATGTTTGAGTGATTATATGCATTTTAGTGAATAGGATGTAACCCATTAAATATTATTGAATTAATTCATTTATCAAGTTATGATGAGGTTTTCATTAGAGAACAAGATGATATACCTTACATATATTGATGAATTTGTGACTATAATCCATTTATATGCATTAAGGTATATTATGTGATGATGACACCTAATGTCACTAATGTATCATGAAAGGCATTAAGGGTATATATATGTATATATTGTCAAGGCTAGATGATTACCTATTAGGGTTTAGGTCAACATGATCATTACATGTTAAAGCATCCTTAGGGTACATTATCCATACAAATTTTATCATTAGGGTGGCATAGTCAACAATATGTATATTCACCATTAGTAATAAGTAACTCATTATTATGTGCTTCAAGAATATGTGAAGGTTCAAGCATAAGAATTATCCCTATATGACTTACTACATATATGCATGTGTGTATAAACAAACAAGTTGAATTATAAGTATAATGTGTTTGGTAAATTTCGTGTTCACCTAAGTTATTATGTACATATGTCCACATAGATAGGGTTTCTAACTCTAAAGGTATTTTAATTTTGCTTTTAATTGGGATTCCATCCCCCTAAAAAGGGATTTTGTCCTCGAAATCAGATTTGCAAAACCAAATAGGGTACTAACACCATTACCCTCACACCATCCCTTAAAAGGGTCAACTAAGTCACACTAAGCTAAGGGTAAACGGTACATAAAACTCAACACTAAAAGGATTTACTAACCAAGCTTCAGGGTGTAACATAGGGTACACTAAACCCTAAACATAGGATTATAAGTTATTTAAGGATGATTTTTATGTAAGAGATCAAATCATCACTTAAGGTTTTCCTAAGGTATTCAACAATTAGGCAACATGCCCAAAGATAGACTGTTTCGAGCTGTCTGTATCAGATCAGGCCATGCCAGGTCATATGAGCTCAGGAGTCCTCGTTACCAAGCTAGTGGGGAGGAGGAAAATATTGCCATCCCCCAAGCTCTGACCCTTTCTAGTCACCATCACTTTCAACTTCTTGCTCTAGTAGCTTCTCAATAGACATTCACCAAAAAAGATGACAAATTTTATTTCTAATATGAAATTATTATGATCCTAAATTAAACTTGCATGCTAGGTCAACTCTAAGGTGAAAAACTAACTAAAGGAACTATATATGGTAAGGGTTCTATCTAGGAGACAATTTGAATTAGTCAAGAATCCGACTACCTTGATGCTCTAATACCATGCTGTAAAGACCAAGTCTCTACTATAAACCATGGCAACCAAAATCATCAATTGTGTAGCAGCGGGAATTTAAATCTTGACTTTATTCAAAATGTATAAAGAGTACATTACAAATTTTTCCCAAAAGGGGTACATCTTTATAAAAGGAACTAGGATCTAGGTAGAGGAAGACTTAGACTAATACAACATTGTCTCCAAACAAAACACTTAATATATATAAAGACAACTATGTCCAAGCAAGCTATATGTTCCTTTTTTTCTTGCCCTATCCTTAGCCTTAGGTTCACCAAGCTTCCATGTGCACTCTGTTCCTAGCCTGGATGGTTGGGGTCATCCAGCAAGAGAAAGATAAAAGTATGTGTTAATAAAAGGATAAAGGCTATAATAAAGCTAAGCATTTCATAACAAAAGATTACACTAAGGAGTTTCAAAGAGAGAGAGGCAATTGAGTAAATAAGATTTTTAGAAAACTGCCACATTTCAATATCAACAAATATCACCTTTGCATGAATATAAATGATGACTCAACATCCTCTCAATGTAGGGTGAGGCACCTACCGGACCTCACCAATGGCAGGGGGACTAAAACGCCAGTGCCTAAAAAGTGGCAGGGGGACTAAAACCCCAGTGCCTAATATATAAAATGGCAGGGGGACTAAAACCCCAGTGCCCGACAGGGGGACTAAAACCCCAGTGCCCTATGGGTGGTTTGTACTCATGTACACTACATTGTCAATTGGCCAATAACTATATCATGCATAAACATTCACTTGGCAGTAGAGTGAAAAGTATAACAAGATTGCAACATAGCTCTGGGAATAAAACCCACGAAATAAATAAATAGGCCATCATAGGCAACAACAATATCCAAGAACTCCAAGAAATAAAGGAGCCAACAAAGCAATAACATTATACAATATTTCCAAATATTTTAAAAGGATGAGCCAACACTGGCCAAGACAATATTAAACATTTCCAAGTAAATGAGGCAACATATGTAGTGGCAAGATTCACATAATTCAAATGAATGAGCCACAATGGCATTAGAAGCATAAAATAAGTAAAGAGCCAATAAATGTAATTAGAAGGATAACAAAGCTAGCACAATAATGATGGTGGGGTTGGAAAAGTCCCAACTAAGAGATTAGGATTGTTTGCACAATAAACATTCACATTCATCTTTGATAGGATTCATATGATATGATTCACATACATAGGAGCCACATACTAAAATAGGGTGCACATACATAGGGACCACATACCTGTTTTAATTAATTACCATCACATTCACCAATCTGATTGCATCCATTCCATTTTTCCCTAGTTACATTATTACACATGTATTAATATATATAAAGACATAAAGCATAGGGAAAAACCCTAATTTTCTACCTTGAAAACCAAAGCTCGATTTGTGACTCAAAACCTTGACCAACGATTAGTCATATTCTCCTGATTAATAAAACATATTTAATTTTACAAATTGGAATTCAAATGGATTAATTAGGTATTTTAGAATATTTTATATACTTAAAAGGCATTCAAAGCAAACTTCGAAAAAGGAATCAGATTCATGACTCAAAACCCATAAAATCAAATTCTACGTTAAAAATCCTTTCCATTGACTATTTATTCGAATTTTTCTGACATGAGAATGATTTATTATGAATTAAATCATCTCAGCCAATCAGAATTCAGGAAAAAGCCTCATCAGAAAAATAGGGGCAATTGGGCCACTGAGGCCGGGCCCATGCTGACGCGGACCAATCAAAATTGGCCGCATCAGCAGGTCCACTCTTGTTGACCTAGGTCAAAGGCGAGGGAACAACGACGAAAAGAATGAAATACCCATTTCTTGCAAAAAGGTTTCAATTAAATCATGAGGACAGTACGATCATTTGCAAGTATCGATTATTTGTGTCAAAGAGCAAGAACAAGATGGGAAAAGACGATAATTCCCCTACGAGGTTAAACCGTCCAAGTGTAGCGACACGGCTACCATGGTCATTCCATGACCAGGTATCTTCCTCTCGCTTCCATGGCGAAGAGGCAGACTACTGGGAGCCCCGACTCAAGCAGCCTGTGCCCATGTGGTGTTCGGGTTCGGGAATAACAATAGGCATAGTGCCTTCGCTGGATCTCGGCGATGGAGTTGGAACCAAGATACTGGACGTTTGGTGCAGAAAGCACACGAAACCGTGGAGAACCGTCGTAGAACAGAGCAAAGAAAACTGGGGTCAAAATGGCGAGCAAAACCTCAGATAAATCTCCCGTCGTGATCGTGGAGTCGAGGCGAGGTCAAAGCACCTCTTTCTGCAAGCAGAGGAGCATCAAAACAGAATATGGGTCGGCACCAGCGGAGGTCATATACGTGGTCTATAGGACCTGGAGTTTGGGGCTACCTCGAGACAAAAAGAGAGTAGAGAGGGGAAGAGCGGGTCCTGGAGTTGCTTACCTAGCATCCAATTGGCCCGAGGTGGTCGGAGGTGCCGACCCTCAGTCGAGGTCGTCGAAAATGAAGGTGGAGAAGGACGGGTATCTAGGAGATGCTTTAGGCTAAATTGGAAGAGGAGGAAGAACGGTGGCGGCCCGAGGGTGATAGGCGGCCCCTTAAACAGGTGTGGGGAGCAGCGTAGCTCCATCTACGAGGTTGTAGTGGAGACGGGGGATACGAGCCGGAGGGCGTTTCTCACACAACGTAGTAGAGGATTCGAGTAGGTGCTCAAATGAACCGGATTGGGAAGGCGAAGCCAATGGGACAGGAATCGCGCACAAAGGTGGAGAGGAGAGGGAGAACGACTCTGAGGAGCCGAGGAGCCTGGCAGCCCGAACGGCTGGAGGTAGGAGAAGGTACGGATGCCGTTTGATCAGTTCAGATCAATCCCTGACCGTCGGATAGCGAGTAAGGGGCGCGTGACAGGACAATAACTCGAACATTAGTGTTGCAAATCGATATAAATGAAATCGATTAAATCCCAAAGTTTTACTTTATTAAAAGCTTATAAAATAGATTTGAAGGGTCAAATGAAGTCCAAAAGCCACCAAATTTTAACCACATGTTCACATTAAAGTGTAGCATTATGCTATATAATTAGATTTCGTATTTAATCCCACTAAGGCTCATAACTCATATGTTGCCCATTATTACATGTATTAATATATTAAAAGAGGTGAAATAATATGGAAAGCTAATTAATTGAAATATGGGAGTAATATTTCGAGGCAATCATCTCCTAAATATTTCAAGAGAAATAACTTGCCATATTATCCCATTTTCACATATTTTATTCACTTAAGAGGAGAGAGAAAATAAAGAGGTTAATATACTCATAATTAATTCAAATGCACATTGTTACTAATATATTTATCCAAAAAGCTCCAAATTGATATTATCTACTTATATCCATCCTTAATGACCAAATTACATTATTAACCCTCACTTATCTCCTTAATTGGGTTATTTGTGCAAACACCCCTTCATTATCATAAATGAGGGAAAAAGGTAATTTTAAACATTGAATTGTGCTCAAATTGCACAAGGGGTCCAAAAAGAATATAAAACAAGGAAAATTTATGAAAAAGGTCCAAATGGACTAGAAAGCAAAGAAAAGCTCAAAAGTGGGTAAATTGTAGGGAAGACCCTGAATTTCAGTATGTTACATATTGTTAGATATATGATTACAGTAGCTTGTAATTACTGTATCAGCTTGTTACTGTAGTTCATTTACTGTAGTAATCATTTATTTAGCATGGGTTAAGCCCAATGTAGTGCAGCAAGTACATGTGAGAATGTAGTGTTGTTTCTAGTACAAATGGCAAAGAAGTTTTATCCCATATTGCTCACAGCTAGAACTTTTGTGGTCCTCATATGTAGGATCACATGAGGCACTAGTGTCCAAAGGAGTCCTAGGAAGGAGGTATGCTCACCTCCTTGGTGGGTGGGATTGCCACATCACAACGCACGCGCGCATGCACGCCACGCCACGCCTCGCCTCGCCTCGCCTGGCCGGGCCAGGCTTGGGGCTCGTGGCTTGTGGATTGTGGAGAATGTCTTCCGTCTTCCGTTTTCTTTTTGCACTAGGATACAACTAAGTAATTAATTACTCGTGTAATTAATTATTGCTTTCTTATTCGGATTTCTTAATCCTAATTAGAAAGTGTTTCTCTTTTGCGGATTATTCCGTATTGTGTACAAGAGAAACCGAGTGTTTGTTTCTTACTAGGAATAGGATTAGGGACGTGTGTGGCTATATATACGCATCCGGTCATTATGGTTAAACACACCGAAAACAATCTTCTGCCGTCGTGTGTTTTGAGAGCCCTAATCTCGAGTGCAATAGTTGTCGTCCCTGGAGTCGCTTTGTGGAGTTGTCCTCCTGTGCGAAGCGCGACTCCTCCTTCATGTCGTCAAGACACAGCTGTCAGGCGGTGGTTTCTGTGGTTGCTGTGCTGCACTGATAGCAGTGCAACACGACTACGTCGAGCGCGAGCGAGGCGTGCAAGTTCCAGGTTCATACCAGATCGCGACTGGGAGAACGGTGCCTATCCGCGAGGATTGCCGGGCATTGATTACTTTAAGTAACACGTTCGTTTCTCAACGAACGATCTCGTTTGCGAATCTAACTCTTGTTTTCTATTCTCCTGCTTCGTTTGTTCTTCAATTCTTATTTTAGATCTTCCTGGACTGTTAATTACATTACACATGTCGTTGTTGCATGAACGACAATAACTAATATTAACAACACGACCCACAAGGCATTGGGTGAGGTATAGATTTGTCGTATTTCAACTCTTTTAGGATTGTATTTTTTTGACCCGTACTTACACTGACCTTGAAGTCCAAGAGTTATTGGCTTACCTTGAGACATGTGAGGACTAAGGCGGTGTTTGGTATACAGGATGGCAAATAGATTGGATAGATAGCAGGAACGGATGTGATAGGAAATGACGGGTGAAAGGATACAATTTTTCCAATCACACGTTTGGAAATGTTGAGTATCATCCTCTGTAAAGGAAATGAATGGTCGTGCCTAGCTAATCACCACAAGGGGGAGTTCGGTTTTGTGAAGCTGACAATGTCGTCCAGAACACAACACAACACAAGGCTTATTGTTGCCAATACTAGAGAATGTACAAGAGAAACATGCCAATCTAACAACGTTCAATTGTGCTGGAGCAGAAGAAATGATTCTAATCATAGACAAATAAAAAAACAATACATGGCCGTTGTACTCGTTGCTGCTTCTATAGTAGTAGAACGTCCAACAATAGATCAAGATCATCGGAGGTCTGCAAGACAATCTGGATCGCAGGTAACAGGCGCTGCTGGAGAGTCGGTTTGACGATGTGATCAATGCAAGCATCGTGTGCGTCATAGGTTGATGTTCACGGAAGATAGGGTGCTGCGCGAGAATCAACTGGAGTATGCCGTAAGAGAAAGGTCTTGATCAACTGCTGCCGCTGGGGGAGGTACTGAAAGATACCGGAATCCACCAGAGCGTCAAGTGTCCTGTGAGAGAGGCAGACAGCAGGGAGCTAGGTCGAGGGTCAATTTGTCGTCGCGGCAGTCACGCGTTGGGGACCAGGCAAGGCAAAGGAGTGAATTGCAGGATTAGCTAAACCCGCCTTCACGCAGGTTTGATTAATGATACATATGCACAAAGGCGGAAAGGGCGTTCGCCACGCCCCGGCTCCTTTCATTCACTTGAAAGTGTATACGCCTTGAAATCGTATGTGTGTATATATATATATATATATATAGTCAGGTTAAAATACACTGAGCTGTACAGATTAAGCTGTACATCCCAATGATGTTTGCCTATCTAGATCATGTTTTTTCAAAATCTAATCTATTGATCTTCATGGTTACAATAATAATAGCCCACATGTAAAATTTGAGTTTATTTGGATGAGTGTAAGTCACTCATATAAGGACAACAAAATCGACGCACAAAACTAATTTGAAATGCATGATTTTTGCCTACTTTAGATGCACGACCTATAAGTGTCCAAACGAGCTAAAATTTATTTTATAGTATGTTCTTAAGATATTTAAAAAGATCAACGGTTTAGATTTTTCAAAAATTTATTGCATCTTTAAAAACGACTAAGGTGTACGGTGCCTCCGGTACACTCGAGTGTACACTAGCCTCTCTCTCTCTCTCTCTCTCTCTCTCTCTCTCTCTATATATATATATATATATATATATATATATATATATATATATATATATCGCGTTGCTCCAGTTTAGACCATGAAAACACGCCTAGCGCAGAGGTTTAGAGAAGTGAAGCAATTGCCCCCGGAAGAGGAGGCGAGAAAGGGCGTTTGCCACGCCCCGAACCTTTCATTCACTTGAAACTCGTAGAGTCTGTAAGGTAAGTACACACCCCCTGAAATCATATATATATATATATATATATATATATATATATATATATATATATATATATATATATATATATATATATATATCACGTTGCTCCAGTTTAGACCATGAAAAGACGCCTACTGTGGGTTCGAATCCGGGGTAAATGATTTTTGACTGTTAATATGACAATTGCACTAAGAAGCGTGTAAATAGAAAATTTTAGTACAACTCAACATTTTAGAAGTGATTACAAGGAACAATTGCACTAAAAGGCCTACAAACAAAAAATATTAGTACAACTCAACATTGTAGTAGTTATTACAAGGAATAATTGCAGTAAGAATCTTGCAAATACAAAATTTTAGAGTAGTTCAATATTGTAGAAGTTATTACAAAGATATGTCTAGTTCTTGAAATCAAGTCTCTATATTATTTATAATTTCTAAAATGTATATTTTCAACAATGCATTACAAACAATATGCTACTCTGAATTAAGAATCTTCAAAATTGTCACAACACATTAAAGATGTTGAAGGGCCATTTATATTAGCAAAGGTAGTGTCTGTCTATAATCTTCTTATTAATAATGAGTTGTTTAATTCTCAACTCACAAGGACTTAATCTGTGTTATTATTAGTTGACAATGAAATATTTATTAACATAATCTTGGTATGGATTCATACAATTATGAAGGAAATTAGATACACACTGTTTTATCATGTAACTACTTGAAAAATTATCAATATACTATTATTTTAAATTGCATACTAGTTGTTGTTATTTGTTTCTTTTAATTACTAGAGAGTAGTGACGATTGCTTTGACCAATTTATAGACACCCTTTTTCAAATAAGCCACACTTTACCTTTCATAGAAATGACATATGTATAGCTTTGTAACTTAAGCAAAGAAGTTTTTTATTTTTAGTTTTCATCGAATCATGAAAGACCTCACATGAATATGTAATGCACTTGAGTCAAGGTTGTGCAAAAAATCAAATCAGATTTGGAAGCCAGCTAAATAAAATCAAAACAAACCAACTAATTTGGTTTTATTTTCGGGAGGTGATGGGTATGGTTTGCTTCTAAAATATCTTAAACCATTAACAATAATTTCATATAATTTGATTAGAGAGTGCATCTTAACCAGATGGTTTATCTAAACATGTCCACATGTTAATCTTATGTATACTTATTTATGTTAAAGTGTGTATTTCAACTTTATTCTATAGCAACTCATTCAATTTTTTATGTTAAAATATATAAGTAATATCTAATAAAGAAAGTGATATTTTTACGAAATATCTAAACTATATATATATATACACATACACACACACACACACATATATATATATATATATATATATATATATAGATAATTTAACCGCTAGTGAGTTTGCTTGTTATGACAGCTACCACGACTAGTAACGGGATGTGTGAAGCTCTTTACGGGAGGGTGTGTCGGTCACCGCTTTACAAGGATGAGGTCAGTGAGAAGACCTTGTAGATGTTAGAGAAACCACAATTGTATGTTGAGAAAGTTGCTTTGGTCGAGCAATGGCTGAGAAAACCCAGGATCGACAGGAGTCACATGCTGATGTGAAGCGAACTGACTCACACTCCACTATGGGTGAACATGTGTTTTCGAAATCCGACCCCTCTGAGCTACAACTGAGATTAGAGGAAAGTTGAGTCCTTGATACATGGGCCCGTTTGAGGTTTTGGAACAAATTGGTGGAGCTTTGTTTGGTTTAGCCTTACCCCTCAGGATAATATGAAGTATGATGTGTGTTTGATCTAGAGCACTATGTGAGGCACCCGAGCCATGTGCTGAGCAATGAACCTATTGAACTCCAAGGGAGGCTAACTTACCCTGAGTCACCTATGAGGGTACGAGATACCAAGGTGAGAGAGAGCTTAGGAATGAAGAATAGAAGATGATAAAGGTTCTTTGGAAGCACCATGGAGAGGATGAAGCCACATGGGAGCTAATGATGAACATGGAAAAGTATGATCTTGAATTGTTTGTATGTATGGTGGAATTTTGAGGGTGAAATTCCTATAAGAGGGGAAGGATGTTACAACCCCAATTTTGGCCTTATATGGTTTGAAATGCAATTTCTTCAATAAAATGTATGATTATAAAATTCATGATTTAAGTGCTTTGAATGGAGTTCTTTGGTTATATTCCCTTTTGCATAAATATTATCGTGGGCCTTGTTGAAGTAATAAGTCCAAAATGTTTAAAACAGAATAAATATGGAAAGAGATCTAATAATAAGAGAAATTAAGATAATGATGAGAAATATGTGGAATTCTCTGAAAAGTTGTATGATTGATCATCATGGATTAGATTTTGAATCCACATCATTTCTAATGGTAAAAGGAATCTAAATAAAGAAATAAAAGTGAAAGAGAGAGAAAATATGTATAAACTATTCTTTAATAAGTGTTTACTTGCATTTGAAGAAAAGACATTTATCATCTCGAGTTTGGGACTCAAATTTGATATATGAGTAGATAATGCTAATACAAGGTTTCCCCTAAAATTTGGATGAAAAAGGATAAACGAGGAGAGAGTTGTGGTTTTTGCAAGTTTTCCTAAAGTGAATGGATAATCGAATAATCGCATTAAATGTCACATTTTCAATGGAATTAGATTTCCATTTTATAAGAACACGGGTGATGTAGACCGTTGGATCTGAGATCCAATGATGCTGGTCTAATCCTCATCCTAGTTGGAAGCAAGAACCCGAGACCCGTCCAGGCTAGTTTCCAAGCCGATTTGATCGCGTTTGAGAGAACGATTAGAGTTGGGATTGGTCCCAACGTCTTCTAGAGATTCCAGGAATCCTATCCATACTGGGATTAGGGACCTTTCGTGGTGTAACCAGGATTTCCCCAAATCCAGCAAACCTCAAGACAATGCCCTATATATATAAGGGGGGTGTTGTGCGGTACTACTAAACCCACAAACAATCTTCATGAGGCCGGACAGAGTAGGTGAGTTCGTTGGTGCTTTCAATTGTGGCAAAGGGTGTAATCTTCACCTTGGTCCAGTCGTGTCTTCTCGCCAGAGAAGAGCAGCACTGTCCCGACAGTAGAGAGTAGCAAACGAGGAATTGAGGGGACTGTCAAGTCCAGAGGATCAAGGTGAAGCTTTTGGTGTTTGTAGTTGGCGCGTAGGTGCGACATGATGCAAAGTCAACACTCAAGTTTACCATCAGCTCACTGAGGAGCAATGATCAGAGGTTGAAGACGATACCCGAGGAAAAGACCTTCCTGCCTCGACTCTCCTTCATTACAGGTAAGGGCAATGTCGCCTTTCTGTAATGTTTTGTTTGAGTTGAGCACGCGTCTTCGTTGGCAAGCCACACCGAGTTGGTGAGGTTCAATTGGTCGGCCCATCTGAGATGATGTGGGTAGGACCGGGGGCGCTCTGCGGAGGTGGCAGACTCCCATTGGCCAATAAAGGATTAATTAGCAAAAATCGTAAGTAACTATAGGTAAATCAGATGAAGATCGTTTATATATGAAAGTTGATCAGAAAAATATGTAGATTACAATAAAAATAGTATTGAATCTTAATTCTATTCATAGTTCAAAAAGTACATGGAGTTAATCTTTAATGCTTTCTTGAATAAGAAACCCTAATTTGATGATTAATGAAATTGGGAAAGTCATATGGATGTTTTAAGTGGATCTTAACCTGTTGTTAATAAAAAGGATGTTTTGAATCTAAAAGATGGTTTATGTGCTTAATTGGTTAATTTAGGGTTTCATTTGTATGAAGTGTACTAATGGGCTTAGAAACCCTAATCTAGGTGTTTATGACTTTTAATGAGTTATATTTCAAAAAACCAGTTTATGAGATAGAGTTTGAATGATCCTAATCATAATTAGGGATAAAGAAGCTTTAATATGAATAGATGAGTAATTAGGGTTTTGAACATAGAAATGCTATTTTAGGGTTTTGTTGACATAAAAAGGCAAAGTTGAGAAATAGATCTAAAGAACCCTAAGGAAACCCTAATTCAACTTAGAAAACCCTAAGAGGCATCTATAAGTCAATAAAGTGAGTTCCTGATGAGTATGTAGTAATTAGGTTATACATGCTTTTCAGGATTCAATTGTACTTGTGTGCGTCCGCTTGATTGGTTGCTTGGATTACCTGGATGGATTGGATTGTGCTTGTTTCCTTTCAGATCTCTGAATTAGGTATGTTGTTAATTTTATGGTTACTTGCTTTATTTTCACGGAGATTCCTGAGGTTTCATCGATTGAGTGAAAATAACTACTTGGATGACTTTATTTTCTGCAATCTATAAAGTGACTATGATTATCACAATGTAAATATATATATGACTTGCCCGAACCTACATACCATCTTTGTATGTAAGATTTGAGAAGACCAAGCCCTAGAGGGAAGGTCAGAGGTGGTCAAGCCCCAGAGGGGAGACCACGGGGCACCCAGAGAGGTGACCCATGAGGTACCAAGCTCAGGATGGAGAAGGTAGCCTAAAGTCCCTTGCAAGGACTAAACCCTAAGAGAGGGTATCCCAGAGGATGAGTAAAAGCAGTTGAGAAGTTATATTGAAAATGTAATCTTGGATGTTAACAACTATTTGATGTAATTAGGTTGTTATGAAATATGTGCGAGATATCGGTTGCCACCACATACCAGTATATTCTTTATATAGACCGACATTTTATTTGTCAACATTTTAGGAATACTTGAAAAGGATATATAGTAAAGTGATATTTGAAGAATAAAGCTAATTAAAGAAAGGAGGATTTAGTTAGAAAGAACTCTATATTGGGTAAAGTTCCAATTCCTATTTTTGAAAGGTATGTGAAAAGTAAATTTTTATCCTTCTTTAAGCTTAGTCTTTGATAGAATTTATTAATTATTTTTTATTATTTGCAAAACCATTGATCTTGTTTTGGGATAGAGGCTCTAGCACTCTGGTCTTCCTTAATTGGGGGTTACCAGAGAAGGGGCTCACTACACTTTTCCATTTGAAAGAATTTATTTCAACAAAGATAATAGGGATCACTACTACAGAAATGGCTTATAAAGTCACTTTTCAAGGTGTCGGTTGTATACATAAATAGATACCTAAACTCTACAGTGTCGGTTTATAACATAAACCGACATACAATCTGTGAAGGTCGACCAGACACGGGTAACACTTTTATTAAGTGTCGGTTAATTAATAAACAACCAACACCTAAAATCAACCGCCAAAACCAAAATTCCAGCGAAAAAATTACCTCCAAAATTTCACATATGGCGTCAGTTTATAAATGAATAACCGATGACCAAAGATTATTCGCGGGACAGGAATAGTTGTATGTTGTCTTTTAGTTAAAAACTGACGACTATAATCTAGTATAGGCGTCGGTTGTTGGAAAAGAACCGACACTGTTGGTTTAGTTGTCGGTTATTTTGAATAACTGACGCTTATTGTCCACTTAATATCTCACCAGCGCGAGCGACTCTTCCCCCTTTCCCAGTTTCATTCCCGATTTCAGTTAGGTCCGGCGATTTCTTGCTCGCCCCCGCCGGTCGTTGCTCCTCCGCCGCCGCTGCCATGCTCGTGCTCCTGCCCTCGCCGCTGCTCCGTGCTCACCGACGGCCATTCTCCTGCCCTCTGTGCTCACTGGCATCCGTCCGTGCTCCTGCTCTGTGCCCTTGCCGCCGCTGCTCCGTGTCCTCGTCGGCGCTTCTCCTCTCTTTGCCGCCGCCTCCGCCGGTGGTTGCTGTGCTCCGGCCGCTGCTCTCCTCTTCCCTCAAGGTATGCCCGCCCGCCCTGCCTTCTTCCTTCTTCCTCTGCTCCGGCGGCTGCTTGGGCGGTGCCAAGGCACGCCCAAGCAGCTGCTTGGCGTTTTTTTTAAAGTTATTTATTTATTTGTGTTTAGGGTTTAGGTACTGATTTTGTGCTTCTACTGAGTTGAATCCTCTATTGTCTATACAATACATGTAATTTTGATCAAGTGATTATATGTAAATGTGGAAATACATTAGTAAGGTATCAATGATAAGTCTGCTGTAATGTGATGCAAAATAGTTATTGTATCATGCATATCTTAATACTTTTTTGTTTTATAGTTGTATAGGGTGTTTTATGTGTGACAAGTCTATGTTTTATAGTTGTGCATACCTGCGAGTTATCAGGAACACCTAAATGAATGTCTAACACCTAAATGAATATCTAGTTGTGTATTTTCCTAGTATCGTGAAAGATTCTCAATCGTGTGTATCACATGGGATTCTTATCTCAACACAATGGACTACAATATATGCATCAAAGTAGGTAGAAACAACTTATATATATTTAGATCTTAATAATTCCATGAAGTGCACATTATCTTACTCAGGAAAAGTATGTGTATAATGTAGGATTAGTTCCATATAATGGTTCTATTTTAGTAAGCACCTAGAAACCCGTCCAAGATTTACTCATTAGGAGTAAATCTTGGATAGTCCCCAGTTTGGGACTGTTCTTGAACACCTAATCTCACTTAGGATGTAAGTGTATAATGTGTATTGGGTTTTCGAGAAAATTTCGGTAGCATTTCCTCGTTTGTTCTCTAAGTACATATGTAGACTTCTTTTCAAGCTATCATGTCTACCACAATAAAGTTGGTTATGACAAGCAATAAAAGGTTAACTGATGTTATACAATTTTTCTGAAAATATATAACAGCGTTATATGTACTTACACTTTGTCAATACTAATATTGTGCAGTCTTTGTCCACCCATAACAGTCACTATGAACTGGGTCTCGATGTCAATGTTAACGTTCCCTATTGAAGAACAATTGGACATTATCCTAGATGATCGTTCCTTAAACCAATTGGTCATACCCAAACATTGGCGTTTTCTAAAAGGAAGACACTACATGCCTGGTAAAGTGACCATAACTTTTGGCAATAATTCACATGTTATCGAGGTTGAGTATGATTTGGCGGGAAATATTGTATCAAAATCCGGTTGGCGTGATTGGATTGGAGAGATGCATGTGGTCCGTTGCAACAGGCTTTTTCTCCGTCTAGTTGGCCATAATTCCATCAAAGTTTGGATAACCAACAGCAACTGTGAGACCCCCGATCATCTACTGCGGTATGAGCACACGACGTCACATATCAGCTCGGACGAATATGAATCTGAGACCCCTGCCAGTTCAGATTCGTCTAAATACAGTGAGGAGCTTTGTGACACAGCTTCATCATCAAAAAGAAGTTATTGATGCGGGACCATGTTGGTGTAGTATTTAGTTGTCTATCTATCTAGACTTGTCTGTATTAATAGTTTTTTTTTAATTATGCGCATGTTTAGGGGTACACCAACCCCTTTGTTTAGTTATTGTTTAGGGGTACACCCCTGTGTGTGGATGTAAAAAGAGATTAATGAATGGAACTGAAAGTTGCTGCATGAATGCTTATAACTGAAGTGTGTGTTCCCATGAATGTTCCCATTTGCATGATTACACTACTATTTTTCATATTGTATAGTCTATTTTAATATGACATACTTGCTTATATCTTGCTTAATGATGAACTGTAATGCACACATGTGACATGCTTGGAATGTAAATGATGAACTTTTCCCTAAATTGCCAATCATGCTTTTAAAGACATCAATAATCACCCTAACTTGAAGAACTAGGATTTTAGGTATAAGAATGACAACACATTATTTGTTGGCCAAGAAACCCGTCCAAGATTTACTCATTAGGAGTAAATCTTGGATAGTCCCCAGTTTGGAACTGTTCTTGAACACCTAATCTCACTTAGGGTGTAAGTGTATAATGTGTATTGGGTTTTCAAGAAAATTTCGGCAGCATTTCCCCGTTTGTTCTCTAAGTACATATGTACTTGGAGAACAGTGGGGAAATGCTGCCGAAATTTTCTTGAAAACCCAATACACATTATACACTTACTAGTGATATTAGGTGTTCAAGAATGGATAGGTGGTACGCATTTATTATATATAATAATGACATCACATGTATTTGTTAACCCTAGACCCTAATCTTGTCCTAATATATACTTGTTTTCTCTTTGATCATAGAATGGATAGATCATGGATGTCCATTTGCAATCGCTGCACCCCAGAGTTTATTTCTGGTCTTGATCAGTTCATTAGATTTGCCGAGGAACATAGGAAACAACCTGGAGATCGATTCTACTGTCCATGTAGGCATTGCGGTAACAACTTGAAAGTCAACACTGGTGACGAAATCAAAACTCATGTCATGTGCAACGGGATTATACAAGGCTATACAGAATGGCACTGGCATGGAGAGATTTCAAACCCGAAACCAGTGGATGTCGATAGCAGTGCTTGTGTGGAAGAAGAAATTGCCTACGATGACGTAGATGTGAATGAACCAGTTCCAGTAGACATTATTGATGCGATGCTGGATAGTTGTGGGGTAAAGCACACCGATCCACCTCCCATTTTTAGAAACATTGTGCATGATGCTGAGATGCCGTTATACACAGGTTGTACTAAGTTTACGAAGCTTAACGTTGTGTTGAGGTTGTATAAGTTGAAAGCTAACAATAGATGGAGCGACAAAAGCTTCACGTAATTGTTGTCTTTGTTGAAAGAAATGCTTCCTGAAGGAAACGAGCTGCCAATCTCAACATACCAGGTAAAGAAATTGTTGTGCCCAATGGGAATGGATGCCTAGAAGATACACGCATGCCCTAATGATTGTGTATTATTTCAAAAGGACTATGCGTATTTGAAAGATTGTCCAAAATGTGGTGCGTCACGGTATAAATTGACGACTTTGGGGGAGTCCAAAACTAGTTCTCCTGCCAAGGTGATGTGGTATCTACCTATAATATCACGGTTTCAACGCTTGTTTGCCAATCTGATAGATGCGAAGAATTTGAGGTGGCATGCAGATGTTAAGAAAAATAATGATGGGATCCTACGACATGCGTCTGATTCCCCACAGTGGAAGAAGATTGATGTATTGTACCCTAAATTTGGTGAAGAAGTCAGGAATCTAAGACTTGGGCTTTGTACAGACGGGATGAATCTGTACGGGACATTGAACAACCAACATAGCACTTGGCCAGTCATGTTTGTTATATACAATCTTCCTCCCTGGCTGTGTATGAAAAATAAGTACGTAATGTTGTCGTTGTTGATATCAGGCCCTAAACAACCTGGAAATGACATCGATGTTTATCTTGAACCTCTGATTGATGACTTAAAGAAACTCTGGGCTGAAGGTGTGATGACCTATGATGCTTCACGAAGGGAGACATTTCGTTTGCATGCTATGTTGTTTTGCACTATTAATGACTTTCCAGCATATGGGAATTTGTCTGGATATAGTGTCAAAGGAGCTAAAGTGTGTCCTATATGTGAAGAGAACACTGATTCAACAAGACTAAAACATGGCGGTAAGAATGTATATCTCGGTCATCGAAGGTTTCTTCCAAAATTCCATCTGTATTGTAGGAAGCACAAAGCATTCAATGGATTGAATGAGGAACGCAATGCACCTAAACCTATACCAGGGGAGGTTGTTTATGAAAGAATAAAAGACTTTGTCAATGAATTTGTTAAGAGATCACAATGTACTACATGGAGTGACAATTCTTCATTCAAGAAGAAGTCAATATTTTGGGATCTTCCTTATTGGAGTTCTTTGACAGTCAGACATTGTATCGATGTAATGCACGTTGAGAAAAATGTCTGTGATAGCATCATTGGTACTCTGTTAAATATACCAGGTAAGACTAAAGACGGGATAAAATCCAGACTGGACCTACGTGAAATGGGAATAAGGTTAGAATTAACAGAATTATGTGAAATGGGTAATAAAAGAACATACTTACCTCCCGCTTGTTACACGTTGTCTAGAAAAGAGAAGAAAGCTTTTTGTGAATGCTTGGTAAATGTTAAGGTGCCACATGGTTACTCATCCAACATCCGTAGATTGGTATCAATGAAAGATCTGAAGTTGATAGGTCTTAAATCTCATGATTGTCACACTCTAATGCAACAAATATTGCCCGTGGCAATTCGATCTATATTGCCGAAGCATGTAAGGTTTGCAATCACCAGACTTTGTTTCTTTTTCAACAGTCTATGCAGCAAAGTTATTGACCCTGAGACTCTCGATAATTTGTAAAGAAAAGTGGTTGTTACCATATGTCAGCTTGAGATGTATTTCCCTCCTTCGTTCTTTGATATCATGGTACATCTTGTTGTCTACTTGACTAGGGAAGTGAAAATCTTGGGCCCGGTTTTCTTGCATTGGATGTATCCCTTTGAACGATACATGAGCGTTTTTAAAGGTGATGTTCGAAACCGTTATCGGCCTGAAGGGAGTATTATTGAAGGTTATGTGGTGAGAGAGGTTATGGATTTCTGCAATGACTTTCTCAGTGGTAATGACACTCCTGATAATGACAAGAATATTGATGAGCTATTTGGCAAAGGAATTTTGGGATCATGTGTGAAAGTAATCATCCGTGAGCAGTTGGAACAAGGTCATTTGTATATTTTACACAACATGGACGAAGTGAACATTTATATCGAGGAACATACCAATTTCATCAAAAGACAATATCCTCGAGCCAATACAATGTGGCTTGCTAGAGAGCATAACAAGACTTTTATTAAGTGGTTTGAAGATAAAGTCTTACATCAACTATCTCAAACACCAGATGATATTACTGAAACTATCAAATGCCTCGCCTTTAAACCAAAGTTGACTGTTATGTCTTATGAAGGGTATGACATTAATGGATTCACATATTATACAAAGCGCAAAGATGATAAGAGTGTCGTCCAAAACAGTGGGGTCACCCTTCAAGCATCGACTATGTTTTTTGCAAGTGCAAAGGATAAGAGTCCACGTGAAGCTAAAATGTCATATTACGGTGTCATTGAAGAGATATGGAAATTTGACTACATAGATTTCAGAATTCCGCTCTTCAAATGTAATTGGGTTGATAACACCAAAGGAGTTATAGTGGATGAATTGGGTTTCACTTTAGTGAACTTTGAAAAGATTGGCGAGAAGGCTGAACCATTTATATTGGCATCACAGGCGAAACAAGTATTTTATATCGATGATCCTGCAAATGATAAATGGTCGGTTGTTCTTCATGGTAAAAGACAGTTCATTGAAGATCCTATAGATGAAGAAGAGTACTATGATAAATATGATGCCTCCAGTCCATTCTCAGTTGGGTTTCCAACTCCAGAAAATATTGAAGCTAATGATGACTTATATGTGCGCGGAGATCACAATGAAGGATTGTTAATTGATAAAAGATCACAATTTTAGAGGCATGCATGTTTATATTTTTTTATTGAAGCTAAATGTTTACTTTTTTAATATCAATATCATTTTTTGATTTGATGTTTCAATATCATTTTCTGATTTGATGTATTCTCTTTGAAAAATAAATATAGGAAGAAGGCTATGCAGGACGGACATGACATAGCTATGCAGGATATGCAGGATATGCAGGATATGCAGGAAGAAGCCCCAATGAAGAGAAGCAGGATACATATACAATACATAAAGTGCATCACACACAAGTGGTTCAGATTCATATAACAACATGACAGACTAACACATATATAGTGCATAAAAACAGCAACTCCGAATTTACATACAACACTAACTTAGTACATATATAGTGGACTAAGGTGACGATACCACCTGCTAAAACAGGTTACCGACTACATGTTACGACTGGGAGGTTGTGATTCAGCAACATATGCATTAGCAGGAGGACAAACAGATCACCATATGAGGACAAACATATGGTGATCTGTTTGTCCTCCTGCTAATGCATACTGTTGCTGAATCACGACCTCCCAGTCATAACATGTAGTTGTCGGTAACCTGTTTTACCAGGTGGGATCGTCACCTTATAAGTCCCACTATATATGTACTAAGCTAGTGTTGTATGTAAATTCGACGCTGCTGTTGTTATGTACTATATATGTGTTAGTCTGTCATGTTGTATGGACATCGATTGTATTGCTCAGGTATTATATAGTCTCATTAGATAATATGAAATATATCAATCTTATTTATAGCTCATTAATTATATATATACATCATTCTCTTTACAGGTGTTTAAAGCTGACCCCACTACAGGAACAGACTTACCAGATGTACATGCTCCCTATACGATGGGAGAATTAAATGAAGTAAGAGAAGAATGGGCAACAACCATACAAATAGTGGGGATTTTGTAAATGAATTTCTGAATTATAATATGTGTGAATGTTTCTACATGTCTAGATGTTTCTACATGTCTAGATGTTTCTACATGTGTCTGAGTGAAAATGAATGAAAGTGTTGGTTACTATATGAATGTTTCTACATGTGTGAATGTGAATGAATGGAACTATAGATTGCTAGCTACATGAATGTTTCTAAATGTGTGAAAATAAAATGGAACTGCAGGTTGTATTGCTAAATGCATGTGTGAATATTTTTGTTGTTAAATTTGCAGGTTTGTGGCCTGTTATTGGCTGATATCAATGGATGTCGTGAAACCTACAGTTCAGTTAACTGAACTGCAGGTTTCTCATCCTGCGACCAGCCACAGCAGGTCTGCAAGTCTGTAAAAAAAAAGGCTTCGGTTATTTGTAAAAAACCGACACACAATGATGTAATGTCGGTTTTTTAGATATAACCGGCGCTTATTTCCTGTGGCGCAAACATATATGATGTCGGTTTCTTACTACAAACCGACACTGATAGTGCTCAAGCTGGCGCCAATAATAGGCGTCGGTAGTTGTAAACAACCGACACATAACATTATAGTGTCGATTATTTAAATGTAACCGACACATATTCTTTTGGCGCGAAGACATATTTCGTCGGTTGTTGGCTTATAACCGACACTGATAGCGCCCAAGATGGCACCCTTTCTGTGGCGCGAAGGGTTTGGGCGTCGGTTTCTTATCTAATAACCGACGCCTATAGTCCCCTGATGGCGCGTTTTCGGTTGCACGCGAAGAGTTTGGGTGTCGGTCCTGGAACCGACGCGTAATGGGTGACCTTTTAGTGTCGCCCACATAGGCGTCGATCGGAAATCGACACTAAAGGCCTTAAATAACTGACTCTAAAGGTAGGTTTTGTAGTAGTGATTGCAAGGAAACCATAGTGTGACAGTTATTTAAATGAAAATACAATTCGATGTAAATAACAGGTGAAATGACTAAATTACCCTTGCTCGTCAAAACAAATCAATTAAAACGATGAGGTCAATATGGTCATTCAGGGATAGCAAAGAACTCGCAACCGAGTATACAAAACAATAGACGGAGTTACAATAATGCCCATGGCAGCTGAAGTAGCTACCCACCGGGGCTAGGGTACACTATATATGTACTAAGTTGTTTTACCAGGTGGGATCGTCACCTTATAAGTCCCACTATATATGTACTAAGCTAGTGTTGTATGTAAATTCGACGCTGCTGTTGTTATGTACTATATATGTGTTAGTCTGTCATGTTGTATGGACATCGATTTTATTGCTCAGGTATTATATAGTCTCATTAGATAATATGAAATATATCAATCTTATTTATAGATCATTAATTATATATATATACATCATTCTCTTTACAGGTGTTTAAAGCTGACCCCACTACAGGAACAGACTTACCAGATGTACATGCTCCCTATACGATGGGAGAATTAAATGAAGTAAGAGAAGAATGGAAAACAGCCATACAAATAGTGGGGGTTTTAAAATATAATTGGGATGTTGATAGCGAATAATGACTAAAGAATTATATTTTATAAATAAATTTCTGAATTATAATATATGTGTGAATGTTTCTACATGTCTAGATGTTTCTACATGTGTCTGAGTGAAAATGAATGAAAGTGTTGGTTGCTATATGAATGTTTCTACATGTGTGAATGTGAATGAATGGAACTACAGATTGCTAGCTACATGAATGTTTCTAAATGTGTGAAAATAAAATGGAACTGCAGGTTGTATTGCTAAATGCATGTATGAATATTTTTGTTGTTAAATTTGTAGGTTTGTGGCCTGTTGTTGGCTGATATCAATGGATGTCGTAAAACCTGCAGTTAACTGCAGGTTTCTCATCCTGCGACCAGCCACAGCAGGTCTGCAGACTGACAGAAAAAAAAACAAAATAATAGGCGTCGGTTATTTGTATAATACCGACACACAAAGTTATAGTCATGGTTTTATATAAATAACCGACGCCTGTTTCCTGTGACGCGAAGGTATATGGCGTCGGTTTATTATCTAATAACCGACGCTGATAGTGGCCAAGATGGTGCCCTTTCTGTGGCGCGAAGGTATATGGTGTCGGTTTATTATCTAATAACCGAAGCCTATACCTTCGCGCCACAGGGAACAAGCGCGATTTCGGTGGCGCGCGAAGAGTTTGGGCGTCGGTTTTGGAACCGACGCGTAATGGGTGAGCTTTTAGTGTCACCCACATAGGTGTCGCTTAGAAACCGACACTAAAGGCCTTAAATAACCGACACTAAAGGTAGCTTCTGTAGTAGTGGATGTGAAAATTTTGTTGCTTCACCTCTTGTTTGCCTTTAGAGTATACTATCCCAAAATAGCCTCAACTTCATAAAATTAATACAATCTAATTATTATGGTTTTACAGTATCATGCATAATGTTTCTAAACAAGAAAGGTGGATTGATAAGATATACCTCATTACTAAATAGCATTGCATCAACCATGTGTGTCAGAATTGGTTTGTTCACATCAACATCTTTATAATTTCTTTTTCTACACAAGTACCACCATCGACATCTATTGATTTCATAGTTTGAATATCTCCATGCTAGTACTACTTTGTATATCCATGTACAATCCCACTACACATGGCATGACTTTTGATTTTATTGACGATGTTGACTTTCAATTTGTTACTGCAATTCTAACATGGGTAATAGAACATATTGTTGACTTGAGAGTTATACGTTGCCCATATTTTGATAATTACTTAACCATTCTATTCGTATGTATCTAATATGTTTGTTTAAGATTGATTTCAGGCTTTAGGGACATGAAAAGGATCAAATGACACAAGCCCTAGCTTGTTCAAGTTCAAGTCAAAAGTAATGCAAGTGCATGCTTTGGGAAATCACTCCAAATGACCTTAGATGATTTTTGTAAACACTTATATTGATGATATGAATTGTAACTAAGATGAGAAAAAATTAGAGACACTTAACTCCAATGTTTGATCACTCAAATGTCAATTTAAAAAATTTGTCATAGGTTGTTTATTGGTCGAGTTGGAAACTCGATTGATCCAATAATAGATTTTCTAGAGAGACCAATCGATCGAGTTGCACACTCATAGAACACGACCGATCGATCAACTAAGCAAAACTTATTTTGACTCAACGGTCGAGTTTTCCAGAACAAACTCGATCGATAGTTTGAAAATTGGCCTTGTCTCTCAGTGGATCGATCAAGTTATCTTTATTGAAACTTGACTGAATGTATTGTATGAAAAATATAGAAAAAGTGATTATAATCATTAGAGAGTTGTTCTGAGTGAAAATAGATATGTTGTAACTTGTAAAACAATTATATTTCGTTCTTAATTGATCACACACTCAAAGGAACACCCCCAACTATAAATATGACCCCTTAGAGTTAATTCCAAGTTTGGTCATTCATGCAATTCTAAGTCCTTGCTATAGTTGAGTGTGTTGTAACTCCTTGAGCCCCTTTATCTCTCTTATTTACAAAACATTTTGTGATTATGACTGAGTTAGGCCAGTTGTAAGAGAGCTACCTTCATCTGCTTATAAATCTCTCATTCCATTCCATCTTCCCTACCCCTTTCTCAAAGAAGAAAAGGTTGAAGCAAGCTACTCCGAGTGAAGGTGAAGTTGTTGTTGTTCTTCTTCAAGGTTGAAGAAGAGGTGAAGATTTTCTCTAGGTGAAGGAGAAGGGCAAGGCCAAGATTCAAGAAGAGTGGGAAAATTCCTTCAAGGCCAAATACTTGATGCAAGTGTGGGTAAGTCCTTGTTCAAGGCTCAAGATATCTAGATCAAGTGGGTAAGTCCTTGTGTAGGTGGAAGACTCTTGTCTTGAATAGGTAAGTCCTTGGATGTATGGTGGTCTCCTTGTATCTCTTATGAATGAATATAAGTATACACGGATCACAAAGTCCTAGAGGTTGACCTCTCTAGGTAGTGGATTGACTCTCTCCTTGTTTGGAGAGTGGAACCACTCTAAACCACCTTGTCCAAGTGCATATGTTTCAATTTCTCTCATCATTTCTATGCTTGCTTAGTTAGGACTTCAAATTGCTTTTAAGCTATTGGATTTGATTGATATAGTTTGGAGGTCTAACTTATCTTGTGAGAATTTTGAAGCTCTATTCACCCCCCTCTAGAGCCTAGATCCAACACATATCTCTAGGTTGTTTATTATATTCCTCTGCAAATCTTGTAAAGTGATCAAGACCAGTAATAAACTCTAGAGTGAAAAGATTTGGAATGGACATCCATGATCGATCCATTATATGATCACATGGAACATGAGTTTTGAACCATATGTTAGCTATTTCAATTTTAGAATAAAATATATTTGAACTAAATCAGATGTCAATTATATTTTGATGAATGTCTAAACACCTATTCCATTCTTCAACACTTAATATCACTAGTAAATGTATAATCTGTATTCAATTTGTAAGAATATTTTGGCAGCATTTTCTCACATTTCTTCAAGTAAACCAATTAGATGGGTAAATACCCACTTACATATGTATTTGGAGAACAAATAAGAAAATGTCATAGAAATATATTGAAAATAGAATACAAATTATACACATACATCCAAAGTGATATTAAGTGTCTAAGAATAGTCCTAAATAAGGGACTAAGATTTACTCATTGTAATTCTTGAACTATTTTCTAGGCCAATAGGCTATAGGGACTAGAGTTTAGGATTTAATGATGAATTTGTATCACCAATCTCATTCTTTAACACTTAATCTCACTAGTAAGTGTATAATGTGTATTCAGTTTCAAGAACATTTAAGTAGAATTATCCCATAGTTCTTCAAGTACATTGATATATAGGGTAAATACCCACTTACATATGTACTTAGAGAGCTAATAGGGAAGTGTAGAAAATCATCTCAAAAACCAAATACTCATTATACACTTACATCCTAATTGAGATTGAGTTTTCAAGAACAATATCAAATTGGAGACTATCCAAGATTTAATCCTAATAAAGAGTAAATCTTGGATGGGTTTCTAGGCCAAAAAATTATGGAGATTAGAGTTTATCATTTAGGGATAAGGGTTTAGGTAAATTATATCAATTTCAATTAAATCAAGTTAATTTTAATAAATTTGTATAAATTTTAGTGTATCAATATCTAGGTGTGATTATTTAACCATACAACATTCAAATTGCTAACAATAAATAGTACACTTAGCATGAATAAGAACTGAACATTCATCACATTATCATACTAATTATATGCATCATGATAGTCTATTGGATCTCAACATTCTTCACATTCATCACAAGATATATATTGAACATTCATCACATTCATCACAAGGCACTTAGCATATGGTTAAAATTGAACATTCGCAAGGCACTTAGGTTATAGAAAAAAGAGATGGGCCTTGTATCAAATGAGGAGGAGAAGTAGTTGTGTGAATAGAGAGAGGAGCAGCAATATCAATGACATGTATTGGTGGTTCCAAGCCCCAAACTCCTAGCAGCGATAGTGGAGGCAACAATAGCTCCAAGCACCAGTTATCAACAATGGAGGTGGCATAGAGACAACGGTGTGCAGAGGTAGGTAGAAGAGGATGTGTAATGGTACTAAGAGAGAAAAATAGGACCTAGAATGAAGGAAGATGAGTTGGAAGTGGTGATGGTTGAAAGTGGCAGTGTCAACATCACTCATCATTGTTGTCTAAAGCTAGGTCACGTGGGCAAGAAATACAGAGAATGGGGAAAATGAAATTTTGTGGGTGTTATTAGTGCAACTGTGCCATCTGTTTGTATATGAAACCAACGATATAGAATGTATCATCCACTAGGAATATGGAAATTTACAACATAATCAAATCTATATTGTCGGTCTAGCTTGAGCAAACTGACTTTATATGTTAGTACCTCTCTCCACCCTCACTAAGAATGATTGTGTTAGTTTTAAACAAACAACTAACAACATAAAAGGAACCATCTCATTGGTTGATCTTAAGGAAACCAAAGTCACACCTCTATACCCCTCTCCAACAACCTCAGGCCTATAATGTTGATTTTGTAGACAAGCTAATGCTACAGTCCAATTTGGTGGAACATATTTCTTTGGGGGTGCGTCATGGGAAACATGTAACATTGACGTTGGCAACATATGTTCATAGCAGAGTTAATAATATTGTTAAATTAAATTGTTGGTTTTTATTTTGAAAATCAACAAAGTTTTTTGGAGGTAAAATTTAATTTGTGGGTGGCAAAGCGGGAAGGATTGTGTCGTCGGTTCATTAGAAATTGATGTTTCACTTGCTTTCCCAAAATTTGTTGGAAACTTATCACTGGTTGTCTATGATGTCAGTTTGGGATTGGGAAACTGGTGTTGGAAAATAAGCCATACTCGTATTTTGTTTCAATAGAAAAAGTTGTCCAATTGCGACATTTGTGTTAAAGTAACCGATAATATAGGTATGTGGTGTTGGTTTTTCTAAAAAACGACATTCATAAATGTGACCCTAGAGATAAAAGATGTACTAGTGATATGTTATACATGTAATTGACAAATGAGAATGAATATCTTATGTTGAGACTCATGATATAATCTAGGGTATAAATGTTTTATCTCATCATCTCATGAATATAGTTGGATCATGCGTAGTAGGTTTGAAACCTAGATGAAAATACAATCACCAGGTGAAAATAAAATCACCAAGTGATAATATCATGCAATGAATGAGGATGTGTAAGTACCCTTAAATTAAATTCAGGTTCCCACCTCATAAATAACTTTCACCTCGATAAAAGTTAGTAATGATTTTTAATCTAAAAATTTGTGTGATGATGGTTTCTATCCCTAATGCATGAGGCTAATTAAGTTGTCATTCACCTTAACCTAATCGAGTTCTAATTTTTAGGACAAAAAGTTTTTTTAACAAGGGGTGAGTGCAACATCCTTAGAATTTGGGAATTTATATTTAATTCAAGAAGTGATACTAAAAGTAGAATAACAAAATTAATATGACGACCTTGTTTGAAGAATGTAATCCTAGACCTAGCTTAGGTATTCATGCTAAGTAAATAAAGTGGTGATGAGAAAAAGTATTCATATGACACTTAAGTTGAGATAATATAGCATATCAATCATAATATTGTAATTAATAAGATAAATCTTATGGACCCTTTGGAAGACTAAGTCATGGGCCATGGGTGCTAGAATCCAATATAAGCCCAATTAAATTATCTAGGGTTCACATTTGGGTCCTTGGGATACAAATTTTAGAATCCAATACTATTGATGATATTAAGTACTAAGGATAATTTTAATTGAAGGATAAAGATATAATGAATTCATAAAAGAACTAGCAAGATATTATAAGTTATCTTGTGGCCTTGGAGATTATTAAATAATTATCTAGATTAACTTGGAAGCCAAGTTTTAGATAAGAAATATATGAGTTTATGAGTTATCGTCTTCCTAATGGAAGATAAGAGATCATGATACATCTTCCAGAATTTGAGATAATTTAGGACAATAACATGGCATATAGAAATACTTCTTTAAATATGACTTTTTGTTAAAATAACATAGAAATAAAGAAAAGAAATCCATGTGTAAGGGAGTCCAGTCGAACCTAGACTCTCGAATCTGGATAGATTCAAATCAAAGGAGCTCATCTCCCTCATCCAAACTCAATTTTATCCCATGGAAGTCCACAAACATTGACTCCCTTTAACTCCTCTCTCTCTCATTTATAAGGTGTCAGATTCCAACTCTATTATCTTTACGAGGTGGAACCAATCCAACCAACTGTGAATTTTACATTATCTTGAGGGATTGAATAAATCCCCAATTGTAGATTTTGTGTATGTTTAACCCAATTTCCATTCCTTTGACTATATGAGACCCCAACATATATAAAGGATGGGAACACCATTGGGGTATGAGTCAAAGTAGATAAATACTCCAATTTACCTTATCTTCATCGCCCAATACTCCCCCAATAAATTTTACTTCATCGAGATCAAAACCAAAGTGCTAGTAAACCCTAAGATTGTAGATCAATTACTTTGAGTGTAAGCTTCAGTAAATAGTGATGGAGGCTTCATGTGCATTAGAAGACATTAAAGCCCCAAGGAAATGGACCCCAAACTCTACCTCCTCCATCTAGAAGACTCAAGCCTAGACTAGAGGCTCCAGACTTCCCTAGACCTCATTGAGATGCAAGAAAGATTCATCAACACCCATCAACACCCCCAACAAATCTAAACTACCAGGTAACAATGAATCTTTTCCCTGGTTGTATTTTTTCAACCTTGTGTTAGAGCCCGACCTCTCGACCTTGTCCATGGGATCTAGGCCAACGCAACCCACACCCAGCAGCTTGTCGAACTCAACATAGAATTGTGAAGTATCTAGATCTTTACCTTGGTGTCACGAAGTCAGTAGTGTGAAGTAAATTGGTAAGTTGACTTCCTCCATGGCTTCTTGGAGAAGTGGTCGAGCCAATGAATGGGATGATCAATACCCCTAGAGATTTCCCCCGCTACCCTGACCAACATGATCAGTAATGATCACAATGTAAAGGGAAATAGGGTAATATCTCCTTTTCTAAAGGAGCATCCCATACTGGAACTCTATGTTGATGTGCCTTGGGCCATTGTCTAGACCCGTCCCTATGGTAATATAGATAATGTGGATTTTTATGACATGTCAATCTACCATTGGCCCATATACTCTTAACTTACAATAATTTAGAAAATGATTTATTGATCATATTATAGTGATATTATATATGGAATTTCTCAAGAAAATTAAGAGAATATAAGAAAACTAATTTATATACCTAGTTTTAGTCTTATTTCCAAAAGTATAGTTAATACATGAGTATATGGTGATTATCACATGAACCTAGATATGATAGCTAGAATGTTGAATGTAGTAAATATGTTTACTTTAGGATATGAATTGGTATCGATGAATAATGAGATTCTAAGATATTATAATGTTAATGATGATGTACAATTAGCCTTTATAAGTCTTAAGATCCATATACGTGTGAATTAGGGTTGTGTGACATAACCCTAATATCAACCCATACCTATACCTTAGACTTGGTCCTGATTAGTATCATATAGATCCATGGTGACACCCTAGTGGTAATCATACTTTAAGAACATGATGATTGTTTGGATATACATATGCTTGATTGTTTGGATCATATACTTGAAATAAATATTGTGTGATGTCTTCATTGGAGGTGCGTGGTTATATTATGAATACACGTAAATTTCAAGTTCTGGGGATTTCTAGTGAGTACTCAATGATTGAGGAATAACCTTCTTGGATGTTTATTTAGTTCTAGTTCAATATGTAATGCCTATGTGTTTCATATAGAGAAAATGATGATATTTAGAACCCATACCTAGACCTATTAAAGGCAGTTCAATGACTACAATGATGGACATAAAAGTGAATATACCCTAAGTCACATGAAAAACATAGGTTAGAATATTCAAATGAAAATACAAGTCCATATGCGTAAATATTTGATATATATATATATATATATATATATATATATATATCTGTGTGTGTATAGATATATATATAACTCTCTGTGTGTGTACATGCACCCACGTACATAGTATAGCAAGATATTGATCTGTGTTTTTGTTTTTCAATGTTTAGGTAGTTGGATTACATGAATATAGTATGACTTGAAGATTCATATGAATATATTGAAGTACATAAAGATATTTTTCATTAGGAGAATTAGTTGGTTAGTAATTTATGATATCTTCTTCCTTATAGTGAAAATGTTCCCTCTCATGTAGTATCTTCATATTGAGAAATTTTGTAAGATCCTTGATCTGTGTTTCCTTTACCATCTTCTATTTGTGAGGATATTGACAAGTTATGTCGTGATTTCATTTGGGGGAAAGTGGATACCAAGAATCAAGTCCATCTTGTCAAGTGGAGTTCTTTAGTTAAACCCAAGATCATAGGAGGTTTGGGTATTAAGAACATTAGAGATGTAGTCAAAGCCTCCATTCTTCTTCACGGTTGGAACATATACAAAAAGAAAGAAAGTGTCTGGATAAAATGGATACATGAAAAATATCTGAGGAGGCATACTTTTTGGTCCTTACCGATCAATGACTCTATCTCATGATTCCTCAGAAGAGTGTTGATGGAACAAGAAGCTCTCAGGAATTTTATTATTTTCACTATTGGTAATGGGTCAGACACCTATGTGTGGCATGATGCTTGGCTCCCGGAAGCTAAGTTTCTAGTGGAGGTGCTTGGCAAGCAAAGTTTTATCTAGTTGGGTCTCGCCAGTAATGCTACAGTTAGTTGTCTTATTAATAACAGTGACTGGTTCTTTGATGAGTCTAGACTTCATATTAAGTTGTTCAACATCTTAAACACTATGCCTCCTCCTAAAGGCAATAGTGACAACATTACTTTTACAAGGAAATCTGATGTTAACCTTAGGGTGGTTATGGAGAATCTGAGATTAAAACATGGTGTTGCCCCTATTCCTTTTTTTCAGTGGTTATGGAGATTTAAAGGTCCTAAAAGGTTCCAACTACTGGGGTGGAAGATTGGTCACGATAGGGTTCTTACCTCTGGCTACATTAAAAAATTGGGTATCAGTCTTGTTGCAAGGTGCCCCTTATGCAAGTCAGCTGAAGAAGAGGTTTTTCATTTATTCTTCACCTGCCATTTTACCTGAGTTGTTTGGAGATTTGTTTTCTCTACCTTCTCCTTCCAGATTCCTGAGAGTTTAGATGATCTCTACTCCCTTTAAGGTAGGAAGTATGTGATGATTTGCATCTGTGTGTTTCATTGGTTATGGTAGGAAAGAAATGACAGAGTTCACATGAATCATGAGAGGGATGCTAAAAGTCTGTGGATGATTATTTGGATGATATACATCGAGTTTTAGAGTGATCAGTTTGGAGGATGTTCTATCTTCTCTCTATAGGCCTGTCTTTGATGCCTTTCCTTTCTTTGGATGAGGTGTTAATGCTTGTGTAGTTATTCATTTCTTTGCTTTTCAGTTTCCTCCCTGTACACCTTCTCTTGCTTGTTTTCTGCAAGTGGAGTGTACAGATACATGTACATTTATAAAAAAAAAATTCAAAATAGTAATGGAAGAGATTGGTTCACCAAAAAAAGCTTTGGTATCATTTAAAGTCATTAAATGAAATTATTTGTTATTTCCTAAGTCTATATCCTAGAAAAATGAGATTATCATCTTTTTCCCTACAATCTACCTTTAATGGTAGGTAACTGGGGGAGGGGGTCATAACAATTACCTTACTTATAAGAAAAGTATCAACTTTATACTTAACAATATCCCATATCTAGTATAACTTAATGTGTATATTCAAAACTATCATCCTTATAAAGTACATCATTTTTTTCATAGTGCCCCCAAACTAAACATAAGTACCTCGATCTTATGAGACTTATATATAGTACCTGACATGGACCAATGAGAACTCAACCGCTTCGTGGTAGAGAGTATTACCTTGTTTTTGTCGATGATTTCTCTAGATATACTTGGACCTTCTTTCTCATTTCTAAGAGTGATACACTTGATGTTTTCTCTAGTTTTTGTAAATGAGTTGAGAATGGAGCGTCTTGTCGGATCATTTCCATCCGTAGTGATCATGGGGGAGAATTTAAAAATCATCTTTTTGAACATTTTTGTTAAGAATTTGGCTATACACATAACTTCTCTTCACCTCGAACACCTCAACAAAATGGGGTTGTAGAGAGGAAGAATAGGTCACTGTAGGATATGGCTAGGTCCATGCTTTTAGAGTATGACACTCCTAAGAAGTTTTGGGTCAAATCTGTTAGTACCTCATGTTTTGTGCAAAATTGGGTTTTACACATCCTTCTTTGAAGAAAACCCCCAATGATATATGGTGCGGTAGAAAGCCTTACATCAAGTATTTCCATGTCTTTAGATGTCCTTGTTTTGTTTTGTTTTGAATACGAAAGATTCTCTCGACAAGTTTGGTCTGAAATCTTACAAGGCTTTCTTTCTTGGCTATAGAACAAATAGCAAGTCTTATAGAGTATTTAATGTTGATCTTGCTAAAGTAGAAGAATCTATAAATCTTAAGTTAATTGAGACTAACCCCTCTATTCCTAAATATATTGTTCCAAATGATGATGTTTGCTGTGAGGTAATTCCTATTCTAATAGAACTCAACATCACCCAAAAGGTAAAAGAGGTGGTCATTCAAGAAGAAGAGAAAGATGACGAAAAGAAGGATCCAACTCCCTTATTTGCAAAGAATCATCTAAAAGAGCTGATTTTAGGTGATCCATTTGAAAGAGTGAAGATGCAGTCTGCATTCAAAAAAGAACAAGCCAACAACGCTTTCATCTCACAACTTGAGCCCAAGAACGTCAAGGAAGCTCTTGGGGATGATGAATGGATCCTAGATATGCAAGAAAAGAACGAAGTATGGACCCTAGTCCCAAGACGAAGTGATAGAAAGATCACTGGAACTAAATGGGTCTACCGCAACAAGCTAGATGAAAGCAGCAAAGTGGTAAGAAACAAAGCAAGGTTAGTGGATCAAGGATACAATCAACAAGAAGGTATGTATTTTGTTGAAACATATGTACCTATATCTAGACTTGAGTCCATTTGTATGTTTCTTGCCTTTGCTATGAATGAAAACATTCTTCTTTATCAAATAGATGTTAAAAGTGCATTTTTAAATGGTACAATTGAGGAGTAAGTGTATGTTGCACAACCCCCAAGTTTTGAACATGATAGTTTACCTAACCAAATTTATTTGTTGCAAAAATCTCTCCATGGACTCAAACAAGGACCTATAGCTTGGTATAAGAAGTTAAATAACTTTTTATTAGATCATCGATATATCATGGGCAAAGTAGATTCTACCTTGTTTCTAAAGAAAACTTCTAAGAATTTTCTTATCATTAAAATATATGTTGATGATATCATTTTTGTCAAAACTAACCTTGATCTTTGAAAAGAATTTAGTGATCTTATGCAGACTGAATTTGAGATGAGTATGATGGGTGAGCCCACGTTCTTCCATGGCTTTCAAATCAAGAAAACTAAAGATGGGAACTTCATCAACTAAGGCAAGTACACAAATGAACTATTTAAGCGCTTTGGGATGGATAACTCCAATCCAATGGACACACCCATGTCAAACACTGCCAAACTTGATAAAGATGAAGAAGGTGAGAAGGTAGATGAGAAGCTCTATAGAGGTATAATTGGAAGTGTTGGCTTGTGTGCTCACTTTCAATCAAATCCCAAGAAATCATATCTTATAGATGTTAAGAGGATTTTAAGGTACTTAGCCAAAACCTAAAATTTTAGACTATGGTATCCCAAGTCAAGGGACTTTACTCTTACAGCTTATAGTGATGTGGATTACGTAAGATGGTTGATTGATAGAAAGTACACAAGTGGCACTTGCTTCCTCCTAGGACCATGCTTAGTGTCTTGGTTCTTGTGACATCCCTAACCTGGGTTATGCTTTAACCCTAGATGTTTTGTTTAAGAAAGATAATTATATGCTTGCTCTTATCTTTTGAAAAGTAATTAAGGTTCAAGAGGAACTTATGTTTCGATTTTAGTCCTTTTGAATAATGTTGAAAACAATGTTTTGCCTATTTTGAACTAAAGTGCAAATTACCCAAGTTGAGGGGTTAACTTGCAAATGTTACATTATAAATGTTCCTCAAGTGTTGAAGCATCATAAGAATGAGAATGATGCAGAGGTATGGCTTGTGACAGCCTGAGCACCAAGAAAGAGCTTATTGAGCAATGTTTGTGCATTAAAACCTAGTTTTGGTGTAATGTGCAATTTACCCAAAACCTAGGGTTTAATATGAAAAATACCAATTCTAGAGAGTCCCTAATGTTTCATGGTATCATTTAGAGACAAGAAAATTAGTGGGGTGTCTCATTTGAATCTCTTTGGAAGAGAGAGAATCTTGATATTAAAATAATCAAGATTTAAGCATAATTGAAACCCTAATTCAATTTCATGCAAAAATAAATATATTAATGGAAGTGCCCTTCAACCAAAAGTGTGATGGTTGAATTTTTATAAGTGTGGCTGTATTTTTTCCTTGCAATGGCACCGAAATATCCTAAGTAGGTGAAGGAATCCACTTGCATTTGTTAATTAAAAAGAATTATCCACTAAAAATGGATAATGTATTATAACGATTAAGGTGCTTAAAGTGGTTGATTTTAATTCAAGGATAAACAAGAGGTTTTTGAAGGCAAGGAATATGGCTTCGTATGCTAGGAAGAGAGGGGGGGTATGTGGCACATCAAATAGGAGATGAAGGATTTTCTACTACTTTCTCTCTCTTGAAAATTCACATACATATATCCCATTTTTCACCCACATGAAAGACTCTTTTTCGAATCTATTTTCTTTCCTTACTTTGTCCATGCACAAGGGATCTTAGGAGAAACCATAGGACGTATCCCAACCTGTAGGTAAGCTCCATAGTCATCTTCAACCTTGATTTCATGGTGGAAATCAAAATTCAATGCTGATTTTCTTCTTTTCTCCATTCAATCTTCAACTTTAGCCAATCCTTTCACTCAAAGACTTGAGAACGGACCTTGGGAAGTTGAGAAAGCTTCATTCACCATTGAGAACGTGAAGCTTGAAGCTTGGATTCAATTTTTAAGGCGGGTTATACAACTTGAACGCTTAAATATCATTATTGATCTCATTTCTTCACCATGTGTTGATTTCTTTTTCATTCACGATTTTTACTTTTGATTAATTGTTGAAATCACCACAAAGATCATAGAAAATTTCGAAGGTTTGTAGCTTGAAGATGATGATGTCATCTTAGCACACATCTCAATAAAAATCAAAGGCAAATGGTTTTTATTTTTGATGATCAAACGGTCTCAAGACCGTTTAAGAGCAAACAGTCTCAAGACCGTTTGAGGTTAAACGGTCTCAAGACCGTTTGGGGTCTATTTCTGATGTGGATGATGAAGATCCAATGGTTCAAATTGATTTAATTAAAATGGTTCCAAGAATGGATGGTCCATTGATTATAAACTCTAATTGGATTGAATGGTTGAAACCCTAAATTGATTGAGCTGATTTCTAAGTTGAATGGCTCAAACGGTATCAAGACTGTTTGAGAGCAAACGGTCTCAAGACCGTTTGAGACCAAACGGTCTCAAGACCATTTGGAGTTCAAGGGCTGTAATTTTATGTACTTTCAATGGTCCAATTGATGTGTGATTCAATAAAGAAAACCCTAAAATCAATTGATTGATTGGAGGAAACCCTAATTGGTCCATTCAGTTTCAAGGTGGTTTGGACCAAATGGTCTTGAGACCATTTGGGATCAAACGATCTTCAGACCGTTTGGAGAGCAAACGGTCTCAAACCGTTTGATGTTCAATCAGTTTCAATGATAAGTTGATCATTCAGTTTCAAAACCGTTTGGGATTAATTATATTTTATACAAACGGTCTCAAACCGTATAGGGACTTTGAGATCAAGACCGTTTGATAGTCTAACTGTCTTAAGACCAATTGAAGGTTTTGGGACCAATACCGTTTAAGGTCTAATGGTCTTCAGACCGTATGGAAGTGCAATTGATTCAAAGACCGTTTGAAGGCCAAAGTACTTCAAGACCATTTGAAGGACAATGTACTTTAAGACCGTTTGAGGGTCTAATACCCCAAGACCGTTTGAAGGTATAATTGATACAAACCATGTAAGTACAATCAACCCCATGATTGTTGATGATGTTTATCAAAGGTAATTACAATGGTTGTACCTTCAAGGTACTTAAGTGATTAGTACCTTTTGAGTGGTTAACCTTTGATGTTTATGGAAGCAATGCCTCAATACACTTTGCTAACCCTAAATGTATGCACTTGAATGAAGGGTTAACCTAATATAATCAAGTTTGAAGTAATTAATATCCTAGAGAGAATGAGAGAGAGAGGAATCCATACATGTATAATAATCATGTAGTAGTTAAACCTCAACACTCTCAACATGAATAAAATATTTAATTAGGGTATGATTCTTGATAAAGAGATCATGAAACCCTAATTGAGAAGGTTGATGAGTCCTAACCCTAATTTAGGGCAATGCTACATGAAACCCTAATCTAGGGTAATGATATGAGAAATCCCAATTCAGGGTAATATAATGAAAAACCCTAATTTGGGGAAAAGTTATAATGAACCTTAATTCAAGATAATGTGATGTGAAACCCTAATCAAGGGTGATGTCATATGAAACCCTAATGTAGTGATGTGATGTGAAACCCTAATCAAGGGTGATGTCATATGAAACCCTGATGCAATGATGTGATGTGAAACTCTAACCCAGGGTGATGCTATGTAATGCTATATGAAACCTTGATATGAAAATCCTAACCCTAATATAAGGAAAAGGTATGTGAAACCCTAATTTTGGGTTATAGTGCATGAAACCCTAATCTTGGGTAATATGATAATAAATCATAACCCTAATTTTGGGTAATGGGATGAGTATTCCTAATTGATATGGATTTGAGAAACCCTAATCCTAATGAATGAATAGTGATGCTACCATTACATTGCATGGTGTTGATATGTAATTGATATAACTATTACCAAGGATACTAATCATGCAGGTATCATGAGATGATGGACATAGCCATGTGTCACGACCTCCTTTTTAATAATAATAATACAACCATAGCGGAAGCATTTGAACATAATGGAGATCATGATAAATTGTGGATTGATATCATTAACCAAGCAAAATCCATAGAATAGAAGGAAAATCCACCAGAGTGCCTTATTACAAGCCATAAACAAAAGACTCTAAGTCCAACATAAAGAGTTCAAAGAATGAAACTCCAACATAACATAATTATAAGTAAAGACATCTATCTAGAATGGCACCCCACCAAGTAGGATTCACGAACTATCTTTGAGCTTGAGCTGACGTCCTTGAAGTCTACTTCTTCTCCTCCTCGTCTGCGGACATCTTGTCCCTAGCCCATGCAAGGCAACGTAAAACTATGTGAGTGGCACTGAGAAGTTATATAAGAAAATAGCTTATAATTGAAATGGCATGAGAAATAACTTGGAACATAAACACATAACATAATAAGCATGATTGCATGAGAACATGATTAACTTAACATGATTTCATAATAAGATGGTTTTTACTTGAGTTGATGTAGTCCCTCTCCTGATTTGCACCCACAGTGCTCATAAGGCCATTTAAGGCTCACATAAGGCCAATCAAGGCTCACAAAAGGCCAATTAAGGCTCACATAATGCTCCCACATAGCTCATAAGGCCAATTAAGGCTCACATAAGGCCAATTAAGGCTCACATAACATGATTGAGGGGACTATATCAACATACATGGTTTAATACACTTGAACATAGTTATCATGATTTCTTGATCAATTAGCATGACAGTAATTCATAATATTCAAAATGAAAGCATATTCATTAAAATAGTAGAAAACGTAAATTCATAGCATTTGCATGGTTTTCATAAGCATAAATTGAATAATAGCATAGTTGCACTTTATTGAGTAATCATAACCAATAAACAAATAAAATAAACCCATAACCCTAGAATTATGCTTAGTGTACATGATCCACTCACCTGATCCTAAAGGGATATACTGCTGATAGATGAAGTCCTACTCAGTCCTAATATCCTGTGAATAACATAATTATTAATTAATTACATATGATTAACATAGGTGTATGATTCCCTAATTAAATTTGGAAATTAGGTTGGGAATATGGGTCTGAAACTAGGACCACTGGATAGATCTCGAAAAACTGATCAAAAACCATATATGGATCGTCCCCATCTGAGCTATAGATTATTTTCTATGAATTTGTAAAGAATAGATATATTCTGACCAATCCGAGGCGAGGAAAATTATTTAAAGGTATTTCTGAGAAAATCCGGGAATCAGAGTTCGAAAGACGACTTTGCCCTCACATTATAAATCTGGGATAGGGGCGTGATAGGGCATAATGGTCATTTGGACAAACCTTAGGCGCTCGTGTATACATGATCAAAGCTTACTGAAATCCCGAGAATACCCAAAGGAAGCATTACAGGGAGAAAAACCTGTGAGGGTTAAACTGGGAATAACGCCAATGATTTTGTTCATCTACAGATTGACTGAGAACTCAGAGCAATAGCTGAAATCCTTGAACACAAACTTGTGATCTGCTATGAAACCTGAAAAGAGATCATGAGCAACAACTTCCTCACGGTCTCCCGAGCTCAGCAACCCCTGACTTGGGTTCAGTGGTGGTCGGGGCTCAAAAATAGGCTCCCGCCATGGCCGACCAACAGGTGTAGAACAAAAATCAAGAGAAAAGAAGAACAACAGTGAGACGACACCTCCGTTGAGTTGGTGAGGGCCAGCCGAAGAGAACAGAACTACCAGAGTGTAAATGAACACTTGTACTCGAAACCAGCACTGAGGCTGTCGGAAAATAGAGCAATGGAGCTCAAACTGAAGAAATAGCAAAACAATGGAAATTGGAGTGAAAAGGCATTAGATCATCTTCACGAAATCGTAATGAGGCTTAGGGATTAGTTTTCATCATTTAAAGGTGGCTGAGAGGGGTAATCAGAGGTCGAATTCCTCTGGCCTGAAACTGAGCTTGTAGGTACAGCGTTGGGGTGAACCGTGAGGGATAAGGACCAAAGAAATAGCTAGAGATGAGTGTAAGGATGCTTACTGGAGGTTTGATTGAACTGAGAAGCTCAGAGCTCCGTGCTCGAGCTCATCATCGATGGGGAAGAAGACCTGGATGGTGATGTTTCCTCACGTGGCCTCGGCCAAAATTGGAGGCGGAGGAAGCTTACTCGATAGCCGACCTTACTTTCTGGGTAGCTAGACCTTGGTCCGATGAGCCTTCTTGCCATGGGGATGGGGGCGCCGTGGACTAGAGGGAGAGGTATTTTGGGCGTTTCCGCAGCGGGCGCTTATATGGGTCGAGCTAGGATTCGTTAGGTTTGTGGGGATCTCACGAATCGATTGGAGTTGAGATAAAGGCAAGTTGTTGACGAGGGAGAGGGATATCTCGGGCGAGGAATGGGGCTCTGTTTCCCCCTTCCGCGCAGATTCTGCGGGAGGTTAGGGATGAGGTCCCTGCCCTCAGATCCCCATCCAACGGCTCACAAGGAGCCCGGTTCATTCAAGCTGCGTGTGACGCACAAAAATCTAGAACTTTGGTCAAATCGTGATGATCACATGTATTATTAAGTTGATTACTCAAATAAATCACATTATCTACTAATTTCTTCCTAATAACATTTGGGGCATCTAGGATTATCCAAATCTAACCAAATTTGGTGAGCAAGCTAATACGACCATGAGGAATTCAATTATCCAATTAGATTTCAGATATGAGTTAGGGAAACATGTGTTTTACATCATTAGCTACTTAGGGTAATTAACACACTAATAATCATTGAAAATGAGTTTTATTACCAAAATCCGAGGGAAGCTCTATTATTATTTTATCTACTCATATACCAACATGTAGGACACATTATACATATATACATATCCAAACTATCATTAAATCCCAACTAGTCACCATTGCATAATTAGGGTTAAGTCTTCATGCATTATACATGACATTAATATGACTAATTATTGATGTAAATGATTCCATTCAAGGTTCACTTGGCACATTCAGCTCATTTTGAAATACGAATTAAGCATGGTCTGTACTTAAGTCATCATATGAAAAATGGATTCTTTCAATTTAGGGTTTCACCTTTATTAAATAACAAAAAAAATTGGGACTAAATTTTGAGGGTCGTTACAACCTACCCACCTTATAGAAATTTTGTCCTCGAAATTTTTATGTCATATTAAAGTACTACCCACCTTAGGGTTTCACATATATGTACCCTAACTTATTGTCTGATTGTAACATTTCATAAGCCAACACTAAGCATAATTATGATACGGTATTAACATGGATAACCTTTGCATTATTTCTAACATGACTGGTAAAACTTAACGACTGCATGAGTTGTTAATGTAATTTGAAAACTAAATCTTACCTTCATCATCCACCATAGCAAAAACCCTAGCTTTCCTTTTCTCTGGGGGACCTGGGTTAGGGTTCTGACCTGCTCCTTTCTTTGCAGCTAACTTAGGGCATTTGTCCTTGAAGTGCCCTTCTCCTCCACAGTAAAAGCAAACACCTAAGCCCAACATGCACGGTCCTGCATGGGATTTTCCACACTCGGTGCATGCATCCCTAACTGGGGGATTCTCAGGGGCCTTGCGCTTCTTGTGATCATTGTGGTGTCAGTCCCGATTGTTGTAGTTGTGATGGTGACGATGTCCATTGTGGGAGTTCTTCTTCTAAGTCCTCCCTGGGTGATCCTCGAGCTCAAGTACTGCATCTAGGGCTTCCTGCATCGTCTTGTGGCCTCGTCCAGAAAGTGAGTAGCTGAGATCATCCTTGAGACCTCGAATGAACTTCTTGGCTCTCTTCAGCTCAGTCATCTCGGTCCCGTACTTCTAGAGGATGCGAAACTTCATTGCGTACTGGGTGACAGTCATGTCGCCACACTGTCACAGATGAAGGAACTCTAACTCCTTCTTGTCCATCATTGCTTCTGAC
This sequence comes from Alisma plantago-aquatica, assembly GCA_963693085.1. Taxonomy (NCBI): domain Eukaryota; kingdom Viridiplantae; phylum Streptophyta; class Magnoliopsida; order Alismatales; family Alismataceae; genus Alisma; species Alisma plantago-aquatica. The sequence goes on from OY856415.1 coordinate 240,185,621, forward strand.
ACATAGTGGCCCTTGAAAGCTTCTACAAACTCCTCCCATGTGAGTAGCTCTTCATTTGGGTCTCTGGCATCACGGAAGTTTTCCCACCAAACTTGAGCTGGTCCTCTAAGCATGTGAGTCCCGAACTTGACGTGTGACTCCTCGGAACAGTCCAAGTCGTGGAAGCAATGCTTCAGGTTGCGAATCCAGGCCTCATCCTTACCTACAACATCCAACTCTTCTTCTCCTGTGAACGTCTCAGGTTTCACCTTGAGGAAGTCTATTAAGGTGACTTCATTCCTCCTCTGATGACGGCCTCCCATTGCATCAGATAAAGCTCTGACCAACATATTGTATGAGAGGGGAGGGTCTTCTCCATGGGGGTTCTCCTCGTGCTCAAAGTCATGATCACTCTCTCCACCAGAGTGAGGGGGTGACTTGTCATGCTCATGGCGACGCTTAGGGGCCATCTGGAATAGGAAAGGAGACTTAGATAAGCACATGGAGTGACACATAAGATCCTACTATGGTGGCCATTCTAGGATTGCTCTGATACCATTTTGTCATGACCTCCTTTTTAATAATAATAATACAACCATAGCGGAAGCATTTGAACACAATGGAGATCATGACAAATTGTGGACTGATATCATTAACCAAGAAAAATCCATAGAATAGAAGGAAAATCCACCAGAGTGCCTTATTACAAGCCATAAACAAAAGACTCTAAGTCCAACATAAAGAGTTCAAAGAATGAAACTTCAACATAACATAATTATAAGGAAAGACATCTATCTAGAATGGCACCCCACCAAGTAGGATTCACGAACTATCTTTGAGCTTGAGCTGACATCCTTGAAGTCTACTTCTTCTCCTCCTCGTCTGCGGACATCTCGTCCCCAACCCATGCAAGGCAACGTAAAACTATGTGAGTGGCACTGAGAAGTTATATATGAAAATAGCTTATAATTGAAATGGCATGAGAAATAACTTGGAACATAAACACATAACATAATTAGCATGATTGCATGAGAACATGATTAACTTAACATGATTTCATAATAAGATGGTTTTTACTTGAGTTGATGTAGTCCCTCTCCTGATTTGCACCCATAGTGCTCATAAGGCCATTTAAGGCTCACATAAGGCCAATCAAGGCTCACATAAGGCCAATTAAGGCTCACATAATGCTCCCACAGAGCTCATAAGGCCAATTAAGGCTCACATAACATGATTGAGGGGACTATATCAACATACATGGTTTAATACACTTGAACATAGTTATCATGATTTCTTGATCAATTAGCATGACAGTAATTCATAATGTTCAAAATGAAAGCATATTCATTAAAACAGTAGAAAACGTAAATTCATAGCATTTGCATGGTTTTCATAAGCATAAATTGAATAATAGCATAGTTGCACTTTATTGAGTAATCATAACCAATAAACAAATAAAATAAACCCATAACCCTAGAATTATGCTCAATGTGCATGATCCACTCACCTGATCCTGAAGGGATATACTAATGATAGATGAAGTCCTGCTCAGTCCTAATATCTTATGAATAACAGAATTATTAATTAATTACATGTGATTAACATAGGTGTATGATTCCCTAATTAAATTTGGAAATTAGGTTGGTAATATGGGTCTGAAACTAGTACCATTGGATAGATCTCAAAAAACTGATCAAAAACCATATATGGATCGTCCCCATCTGAGCTATAGATTATTTTCTATGAATTTGTAAAGAACAGATATATTCTGACCAATCCGAGGCAAGGAAAATTATTTAAAGGTATTTCTGAGAAAATCCGGGAATCAGAGTTCAAAAGACGACTTTGCCCTCGCATTATAAATCTGGGATAGGGGTGTGACAGGGCATAATGGTCATTTGGACAAACCTTAGGTGCTTGTGTATACATGATCAAAGCTTACTGAAATCCCGAGAATACCCAAAGGAAGCATTATAGGGAGAAAAACCTGTGAGGGTTAAACTGGGAATAACGCCAATGATTTTGTTCGTCTACAAATTGACCAAGAACTCAGAGCAATAGCTGAAATCCTTGAACACAAACTCACGATCTGCTATGAAACCTAAAAAGAGATCATGAGCAACAACTTCCTCACGGTCTACCAAGCTCAACAACCCCTGACTTGGGTTCAGTGGTGGTCGGGGCTCAAAAACAGGCTCCCGCCATGGCCGACCAACAGGTGTAGAACCAAAATCAAGAGAAGAGAAGAACAACAGTGAGACGACACCTCCGTTGAGTTGGTGAGGGCCAGCCGAAGAGAACATAACTACCAGTGTGTAAATGAACACTTGTACTCGAAACCAGCACTGAGGCTGTCAGAAAATAGGGCAATGGAGCTCAAACTGAAGAAATAGCAAAACAATGGAAATTGGGGTGAAAAGGCATTAGATCATCTTCACGAAATCGTAATGAGGCTTAGGGATTAGTTTTCATCATTTAAAGGTGGCTGAGAGGGGTAATCAGAGGTCGAATTCCTCCGGCCTGAAACTGAGCTTGTAGGTACAGCGTTAGGGTGAACCGTGAGGGCTAAGGACCAAATAAATAGCTAGAGACGAGTGTAAGGATGCTTACTGGAGGTTTGATTGAACTCAGAAGCTCAGAGCTCCGTGCTCGAGCTCGTCATCGATGGGGAAGAAGACCTAGCCGGAGGAGTTTCCTCATGTGGCCTCGGCCAAAATTGGAGGCAGAGGAAGCTTACTCGATAGCCGACCTTACTTTCTGGGTAGCTAGACCTTGGTCCGATGAGCCTTCTTGGCATGGGGATGGCGGCGCCGTGGACTGGAGGGAGAGGTCTTTTGGGCGTTTCCGCAGCGGGTGCTTATATGGGTCGAGCTAGGGTTCGTTAGGTTTGTGGAGATCTCACGAATCGATTGGAGTTGAGATAGAGGCAAGTTGTTGACGAGGGAGAGGGATATCTCGGGCGAGGAATAGGGCTTTGTTTCCCCCTTCTACGGGAGGTTAGGGATGAGGTCCCTGCCCTCAGATCCCCATCCAACGGCTCACAAGGAGCTCGGTTCATTCAATCTGTGCGTGACGCACAAAAATCTAGAGCTTTGGTCAAATCGTGATGATCACATGTATTATTAAGTTGATTACTCAAATAAATCACATTATCTACTAATTTCTTCCTAATAACATTTGGGGCATCTAGGATTATCCAAATCTAACCAAATTTGGTGAGCAAGCTAATACGACCATGAGGAATTCAATTATCCAATTAGATTTCGGATATGAGTTAGGGAAACATGTGTTTTACATCATTAGCTACTTAGGGTAATTAACACACTAATAATCATTGAAAATGAGTTTTATTACCAAAATCCGAGGGAAGCTCTATTATTATTTTATCTACTCATATACCAACATGTGGGACACATTATACATATATACATATCCAAACTATCATTAAATCCCAACTAGTCACCATTGCATAATTAGGGTTAAGTCTTCATGCATTATACATGACATTAATATGACTAATTATTGATGTAAATGATTCCATTCAAGGTCCATTTGGCACATTTAGCTCATTTTGAAATACGAATTAAGCATGGTCTGTACTTAAGTCATCATATGAAAAATGGATTCTTTCAATTTAGGGTTTCACCTTTATTAAATAACAAAAAAAATTGGGACTAAATTTTGAGGGTCATTACACCAGGTATGAGCTATGATGCTCAATTATTGAAATTGTTCTATGGGCCTTGTGAGCCATAATATGTTTTGTTGCCTAATAAGAGGTAACAAGAGATTAAGTGGGCTTTGAGAGCCATGTGAGATGCTTGTGTATCATGTATCATGTTTACCTTGGTCACATGATCTGAAGGTATTAGTTACCTGATAAGTGGTAACAAGTGTTCTTGATGAATTAAGGGTTTGAATAACCATATTCCATATTCATGATGATGAGATGTTAAGGGATGAGAATACCCATGATGTGACAAAGGATTGAGATACCAATGACTATAAAGCTTTAAAAAGTACTTGTTAGAAGCATTACACATTCTTTGTAGCATTTGTTATAATAAATTATATTTGAAAACTTGACTGATGCTAAACGAATATGGTAATGTACTTAATTAATCAAGTGAAATCTTATCATGTAGAGCCCTGGCCATAGATCCATCATCGTCAGAAATTGGTGATGGTGAAATAGGTTTTCCTACGGGAACTCCTGGAGGGCATACTGTTGAGTATACGGGGGTTATGGGTGTGAATATCCTTATGCTCTAATGGAGGAATTGATGTGAGATAAACATTAAATCTCTCAATCCTTCATTATATATGTCGGGATGGATGTATCACTAATCTCCTGAATGCCGGGATGGATGTATCACTAATCTCCTGATGATGATAATGCCGAATCGATGTGAGATAAACATGAAATCTCTCGATTGCGAAGAGAGTACAGTTGCCACTGTTACTCTATAGCGAAGTTGCCAGTATACCCTGGAAAGCTATTTTGCAGAGACACAAGATGTCCTACATTTTGTCCTCACACTAACAGAGGAGGATGAGGTCATGGGAATCCAGCTCTTCCTTGACCTATGTATGGTACCGATTTTGATTTCGCAATGGTCGGTTGGAGTATGAGCGGTATACCTCATCTCCTCAGGGCTTAAGTATGATTGTAAAAGTAATAAGCCATATAGCTTATTTGCTTAAGGTTGAAATACGAGAATCAATGGTTGATGTTACTTTGCTTAGCATATCCTAAATGGATAAAAGTTATATATATACTCTTCAATTTCTCATTGGATAAGTGACATGCTGCTTTATCAAGATTTAGTTGAAATGCTTGGAATAAAGAATAATGCTCTAATCTGGTTAGACATTTATTTATCTGCTATTGTATATATATGATTCTTCTACTCAGTTTTATTCTATTAAACTGCAATAATAATATTTTCTGGCAGAGAGTTATATCTCTCGCTGGGACAATTTCAATTGTCTCACCCCCGTGGGATCCAACTTTTTAGGTTGACGCAAAAGAAGAGGTGGAAACCCTACAACAGGGGAAGAGCAGCAACAACAACAATTGGGACAGTAGTGATATCTCATGTGGAGGCACTGGCTGTCATGTTTTGTATAGAGAGTCCTATATGTCATCTCTATACTCTCAGGTCCTCAGAGTTAGTAGTTAGTACTCTTAATGAATCGATATGAGATTTTGGCTTAATGCCTCGAGGTTCTTATGTTGTTTGTGTATAGTTTTAACAAGGCAGTTGATGCTTGTAATCCTCAGGATGAGATGGTACAAGATATATACTTATGAACCATGAGATAAATGAAATACATTAGTTCATGGTAAAAGAGTTTTCCTGTGTTTGGATCTCTTTATAAATGGTTTTAATTTTTAGTGATTTTTAGTAATCCGCTGTTAATAATCACTTCTGCTTAGTTAATGACGTTTTGTTTCTCACGATGTCCCACAATTAGTGGTATCAGAGCTCTAGGTTCACCGAGTCTATAGAGACATAGGATTAAGGTTGTTGAGTCTGTTCTAGTATCTTCCAGTTATCTGATAGTGTCTTCTGCTCATATAAGAGGAGAAGAAGAACTTAAAGATGTTTGGATCACATGAAGAACATGCTACTGAGAGCAACATTGTTGAACTAGGAAGAGGGGCAAGGGATCAGGATAGGGAGGAACTAGAACCTGAACATCCCCAGCTTAACCAAGCTATACTAGAAAATCCAGCCTTCCATGATCTGTTTGGGCAGTTCATGGCAACCATGATGCATATGGCAGATAGCATGCCACCACCTGCACCTAGGGCACCAGCTCACCATGAAGGATAGGGAGCCGACAAGACTTTTGGACGGCTTCGTCGGGTAGGAGCCACAGATTATGTTGGTACAACTAACCCAGTAGATGCATACATGTGGCTGACTGAGCTGGAGAAGGCTTTTAGAATCCTCAATATCCCTGAACCAGAGAAGGTGAGGCATGTAGTGTACCTTCTAAAAGGTAATGCTGACCACTGGTGGACAATAGAAGAGGGTAAGAGGCCAGGTGTTGAAATTGGATGGGAAGTATTCCGATGAGAATTCATCAATAAATACTTCCCTAAGACATTTCTAGATGAGAAGATCTCTCATTTTGATAGGTTAAGGCAAGGACCAATGAACATTAGAGAGTACGAAGCTAAGTTCATGGAGCTTTTTTGGTTCTGTCTGCATATGGCAGCTACTAATGAAGAGAGAATTTGGCATTTTAAGAAGGGGCTAAATGCTGATTTTACCACTCTTGTGTCTTCTTTAGAGAAGAGGGAGACGTTCCCCACCTTTGTGGAGTCCGTGAGATGGATAGAAAGGTCAGTGATTGAGAAGCATCAGACTAAGAGTAAGAAGGTGTATACTCAGTTTCAAGTACAGAGGTCTGAAGGTTTGAAGAAACTAAGATTTTCTACACCAATAGCACCACCAAGATTCAATACCCAGACGCAATGGATGTCGAGTAGGGGTAGAGGCTGTTGTTACCACCTGACAGAGCCCACAACTCATCATCAGTGTCAGTAACAGGACCACCCAAGCCATAGAGGGAGACCAGAGGTTGTTTTATATGCGGAAAGATGGGGCATTTGATGAAAGATTGTCGAGCTAGAGATGCAAGTATGACTCAACCTCAGAGGCAGAGTCTAGAAGGCTCTCAGAGACGAAAGTTTTCGAGTGGTGCCAGAGGACGTGGACAATCGTCCCAAGCTGGTTCATCAGATGGAACTATTTCATTTCGATATGTCTTCATCCTACTTCATATCTGTTTTAATTGATCTGGGTGCTACACATTCCTTTATCACTTGAAGAGTGATTCATGACTGCAATATGATTGTCAGTCATAGAGCAGATAGTCTGTTATTAGAAACTTCTTTGTTGGGTTCTATAGTGTTGTAAGAGGTGTGTTCTCCCTGCACTCTTTCCTTTTCTAAACATCACATTCAGTTGGATCTTATACCACTTGAGATGCACGAGTTCGATATAATTCTTGAGATGGACACCCTAGAAAAGTATAAGGTTGTCTTGGATTGTGAGTCCAAGCAAGCTGTGTTCACTGATGATGGTGACACATGGATCTTTCAAGGAGATAGAAAGATTCTTCCAACCTGTCTAGTGTCATCTATGGTAGTTGAGAAGCTGATGAGACAAGGATGATTTGCATTCTTGGCACATGTGGTAGACACCACAATGGAGAGTTCTAATCTTTCTAAAGTTTTGATAGTTAGGGAGTTTGAAGATATGTTCCCTAAGGAACTTCCAGGTGTTCCTCCACCCTGAGAGATTGATTTTGAGATTAATCTAATCCCAGGCACGCAACTAATAGCACAAACACTGTATCAAATGGCACCTACTGAGATGGCAGAGCTCAAGAAACAACTACATGAGTTGCTTGAGAAAGGTTTTATCCGACCGAGTACTTCACCATGGGGTGCTCTGGTTCTCTTTGTTAAGAAGAAGGATTGATCGATGTAGCTATGCATTGATTATAGACAGTTGGATAAAGTAACCATAAAGAACAAGTATCCTCTGCCAAGGATCGATGACATGTTCAATCAGTTGTGTGGTGCAACTATCTTATCTAAGATAGATCTGAGGTCGGGATATCATCAGTTGAGTATCAAGGAGAGTGACATACCTAAGTCTACCTTTAGGACAAGGTATGGTCACTATGAGTTCATAGTTATGTCATTTGGACTAACTAATGCACCAGCTGCATTCATGGAACTCATGAATAGAATCTTTCGACTTTTTCTTGATCAGTTCATCATAGTCTTCATAGATGATATCTTGATATATAGTAGAGATGCTCAACAACATGAGAAGCACCTCTGTCAGGCTTTAACTTTGCTAAGAAAGCATAAGTTGTATGCTAAGTTTAACAAATGTGAGTTCCGGTTACTAGAAGTTTCTTTTCTAGGACACGTAATATCTGCCTCAGGTATCCGTGTTGATCCTAAGAAGGTAGAATCTTTCCTACAATGGGAACAACCAAAGACACCAACAGAGATACACAGTTTCCTAGGACTGTCAGGATATTACAGGAGGTTCATTAAGAACTTCTGTTCTATAGCTTTACCCTTAACCAAGTTGACCAGGAAAGAGGTTCCTTTTGTCTAGAATGACAAGTGTCAACATTCTTTCTAGTTGTTGAAAGAAAGGTTAACAAGTGCACCTGTGCTAGTATTACCTGAGCAAGGGAAGGGGTACATAGTTTTATGTGATACATCTAAGAATGGCCTAGGATGTGTGTTGATGCAGGATAATCAAGTGATTTCTTTTGCCTCTCGACAGCTTAAGAAACACGAGAATTATCCAACTCATGATCTAGAGCTAGCAGCTATGGTTCATGCTTTGAAGATCTGGAGACATTATCTCTATGGAGAAACATTCCAGATTTTCACATACCATAAGAATCTAAAATATATCTTCTCACAACATGAGTTGAACATGAGACAACACCGCTGGATGGAGTTAATTAAGGACTACGATTGTACAATTGATTATCATCTAGGGAAGGCTAATGTAGTGGCTGATGCACTAAGGAGGAAATCATCATCATCAGCCTTAGATAAAGCACAGTTGAATTCCTTAGTGTGCTTTAAAAGAGATATGCTTATCTCCTTGAGGAAAAACAATATACAGCTTAAAGTATCATTGTTAGTCGGGATGTTAGCTAAGATGCAAGTGAAACCTACTCTGAGACAACAGATTAAATAAGCACATCAAGCTGATATTGTGGTTTAGCAAATTAGGTCAGAGTATGGTAGTGAGAAACGGAATGGCTTTCATGAGTCAGAGGAACAGGTAGTCTATTACCATGGTAGGATGGTAGTACCTGATGCCAATGACTTAAGGAAGTTAGTCTTGGAGGAAGCTCATTCTTCGACGTATGCAATGCATCCAGGGAGCACCAAAATGTATCATAATCTGAAGGCTATGCATTGGTGGCCTGGATTGAAGAAGGATGTAGCTGAGTTTGTTATGCGGTGTCCAGTGTGTCAGCAGGTTAAAGATGAACATCAGAAGCCTACATGAACAATGCAACATTTGCCTATACCGCAATGGAAATGGGATCATGTGGCCATGGACTTTGTGGTTGGTTTTCCTATAACAACCAAAGGTCATGACTCCATATGGGTGATAGTTGATAGGTTGACTAAGACAGCACATTTCCTTCCTGTCAGAACAGCCTACACTGTTGAGAAGCTTGCACAGATATATATAGATGAGATAGTGCGGTTGCACAGGGTTCCAGCTACTATCATTTCTGATAGAGGTCTCCAGTTCACGAGTCATTTTTGGGAACGACTACATAAAGCTTTGGGTACGTAGTTAAGGTTTAGTATTGCCTTTCACCCACATACAGATGAAAGTCTGAGAGAACCATACAAACCTTAGAGGATTTGCTTTGGGAATGTGTCCTTCAGTTTGTAGGAAGTTGGGATCTACACCTGAACTTGATAGAATTTGCTTACAATAATTTCTATCAACACAATATTGATATGGAACCATATGAATCATTATATGGTAGATGTTGTAGATCTCCTTTATGTTGGTATGAAATGGGAGAATATCAACTTTTGGGTCCTGATCTTGTACAGCAGACAACTGAGAAGATTAAATTAATACAACAACAATTAAGGATTGCACAGGATAGACAAAAGTCGTACGCCGACGAACGACAAAGACCCTTAGAATTCCAAGTTGGAGACAGAGTATATCTCAAGGTCTTGCCTTGGAAAGGTGTTCTTAAATTTGGAAAGAAGGGAAAGTTAGCCCCTAGATTTATGGGGCCTTATCCAATCATTGAATGGATTGGAAAGGTAGCCTATAAGCTGGAGTTGCCACCTGAGCTGCATAAGTTGCATCCAATGGTCCATATCTCCATGCTGAGAAAATGTCATCCTGACACCGAGTTAGTTTTGCAACCTCTGGAAGTACAATTAAATGATGATATATCATATGTTGAAGGACCAGTGATGATCCTTGATAAAAGAATTAAAAAGCTGAAAAAGAAAGACATTTGTCTTGTGAAAGTTCTCTGGCATCATCGTGGCATTGAAGAAGCTATGTGGGAGCTAGAGGAAGAGATGAGGAGGAAGTATCCTTCTCTTTTCTCTTGATGATTTCGGGGACGAAATCCCTGTTAGGGGTGGATAATTTGTAACATCCCTGACCTGGGTTATGCTTTAATCCAAGATGTTTTATTTAAGAAAGATAATTATATGCTTGCTCTTATCTTTTGAAAAGTAATTAAGGTTCAAGAGGAACTTATGTTTCAATTTTAGTCCTTTTGAATAATGTTGAAAACAATGTTTTGCCTATTTTGGACTAAAGTGCAAATTACCCAAGTTAAGGGTTAACTTACAAATGTTACATGATAAATGTTCCTCAAGTCTTGAAGCATCATAAGAATGAGAATGATGCAGAGGTATGGCTTGTGACAGCCTGAGCACCAAGAAAGAGCTTATTGAGCAATGTTTGTGCATTAAAACCTAATTTTGGTGTAATGTGCAATTTACCCAAAACCTAGGGTTTAATATGCAAAATACCACTTATATAGAGTACCTAATGTTTCTTGGTATCATTTAGAGACAAGAAAATCAGAGGGGTGTCTCATTTGAATCTCTTTGGAAGAGAGAGAATCTTGATATTAAAATAATCAAGATTTAAGCATAATTGAAACCCTAATTCAATTTAATGCAAAAATAAATATATTAATGGAAGTTCCCTTCAACCAAAAGTGTGATGGTTGAATTTGTATAAGTGTGGACGTCCTTGTGCCTTGCAATGGCACCGAAATATCCTAAGTAGGTGAAGGAATCCACTTGCATTTGTTAATTAAAAAGAATTGTCCACTAAAAATGGATAATGTATTATAATGATTAGGGTGCTTAAAGTGGTTGCTTTTAATTCAAGGATAAATGATAGGTTTTTGAAGGCAAGGAAGATGTCTTCGTATGCAAGTAAGAGAGGGGGGTATGTGGCACATCAAATAGGAGATGAAGGATTTTCTACTACTTTCTCTCTCTTGAAAATTCACATACATATATCCCATTTTTCACCCACATGAAAGACTCTTTTTCTGAATCTATTTTCTTTCCTTGCTTTGGCCATGCACAATGGAGATTAGGATCAATAGGAGGACGTATCCCAACCTATAGGTAAGCTCCATAGTCATCTTCAACATTGATTTCATGGTGGAAATCGAAATTCAATGCTTATTTTCTTCTTTTCTCCATTCAATCTTCAACTTTAGCCAATTCTTTCACTCAAAGACTTGAGAACGGACCTTGGGCAGTTGATAAAGCTTCATTCACCATTGAGAACGTGAAGCTTGAAGATTGGATTCAATTTTGAAGGTAGGTTATATAACTTGAACCCTTAAATATCATTATTGATCTCATTTCTTCATCATGTGTTGATTTCTTTTTCATTCACGATTTTTCCTTTTGATTAATTGTTGAAATCACCACAAATATCATAGAAAATTTCAAAAGTTTGTAGCTTGAAGATGATGATGTCATCTTAGTACACACCTTAATAAAAATCAAGGGCAAACAGTTTTGAGTTTTGATGATCAAACGGTCTTAAGACCGTTTGAGGTTAAACGATCTCAAGATCATTTGTGGTCTATTGCTGATGTGGATGATGAAGATCCAATGGTTCAAATTGATTTAATTAAAATGGTTCCAAGAATGGATGGTCCATTGATTACAAGCCCTAATTGGATTGAATGGTTGAAACCCTAAATCGATTGAGCTGATTTCAAAGTTGAATGGCTCAAACGGTCTCAAGATCGTTTGAGGGCAAACGGTGTCAAGACCATTTGGAGGTCAAGGGATGTGATGGATGATTGGATATCCAAGGGATGTAATTTGATGTACTTTCAATGGTCCAATTGATGTGTGATTCAATAAATCAAACCCTAAAATCAATTGATTGATTGGAGGAAACCCTAATTGGTCCATTCGGTTTCAAGGTGGTTTGTACTCAAACGGTCTCGGTCTTGAGACCATTTAGGATCAAATGGTCTTCAGACCATTTGGAGAGCAAACGGTCTCAAACCATTTGATGTTCAATCGGTTTCAATGATAAGTTGATCCTTCAGTTTCAAAACTATTTGGGATTAATTATATTTTATTCAAACGGTCTCAAACCGTATAGGGACTTTGAGATCAAGACCGTTTGATGGTCTAATGGTCTTAAGACTGATTGAAGGTTTTGGGACCAAGACCGTTTAAGGTCTAACGGTCTTCAGACCGTATGGAAGTGCAATTGATTCAAAGACCGTTTGAAGTTCAAAGTACTTCAAGACCGTTTGAAGGAAAAAGTACTTCAAGACCGTTTGAGGGTCTAATACCCCAAGACCGTTTGAAGTTCTAATTGATTCAAACCATGTAAGTACAATCAACCCCATGATTGTTGATGATGTTTATCAAAGTTAATTACAATGGTTGTACCTTCAAGGTACTTAAGTGATTAGTACCTTTTGAGTGGTTAACCTTTGATGCTTATGGAAGCAATGCCTCAATGCACTATGCTAACCCTAAATGTATGCACTTGAATGAAGTGTTAACCTAATCTAATCAAGTTTGAAGTAATTAATATCCTATAGAGGATGAGAGAGAGATAGGAATCCATGCATGTATAATAATCATGTATTAGTTAAACCTCAACACTCTCAACATGGAATAAAATATGTAATTAGGGTATGATTCTTGATAAAGAGATCATGAAACCCTAATTGAGAAGGTTGATGAGTCCTAACCCTAATTTAGGGCAATGCTACATGAAACCCTAATCTAGGGTAATGATATGAGAAATCCCAATTCAGGGTAATATAATGAAAAACCCTAATTTGGGGAAAAGTTATAATGAACCTTAATTTAAGATAATGTGATGAGAAACCCTAATCAAGGGTGATGTCATATGAAACCCTAATGCAATGATGTGATGTGAAACCCTAATCAAGGGTGATTTCATATGAAACCCTGATGCAATGATGTGATGTGAAACTCTAACCCAGGGTGATGCTATGTAATGCTATATGAAACCTTGATATGAAAATCCTAACCCTAATATAAGGAAAAGGTATTTGAAATCCTAATTTTGGGTTATAGTGTATGAAACCCTAATCTTGGGTAATATGATAATAAATCATAACCATAATTTTGGGTAATGGGATTAGTATTCCTAATTGATATGGATTTGGGAAACCCTAATCATAATGAATGAATAGTGATGCTACCATTACATTGTGTGGTGTTGATATGTAATTGATATAACTGTTATCATGTGTACTAATCATGCAGGTATCATGAGATGATGGACATAGCCAGGTATGAGCTATGGTGTTCTATTATTGAAATTGTTTTATGGGCCTTGTGAGCCATAATATGTTTTATTTCCTAGTAAGAGGTAACAAGAGATTAAATTGGCTTTGAGAGCCATGTGAGATGCTTGTGTAGCAAGTATCATGCTTACCTTGGTCAGATGACCTGAAGGTATCAATTACCTGATAAGTGGTAACAAGTGTTCTTTCTGAATTAAGGGTTTGAATAACCATATTACATAATCATGATGATGAGATTTAAAGGGATGAGAATACCCATGATGTGACAAAGGATTGAGATCCCAATGACTATAAAGCTTTAAAATGTACTTGGTAGAAGCATTACACATTCTTTGTAGCATTTGTTATAATAAATTATATTTGAAAACTTGACTGATGCTAAAATAATATGGTAATGTACTTAATTAATCAAGTGAAATATTATCATGTAGAGCCCTAGACATAGATCCATCATCGTCAGTAGTTGGTGATGTTGAAAAAGGTTTTCCTATCAGAACTCCTGGAAGACATACTGTTGAGTATGTGGGGGTTATGGGAGTGAATATCCTTAAGCCCTAATGGAGGAATTGATGTGAGATAAACATTAAATCTCTCAATCCTTCATTATATATGTCGGGATGGATGTATCACTAATCTCCTGAATGTCGGGATGGATGTATCACTAATCTTTCGATGATGATAATGCTGGATCGATGTGAGATAAACATGAAATCTCTCGATTGTGAAGAGAGTACAACTGCCACTGTAACTCTATAGTGAAGTTGCCAGTATATCCTGGAAAGCTATTTATCAGAGACAGAAGATGTCCTGAGTTTTGTCCTCACACTGACTAAGGAGGATGAGGTCATGGGAATCCATCTGTTCCTTGACATATGTATGGTAACGATTTCGATTTCGCAATGGTCGGTTGGAGTATGAGCGGTATACCTCATCTCCTCAGGGCTTAAGTATGATTGTAAAAAGTAATCAGCCATGTAGCGTATTTGCTTAAGGTTGAAATACGAGAATCAATGGTTGATGTTACTTTGCTTACCATATCCTAAATGGATAAAAGTTATATATATACTCTTCAATTTCTCATTGGATAAGTGACATGCTGCTTTATCAAGATTTAGCTTAAATGCTCTGAATAAAGAATAATGCTCTAATCTGTTTAGACATTGATTTATCTGTTGTTGTATATATATGACTCTTATGCTCAGTTTTATTTTATTAAACTGCAATAATAATATTTTCTGGCGGAGAGTTATATCTCTCGCTGGGACAATTTCAATTGTCTCACCCCCGTGGGATCCAACTTTTTAGGTAGACACAGAAGAAGAAACCCTACAGCAGGGGAAGAGCAGTAGCAGCAACAACCGGGAAAGCAGTGATATCTCAGGTGGAGGCACTGGCTATCATGTTTTGTATAGAGAGTCCTATGTGTCGTCTCTGTACTCTCAGGTCCTCAGAGTTAGTAGTTAATACTCTTAATGAATCGATCTGAGATTTTGGCTTAATGCCTCGAGGTTCTTATGTTGTCTGTGTATAGTTTTAACAAGGCAATTGATGCTTGTAATCCTCGAGATGAGACGGTACAAGATATATACTTATGAACCAGGATGTAAATGAAATACATTAGTTCATGATAAAAGAGTTTTCCTGTGTTTGGATCTCTTTATAAATGGTTTTAATTTTTATTGATTTTCAGTAATCTGATGTTAATAATTGCTTCCGCTTAGTTAATGATGTTTTGTTTCGAATGATGTCCCACAGTTCTCCAAGAAACAGAGCAAAGTGGAATTATAAACCACCAAGGCTGAATACATTGCATCTGGGAGTTGTTGTGCCCAGGACCTATGGATGAAGCAAATGCCCCAAGACTTTAACATTCATTTTGATGCTTCTCCTATCTATTGTGATAATACTAGTGTAATTACCTTGTCATACAATCCTATATTGCATAGTAGAGCTAAGCATATAGAGGTTCGTCATCATTGTCTTTGTGATCACATTGACAAAAAGGATATTTATATCACACATGTGGACACGGAAAATTGGCGCGCATTTTCACTAAACCTCTAGCTAGAGAACAATTAAACTTTATTAAATCTGAACTACTTATAACTACTTTGAATGAATCTGATATGCCTTCTAGCTAGTTGTCATCTATCCTATATGCTTTGTTTATGTTTTTATCATCTTTGATTGCTAATATGCTAAAAATCACTTTTCATGTTCTTTTTGCTTTGTCTTTTTTCTTTCTTTCTTTCTTGTTTTTGGGTATTTTTTCATACACTTATTTTATTGCAAAATAGTACCCAATGATGAGCGATATGTGCCTAAGTATGTTTAAAATGCAAAATGGACTTAAAAAATAAATTTAATCAGCACTCTAAAGGCTAGAAATTAGAATTTCTAAAGTTGGTTAAGGTGGACCATTGGTCGAGTTGCCAACTCAACCAATCAATGGCCAAGAGATTTTTCTTCAAGAGCCTATCGGTCGAGTTTTCCACTCATAGAACTCGACTGATGGCTGGGATGGAGCAAACATAAGTTAGGTTTGGCCGACTTTTCTCCCTCTCAACTAGAGAAAAATCAACTGACCCACCTCTAGCTCCCTCAAGCTCTCAACCCTAGCCCCGACCTTCCTCTCCCTATCCCTAGTTTGACCTAGATCGACCTCCCTTGACCTCTTTCCCATCAACACTAGGTGTGTGGATAGGTTTTGGTGGTGTTTCTCTTGCTTTTTCTCTCTCCATCCTCTCTTTTCATCTCCATGGCATCCAACAGGAGAAATCAAGCAGCCCCAACCAGAGCACCATCTTTGTCTACCAATGCGCACCTCATACCTATCGATGATACAGTCTTTGTCTACAATGAGGCTCTCAATTGGTATAAGGAGCTCCTTCCTAGGAATCCTTTTCAATTATGTGCCTTCTTTGATCCATCCTCTCATAGACAAAGAGTCATCGATCAAGTATCGGAGCTGCTATATGATCATCATCTATCTGCCTTGTGTGTCGAATGTGCGTGCTACAATAATACCATCACAAGAACGAAAGTCGTTCATGAATTATATGCAAATTTGCAATTGAATTATGATACACTCATACCCCCATCCAATGCTTAAGTAGTCCTCATTTCTATGATCACTGGGATGAAATTCTAAGTCTTTGAGGATACCCTAATCATCTTTTTCTTGGGTACTGAGGTGGCTAACACTTGGAGGAAGGACTACCCCGAGTATTTTGACCTAGTTGACCCTGAAGCCATCTACAAGCAATATGATCTTACTCTCCATGATATTCATAAATACTTGAAGAAGCCTCAGTTCCCCTATAGGAAGAAGTGCACCCTTCCCTCCTCTACCTTAGACCTTAAGAATAGTATACTTGCCCTAGTTGTTAACTACAATATTCATCCCAAGAAAAATCAGACTGAAATTATAGAAAACATTGTGGTAATTATGTTCTATTTCTTGAAGAACATCGGAGTCAAATGGTATCATTATGTCCTTCATCACATGACCTATTTTAACTCTGGAAAGAACACCCATGGCACCCACCCTCCCTACCCAGCCCTGATCTGTGGTCTTTTTCAGTCTGCCACTGGCAAATCTCTTTTCTATGACTTTCACTACAAACCTGCCTGAAAAGGAGTTTGCATCAGTGAGACCACTCTTCATAATTCTATGCCTATCCCTACCTCTACCACACCTGGAGCCTCTACCTCCACCTCCACCCGTGCATCGCCACCACCTCAGCCTTCCCAACCTACCCATGCCTCTGTTCATGTGTCAAATGAAACCCTTATGGGCTACATGATGCATCAACAAGCATACAACCTTCAGGTTTAAGAGCACATGCATCAGGATCTTTGTGCCATCATATCCAACATGAACCTATCATGTACACACCCTTATCCTGCCTACCAGCCCTACCCAGGAGGTGACTATCTATTCTATGCATATGATCACTTTTACCCAACCCCTCCACCTATTGCTTTCACTGCTACACCCTCTAATGTTGGTGGATCTACCCCTGGAGTGATGTCTCTTCCTGTTGGTCCTCTGGCCACCCTACTTGCTGGTCTTGGTACTTATGCTCCCACCTTCCCACAAGCCAATGAGCTTCATGATCTTGGCATGTCTTGGGCTAAGCAGAATGTCTGTTGGCCCGGCCGTGGTTTTGGTTCCCTAGATGATGAGGAGATGCCAGACCAGGATGATGAGGAAGTTGCTGATACTGGTGATGAGGAAGCTTATGAGGATGGTGATGATGGTTCTGATGGCTTTGCTGGTGCCTCTGGTTATGAAGGTGATGTTGTTGTCTCTACTACACCTTCAGAAGGAGATGATGACTATGAGCCTAAAGCTTATGATGTTGATGACAATGTTGATGATGTGGACATAGATGGCCTAGATGTTTAGAGTTTTAGTTTTTAGTCTAGATGTTGATCATATACATCTTGCTAGTCTATTTTGTATTAAAAACATCTTGGCACATTTTCTGAGATGTACTATTTTATCATCATGTTTTCATCACTTTATCTTGTAGTTGTTTCTGAGGACATGCTCTCTGGGTTGTAATATTAATCCTATGTACACTTACTCTTTGATTTACTATGTTATGAGTTGGTGCCATGTTTACCATTTTTTATTATGAATTAGATTGTTTGTTTCTCTCAATTCTATTTGGTGTATGCTTTGATATTACATGTTGTGGATATATGTTTGGTTGTGCTTAGAGAAGACCTATTTTTATGCTCTTCTACTCCCCTTCCTTTTTGATAATGTCAAAAGGGGGAGAGAAGTTCAATGTTTTGAAGCTCAACCATATTGCTTTTATTGTCTATGTGATCCTTCTCTTGTACATTATAAGCTTTATCATGTGACTTGCTAAAGGACCATATAGTATATTGCTTTATGTAGATAGACTAACTATGTATGTAAGAGTAAGCATAGATTGAGGGGAACAATTCACAATGTTCAAATTATGAATTCTTCTGCAATTCACAAAGCAAAGGTATAACTTTACATATCCTTTTCAATATGATTGAGGAATGGTTTGTCATTGTCAAAAAAGGGGAGAATGTTGATTTGAGAGTTATATACATTGTCCATATTTTGGTAATGAATTAACCATTCCATTCCTATGTATCTAATATGTTTGTTCAAGATTCATTTCAAGCTTTACGCACATGAAAAGGATCAAATTACACAAGCCCTAGCTTGTTCAAGTTCAAGTCAAAAGCAATGGAAGTGCATGTTTTGGAAAATCACTCCAAATGACCTTAGATGATTTTTATAATCACTTGTATTGATGATATAACTTGTAACTAATATGAGGAAAAAAATCAAGGACACTTAATTCCAACGTTTGATCTCTCAAATATCAATTTAGTAAATTTGTCACAGGGTGTTTATTGATCAAGTTGGAAACTCGACTGATCCAGTGATGGATTTCTAGAGAGACCAATCAGTCGATTTGCATACTCACAAAACTCGACCGATAGATCAACTAAGTAAAACTAATTTTAACTCATCAGTCGATTTTTCCAAAACAAACTCGATTGATAGTTTGAAAATTGGTTTTGTCTCTTAGTGGTTCGGTCAAGTTATCTTTATTGAAACTCAATCGAATGTACTGTACAGAAAATGCATAAAAAGTGATTATAACCATTGGAGAGTACTTTTGAGTGAAAATAGATCTATTATAACTTGTAAAATGGCTATATTTCATTCTTAAGTGATCCCACACTCAAGGGAACACCCC
The DNA here is from genome assembly GCA_963693085.1 of Alisma plantago-aquatica. Lineage (NCBI taxonomy): Eukaryota > Viridiplantae > Streptophyta > Magnoliopsida > Alismatales > Alismataceae > Alisma > Alisma plantago-aquatica. The sequence goes on from OY856415.1 coordinate 240,204,748, forward strand.
TAGCTATAAATAGGACCCCTTGGAGTTCATTCCAAGTTTGCTCATTCATGCTATTCTAAGTCCTTGCTATAGATGAGTGTGTTGAAACTCCTTGAGCCCCTTTCTCTCTCTCATTTACAAAGCATTTCATGATTATGAGTGAGTTAGGGCAGTTGTAAGAGAGATACCTTCATGTGCTTGTAAAGCTCTCATTCCATTCCATCTTCCTTACCCCTTTCTCAAAGAAGAAATTGTTGAAGCAAGCAACTTCGAGTGAAGGTGAAGTTGTTGTTGTTCTTCTTCAAGGTTGAAGAAGAGGTGAAGATCTTCTCCAGGTGAAGGAGAAGGACAAGGTCAAGATTCAAGAAGAGTGGGCAAATTCCTTCAAGGCCAAAGACTTGATGCAAGTGTTGGTAAGTCCTTGTTGAGGGTTGAAGACATCTTGATCAAGTGGGTAAGTCCTTGTGCAGGTGGAAGACTCTTGTCTTGAATAGGTAAGTCCCTAGATGTATGGTGGTCTCCTTGTATCTCTTATGAGTGAATATAAATATATATGGATTGCAAAGTCCTAGAGGTTGACCTCTCTAGGTAGTGGATTGACTCTCTCCTAGTTTGGGGAGTGGAACCACTCTAAACCACCTTGTCCAAGTGCATGTTTAAATTTCTCTCATCCTTGCTATGCTTGCTTAGTTAGGACTTCAAATTGCTTTTATACTATTGGATTTGATTGATATAATTTGAGGGTCTAACTTATCTTGTGAGAATTTTAAAGCTCTATTCACACCACCTGTAGAGCCCTAGATCCAACACACATCTCTAGGTTGTTTACTATATTCCTCTGCAAATCTTGTAAAGTGATCAAGACCAGTAATAAACTCTAGAGTGCAGTGATTTGGAATGGACATCCATGATCGATCCATTCTATGATCACATGGAAGATGAGTTTTGAACCATATGTTAGCTATTTTAATTTTAGAATACAATAACTTTGGATTAAATCAAATGTCAATTATATTTTGATGAATGTCTAAGACCTATTCCATTCTTCAACACTTAATATCACTAGTAAATGTATAATGTGTATTCAATTTTTAAGAATATTTTGGCAGCATTTTCTCACATTTCTTCGAGTACACCAATTAGATGGGTAAATACCCACTTACATATGCATTTGGAGAACAAATAAGAAAATGTCAGAGAAATATATTGAAAACATAATACACATTATACACATACATCCAAAGTGATATTAAGTATCTAAGTATAGTCCCAAATAAGGGACACTGATTTACTCATTGTAAATCTTGGACAATTTTCTAGGTCAACAGGCTATAGGGACTAGAGTTTAGGATTTAATGATGAATGTGTATCACCAATCTCATTCTTTAACACTTAATCTCACTAGTAAGTGTATTATGTGTATTCAGTTTTCAAGAACATTTAAGTAGAATTATCCCATAGTTCTTCAAGTACATCAATATAGATGGATAAATACCCATTTACATATGTACTTAGAGAACAAATAGGCAAGTGCAGAAAAGCATCTTGAAAACCAAATACACATTATACGCTTACATCTTAATTGAGATTAATTTTTCAAGAACAGTATCGAACTGGAGACTATCCAAGATTTAATCCTAATAAAGAGTAAATCTTAGACGGATTTCTAGGTCAACAGATTATGGAGATTAGAGCTTATCAGTCAGGGTTAAGGTTTTAAGTAAATTACATCAATTTCAAATTAAATCACGTTAATTTTAGATAAATTTGTTTAAATTTTAGTGTACTAATTTCTAGGTGTGATTATTTAACCATACAACATTCGAATTGCTAACAATAAATAGTACACTTAGCATAAATAAGAAAAAAAACATTCATCACATTATCATACTAATTATATGCATCATAATAGTCTATTGGATCTCAACATTCTTTTCATTCATCACAAGATATATATTGAACATTCATCACAAGGCACTTAGCATATGGTTAATAATTGAACATTCACTAGGCGCATAGGTTATAGAAAAAAGAGATGGACCTTGTAGCAAAGGAGGAGGACCAGTAGTTGTGCATGAATATATAATTCTACTAAATGTACATATTTTCTCTCATATGTACAATTTTGATAATAGAAATTCATGGAACTACTTAGAGGAGCATTTTGTAAACAGTATTTGACTTAATGGGAATTATTTGCTATCATTTATTACTTGGTTAAATCTGGAAATTTTAGGTAATGGCTCTCAACTTTTTGGGTCTTTCCTTAATTGGAGGATGCTGAAAAGTGAGGTCATTACATTTGTATCAGAGCCCCAAAATTTTCAAATAATATTTAATAGTTTATAAATTCATGTAATTTGTAGAAATATACAACCCAATATCATGCATTACCTATTTAGAAATAACATCATATATTTATCTCGTAACTCACATAATGTGGATATTTCACCTATATCTGAGATATTGTTGTGGCATTTGGACTATGTGAAAGAATTGTATGCATGTTTGATATGATGGAAATATACTCAAACCTTTTGAAAAGTAGGTCAAGGGTAAAATCTATATGAATTGAAACATGATTATCTTATCAAAACCCTAGTTATCTAAGACCCCATATTATATCTTTTTACATCTTAGGTCAAATTTGAGTTGGGCCTTCTTTGTGATCCCTCCGCAAGGATCATAACCTACACACTACTCACAATGTACGCTTATCTCTTGACCCTACTATGATATTTTATTTTTTGTATGTATGAACAAATGATGCTTGGATGTGTAGTTACCTATTTGGGCTATAATTCTTGTTAGTACTACTTTCATGTTTGGTTATATTGTATAGACAAACCTTGAACATAATATAGAAATCCATTATATAACCCTTGTGAATACCAACATGAATTCTTAGGGTATGGGAACAAGGCATATTCAAATAAGGATAGCTTATTGATTTTGATCTTTAGACCCCTCACATAGAAATAGGATGAAATTTAGGTTATTGGCCTCAGGTTCCCCTCACTGACCCTTCCTTTGCAAGTTGGTCAATGGTCAAATGTTGATTTAATAGAAGAAGAAAAATAGGCTTAATGAAAAGAATGTCAATAAAGTCTTCTCTCCTTGCTATTTTTTAGTATATTTTTTACCAAACAAAATTTATTATTCTTAAAATATGTTTACATATCTTATCAATGCGTACTCAATGCTTTAGCATTAATATATTTTGTTGATTAAATATTTAGATGTTTCTCAATGAGATATGCTACACACATCATCAAGACAACTAATCTATGAAATGAAACACAAATTAGATAACCTTGTAATGAAACTGGGCATACAACTCACTTCTCTATGATGTATATTATGTTTTCTCTTTAGATATATCCACCATTTATGTTGCCTATAGGCTTAATTTTCTATATCTTGTTGTTCATTCTTATGTGTGTAATGTTTTTCCTTGTTCTCTATATTGCTTGTGTGAAAGTTAGTGTTGTTATATGGACACCTTCTCAAGTCCTCTTTCCTTTGGTCATCTAGCCATCAGGAGTGAGGATTTGGGTAACAAATAGATCTGTGACATATATTCACTTTCACATTAAAAATTAATAGTATTTTATCTATTACTATGTCTTATTATATTGTGATTTTACATTTTTTTCTTTTATTACATACTAGGTAACTTGACATAATGGTAAAGATTATCGATCTTCAAAATTGGCTATATGACTTTTTTATGAGAGAACCTCCTCCATACAAGGAAACTAATGCACACCCCCAGAAAGTGTACGCTCTTATATCTTATAATCTACCAACATGCATTTGAGGCGGGCATATAAATCACACAGTAGGCCATCTTGAATGATGGGATGAATTTTTTTATGAGTACACAACCTAAATACTATATAGGTTACTTTAACTGGGATCTCCATCCATTCATCACTTATTTTATTTTATTTATTAAAATACACATCTTTATCAAATTACAAATCTGATATGCAACTACAGATTCAACATATTCATTTTCTAATAGTGTGTAACAACAATTTGACATTAATGTGAATGCATTATTTACATCTACAGGTGTATGTGTATAGACACAAATTTTACATGTTCTGACCTTTAGTGATGTCTTAATCTTTTATATATAATGCAATGTGATTTTCCCCATCAAATATATTTTGTATAATTCCTCTCCCAAGCATATATGTAGTGATCAATTATATATTCTGTTGACTCAAGGTCTAAATTGAACCCTTGTTTCAGTTGACTAACCCTTGTTTTGATGATGACTAACCATTCCACTTATTTGTGTATAATTCTTATGCTTGAGTGTTTTCAGATTAGGTAGAGACACACTCCAAATTCCCTAACTTGTGCATCCTAACTTGGAGAAAGACAAATCAAAATCAATGCAAGTACACTTTTGTGGAATATGATGTATTTCTAATCATGTTGTAAATCACTTGTAATAATTGTATGACTTGTAATTAATCTTAGAAAAAATCAAGAGCACTTAAAATGAATATTTAAGCAGATTAATGATAATTTTCAAAATGCATCATAGGTTGTCTATTTGGGCAACTTTCCCTCTTAGAAACTTGATCGATGCCTAGTATGGGTCTTGGAATATGCCAAGTTCGGCCGAGTTTTCCCCAAGACACACTGGACTGACACCCTACACGGGCAAACCAAATTTAAGCCATCGGCCGAGTTTCATCCACGATAAACTTGGCCGACACTTCAAATTTGATTTGTCTCATAGTGCTATCGGTCGAGTTTCTCAAAAGTTAACTTGATCAAATGCATTGTACGGAGTGTGCATGAATAGTGTTTCTAGCTGTTAGAGTATTGAAAACATCAAAAATAGATATGTTGTAACAACCCAAAAGACTAGAATTTGTCCTTAAGTGTTTCTACTGACTAGTAGGCATCCCAACTATAAATAGGAGCCCTTGGGATTCATCCCATGGTTATCCAAGCACTATGAAGGTCCCTATATCTTATTTGAGTGCCTCCATGGGCCTCCTTCCTCTCTTAAACTTAATTACTTTCTATGTACATTAGAGTGAGTAGAATATTTGTAAGGGAGCTAGTCCTACATGTATATCTTGTGAGGCTCTCACTTCCTATACCCCCTATCTATCATTCAACCATGAAGATGAAGATTCTCTTTCTTAGCTATGAGAGGTGAAGAAGAAGGGAAAGAGTCCCTTGGTGAAGGTGAAGTCAAAGGAAGAAGATCCAACAAGAGTGAGTGATTCCTTCAAGGCAGAAGACTTGCTATAAGATTGGGTAAGTCCTTGGTGAAGGCGGAAGACTCATTAAAAAAGTGGGTAAGTCCTTGGTGAGGTTGAAGACTTTTTGTCTTGGATAGATAAGTCCTTTGGTAGGTTGTTGGATCCCTTCATCTAAAAGGGGAGGTTGGGTATCCTTGTCCCAGAAAAGAAATCAGTCTAAATTATATGTCTTATAATGAAATATAAGTATGCAATGGTTGCAAACTCCTAGAGGTTGACCTCTCTAGGGAGTGGAAGTACATCTCCTAGTTTGGAGGTTGGAACTACTATAAATACTTGTGTTATTTGGTGCTTGTTCAATCTCTCTATCCCATTCTATAATGTTTTAGTTACACTCAAAAAGTTCATACTTGCCATATTATCTTAGAAATGTATTGAAGGTCTAATGAATTTGGTTTAAGTGCATTTGCCTCTATCCCCCCCCTCTAGAGCCCATCCTAGATCTAACATATTATTGATGTACCCTTACATATTACTCATAAATAATAATAAATGTTACAAATGAAATGAAAATGAAGAATAAAAGTAAGAAGTGAATAATTAAAATATTTTTTCCAGGTCATTTATTATATGTAGCCACATAATTTCGATGTGTCACACATTGTAGTATTCTATGAAAACTTTGTGATGGAGTCTCCCATTTGGTATCAGTCATGAGCTATATCTAACTCTGTTGGTGAAATCCTAGGGAAGCGGCTATAAAAGTGACAATTTGTAGGACCTAAAGGATCAAACAAAATTGTATGAGGGGGAACATGCCTTCCAAGAGCTACAGTTACGACAAGGAAACAACAATAAGAATGAATTCCAGAATGATAGTTGACTTCATTGTTGATGTATTTCCAAAGGTTACCAACTATGATAAAATGAATCTATGGAGACGTTTCATATCTACACATGTGAAGGAGAACTATTTATAAATCACAAAATCACAAAATGTAAATTTTGTATTTACTTTTGAAGATTTTTTTATTTGTAATAACTTATAGGGGTTATATTTCTTTCTGAAAGAGAGTGATAGTATACTCATCATTAAATATAATAAATATTTTTTAATTAATATTGTGATAACCGATCAAGATCACCAACAATTCATTATTATGTATATAACTAAAACCCATTTATGGCTACTATAATCTTAATCACCAGATCTCCCAATATTTTAACATTATATGTTATATCACTCAAATTGGTTTAGTGGTGTATAGAATGTTCCATTTTAAATGAACTTTGACTACACCATAAAATCTTGATATTTATTATTCTTGTATGTCATCAAGTCCAAATTGCAACATTAACATAAATAAGGTATTTATCTTTAAAACAAATTGACAATAATGGATGTAGAGACAACATATAAATGACCTTAGTAGTTTCCATCCTTATTTGTAACCAATTGTAATAACATTTGAGTTTTAGATATCCACTTGCAAAAACACATAATAGCTATTCAGACTCCTCATAGTATTATTCTATCTTCCTAACACCCATCAAAATCCTTCAATATGTCAATACATTTAGAGACTCATCCTTTCTTCAATATGCATTGTGACACGTGCTGTTTGTTTTCCTTTAATAATGAAATGTAACATGCTAACTATTTTCTATGTGAATACCCATAAGCACATATGTTCAGTTATTGTGTCACCATGTGAGAGTCTTTTCCTAGAATCTTGGAATCAATCCACTTAATATTTTATGAGGTTAGCCCATAAAATATTAATCTCCATTTACTATACAAAATCAAACAATATTTGACTACCATTTTGTCCATACAATTGAAACTATGTTGTTATTTTTTCTATCATCAATTAGCTAACTATGTCTAATAATCTATTATATGGGTTTTCCAAATGGTTAGTAATATTTTTATTACCATTGATTTCTACATTTATGGTGACCTCCAGGTCAAAGAGTGGATTGCTTAGGCATTATACTTGATTAATCCAAAAATAATGTTTTCTATTATCTTATAGATTATGAAACTCAATACCTATTGGCATACAGCAATATGATTGGTATTGATTTTCTCATGGATGTAGTATATGAGCCAATTAAGGTTCATTGATGTAATGTTTTAGAACATTGTAGAATTTTTGTTGATCAAGTTTTTTACTTGTTGAACGAAGAGTGTAATATTCTATTCCATTAGAATGTTTCCTAAATGAAGATAGAATATTTTATGTCCATTGCAAGTTATACTATCACATTGTATTATATATTCATGAAATGGATGAAAGAAAAGTTGATTAAACATCCATGCAATTTAGGGAATTGTACTTTACACATGATAGCATAGAAAATTATGTAGTATGATGTTCCATAATACACTGAAGTCTATGATTCACACCATACATACAAGTGTTCTTTACATATTAAGACTCATTTAAAAAAAAATCTCAACTCATGATCTTCATTATTATGATAAATTTATAAGTACATAAAATAATAACTCATCAAGATGCGTGTAACACTGTTAAGTCTTAACCAAGACAATAAATACAATGCACGTAAAAATGTCTAACTTTATTTTTTTGGATTTTGCAAGATTTGATGACATATACACAACTAGAGTTTATTGTGTCCCCACTACACAAGTGTATTCTTGCCTAAATTTCTCATCTCCTCTCTCTCTCTCTCTCTCTCTCTCTATATATATATATATATATATATATATATATATATATATGTGTGTGTGTGTGTGTGTGTGTGTGTGTGTGTGTGTGTTGCCCGTGTGAATAACAAAGTTTTCTTACCCCTGGCTCTAGTATTGTAATAGGGAGGCAACAAGTTGTAATAAGAAGCCCAAATTTTTAATAGAGAAACTCATTTTGTAAAGGCAACATCAATTTTTTATTTTGTTTACTAAAATTAGTGAAAATGAAATTTATTAAATAAACGCCACTCCAAACTATTTCCAAAGTGAAACTTTGTACCTAGAATGCCAAAACTATAACCAAGACACTCAAACTATAACCAAAATAGTTGGATAACTTATTTATGTTACCCAGCTAGATAACAAATGCATCCCATATATATATATATATATATATATATATATATATATATATATATATATATATATATATATATATATATATATATATATATATATACATATATATGTGTGTGTGTTGCCCGTGTGAATAACAAACTTTTCTTACCCCTGGCTCTAGTACGGTAATAGGGAGGCAACAAGTTGTAATAAGAAGCCCAACTTTTTAATACAGAAACTCATTTTGTAAAGGCATCATCAATTTTTTATTTTGTTTACTAAAATTAGTGAAAATGACATTTATTAAATAAACGCCACTCCAAACTATTACCAAAGTGAAACTTTGTACCTAGAATGCCAAAACTATAACCAAGACACTCAAACTATAACCAAAATAGTTGGATAACTTATTTATGTTACCCAGTTAGGTGACAAATGCATCCCAATATATATATATATATATATATATATATATATATATATATATATATATATATATATATATATATATATATATATATATGTGTGTGTGTGTGTGTGTGTGTGTGTGTGTGTGTGTGTGTGTGTGATATATGTATAGATATAATATATATATATATATATATATATATATATATATGTGTGTGTGTGTGTGTGTGTGTGTGTGTGTGTGTGATATATGTATAGATATAAATATATATATATATACATTGTTAGTTATAATTCAAATTTCGAGTTATTATTTGGCAATCTTTCAGTTTATTAAGGTACCAGATAATCTGATCCAAAATAAAGAACATAGTTTTAAGTTTAGAACATTGTGGGTGAAGGCACATCATAGGTTTAACAATTGTGTAGAAAAAAATTATCGCTCTTGTGCACAATCTTGATCGACAACTTGCCTCCTAGATTTAGTCTTCCCTAGCTCTTGGTACAACCTACTTGTGCTAGCAAGAGGCCAGTGTCAACAAATTTGTTGGCCCTCTTATGTCTGCATCAAAGGCATCATGTTCCAATGCATAAAAGTATGTAGCAACAACTAGAGAAGAAGGAAGAAGATTAGTTGGTCAGAGTGATGTAGTGGGATTATGGCAGGGTGATGGCAGCCACACAAAAGAGTAGTAAGCATCACACATCAACAGTAAGCAGCACACAACAATATTAAGCAACACATAGAAGTAGCTAGCAAAGAACTATTGTCTCACTCAGGTATTTTGAATATGTTTTTGCGTTTCTGTATATTTTATAGAAGGCACAAATATGTCTATTTTATAGATGGAAGTAGCCCATAGAATGGCCCTCTTATGTCTATTTCCCCTCCAATCATAATTGGTTTGCGAGTTATCAAATGCATGGCTCATTAGACAAACCCAAATAAGAACGGAAGGGACATGGATCACCCAACCAAAAGACTAACAAACTAGGATGAGTAAAGGGCATGATTTATTCAAAGGATATCCAAGGTTTGGGCGACCCACAACAAACATTTATTCAAAGAAGATTTCAACCTCTACAGATAGATTCATGTTTCCTTTTATCTCTTTCTTCTCTATTTCATATTTTCCATTATCATGAGTCGCTAAGCCACCTAACCGGGCTGTTTGGGATTAAAATGTGACTTTGATATCATTTTGAGGGAAATTGAAGGTGTAAAATCTATAAATTCATTTCATAATGGTCTTCTATTTTTATCTTGTCTATCATGGATTATACTATAGTTTATGCTTGAAATCTCTTAGGTTCTGGGGAAAATGGCATATATTATGCTAATTTGGGATTTTCTCCTAGGTTCAACTAGTGGATCCATGTCTATGTTCTCATCTTTCTACATATCAATCCACTCTCGTACACCTAGGTGAAAGATCTACGTAGCAATTTTGGAAGAATTTAGTGTAATTGGCTTGGAGCTACTTAAAGTCTAGATGGAATGTGATGTGACGAGCAATACCATCATCCCTACACTCTAGTACTACCCTTTCCCCAACTGCCCTAAGATATTCTAGTAACCTAGACTTGATTATATCCTAGTTGAATTCCACCTAAACTCTATCCAAATGATACTAACAAGGTTGGATAATGGGTGATAGGGAATAGTTCTCCTACACACGCCCTATTCCAACCATAGCCAATTAGTAGTTGAGGTGAATTCTATAGCATCTAACTTGTTGTTTGGTTTGATGATCTAAGTGAATGAGTAGTGGTTTCATGTTATGACCCCTCAACCTAGGTATAGTCACATTATCCAAACATACCAAACTTCCATTAATTGCATTAAAGCCTTAATTCCTCTTTTGTTAACTAGTGTTGTCTTGTTCAGTCTCTTCTCTTGCTGAATTAGTCTTCTTCATTTTTCATAGTAGATAGATCTTGCTAGTGTAGTTAGTGATCTTTTGTTACTTCTTGTGCTTACCTTATCTAGTTAGTTGTTAATCTAGTTTCCTTGTTGCTTTTTCAACTAAATTGCTAGTGTGGTGTCTTTCTTTCCTAGTTTAGCTCTTTGCCATCTCTAGGTTTATAATTCAAATTGCTTTAATAGTTTAGAGTTAGTGTTAATCTTTCCTTGCTTGGTTTAGTGTAATTTTCCTCTTTTCATGCTTATCTCCCTTTCTTTTTTAATTAGACCTAAATTTTCTAGAGTAAAATAGGCTTTAGTTCTTGCCGCCACATTTTCTACCGACACAGCTGTTGTGGAAACACAACCTGGTCCCCCCCTTGGGAAATAGGGGTGGGGGTCCAACAAGCACTTGCTCCAAAGGGGGGCCACAAAACCTAGCCCGCCTCTTCTAATTACTTATTTGACCACTTAGTGCAATTATAATCCCCAATTTTTCCCTTTAACCCAAGGATTCTTTCCAGGAACCTAGCCAATATAAACTAATCTCTAGTTCCCTCTCTCTCCAGGTGGATTGACTTTGTGCATCACACATGCTCCAAGCTTTTTGGCGTAGTTGTCAGGGAGCAATGTGGTGGTATCCCCACATTTTCAACAGCTTGACCACGTATGTGACATTCAAATTGAAACCCTCACCTCAACAAGAATCTTAAATTAAACACCATACACTAGAACAAGATGAAGAAAATCAGAGGAAGTTAGAAGGAAACAACAGTACCATATGTGCATGCACATGAATAAGAATAAACCATAACCATAAGCTCACCATTAAACATATAATTATAAAAGAAATTATTACAAGTTTTTATTATTCATTGAACAGTAAACTTTTACATATGCACATAATACATCTACAACAAGATCTTCTAGATAATAGGTTCATGTATACATCTTCCCGTCGTACAACTCTTAACTATCAAGCTATTCAAGATCATATGTCCACGTCACCTAAAGAAGAGATTACAAGTGGTACACATCAACACAATATTCTAAGACATTATGTTGAGTACGCTACAAGATGTATATATCTCTCTAATACTATGACTTAGTAATAAGATAAACATAATATTTGGCGGTAACAAACAAATATAACAACATACTTGAACAATATGTTTATTAACAAAAATGAACACATGTTTAAAGCTGATTTCCATTATACCATCCATTCATATTTCAATCAAAGGGATAAATTGTTTAGGCCTTATGATTTGCTTACCAAAGCGATATATCATTTTTCATGGTGATCTACTTATCAAAGATATAGATCACTCATTAACACTATACTTACCAAAGAGATATAGTACTATGTTATAATGGATCATATATATTATGTTCCATGTGTTCAGAACTACATATAACAAAATCATGCACAATAACATACTAGAGAACTTATTTCATCCAGAATTGTATGCCAAGTATTTTATACACATACAATACAACCATACAATATAATAGGCCAAGTAAGAGGTAAAGCATACCTTCAATTGAGATAATCTAATCATCCCATTCCTAATGCCAACTATATCTTGGTCAACCCTAATTAAGATAAGATCACATATCACCATTTGGTTCTCATCATCAAAACCCTAGTAGGTCCATTTCTAGGGTTTTACTTAGATCATTAGGACATTTCCATCATAATTTGTCTTATCTTCTTATAGTTGTATCACAGATATTATTTTCCAATTATGTTCCATATTAAGATTCATTAACTACTAATTATATTTTACATTAGTATGTGCACATATAAACCTTACATGTATTAATCAATTTAATAATTAATATGCAGCATGACATATATGCATCATTGTGATCTCAGAATTTGATACAAGTTTCATATACTAATATGAGCTTATACTGAATATTCCATCATTTATTGAGCATAAAAAATATTTCTTGCATTTTAATTAGGGTTATTATCTCTAAATAAAATTCTTGAATAAAATTACATAATTACATGTCCAAACATGATCGTATATGACACAGTATAGATTATATATCAATTCTAGAATTCCTAGTGCATTCTCATAATTTAAGGTTATCATTTGATATTTATTATCCATGAAACAAGTGTAATATATCTCACATTATATCACTAATATTTAAGCATCAAAAGATCAATATAAGGGTCCCATATTGTTCTGCTCCTTTCTCTAAGCATTTTGGTAGTTTGTTTGTATTTTTTGATAACTATGATAAATTCTATAAACTTTATAAAATCTGAGTAATTACTGAATTATATACCTTTTCAAACAAATGAATATATGCCATGTGGTTCCTTAGGGCACGGTGCTCCTTTGAACCAGTTGGTACATTACCTGGACCCAGTTAGTTCCCTCTCTCTCTCACTTTCTCACATGATCCCAAAACTCTGTTCTTTTGTGAATAGGTGTCTCTGCTTCTAAGCTCCTCTCTACCAGCAAGAATCCTAGAAATTTTAGGTCTCTTTGTCTGCTAACATATCCTCCTTTGACCTCACAATGTCTTTCCTCGTACTTAAGTCATATGTTCCACTTGAGGCACCTCCTCATTAGCTTGAGTATCTTGTTGTCGCATGTTGTTGTCATGGCAGTGCAAAAAGTGGAAAAATTCTAGACTTGTTCTCGCCAACATCTGACATGATCAACATGACCTCCACCTTTCCTTGTAGCAACCCGAAGCTTCCATTTGTGGTGGAAACAGTTACATATAGCCCCAAAACTTGGTCTTCCCTCCGACAGGATCCGATGCATCTACCATTAAAACCACCCTAAAAATCCATAGGGATGACTAAGACAAATTACCCTCAACTTGACCTTTCTTTTACTACTCTTACATTCCTCCTTTCTCTACAATATCTCCCTCTAGCCCTCCTTCGTGTCACTTGTAGTTTGATGTGGAGAGAACATAAGGGAGAACTTGTTCACAGTCTTGGAAGTGACCAAAAGACACAAATTGTGGGTCGTTGGAAAGATAGCCTCGAGTTTACAAGTTCTTTTGCATGAAATCCATTCTCAGACCACAATTAATGAGAACAATGACGTGAGTGGTCACTACATGCGGTTAAGGAGTAAACTCTTACATATAGGGCAACTAATGCACATCCCTGGAAAGAGTACACTGTCATCTCCATGATGTCTTCATTCTGAGGTACACAACCCAAACTTTATGTAGGTTATGTTCATTGGGATCTCCGTTAATTCATCATTTATTTTATTTTATTTATTAAAATACACATGATCTTTCTCAATTTACAAAACTGATATACAACTACTAGATTCAACATATTCATTTTCAAATAATGTGTAACAACAATTTGACATTACTGTCAACATATTATTTAAATCTGTAAATGTATGCGTATATGTACAAATTTTACATGTTTTTACCTTTGATGATGTGTTAATTTTTATATATTGATGCAATGTGATTTCTCACATTAAGTATATTTTGTGTAATTTCCTCTCCCAAGCATACATGTAATGATCAATTATATATTCTAAGTTATATGTACCCTAACATATAACTCGTAAATAATAACAAATGTTACAAATGAAATGAAAATGAAGCATGAAAGAAAGAATGAATAATTAAAATTACTTTTGCAATGTCATTTTATTTGATCTAGCAATATAATTTTGATGCATCACACAATGTAGTATGCTATGAAAACTTCGACATGGAATCTCCCATTTGAAAATGGCCTACAAAAATGGAAATTTGTAGGACCTAAAGGATCAAACAATATTGGATGAGGGGGAACATGCCTTCCAAGTTCTACAATTACAACAAGGAAAACAACAACAAGAATGAATTGTAGAATGATTGTTGACTTGATTGTCCATGTTTTTCCAAAGGTTACCGGCTGCGATAAAATGAATCTATGGACATGTTTCATATTTACACATGTGAAGGAGAACTATTTATAGATCACAAAATCACAAATTGTTGTTTTTTATTTACTTTTTAAGATTTTTATTTGTAATAACTTATAGGGGTCATATTTCTTTCATGAAAAAGACTTATAGTATAATCATCATTAAATCTAATAAATGATTTTTCATTAATATTTTGATTACTAATCAAGATAACTAATGCTTTTTTATTATGTATATAACTAAGAAATAATTTATGGCTATTATAATCTTAACTAAACAAGCTTCTTAAGGAAAATAATTGACATTTTAGTGTTAAGTGCAAAATATATATACATAATAACGTCCTTACAATCCACGTATATAGAATAGAGGTCACATTCACATCATTTTATAACAAAGATTCAACTTAGCTAAAGATGTTTCAATATCTTGTATAAATGGTATAACATGCATATTTTAGTCAATAATAATTATATTGGATAGTGAATTCTTTTTATTTTTTAAACAATCATATACAAAATACAATATACTAAAAGTTATTTAACACATTCATGTTTCAAAAACCTAATATTAATCGTAATCATGAAAGTAAATGAGGGTAAAATGTGAGTAAACAAAGTCAACTATTGTGCAGATAAACAATATTATATTTGTTGATGTAATACAAACTAAAACCAACAATTTTGGCGTGAAAGAAATTATAGAGTATATACCATTTACAAACAAAATTCTATGAGAGTCTTATAAAAATTGGTATTTTCATTAACCAGACATTATATCTTGTAATTTGATTGATATCTAATACCTAGTGACACCTAAGTTTTGGTTAAAAGTTGGATTTAACAATGATATTGATAGAAAAGACACAATAATCTACCAAAACATTTCAATTTCAATTAACTTTAAAAAAACATAGAACAAGTTGCATGCTAAAGAAGTCAAGAATTGTACAATGTTGAAGGATCTAGCATATCTAACAATTATTGGATATCAATTGAATAACTTGATTTTTTATTAAAGACTTACATTTATAATAATCTATATTAGTATAATAATCTATATTATATTATTTAACACAAGTACATATACATATATTATGGAAAATACCAGTAAAAATGTGAGTACTTCATTCCATTTCATGCAAAAATAGTTGAAATTAGTTTTATATGAGTCTTCCATAATATTCTCCTCATATCCCCAGTCATTGACTGGAAAGGTATCATCCTCTTTCTTTTTGGTCATTCTCTACATGTGTATAAACAATGGCACTCATCATCTATCTTGGATTTGGTAGTTTACTTCCCTTATTTTGAGTTGATTATTTGAATGTTAAATTTATTTAAATCAAATGAAAATAAGTTGTAAAAACAAATAGAAATTATTTTTAATAGCATGGTCATACAATGTAATAGAAATTATTTTTTAATATCATGGGCTTATAATGTCAGTGTTATTAGTCTGCATAGATTGTTGTAAAATGAATTACATCTCCATCTAAATTTAGTTTACTAGGAAAATATGTAGCATAATGTTCTTCTATAGTTTTCTTCTAGATTTCAGCTTAATGATACTATTTTAGAAGGTAAATGTATTTTTGGGAAAACTATTATGACATGGTAAGAAAATTTGACATTTCATTGATTGTAGTAAGGAAGACTTCAAATATTGTAACTTTATAATTACTTTTACTACTGGAATCTTAGGAAATCGTGGTCCGTTTTCTACCACATACCAGTGGCCAAATAAAAATCCTATTTTGTAGAGACATATCGATTAGACATTGATAATTTCAAATAGAAACTTCTACTTTCTTTTAAAATAATATATTTAGATATTTTTTCCAAGAAACTTACATGTTAAACTATATTATTTTACATTTTATTTGGTAAATGATCATACACACAAGTTCTTTTAAGTATATATTAGTGACAGCTTATCTATTATTTCTACGTGTTGGTCATACAAGTAGACAGTAAATTTCTATAATTTTATACCCTTATGTAGTGGTTGGACAGCTTCTCATGTTTTTGTATAAATTCATAATGAAGGTTTAAATAATGTCTTGAAGGTTATATATTTTGTAATACATGTAGTGTGCATGTAGTAGTATACAATTGGTTTGACTTCATAATAGATTATTTTACTACATTAATGCTTGATTTAATAATAAATTCCACTTTTATTGTTTAGTAATCATCGCATTGTTGTCTTATTTCTATAAGGATGCATCCAGATACTCAAGTTCTAATAATTTATACTATGAATCTCTCAAATAGTCTATCAAGCATCATTTGGTAAGTGTTTTTCCAATGCCATGCCAATGCCATTTAGGTGATGGTTATCTTAAATCCATTCAAGATTCATCTTACTATATTTTTGTTTTGTCATAATCTTGTACGTTATCTACGTTCTAGGTGATATAACACTAGAACATGTTTGCTTGTGTGTTCCTCTTGCATGCAATCAAAAACATTATAAAGACGTGATGGTGTAATATTTTATGACATTATTGGATGCATTGATGAAAACATTAACTTCTTACTTGAAGTGTTTAATTTGTATGAGTTCACTTTTATGTATTTTCCAACAATGTTTGACTATTTTATAATATAAGAAGAAAAGCTTAATTACTAGATCTCCAAGTAGTTTATCATTATATAAGGTTTACTGGTGGATTGAATGTTTCATTTTAAATTTACTTTGACTACACAGTAAAAATTGTATATTTACTATTCTTGTAAATCTTGAAATCCAAATTGCAACATCAGCATTAATAAGGTATTTATCTTCAAAGAAAATAGACAACAATGGATATAGAGACAACATATAAGTGACCTTAATAGTAGTCATCCTTATTTGTAAAGAATCATAATAACATAATAGTTTTATATATCCACTTGCTAAAAACATATAACAACTACTCAAAATCCTCATAGTATTATTCTTTCTTCATAAGACCTATCGTAATCCTTCAATATGTACATTTGGAGACTCGTCCTTTCCTCAATAAGTGTTGTGACTCTTGTTGTTTGTTCACCTTTAGTAATGAAATGTACATGCTAACTGTTTTTATGTGCATACTCATCAACACCTATGTTTTAGTTATTGCCTCACCATGTGAGGTTCTTTTCCTTGGAGGATTGCACCTTGGAAGTTAATCCACTTAAAACTTTATGAGGTTAGACACAAACTATTAATTTCCCTTTCATATTTGAAATCAAATTATATTTGACTATCATTGTTTATCATACAATTGAGACTATGTAGTTACTTTTTCTATCATAAATTGGCTAACTCTATCTAACAGTCTATTATATGGGACTTCCAAATTGGTTTCTAATATTTATTACCATATATTTCTCACATTTATGGTGACCTCCCACTCAAAGAGGGGATTGTTTAGTTCTACTACTTGATTAATAAAAAAAGAATGTTTTCCATTCTCATATAGATTATGAAACTCAATATCTATTGGCATACAAGGACATGATTGGTATTGATTTTCTCAAGGAAGTAGTATATGAACCAATTAAGGTGCACTGATGTAATGTTTAAGAACATTGTAGTATGTTTCTAGACCAAGTTTTGTGCTTGTTGAATGTAGTGTGTAAGACTCTATTATATTAGAATGTTTCCTAGAGTAAGTAGAATAGTTTATGTCCATTGCAATTTATACAATCACATTGTATTATATATTCATGAAATGAATGAAAGAAAATTTGATTAAACATCCATGTAATTTATGGAATTTTACTTTGCATAGGTTTATATAGAAATGAAATCCCAACTTACTCTACTTAACGATTTTTTATGATCCAATAACTTGGGAATGTGACAATATTCCATGAAATTAAGGTAATATGACTTGACTATGATGTTCCATATTGAAACATGATAATATTTCCAATCTCATGTCTCACATATTTCCAATTAAGAGTATACATTTATCTAGTAACTCACATAATCTGGATGTTTCACCTAGAGAAGAGATATTGTGGTGACATTTGGACTATGTTATAGAATTGTGTGCATGTTTGATATGATGGAACCATACTCAAACATTTTCAAACGTAGGTCAAGGGTAAAATCCACATGAATTGAATCATTATCTTATCAAAACCCTACTGGTCTAAGACCTTGTATCATATCTTTTTACATCTTAGGTCAACTTTGAGTTGGGCCTTCTCTGTGATTCCTCTTCAAGGACCATAACCTACTCACTACTCACAATTTACACTTAATCGCTTGACCTACTCTTATATTTTATTTTTTTTATATATGTAAATATTGATGATTAACTACGTAGTTACCTTTTGGGCTATTGTTCTTGTGAGTACCACTTTCATGTTTGATTATAATGTGTTGATAAACCTTGAACATAATATAGAAATCCATTATATAACCCTTGTTTACCTACCTGAATTCTTACGATAAGGTCACAAGGCATGTTGAAATAGAGATATATTATCGACTTTGATCTTAAGACCCCTCAGATAGAAATAGGATGACATTTATGTTTTTAGCCTTATATTCCCCTCACTGACCCATCCTTCCTTTTCAAAGTTGTCAAAGGTCAAATGTTGATATAATGGAAAACAACACTTAAAGTATGCTTAATGAAAAGAACATCATTTAAAGTCTTTTTTCCTCACTATTTATTAGTAAAAAAATTGGTCAAACAAATTTTTTATTCCTCTGAAAATGTGTTTACATGTCTTTTCATTGAATACTCAATGATTTAGCATTGATATATTTCGTTCATGAAATGTTTATATGCTGCTCAATGAGATATGTTGCACATATCATCAAGACAACTAATATATGAAATGAAACACCAATTAGATAACCTTGTAATGAAAATGCATATACGACTCACTTCTCTATGATATAAATTATGTTATATCTTTATATATATCTACTCTTTATGTCACCTATAGGCTTAGTTTTCTATATATTGTTGTTCATTACGTTGTATGTAATGTTTTTCCTTCTTATATATATTGCTTATGTGAAACTAATTGTCATTCAATGGATAGATGCTTAGGTCCTATGTGGAATCATTTATATGTTTTTTTTTGTGAGAGAACCTCCTTCATACAAGGCAACTAATGCACACCCACGGAAAGAGTACACTCTCATCTCTTGTTGTCTACCGATCACACATTTGAGGGGGCATATAAATCACACAGTAGGCCATCCTGAACGATGGTATGAAGTCTAATCTGAGGTACACAATCCAAATTTATGTAAGTTTTATTCATTGGGGTCCCCATCCATCATCACTTATTTTATTTTATTTATCAAAATACACATGCTCCTCATCAAATTACAAATCTAATATGCAACTACTATATCAACATATTCTTTTTCAAATAGTGTGTAACAACAATTTGAAATTAATGTCAACAAGTTATTACATCCCTGAGTATATTTTTATAGGTACAAATTTTACATGTTTTTAACCTTTGATGATGGCTTAATCTTTTATATATTATTGCAATGTGATTTTCCCCATTCCCAAGCATATAAGTAATGATAACTAAATATTCTTAGTTATATGTATCCCAACATATAACTCATAAATCATAGTAAATGTTACAAATCAAATGAAAACGAAGCACAAAAGTAGGAAGTGAATAATTAAAATATTTTGTTATGTCATTTTATTTTATTTAACAACAAAAGTTTGATGCATCACACAATGCAGTATGCTATGAAAACTCTAATATGGATTATCCCCATTAGTAATAGTCATGAGCTATATCCGACTTTGTTGGTGAAATCCTAGGAAAGGGGCTACAAAAGCAACAATTCGCAGGACCTAAAGGATCAAGTGTCATATGAGGGGGGACATGCCTTCCAAGTGCTATAGTTACTGTAAGAAAAATAACTACAAGAATTAATTGTAGAATGATAGTTGACTTCATTGTTGATTTTTTCCAAAGGCTACCGACTATGATAAAATGAATCTATGAAGATGTTTCATATTTACACATGTGAAGGAGAACTATTTATAAATCACAAAAGCACAAACTATTGTCTTTTTTAAGATTTTTCAAATTTGCAATAACTTATAAGGGTTATATTTCTTTCATGAAAAAGAGTAATAGCATAATCATCATTAAATTTAATAAATATTTTTTTCATTAATATTATGATAAATGATTAAGATAATGAATGAATGATGATTATTTATATAATTGAGATCCAATTTATGGCTACTATAATCTTAATAAAATAAGCTCTTAAGGAAAATAATTGACATTTTAGTGTTAAGTGCACAATATATACATAATAACGTCCTTAGAATCCACATATACATAATAGAGGTAGCATTTACATCATTTTATAACAATGATACAATTAGCTAAAGTTGTTTCAATATTGAGAATGGCTTCTGTAGGGTTTGGAAGGGGCACTTGCGGTGTTGGTGACGGTCGTGGTAGAGGCCATGGCAGCAAGGGTTTCTCACACCGAAACCATTTGTCGAAGATCCCAGCCAATGCAGATTTTACAATTAACCAAAAGAATGATGACACATCTGACTCCCATGCAAGGATGTAGGCATGGTAGGTGCCCAAGTAAAAGAGGGCGTGACAAAACCATCTTACAAGGATGAGATGGAAGGAAGATATGGGGATATGCTTACGTATCTCAACACAATATCACCCAACCTCATCAAGGACTCTGACATCTCTATTGATGTATCTAGCATCCTTCCCTCAATCTTAGTATGACGAGAGGTAATACAACTACTTTTGGAGGCCTAGAAACATGTTTTCATAGTGAAAGCAATTGGTATCAGTCTGGGCTTTCAAGCCTTGGTCAGTAAGATCCATACACTATGGTATCCATCAAAATCCTTCAGAATGATCAATCTCAACTAAGGATATTATATCATCTAGTTTGCAAACCAAGACGATCATCTAGTCACAATGACAGGAGGGCCATGGATAGTGTTTGAAAATTATCTTTTAGCCCAATAATGATCTCCCTCCTTCCGTCCCTCTGATCTGATACCTGGGAAGGTTGTAGTCTGGGTTAGGGTACCAGACCTACCAATAATCCTCTATCAAAATTAGTTTCTTTACAGTATTGGAAATCTAGTTGGTAAAACAATTAAGATCGAGTCGAACACTTCTCAAGGCCATAGAGGCAACTCTGCCAGGATTGGTGTGGAAGTTGAAACTTCCAAGCCTCCTCTCCCTATCGTCTTCATCAATAATGAACACTTCTTCCTTCAATATGAAAACCTACCATCAGTATGTATGAAGTTTAATAGGCTTGGTCACACTAATACTGAATGTAAGTTTGTCAATCCACAAGCTAAGGGGGCTCCTTCTTAGTGCCAGTCCCTATGTCAAGTGTCTCCTACACCATGGCGATTCATACCGAAAAGCCTAAAAGGCATAATCCCCATCCACAAAACTAAGCATCACATAAACCTGCTAGTAAGGGATCTAACAAAATTGAAGGAGATAGAAATGCTATCTCCATCTCGAACAACGAAGCTTCGAGTGACGATGCATATTGAAAGACAACAATGAGTAAAAAGAAGAAGAGGGTAGAAAATAAACAAGTTGCAAACCTCAAGGTCGATAAAGTGAAAAACAAGGAAACCACATGTACAGTTGGAATAGGCTAACACAATTTTCGTTCTATGTGAGGATGAGATTAGAAAAGGGAGGTATGAGCCCTCCCATACAAACAAATCCTACCAATTCCAATCCAAGCCAATAGACACTTTCAAGCATCAAATTCCACTACTTTTAAAAGGTCAAGGAGGGAATGTATTTGTGATGCTTTGGAACCAATAGATTGTTTATTAATCTATCCAAAGCCCTGATAAGGTCAGGAAAAAGGGTCGTATCCACAAACAGCAACCTCAGCCTGATGGAAAGAATAAACAAGAGGACTTGGAGTCCCCATACATTGCTCGTACCCTAGACTTACAAGATCAAGAGGATCCAGGTCATGAGGACACCTCGATGAATGTCGAATCACACGAAAACACATAGGTTGTGGGGCTATGCACTGCCATTAATTGATCCTTCCCACTCCCAGTTCCAACAGCTATTAAATGAAGTTTTGCTGTTGGAACATTCAAGATTCATGCACTAGTGGAAAAATTTCTCTGATGAATGATTTAAAAGCCTCACATAATGTGCAATTACTTACAATAATTGAGCCAAGATGCATTGGCAAAATAGCTGAAGATATTATCCGCAAGGTGGGTTTCCCTTTTTCTCACCAAGTAGAAGCAATAGGCTTTTATGGTGGCATATGGTTATTATGAGACAATCATCATTGCAGCATTGAGATCCTATAGAACCAGTGTCAGTTTCTCCATTGCAAAGTGGATGATGCATGGTATTTAACCATTGTTTACACTAGACTGAGAAAGAGAAGGTTCTTCTGGAATAGATTGGAAGAGATTTATGTCAATATATATTCTCAGCATGGGTCTTCATGGGGGACTCAACACCATGTTGGACCTTTTTGAAAAGAACGGAAGTACTTATTTTGATAGACAAGCATTTTCACATTTCAAAAAATGTCTATTAAATATTGGTCTCTCATATACTAGAAGTCGGGGTCAGCTCTACACCTTCTATCAAGGATGAGTCCAGGAGCATCTGGATTGGGCAATTATCAATGATGATTGGCTCTGCCAATACCTAGATGCTACCGTGATTGTCCTTCATCATATAGACTCCGATCACAACCCACTGCTACTCTGCAATAGTGTATCCAAGGTCAAGAAGAAGCATGTATTTATAATGAAGTCTTGTTGCCACCTCACGCTGTCCTTTCATAAGGACATCCTACCCAAGTGGGATAGTTGGGTTCCCTTCACTAAAGCCCTACGGACATTCCAAGATGTTGCACAAAAATGGGACCAGAAGTGACTTAACTTCCATCATAAAGAGAAGAACTCCCTTGTTCGACATATCAATCAACACCAGGTATCTTCTCAAACTCCTAATGTAATTAATCTTTCTGATGAGTCCATTGAGTTATAGGAACAATACAATCATCTCCTCTATGAGGAGGCCAATCGGCAACACAAGGCTCAAATTGATTGGCTCAGCTTTGGTGACAACAATACAAAGTCATATCATTCTTATATCAAAGTTTGTCATCACCATAACAAGATAACGAGGCTCAAAGACAACTTTGGGGAGTGGTTGACCTCTTGATTGGGCA
The DNA here is from genome assembly GCA_963693085.1 of Alisma plantago-aquatica. NCBI lineage: Eukaryota > Viridiplantae > Streptophyta > Magnoliopsida > Alismatales > Alismataceae > Alisma > Alisma plantago-aquatica. Next base: position 240,228,451 of record OY856415.1, read on the forward strand.
TACAATCTCTGGTTCTCAACTTCTTCTCCAGCCTCCTAGCATCCACCACAAGACCAGATGCACAAGTTATTGCTACATATGTTGGTGTCTTCCCTATCATGCCAGTAGAGGTGTATAATAGTCTTTTTGCTAAACCTACAGTAGAGGAGATTAAACAAACTCTCTTTCAATGGCCCGATCTAAATAACACGGCCCAGATGAAGTCTATAACGAGTTCCTACAAAATAATTGGAAGACAAACAATAATTATATTGTACAAACTTTCATTGAGGACTTATCTTCATATCAGATTGAACATTCTCTCTCTGACTCCTTCATGGTCTTAATCCCTAAAGTAAAGGCCCTAGAATCATGTAGTGATCTCCGGCCTATTTCTCTAAACAATGGATGCTTTAATCTTATTTCTAAAGTATTAGTGGAGCAAATTAAACCCTTCCTAAATCACAGGATTTTGCCTTCACAATTGTCCTTCATTCCCAGAAGACTTATCAGTGATAATGTCTTGTTGGTACAGGAGGTCATCCACTCTGTGAAGTCTAAAGCTGCAAGAAAGAAGTGGATGTGTATCAAGCTCGACCTATCAAAGGCCTTTAATAGCATGAGTTGGGATTTTATCAGTGATACTCTCACCAAAATTGGCCTGCCTTTGAAAATATATAATCTGATCATGCAAATCATCACTGAAGGTTCTACATCAATCCTTTGGGAAGGATCACCTCTTCAGGATTTCAAGGCATCCAAGGGGTGAGACAGGGCAATCCAATCAGCCCCTATGTTTCCATTCTATGTATGGAGAGACTCAACCAAGAAATCTCTATTGCGCTTTTAGAAGGTAAATGGAAACCCATGATTCTGACTAGGGGAGATACAAAACTCTCCCATGTTTTGTTTGCAGATGATATTCTATTGATGATTGAAGCCTCAATAGCCCAAGGTACTAATGACTGTGATGACCAGACCACAAATCAGACCATCACTGTGTAATTAATTGTGGATTAAACATAAATAGCAGATTAACAAAAATTGCTAAAAATTAAACCATTTGCAAAAAGATCCATTTCCAAGAAACTCTGATAATAAGAACCAAAATATTATATATACGTTCTGGTCCATAAAGTACATACCATGTACCTTCTCTTCTCAAGGATTACATACAACAGTTGCTCTGTTAAATCTACACATAAGCAACATAAAACCTTGAGGCATTCAATGCCAAAATCTCAGATCGATCATAAAAGCACTAACTATTGACTCCAAGGACCTGAGAGTACAGAGACGACACATAGGACTCATATCTACAAGGCACGACAGTCAGTATCTCCACATGAGATGTTACTACTGTCCCTGATGTTGTTGTCCTTCCTCTACTGTATGGTCCCTACCTCCTCGTCCGCGTCCACCTGAAATGTTGGTGACCAACGGAGTGAGACCCATGTCCCAATGAGAGATATAACTCTCTGCCAAAAATATTATTATTGTTGATAAACAGTAATAAACTGAGCAGAGGATTCTCTATTGAAAAGTAGGATTTAATCGATATTAAGCAGAATTGAGCAACATCATCTTTTAAAGCATTATATCTATAAATGATAAGGCAGTAAATCATCTATCCATTTTAATAAGGAATATGAAGAACATGTATAACATCTATCCATTTAGGATACAGTAAGCAATGTAACATCAACCAATGATTTCTGTATTTTATCCTTAAGCAAATACGCTACGCGGTTGATTACATTTTACAATCATACTTATGCCCTGAGGAAGTGAGTCGTACCGCTCAAATCCAACCTTTGGTTGTGAAACCCAAAGTCGGTGCCATACAAGATCAAAGGAAGAGCCATACTCCATGATCTCATCCATCTCGGTCAGTGCGAGACCACAAGAAGGACTGTCGTCTCTTGCTTAAGTGACCTCAGTCATAGGGTTAGCTCTCATAGGCTACCCATTCTCTAGCCTTCCTTGGTACAGGTTCTGGCTCTAGTAAATCTGATCCATGCATGGGCCAGTTCACCGTGCTCTCTAAGCCATGAACGCATTCATGCTCTATCACACTGAGCCATGGGCCTATTCACCATGCTCTTAAACATATCTTGAGCCTACAACTGAAGTTGCACTCTAATCCTCCTATTTTTGGCTAGGAGAAACCCCACATATTCAACAATATACACTCCAGATTAACCCGTAGGAGAATCCATTTCACCATCACCAGCTACTGACGATGATGGATCTATGGTCGGGGCTCTACATGATAAAATTCCACTTGATTATTTAAGGACATTACCATATTGTTTTAGCATCGGTCAAGTTTTCAAACAAGAATTATTATGACAAATGCTACCAGGAAATATGTAATACTTCTATCAAGTACTCTTCAAAACTTTATAAATCATTGGAATCTCAATCCCTTATCTCTTTACTGGGAATTCACATTCCTCAACAATACAATCATCATGTTTATTGGATCTAGTTATTGAAACCTTTAGTTCATCACTGAACATGGTTACCACTATCAGGTAACTATTACCTCCAGGTCATCTGACCAAGGTATTTATGAAACTTGTTACACAAGCATATCACATAATTCACCAGGCATATTCAACTTCTTGTCACCTCTCACAAGGCAACAAATAAAATAATGGCTCATAAGGCCCATTAACATCATAGTTCATACATGGTTATGCTCATCATCTCATGATACATGCATGGTTAGTATACTTGATAACAACCATATCAATTACATATCAACATTATGCAATACAAAGATAACATCACTATTCCCTCATTAGGGTTAGGCTTACCCATATTTATTAATTAGAGTTTCTCATACCATAACCCTATATTAGGGTTTCACATAACATCACCCTATATTAGGGTTTCACATAACATCACCCTATATTAGGGTTAGGGTTTCTTATTTCATTTCTATTAGGGTTTCTCAACCCAATACCCAAAATTCGGGTTAGGGTTTCTCATCCTTCTCAATTAGGGTTTCATGATCACATTATCAAAGATTAAACCTTAATTCAAAACTCTATGCATCTTGGAGAATGCATTGATATTACAATTAATATCTAAAACCTAACTCATTGCTCCACATGTCTAAAATTAAATAATACCTTCATAAGTAATCAATTAAACTTATGTATTGTAATTTTCCTTATTAATTAGGGTTTCCATTCTCCATTGATTAGGGTTTTATGATTACTTCATTAATCCAAACCCTAAGTCAGTGCTTCCACATATCTTGGAGCACATAGCATTATTTAAGTATTAAATCTTACTTATCATTGTTACATGTACTAGGAACGCACATCACCATCATACCTTATTCAGTTGACTTAACCTTTCACTAAGTACATGCACATATGCTTATCATAGTGTATTGAATTTATTACTTTCATAGGCATCAAGGTATAATCACTCTAAATGTATTAATCACATAAATACTTTAGAGGTACTTCCATTGAAATAAACTTTGAGATACTCTTCAACCACTTATGGGGTTATTAGTACTTACATGGTTTGAATCAATTGGACCTTCAAACCGTTTGGACCAATTGAAACTTCAAACGGTTTGGCCCTAAATCTTCAAATGGTTTGAGACCATTTAGACCTTCAAACGGTCTGATCCTAACCCTCCAAACAGTTTGTGACCGTTTATACCTTCAAATGGTCTGGTCCTAAACCTTCAAATGGTTTGAGACTATTTAGACCTTCAAACGGTCTTGCCCTAAACCTTCAAATGGTTTGAGACCATCTAGACCTTCAAACGGTCTTGGTCTAAACCTTCAAACGGTTTGCGACCGTTCAGACCTTCAAACGGTCTTGGTCTAAACCTTCAAATAGTTTGGGACCGTTTAGACCTTCAAACGGTCTTGGTCTTTATATCTTAAACAGTTTTAAAACCATTGAATCTTCAAACGGTTTTGACCACCTTTGATCTTCAATTAGTTTTGAAACCATTTGATCTTATTAGGGTTTGAAACTGTTTGACCCTTGAATAGTTTGAAACCATTTGATCAAATCAACTTTGAAATCATTTTAACCCTAAACAGTTTGAGACCGTTTGGTCCTCAAATGGTTTGAGACCGATTGGTCATCAAACGGTTTGGGACAGTTTGGTCAATTCAAAGATGAAATTGTTTGAACCTAAATTAGGGTTTTGACATCAATTGATCTAGGGTTTTAAAGCCAATTGAGCTAGGGTTCTAAAATCAATTGAGTTTGATTGTTTGAAGTTATTAGGTCATGAGACCAATTGATCCTTGAATCCATTGAAACTGTTTGATCTCTAACGGTTTGAAACTATTTGACCTCTAACATTTTTGAAACTGTTTGGTCACCAAACAGTTTGAAACTGTTTAACCAACAAAATTGAAACCATTTTTTTTATATTCTTGAGGTGTGTGCTAAGATGATGTAATCATCATCAAGCTTCAGACCTTCGAACTCTACTTTCATATATATGATGAATTCAACAATTATTCAAGAAGAAAAATAAAAGATCCACATATGATGAGGAATTGAAAGCAACAATAACATTAATGGGTTCAAGTTATATAACCCTCCTTGAAAGTAGCTTCAAATATTCAAGCTTCTCGTCTCTAATGGTGAAATAATCTCATTCAACTATCCAAGGTTCATTTCCAACTCTTTGGATGCAAAAGATAGCCAAGGTTGAGCATTACATGGAAGAGAGAAGAAAATGAATGTTGAAATCTGATTTCAACCATCAATTCTAGGTTGAAGATGATCATGGAGCTTACCTTCAGCTTGGGGAATGTTTTCCTCCTACTCCTAAGCTCCTTGGTCATCGTCCAAAGTAAGGAAAGAAAGTGGTTTGCAAAAATAGCCTTTCAAGTAAGGAGAAAATTGAGTACATATAATTGCTTTTTTAGGAGAGAGAAAGTGGGAGAAAATTCATCCACTTTCTTGCCACATACCCCCTCCCTTCCTTTCCTTCGAAGCCATCTTCCTTTCCCTCAGTATCCTCTCAATTATCCTTGAATAAAAAGCAACCACTTAAGTACCTTAATTATTATAATACTATTATCCATTTTTAGTGGACATTACTTTTTAATTAACAAATGTGAGTGGATTTCTTCACTTACTTAAGATATTTCGGTGCCACTCAAAGCATTTGGACGTCCTTGCACTATAGGATTTCAACCACAGCATTTTTAGTTGATGGGCACTTTAATTAATATATTTATTTTTGCTACAAAATAAATTAGGGTTTCATTTATGCTTATTTCTTGATTATTTTATTATCAAGATTATCTCTCCTCAAATATAGTTCAAACAAGACGCCCCTTTCTTTTTATTTTCTCTAAATGATACCAAGAAACAGTAGGGACATATTAGAGGTGGTATTTTACATATCCAACCCTAGGTTTTGGGTAATTTGCAAATTACACCAAAACTAACATTCAATGCACAAACATTATTCAAACAAGCTCCTTCTTGGAACTTAAGCTTGTGGAAGCCATACCTCAGTGTCATTATCATTCTTATGATGCTATAACACTTGAGGAACATTTATCATGTAACATTTTCAAGGTAACCCCTTAAATTGGGTAAATTGCACTTTAGTCCAAAATAGGTAAAATATTATTTCAACATTATTCAAATAGGACCACAATTGAAACATAAGCTCTCCTTTAGTCTTAATTACTTTTAAAAAGATAAAGACAAGAATCTAAATGACTTACTTAAGCAAAACTTCTAGGGTTAAGCCTTAACACAGTTCAGGGATGTTACAATTATCCACCCCTAACAGGGATTTCGTCCCCGAAATCGTCAAGAGAAAAGAGAAGGGTACTTCCTCCTAATCTCTTCCTCCAGCTCCCACGTAGCCTCTTCAATGCCACGATGATGCCAGAGAACTTTCACAAGCATTATGTCTTTCTTTTTCAACTTTTTGATTCTTCTGTCAAGAGTCAACATTGGTCCTTCTACATAGGATATATCTTTGTTTATTTCTACCTCCACAAGTTGCAAAACTAACTCCGTGTCAGGGTGACACTTTCTCAGCATGGATATATGGAATATTGGATGCAATCTATGTAGTTCAGGTGGAAACTCCAACTAATAGGCTACCTTTCCAATCCTTTCAGTGATTGGATAAGGCCCCCTAAATCTAGGAGCTAACTTACCCTTTTTCCCAAATCTAAGAACACCTTTCCAAGGTGAGACTTTGATATATACTCTATCTCCAACTTGGAATTCTAAAGGTCTTCGCCATTTATCAACGTATGATTTCTGTCTATCCTGTGTATCCTTTGACTATTGTTGTATTACTTTAATCTTCTCAGTTGTCTGTTGCACTAATTCAGGACCCAAAAGTTGATATTCCCCTATTTCATACTAGCATAATGGAGATCTAAAACATCAACCATATAATGCTTCATATGGTGCCATATCAATATTGTGCTGATAACTATTATTGTAAGCGAATTCTATCAAACTCAAGTGTAGATCCAAACTTCCTATAAACTGAAGAACACATGCCCTAAGAAAATCCTCCAAGGTTTGTATAGTTCTCTCAAATTGTCCATCCGTCTGTGGGTGAAAGGCGGTACTAAATCTTAACTGCGTACCCAAAGCTTTATGTAGTTGTTCCCAAAAATGACTCGTGAACTGGGGACCTCTATCAGAAACAATTGTAGCTGGAACCCCGTGTAATCACACTATCTCATCTATATAGATATGTGCAAGTTTCTTAGCAGTATAGGTTGTTTTGATAGGAAGAAATTGTGCTGACTTAGTCAACCTATCAACTATCACCCAAATGGAATCATGACTTTTAGCTGTCCTGGGTAAACCAGCCACAAAGTCCATGGTTATGTGATCCCATTTCCACTGTGGTATAGGTAAAGGTTGCAGTGTTCCTGTGGGCTTTTGATGTTCAGCTTTAACCTATTGACACACTGGACACCGCATAACAAACTCAGCTACATCTTTCTTCAATCTGGGCCACCAATACATATCTTTCAGTTTATGATACATTTTGGTGCTCCCTGGATGCATTGCATACATAGACGAATGAGATTCCTCCAAGACTAACTTCCTTAAGTCATTGGCATCAGGTACTACCATCCAACCATGGTAACAAACTACCTCATCATCTGACTCATGAAACCCATCCCGTTTCTCACTACCATACTCTAATCTAATCTGCTGAATCACAGTATCAGCTTGTTGTGCCTCTTTAATTTGTTGTTTCAGAGTAGGTTTTATATGCATCTCAACTAATAGTCCAGCTAACAAGGATACTTTAAGTTGTACATTTTCTTGCCTCAAAGAGACAAGCATGTCTCATTTAAAGCACACTAAAGAGTTCAACTATGCTTTGGTCATGTTTGGTGATGATGATTTTCTACTTAGTGCATCAGCCACTACATTAGCCTTTCCCAGATGATAATCAATTGTGCAATCATAATCCTTGATTAACTCCATCCAGCGGTGTTGTATCATGTTCAAATCATGTTGTGAAAAGACATATTTTAGGTTCTTATGGTCCATAAAAATCTGGAATGTCTCTCCATAGAGATAATGTCTCTAGATCTTCAACGCATGAACCACAACAGCTAATTCTAGATCATGTGTCAGATAATTTTCCTCATGTTTCTTAAGTTGTCGAGAGGCAAAAGAAATCACTTGATTATCCTGCATCAACACACATCCTAGACCATTCTTAGAAGCATCACAGAAAACAATATACCCATTCCCTTGCTCAGGTAACACTAACACAGGTGCACTTGTTAGCCTTTCTTTCAACAACTGGAAATAATGTTGACACTTGTCATTCCAGACAAAAGGAACCTCCTTCCTGGTTAACCTAGTTAGGGATAATGCTACAGAACTGAAGTTCTTAATGAACCTCCTATAGTATCCTGCCAGTCCTAGGAAACTGCATATCTCCGTTGGTGTCTTTGGTTGTTCCCACTCCAAGATAGATTCTACCTTTTTAGGATCACACGGATACCTGAGGCAGATATTATGTGTCCTAGGAAAGACACTTCTGATAACTAGAATTCACACTTGCTAAACTTAGTGTATAGCTTGTGCTTTCGCAGTAAAGTCAGGGCCTGACGAAGGTTTTTCTCATGTTGTCGTGCATCTCTACTGTAAACTAGGATGTCATCTAGAAAGGCTACTATGAATTGATCAAGGAATGGTCAAAAGATTCTATTCATGAGTTCCATGAATGTAGTTGGTGCGTTAGTTAGTCCAAATGACATAAGTATGAACTCATAGTGACCATACCTTGTCCTGAAGGCTGATTTAGGTATGTCACTCTCCTTGATGTGTAACTGATGGTATCCTGACCTCAGATCTATTTTAGAGAATATAGTTGCGCCACATAACTGGTCCAACAAGTCATATATCCTTCGAAGAGGATATTTGTTCTTTATGGTTAGTTTGTTTAGCTGTCTATAGTCGATGCATAACCGCATAGACCCATCTTTCTTTTTAACAAAAAGAACTGGAGCACCCCATGGTGAAGTACTCGGTCGAATAAAACCCTTTTCAAGCAACTCTTGTAACTATTTCTTGAGTTCTTCCATCTCAGTAGGTGCCATTCTATAAGGTGTTTGAGCTATTGGTTGTGTACCCGGGATTAGATTAATCTCAAAATCAATCTCTCGGGGTGAAGGAACACCTGGAAGTTCCTCAGGAAACACATCTTCAAACTCCCTAACAATCAGAACTGTAGAAAGACTAGGACTCTCTACTCTGGTATCTACCACATGTGCCAAGAATGCAAAGCATCCTTGTCTCATCATCTTTTCAACTACCATAGCTGACACTAGATAGGTTGGAAGAATTTTTCTGTCCCCCTGAAAAATCCATGTAACACCATTGTCTGTGAACATAGATTGCTTGGAATCACAATCCAAGACAACCTTATACTTTACTAGGGTGTCCATCCCAAGGATTATGTCAAACCCATGCATCTCAAGTGGTATAATATCCACATGAATGCTATGTTCTGAAAAAGAAAGAACACAAGGAGAAAATACCTCTTGCAACACTGTAGATTTAACTAACAGAGTTTCTAATAGCAAATTATGTAACGACTGGGCCCACTGCCCTAGGCTCTAGTAGAGCTTCAGGAATGACGACTGTCCCCACAAACCACCACTAGCCTTAACTGCGCACTTTGTCCACACTGACGCGCAAGCCAGGATCAACTTTCTGACTGTTCACCCATCCTAGTACTACTCCAAGCTGAGCACGCTTAACTATGGAGTTCTTTAGTGATGGGCTCCCGGAAAAGGAGGTGCACCTTGGTGATATGGGTAGTCCAATCATTCCTTATAAGATCTTTTTATCTGAGGCCTCAAATCCTAGGATGTTACAATATCCCCCACTTAGACTCTTGACGTCCTCGTCAAGGCTCAACTATAAGACCTCATAATCTGACCCCATTTCAGTGCAGACCCAACATGGCCTATGAACACCCAGCTCTCGATCACGGAATACCAGCGCAAGGGTGGCTACATCACCATGGATAGCCCTTTCCTACATGCATGGACCATACGTCTCAAGACTGGCATGCCACATGCCCATGTGGGCCCCACCTACTGGGGTTATGGCTCTGATACCATTTGTAATGATTGGGGCCACTGCCCTAGGCTCTATTAGAGCTTCAGGAATGACGATTGGCCCCACAAACCACCACTAGCCTTAACTGCGCACTTTGTCCACACTGACGTGCAAGCCAGGATCAACTTCCCTACTGGTCACCCATCCTAGTACTACTCCAAGCTGAGCACGCTTAACTATGGAGTTCTTTAGTGATGGGCTCCCGGAAAAGGAGGTGCACCTTGGTGTTATGGGTAGTCCAATCATTCCTTATAAGATCTTTTTATCTGAGGCCTCAAATCCTGGGATGTTACAAATTATCTTCTCTATGACTGACAATCATATTGCAGTCATGAATCACTTCTTGAGTGATAAAGGAATGTGTAGCACCCAGATCAATCAAAATAGATACAAAGCAGGATGAAGACATATCAGAATGAAACAATTCCATCTGACCTATCATGACTCGTGGGTTGACCACTGCTTCTGGCTGATTCATAGCATAGAATCTTGCCATTGTTGGTTGTCGACCACTCACCCTATTGTTGGATGTAGACGAGCCAACTTGGGATGCATGTCCACATCCTCATGTGCCACTGCTAAACTGTCGCTTCTGAGAGCCTTGTTGACTCTGCCTCGATGGTTGGGTTACACTCACGTCTCTAGCTAAACAATCTTTCATCAGATGTCCCATCTTCCCACATTTATAACAAACTCTGTTCTCCCACTGTGGTCTAGATGGTCCTGTTACTGACATTGATGTTGAGTTGTGAGCTCCCCTTGGTGGTAAACTATAGCCTCTACCCTTGTTGGATGTCCACTGCGTCTGGGTTTTAAACCTCGTTGGTGTTGTTGGTGCAGAAAACCTTGGTTTCTTAAAACTTTCGGACCTCTGTCCTTAAAACTGGGTATATACTTTCTTACTGTTGGCCTGATGCTTCTTAGTCACAAATCTTTCTATCCACCTAACGGACTCCACAAAAGTGGCAAACCACTCTCTATTCTCTAGAGAAGATATTAGTGTGGTTAAATCAGCGTTCAAACCCTTCTCAAAATGCCAAATCCTCTCCTCATCTGTAGCAGCCATGTGCGGACAGAACCGTAGAAGCTCCATAAACTTAGCTTCATACTCACTAATGTTCATTGGTCCTTGCCTTATCCGCTCAAACTGAGAGATTTTCTCATCCAGGTAAGTCTTGGGAAAATATCTACTAACAAACTCTCATCGGAACTCTTCCCATCCAAACACCTGGCCTTTTGCCTTCTTTTATAGCCCACCAATGGCCAACACTCCCCTTTAAAAGGTACACCGCATGCCTAACCTTCTCAGTTTTAGGGATATTAAGAATTTTGAAGGCCTTTTCTAGCTCAGTCACCCACAAGTCTGCATATGCTAGGTCAGCTGTACCAGCATAATCAGTGGCTCCTGCCCGTCGAAATAGTTCAAAAGTATTTCCAGCTCCATGTCCCTCATTGTGAGTTGGTGCCCTAGGTGCAGGTGGTGGCATCCTATCAGCAATATGTGTCATAGTCACCATTAACTGCCCAAACAGAGCATGGAAAGATGGGTTTTCTAGTGTAGCTTGGTCAAGCTGGGGATGTTCAGGTACTAGTTCTTCTCTAGCCTGATCCCTTGCACCTCCTCCTGGTGCAGCAACACTTCTTTCAATAGTGTGTTCTTCATGTGATCCAGCCATCTTCAAGCTTTACTTCTTCTCCTGAGAGTAGAAGCCACTATCACATAAACTGGAAGACACTAGAATAGACTCAACGACCTTAATCCTATGTCTCTGTAGATTCAGCGAACCTTAATCGTATGCCTCTGTAGACTCAGCGAACCTTAAGCTCTGATACCACTAAATTATGACGACCTGACCACAAATCAGACTGTCACTATGTAATTAATTGTGGAATTAAACATAAATAGTGGATTAACAAAAATTGTTAAAAATTAAAACCATTTGCAAAGAGATCCATTTCTAGGAAACTCTTATAACAAGAACCAAAATATTATATATAAGTTCTGGTCCATAAAGTACATACCATGTACCTTCTCTTCTCGAGGATTACATACAATAGTTGTTTTGTTAAATCTACACATAAGCAACATAAACCTCGAGGAATTCAATGCCAAAATCTCATATCGATCATAAAAGCACTAACTACTGACTCCAAGGACCTGAGAGTATAGAGACAACACATAGGACTCATATCTACAAGACACGACAGTCAGTATCTCCACATGAGATGTTACTGTTGTCCCTGATGTTGCTGTCCTTCCCCTGTTGTATGGTCCCTACCTCCTCGTCTACGTCCACCTAAAATGTTGGTGACCAACGGAGTGAGACCCATGTCCCAGTGAGAGATATAACTCTCTGCCAAAAATATTATTATTGCAAATAAACAGTAATAAACTGAGCAGAGGATTCTCTATTGAAAAGTAGGATTTAATCAATATTAAGCAGAATTGAGCAACATCATCTTTTAAAGCATTAAAACTATAAATAATAAAGCAGTAAATCATATATCCATTTTAATAAGGAATATGAAGAACATGTATGACATATATCCATTTAGGATATAGTAAGAAATGTAACATCAACCAATGATTTCCGTATTTCATCCTTAAGCAAATACGCTACACGGATGATTACATTTTACAATCATACTTATGCCCTGAGGAAGTGAGCTGTACTGCTCAAATCTAACCTTCGGTTGTGAAACCCAAAGTCGGTGCCATACAAGATCAAAGGAAGAGCCAGACTCCACGATCCCATCTGTCTCGGTCAGTGCGAGACCACAAGCAGGACCACAGTCTCTTTCTTAAGTGACCTCAGTCATAGGGTTAGCTCTCAAAGGCTACCCATTCTCTAGCCTACCTTGGTACAGGTCCTGGCTCTAGTAAATCTGAGCCACGGGCCAGTTCACCATGCTCTCTGAGCCATGAACGCATTCATTCTCTATCACACTGATCCATGGGCCTGTTCACCATGCTCTTAAACATATCTTGAGTCTACAACCGAAGTTGCACTCTAATCCTCCTATTTTCAGCTAGGAGAAACCTCGCATATTCAACAATATACGCTCCAGATTAACCCGTAGGAGAATCCATTTCACCATCACCAGCTACTGACAATGATGGATCTATGGCCAGGGCTCTACATGATAAAATTCCACTTGATTATTTAAGTACATTACCATATTGTTTTAGCATCAGTCAAGTTTTCAAACAAGAATTATTATGACAAATGCTACTAGAAAATATGTAATACTTCTATCAAGTACACTTCAAAACTTTATAAAACATTGGGATCTCAATCCCTTATCTCATTACTGGGAATTCACAACCCTCAACAATACCAACATCATGTTTACTGGATCTGGTTATTTAAACCTTCACTTCATCACTGAACATGGTTACCACTATGAGGTAACTATTACCTCTAGGTCATATGACCAAGGTATTTATGAAACTTGTTACACAAGCATCTCACATAATTCACCAGGCATATTCAACTTCTTGTCACCTCTCACTAGGCAACAACTAAAATAATGTCTCACAAGGCCCATTATGACGCAGTTAGAAGAACAGGGTTTAGCAAGCACTAGAACCCTAAAAAGAAGAACCAAGTTTGCAAGCGACAAACTTAGTTGTTAAACCCGGAATCCACCAGGAAGAACTGGAATCCACCAGAAAAGAGAGAAACTCTCGAATTTGATTAAACGATAAGAGATGCCTTGACGGCTACAACTGAGGGTGTATTTATACAAGTAGGGAAAACCTTGATCCTAACCCTAATGCAATTACTTTCCTAATAGAATTAAAACAAAAGAAAAGGAAATTGTTAAAAATACAAAACTACTATTTTCGAGGTTGAAATGGACTCGAATCCCATTTTGAGGGTATACCTCACGGAAAAACCGTGATTTGCATTTATTGGCTCGTTTCCCTTTCCAAAAAGGTATTATGGAGTTTTTTCTGACGTCGGACGTCAGTTTTGGAAATTCTTGACAAACTAGGATTTGTCTTTAATACTTGCTATTTTATCTTCAATGCTAGTTGCAAATCTTCCTACATCAGTCTCCTCCACCTCAGAAGAACTCGACCCCGAGTTCTTTTCAGGATATAAGATCTCATCTGCTCGGTATTCATGGATATCAGCAACATTGAAGGTGTTGGATATGTTCATGTCATTCGGGAGTTCTACCACGTAAGCATTATCGTTGATCTTCCTAGACACCTTGAATGGACCATACTTGTGTGGTTGCAGCTTGTTGTAGGTGCCCACTGGATATCTTTCTTTTTGTAGAAACACCATCACCTCATCTGCTTCCTTGAAAACTTTGACTCTTCTTTTCTTGTCAGCAGCAGTCTTGTTCTTCTTTGTAGTAGCTTCTAATTTAGCTTTGACGACTTCTTTAACCACTACAATTTCTTCAGCCACATTATTTGTCGCTTCACTAGTTCCAGGTGTCTTGGGAAGTTTAACCAGGTCAACTACATGCTTGGGAATTGAAGTGTAAACCACAAAGAATAGTGATCTTCCAGTAGTGGAGTGCTCGGTGCTATTATATGCGAACTCGACTTAAGGCAAAGCCAAATCCCACTATTTTGGCTTGTCCCCACAAATGCTGCAAATCATGTTTCCCAAAGTTCTATTGGTTACTTCAGTTTGTCCATCAGTTTGTGGATGAGTAGTAGAACTTCTTTTCAGTGTTGTACCAAATAATCTCCAAAGAGTAATCCAAAAATGACTGAGAAATTTGGTATCTCTATCTGAAGTAATTGATTTGGGAACCCCGTGGAGGCGCACAATCTCCCTGAAGAATAGCTTTGCTATATTGGAGGCATCAGCAGTCTTTTTACAGGCAATAAAGTGTGTCATCTTGGAAAATATGTCCACCACAACGAACACAGAATCTACACCTCGCTGTGTGCGGGGTAATCCCAGCACAAAATCCATAGACAAATCTTGCCAAATGTCATCAGGAATAGGCAAGGGCATATAAAGTCCAGTATTTTGAGACTGTCCCTTTGAAATCTGACAAGTGTGACATCTCCTGGATATAGAGTTGGCATCTTTCTTTAAGTGTGGCCAATAATATCTTTCCTCTAGGCTAGAAATAGTCTTGTCTCTTCCCAGGTGTCCGCTATGCCCACCTCCATGTAGATCTCGAATCAATTTCTCTCTCAAGGACGTGCAAGGAATGCACAAGAGGTCGCCTTTGAAAAGAAATCTGTCATTAATATGAAAATCTGCACAAGGGTGTCTGTTGTTGCATTTGACACATAGCTCCTTGAAGTCAATATCTTCTTTGTACAAGTCCTTTAAACATTCAAAACCTATGGTTTCATGGGACAATGTAACCAGCAAGGATGCTCTTCTACTCAAAGCATCAGCTACTTTGTTGAGAGTACCAGATTTATGTTGAATAATAAAAGGAAACTTCTGTAAATAACTCACCCAATGAGCATGCATCTTATTTATCACCTTTTGACTATGAAGAAATTTTAGGGCTTGATGGTCTGTGAATGGTATGAATTCTCGATGCACTAAATAATGTTCCCACTGGAAAACGGCTCTAAAGACAACATAGAACTCCTGGTCATAGGTACTCCACTTTTGGTGTGCATCGCTTGGTTTTTCACTGAAGAAAGCTATTGGTCTCTTCTCTTGAGATAACACAGCTCCTATCCCAACTCCACTGGCATCACATTCAACTTGAAACACTTTATCAAAATATGGGAGTGCTAATAATGGGGCTATGCATAACTTCTCCTTGATCAAGGCGAAACTATGTTCTTGTTCAAGCCCCCAATTGAACCTTCCTTTCTTCAAACATTTTGTAATGGGTGTGGTGATAGTACTGAAATCCCAAATAAATCTCTTATAAAAGGTAGCCAGGCCATGAAAGCTTCGAACTTCCATCACAGACTTAGGTGTAGGCCAATCCCGGATTGTTCTCACCTTTTCTTCGTCAACTTGGATCCCATCTTCGCCAACAATAAAACCCAAAAAGAGTAATTTGCTGGTACTGAATATACAATTCTTGAGATTGACGTACATCTGATTTTCTTGTAGGAGTTGCATCACTTGTCTGACATGCTCCAGGTGATCGTTCTTGGTCTTGCTATAGATCAGAATATCATCAAAATAAACCACCACAAACAAACCTACAAACGGACGCAGAATCTGGTTCATCAGCCTCATGAAAGTGCTAGGGGCATTTGATAACCCAAAAGGCATCACCATCAACTCATACAATCCATCTTTGCTTTTGAAGGTTGTCTTCCACTCATCTCCTGGTCTAATTTAGATCTGATGATATCCGCTTCATAGATCTATCTTGGAAAATAGTTTAGATCTGGATAACTCATCAAGCATGTCTTCTAATCAAGGGATCGGGAAGCGATACTTGATGGTTATTTTGTTGATGGTCCTGCTATCAACGCACATCCTCCATTGGTTGTTTTTCTTTGGAACTAGAAGGATGGGAACCCCACAAGGACTCATACTTTCATGAATGAATCCTTTCTTCAATAACTCTTCAATCTGCTCCCTTAAGATCTCATTCTCCTTAGGGCTCATACGATATTGAGGGAGGTTTTGTAGATTGGAACCCGGGATCAGATCAATCTGATGTTGAATATTATGCATAGGAGGTAATTCACTTGGCAACTCATAAGCAATTTATTCCTTAAAGTCATTTAGAATCTATATCACTTCTTCTGGAATAGTAGTTCCTTTCTCTTCCGTAGTCAACAACCCTTTAACCACCACTGGATAGAAACAATCAGATTCTTTAATAGATTTGTCAAGATCTTTGTCACTTTGCATCATCACCAAGAAACTAGATTTCTTCTCTTCCGGCTTCCTATTAAAGTGTAGAACTGGAGCCATGGCAATTTTGTGGTTGTTCCATGTGAACAACATAACGTTATCACATCCCCGATACGTAATATCATTATCAAACTGCCACGGCCTACCTAGCAGAATATGGCAGGCATCCATGTCAAGGACGTCACAGGAAACCTCCTCCTTATAGTGCTTTCCGATAGAAATAGGAACCCTACTAGACAAGGTAACTCAAACTTGAGAACCATTGCTGACCCATCCCAGGGTATATGGCTTCTCATGAGGAACTATTGGGAGCTTCATATAATCTACTAGTTTCTGTGAAACTAGATTTTCAGTGCTTCCATTATCAATGATCAAATTGTATACTTTGTTTTTGACAGAACAATGAGTTTTAAACAAATTTTTGCACTTCCCTTCCTCCTTGGATGCTAATAAGATCTGCTACAACACAAAGTTTAATTGTTCCTCAGATTCTTCTTCTGCAAATTCAGCCTCTGCATACTCATCATTCTCTTCATCTAGTTCGTCGTCTTCCTTGTCATTCAGAATAGAAGCAACTCTCCTTGTTGGACAAACATTAGATCTATGCCCTCTTCCCCCACATCGGAAACATGTATCTCCTGAAGGTTTAGCATACAGATTGTCTTTCTTTTGCACTGGTTCTTTACCCTTCTGTGCACCATTATAACTACTGCTTTCTTTGGACTCAGAGATCAAATCTCTTGTTGTTGTACTCTTTTCCCTTCCACCTGTTGATTCGAAATTATTTTGGGGAATAACTTTCCTAAAAGATGAGAAATTTTGGGGGGATTTCTCCATCAATTCAGCCTTCAGAGCTAGGCTGGATGCTTCTGTCACAGTCTAGACAGTTTGTAGACCTATCTTTTCTTACAACGAACCCTTTAACCCACTGATGTATCGAGCCACCTTTTGATTCTCCGATTCACCTAGTTCGTTACGTTCAGAATAATGAAGGAATTTAGTTGTATATTCCATCACCGTTCGTCTTCCTTGAACGCATTCGATGTACATCTTGTAAAGGATTTGTTCATAATCTTCAGGGAGAAACCGCTCTAGCATGAGTTGTTTCATCCTCCACCATGTTCGAACTGGTCCTTTACATTGTTGTTGCCTTTGAAGGACAAGTCTATCCCACCATACAGCGGCCGTACTTTTCAACCTGATCGCCACCATCTTGACGTGTTTGTTTTCAGGGACGCTCATCACATCAAAGAAGCGATCAATGTCGATCTGCCAATCTAGGAATTCTTCTACTCCCATAGTTCCATAGAATAAGGGAATATCAGCCTTTACACGATAATCGTGGTTGTTCTGTTGATTTCTTTGGCCTGATGGTTCTTCCTCCTCGACTTCTTCTTCTTCTTTAGAACTTGAGTTGTTGTTGTTGCCACCTCGCGTGAACCTGTATGGTTCTGATCTCCTTTCCCCTCGTCGGTTTCCATGGTTGTTGGCATTGACGTTAACGTTGGTTGTGAGGGTTGTCGTAAACGTAGCCATCTGTTCGGTCAGAATTAGTGAGAGCCGTGGTAAAAGTCACGGTCATCCTCTTAAAATCCGCCTTGGTTACAGCTTTGTCTCCCATGGCTGAGATGAAAAACAGAATAGGAGAGACCTGCTCTAATACCACCTGACGCGGTTAGAAAAACGGGGTTTAGCAAGCGCTAGAACCCTAAAAAGAAGAACTAAGTTTGCAAGCGACAAACTTAGTTGATAAACCCAGAATCCACCAGGAAGAACTGGAATCCACCAGAAAAGAGAGAAACTCTCAAATTTGATTAAACGATAAGAGATGCCTTGACGGCTACAAATGAGGGTGTATTTATACAAGTAGGGAAAACCTTGATCCTAACCCTAATGCAATTACTTTCCTAATAGAATTAAAACAAAAGAAAAGGAAATTGTTAAAAATACAAAACTACTATTTTCGAGGTTGAAATTACTCGAATCCCATTTTGAGGGTATACTCACGGAAAAGTCGTGATTTACATTTATTGGCCCGCTTCCCTTTCCAAAAAGGTATTATGGAGTTTTTTCTGACGTCAGACGCCGATTTTGGAAATTCTTGACAAACTGGGATTTGTCTTTAATACTTGCTATTTTATCTTCAATGCTGGCTGCAAATATTCCTACATCACATTAACATCATAGTTCATACCTGGTTATGCTCATCATATCATGATACATGCATGGTTAGTATACTTGATAACACCCATATCAATTACATATCAACATTATGCAATACAAAGATAACATCACTATTCCCTCATTAGGGTTAGGGTTACCCATCTTTATTAATTAGAGTTTCTCATACCATCACCCTATATTAGGGTTTCACATAACATCACCCTATATTAGGGTTAGGGTTTCCTATTTCATTTCAATTAGGGTTTCTCAACCCAATACCCAAAATTAGGGTTAGGGTTTCTCATCCTTCTCGATTAGGGTTTCATGATCACATTATCAAAGATCAAACCTTAATTCAAAACTCTATGCATCTTGGAGAATGCATTGATATTACAATTAATATCCAAAACCTAACTCATTGCTCCACATGTCTAGAATTACATAATACCTTCATAAGTAATCAATTAAACTTATGTATT
Organism: Alisma plantago-aquatica; assembly: GCA_963693085.1. Taxonomy (NCBI): domain Eukaryota; kingdom Viridiplantae; phylum Streptophyta; class Magnoliopsida; order Alismatales; family Alismataceae; genus Alisma; species Alisma plantago-aquatica. The sequence goes on from OY856415.1 coordinate 240,247,529, forward strand.
GTAATTTTCCTTATTGATTAGGGTTTCCATTCTCCATTGATTAGGGTTTTATGATTACTTCATTAATCCAAACCCTAAGTCAGTGCTTCCACATATCTTGGAGCACATAGCATTATCTAAGTATTAAATCTTACTTCTCATTGTTCCATGTACTAGGAACACACATCACCATCATACCTTATTCAGTTGACTTAACCTTTCACTAAGTACATGCACCTATGTTTATCATAGTGTATTGAATTTATTACTTACATAGGCATCAAGGGATAATCACTCTAAATGTATTAATCACCTAAATACTTTAGAGGTACTTCCATTGAAATCAACTTTGAGATACTCTTCAACCACTTATGGGGTTATTAGTACTTACATGATTTGAATCAATTGGACCTTCAAATGGTTTGGACCAATTGAACCTTCAAAAGGTTTGGCCCTAAACCTTCAAATGGTTTGAGACCGTTTATACCTTCAAACGGTCTGTTCCTAACCCTCCAAATGGTTTGAGACCATTTAGACCTTCAAACGGTCTGTTCCTAAATCTTCAAACGGTTTGAGACCGTTTAGACCTTCAAACAGTCTTGCCCTAAACCTTCAAATGGTTTGAGACCATTTTGACCTTCAAACGGTCTTGGTCTAAACCTTCAAACGGTTTGGGACCGTTTAGACCTTCAAACAGTCTTGGTCTAAACCTTCAAATGGTTTGGGACTGTTTAGACCTTCAAATGGTTTTGGTCTTTATATCTCAAACGGTTTTGAGACCATTGAATCTTCAAATGGTTTTGACCCCCTTTGATCTTCAATCGGTTTTGAAACCATTTGATCTTATTAGGGTTTGAAACCGTTTGACCATTGAACGGTTTGAAACTGTTTGATCAAATCCACTTTGAAATCATTTTAACCTTAAACGGTTTGAGACTGTTTGGTCCTCAGATGGTTTGAGACTGATTGGTCCTCAAATGTTTTTAGACCGTTTGGTCAATTCAGAGATGAAACTGTTTGAACCTAAATTAGGGTTTTGACATCAATTGATCTAGGGTTTTGAAGCCAATTGAGCTAGGGTTATGAAATGAACTGAGTTTGATTGTTTGAAGTTATTAGGTCATGAGCCCAATTGATCCTTGAATCCATTGAAACCATTTGATCTCTAACAGTTTGAAACCGTTTGACCTCTAACGGTTTTGAAACCGTTTGGTCACCAAACGGTTTGAAACTGTTTGGTCTCTAACGGTTTGAAACCATTTGACCAACAAAATTGAAACCATTTGTTTTTTATATTCTTGATGTGTGTGCTTAGATGATGTCATCATCATCAAGCTTCATACCTCTAAACTCTACTTTCATATATATGATGAATTCATCAATTATTCAAGAAGAAAAATAAAAGATCAACATATGATGAGGAATTGAAAACAATAATAACATTAATAGGTTAAAGTTGTATAACCTACCTTCAAAGTAGATTCAAATCTTCAAGATTCTCATCTCTAATGGTGAAATAAGCTCCTTCAACTATCCAAGGTTCATTTCCAACTCTTTGGATGCAAAAGATAGCCAAGGTTGAGCATTGAATGGAAGAGAGAAGAAAATGAATGTTGAAATCTGATTTCAACCATCAATTCTAGGTTGAATATGACCATGGATCTTACCTTTATCTTGGGGAACGTTTTCCTTCTGCTCCTAAGCTCCTTGGTCATCAGCCAAAGCAAGGAAAGAAAGTGGTTTGCAAAAATAGCCTTTCAAGTATGGAGAAAATCGAGTACATATAATTGATTTTCTAGGAGAGAGAAAGTAGGAGAAAATTCATCCACTTTCTTGCCACATGCCCCTCCCTTCCTTTCCTTCGAAGTCATCTTCCTTGCCCTCAATATCCTCTCAATTATCCTTGAATTAAAAGCAACCACTTAAGCACCTTAATCATTATAATACTATTATCCATTTTTAGTGGACTACTTTTTAATTAACAAATGTGAGTGGATTTCTTCACCTACTTAAGATATTTCGGTGCCACTCAAAGCATTTGGACATCCTCGAACTATAGGATTTCAACCACAAACTTTTTAGTTGATGGTCACTTCAATTAATATATTTATTTTTGCTACAAAATAAATTAGGGTTTCATTTATGCTTATTTCTTGATTGTTTTATTATCAAGATTATCTCTCCTCAAATGTAGTTCAAACAAGATGCCCCTATCTTTTTCCTTTCTCTAAATGATACCAAGAAATAGTATAGAAATATTAGAGGTGGTACTTTACATATCCAACCCTAGGTTTTGGGTAATTTGCAAATTACACCAAAATTAGCATTCAATGCACAAACATTATTCAAACAAGCTCCTTCTTGGAACTTAGGCTTGTGGAAGCCATACCTCAGCATCATTCTCATTCTTATTATTCTATAACATTTGAGGAACATTTATCATGTAACATTTGCAAGGTAACCCCTTAAATTGGGTAAATTGCACTTTAGTCCACAATAGGTAAAATATTGTTTCAACATTATTCAAATAGGACCAAAATTGAAACATAAGCTCTCCTTTAGTCTTAATTACTTTTCAAAAGATAAATACAAGAATCTAAATGACTTACTTAAGCAAAACTTCTATGGTTAAGCCTTAACCCAGGTTAGGGATGTTACAATGACACTCTCTATAAATTCTCTCTAGTGTCAAGATAGGTGATCTCAATGGAGAAATTGAAATGTTTCTTTAGCTGAAATACTCCAAGGCTCATGTTGGCATGTCTGGACCTGCCATAATGAACAAGTTCATTTTGGAGTTCTGAAACCTACCTCAATAAAAATTACCTTCACCCAAAATGGTGCATCCTCTATTCTACAAATAGCCAACATCACTTGTCCTTCGGTTAAGCATCCACGTGCTCCTGAATTCTATAGATCCTCGCCCCCTAACGCCAATTACTTTGTTATGGTTGATGCCTCCCTTCGAGAGAATTCCCTCTATGTTGGTCTCATTGTTTGCGTAGTTAACAAGTTGGGTGCATGCTTCCTTGGTGGCAGATATCCATCTTGCAGCTCTAATGCAATGGAAGCAGAAATGCAAGTTATAATAAAAGGGTTGGACATCACCATTATTCATAAATTGGAGAATGCTATCCTCTTCTCTGATTCATCACAAGAAGTGACCTTAATCAAGGTTGATTGTGTTTCCCTTCTCAAGTAAAAACCCTATTTCAACACAATCAAAGGTCTTCTGAAATTTTGCCAAGGAATGTGGACTGTGTTGCAGATGCTATAGCTAAGCATGCACAAACAAGTAGCCTCCCTTTTAATTTCTATAGTTCTAAACCTTGTTGGCTTTCCAAAAGCCCTGATGTAGACATTAATCTATTGTTTACCTAGGATAGAGAGAGAGATGAATAATGGGTAATCTCTATATTTCACAATAAACATATGTTTCAATATCGTGTATAAATGGTACAACATGCATATTTTAGTCAATAAGAATTATATTCGATAGTGAATTCATTTTATTTATTAAACAATCATATTCAAAATCCATTGTACTAAAAGTCATTCAACAAATTAATGTTTCATAAAGTTCAGATTCGTCTTAATCATGCAAGTAAATGAGGGTAAAATGTGAGTAAACAAAGTCAACTATTGTGTAGATTAATAGTATTTTGTTTGCTAATGTAATACAAACTAAAACCAACAATTTTGGCATTAAAAGAAATTATAAACTTTGTATCATCTATAAATGAAATTCTATGATAGTTTTAATAAAATTGGTGTTTTCATGAACCAGACATCAAATCTTGAAATTTGTTTGAATATTAAATACCTAGTGGCACCTAGTTTGTGGTTAAAAGTAGGATTTAACTTACCTTAGAAACATACACAAATACACTACCAAATATTTTTTTTTCAATTAAATCTTGAAACATAAAACAAGTTGCATGCTAAATGTATAAAGAATTTTACATTGTTGAAGGATCTAGCATATCTAAAAAATATTGGATTTCTATTGAATTGCTTGATTTTTTACTCAAAGACTTTGCTAAAATCATTGAAGTGGGTTTTATATGAGTCATTTGTAATATTCTCTCGATATCCTCAATCTTGGAATGGAAAGGTATCATATTCTTTATTTTTGGTCATTCTCCTACATGTATATCAACAATGGCACTCATCATCTATCTTGGATTTGGTAATTGCTTACATTATTTTGAGTTGATTATTTGAATGTTAATTTAATTAACATCAAATGACAATAGATTGTAAAAACAAATAGAAGTTATTTTTAAATTGCATGGTATTACAATGTCAGTGTGCTTAGTCCTCCTAGATTGTTATAAAGAGATTTACAACTCCGTCTAACTTTAGTTCACTAGGAATAATATGTAGCATATTGTCCTTTTGTAGTGTTCATCTAGATTTTAACTTAATGATACTATTACAGAAGGTAGATGTAGTTTTTGGGAAAACTATTATGACATGGTAAGACAATTTTAGATTTCATTGATTAGTAAGAAAGACTTCAAATATTATAACTTTTTGGTTACTTTCACTACTGGAATCTTAGGAAATCATGGTCCATTTTCCACCACATACTGGATGCCAATTAAAAATTACTCTTTTGTAGAGACATCAATTCAACATTGATAATTTCAAAAAGAAACTTCTACTTTCTTTTTAAAATAATATAGTTATATATCTTTTCCAAAAAACTTACAAGCTAAACTATATTATTTTACATTTTATCAGGTAAATGACCATACTCAAGTGTTTCTAAGTATCTATTAGTGAGACTTTATCTATTATTTCTAGGTTTTGGTCATACAAGTACACAGTCAATTTCTCTAATTTTTATACCTTTATTGAATGGTTGGACAGTTCCTCATGTTTTATATAAATTCATAATGAAGGTAAATGATGTCTTTGACGTTATAAATTTAGTAATCCATGTATTATGCATGTATTAGTACACAATTGGGTCGACTTCATAATATATCTTTTAATTCATCTATGCTTGATTTAATGATATATTCCACTTCAATTATTAAGTTATCATACAACATTGTTGGCTTATTTCTATATGGATGCATCCAGATACTCAAGTTCTAATAATGTATACTATATATCTCTCACACAGTTTATCAAGCATATTTTGGAAGTCTTTTTCCAATACCATGGCAATGCCATCTTAAGTCCATTCAAGATTCATCTTACTATATTTTTTTGGCATTGTAGGATGCATTGATGCATACATAAACTTTTGACTTGAAGTGGTTATTTTTATGAGTTCACTTTTATGTATTTTCTCCAACAACATGTTTCATTATTTTATCATATAAGAATAAAAACTTAAATACCAGATCTCCAAGTAGTTTAACATTAAATAATATATCACTCAAATTGGTTTAGTGGGGGATAGAATGTTCCATTTTTAAATGAACTTTGACTACACATTGAAATTTGATATTTACTATTCTTGTATATATTCAAGTCGAAATTGCAACATTAGCATTAATAAGTATTTATCTATAAAACAAATAGAAATGAGGTATGTAGAGACAACATGTAAGTGACCTTATTAGTAGTAGTCCTTAATTGTAACAAATCATAATAACATTTGAATTTTGTATATCCGCTTGCAAAAACACATAAGAACTATCCAGACTCTTCACAGTATTATTTTTTCTTCCTAAGACCCATCAAAATCTTCAATATGTCAATGTTTTGGAGACTTGTCCTTTCCTCAATATGCATTGTGACATGTGTTGTTTGTTCTCCTTTAATAATGAAATGTACATGCTAACTATTTTCAATGTGCATACCCATAAGTACATATGTCCAATTATTTCCTCACCATGTGAGGTTATTTTCCTTGGAGGATATCATCTTGGATCCAATTCACTTATTATTTTATGTGGTTAGCCATAAAATATTAATTTTCCATTTCTATTTGAAATCAAAAAATATTTGACAACTATTATTGCATATGCTTTATGTGTTATCATGTGTTGTGTGTTTTATTATCTTATGTTGTGTGTTTTGTTATGTGCTTAAGACTTGTCTTATCTTTATCTTTATTTTATCACATTTTTTCTGGTTCTAGTTCTCCTTTACTCTCTCGTGTTATTAAAGAGAGTGCATTGTGACTTTTCAATATATCAAAGAAAGGTTTTCCCATTCTATATGGTATCAGACTTGTTTCTTCCTCCCTAAACCACCCAATCGACCCACCCCCTCCTACCATTGACCACCCCACTACCTCCACCTTGTCTACCATCTCCACCATTCCCACCACCTAGTCACCCTCTCCCTCCATCACCACGACCCTCCTCCCATCGACCACCACCCCATCGACTACTACCCCCATCGACCACCACCCATCAACCTCCACCCACTGATCAACCCTTCATCTTCCACCCATCGACCACCATCCAATGACCACCACCCACCCGACCACCACCCACAAACCACCACCCATTGACCAACATCAAACAACCACCCATCGACCTCCACCCATTGATCAACCTTTCATATTCCATCCATCGACCACCACCCATTGACCACACCCATCGACCACCACCCACCGACCCGCCCCCCCATTGACCTCCATACCATCGACCTGTAACCCATAGACATCCACCCCATTGACCTACATTCCATCATTTACTCTTCAAGTTGATCCCAGAATAGCACGTTGAAAACATAAAAGGTCTCACCTCTTTTCCTACCTATGCCACATGGTGGAGTGAATCTCACACCATGGCGGTGTGGGTATTTTCTTATCTCTACTGCCCCTATGTGGGTTTTTCAAATCTGTTGATCTAGATCTCTTGTTGTTATCTACTACCCCTATGTGGGTTTCTTGGATTTGTTGTTGTTGCTATTTGTTGCCCCTATGTGGGTTTTTGCATATATTGATCTAGCTCTTCAGCTGCTGCTATTTACTACCCCTATGTGGGTTTCTCATATCTATTGATTCAGATCTAAGGTTGCAATCTTCTACCCTTATATGGTTCCTTGGATCTATTTATATTTGGTTGTTTCTTCCTCTGCCCCTATGCGGGTTTGATAACCTCTCATTTTGTGACGTTATCTTATTAGTTATCTTTAGTTTTCCATACTCTTTCTTAGATAAACTAAATAGAATCATTAAACCTTCTTACTTTATTGCAGATACATCAATAAATAACTTTTCCTCTTTTTCATTACAGAAAACACAAAAAAAATTCACAAAGACTCCTCACGGTCCCAAGACCGCGAGAAGCCTCACGGTCCCAAGACCGCGAGAAGCCTCACGGTCCCAAGACCGTGACAAGCCTCACGGTCCCAAGACCGTGACAAGCCTCACGGTCCCAAGACCGCGACAAGCCTCACGGTCCCAAGACCGCGACAAGCCTCACGGTCCCAAGACCGCGATAAGCCTCACGGTCCCAAGACCGCGACAAGCCTCACGGTCCCAAGACCGCGATAAGCCTCACGGTCCCAAGACCGCGACAAGCCTCACGGTCCCAAGACCGTGATAAGCCTCACGGTCCCAAGACCGTGATAAGCCTCACGATCCCAAGACCGCGAGAAGCCTCACGATCCCAAGACCGCGAGAAACCTCACGATCCCAAGACCGCGAGAAGCCTCACGGTCTCAAGACCGTTTGAGACCACTTGAAGCCTATAAATAGGACCTCAAAGGTCACTTCAAGGGGGATCGAATTCCAAGACGCCCAAAGGCTGCCTCTCCAGACCCAGAGCACTCTGATCTTCTGTCCACTGCCCCAAGGCTGCTAGTTTTGGGATCCGTGCTCATCATCAAGCTTCCTTCTCTCTCTTCTTTCCATCTCTTCAACAAAGAAGGTGGGAAGAGAAAATCCTTCATCAAAGCAACCACGAAGTGCGAAGATCGTTGCTCTCTTCACCAAGGGTTCAACCTTCCCTCCTCCGTGGAGATGACGTTCTTTCTCTCTCTTCTCACCTCCTTTGCCATGAGCGAGTAGTTTATTTCACTAGGGTGCGGGGAGTAGCCCCGCTACCCATGTTTTCATTTCATGCGATGTAATTCAACAACTTGTAATAAAGATACTCTTCCTTTCAGTTTGACTTCAATCGCTTAATGAATACTAGTTGCTTGATCATCAACTTGTGTTACATATTGTCTTTTGGTATGAATTGTCTACGTTTATACCCTTAGATCTAAATATCGATTGAATGCTGGTTATGGATGTATGTAGTCACCATACGTCTGTTTCGGTGTCTAGAAGTGTTTTCAGGAGTGGAGTAAACTCACCCCCATCGTTGCACTTTCATACTATGAAATGGAATCAGTTGACGTATGGAAGTGCAACCTTGGTAAGGTCGAGGAACACATTTTATGAAGGAGTAATGCAAGGCATGTGACCATTCGTTATGGGATGGCCGGCATTGCAATACTCCACACTTCTCGTGGCTAGTTATCCGAAAGGAAGCTAGGACTACAAGATACTAACTGATTTGACCCTTTTTGCAGGTTGTTTTATTATGTTGCATGACTTGATCCATGTGTAGTGGTGTGAAACCCGATAACATCCTAGTGGTTTTTATCTTTTGTTTACAACTTTAATCTTTACCTTCTTGCTTTGCTTTCCTCGCATTTAGCTTTAGAACCAACATCAAACTTTCGATCTAAATATCAACTGTTAAGTAGTTAAGTAGAACTAAAACGTTTTCCATCTTGACTTCGTCAAGACCGTTGTCCCGAGGATTCGACCCTTAACTATACTACGATAAGACTTCCGCGTGTCTTAACACACGTGGGTGGAGTTCTTACCATAGTACTAGCAAGGCTAAACCTAAGGATTCATCACCTTAGGATTTTTAGTGGTGTTGCAAAACTCCATCAAAAATTGGCGCCGTTGCCGGGGACAACGGAACTTTTTAGTTTTTACTTACCAACTTCTTGGTTGATTAGGATCTTACACTTTTTTTTTAATAGCAACTCCAATACTTCTTGATCTTTTTCATTTCCTTCCATTATCCTAACGTGTGATTTTCCTTCTACTCAGGTAGAAAACGTGTATGCAACCCCCGCATAGCATCGGATTCTCCCCTGAACCAGAATACGATTCTGAGGTAGAAAGAAGTTTTCACCGAAGGAATAGACTTAACCGCCAAAGAGCCAGACAGATGGCCGAAGAGCAACGCCTTGTTGCAGAAAGAGTCAACGCCGCCATAGAAGCACAACGAGCACAACTTATTGCCGACACACGTGCTCAGGTGCAAGCTGAAATCCGAGCTGAGGAACAAGCCCGCATCCAAGCAGAGCACGCTGCTGCTCAACTTGCGTTAAGAAACAAGCAACTTCGAGACTACACAGTCCCAAAGAATTATGAAGACGATCATCCTGTCCGACCACCGATTATTAACATACCACACTTTGAAATTCGGACGCAGTGGATCCAGATCATGCAAGGCATCTCTTTCTCTGGAGCACCCGGAGATGATTGCATGGATCACCTTAAGCGATTCAAGTCACTCTGCCGACTTGTACCCCAAGCAGGAATTGCAATGGAAGCAATCATGTTACACCTCTTTCACTTCACCTTATCTGGAAGAGCACTAAGCTGGTACAACGCTTTGGATAGACACCCCATCATCACTACCTGGACTCCCTTAGAAGAGAAGTTTCTTGAGAAATTCTTCCCACCTTCGTTAACCTATGAGATTAGGGGACAAATGAACCACTTTTCCCAACTACCTGGAGAAACACTTGCTGAAGCTTGGGAAAGATTCAAAGAACTCCTGAGAAAGTGTCCTCACCATGGCATTTCTCAAAATCAACTAATAGAGACATTTTATAGAGGAGTAAGTGATGATATTAAGCAATTCCTAGATTCCTCATCTGGAGGAAACTTTATGAGAAAGAATTATGAAGATGCCTGGAATATAGTTACGCTGGGGGCCGAGAACCAATCCAATTGGGGAAGGTCATCTAACCAACCCAAAGGCGTTCTCAAGGTTTACAAAGCGGAAGAATCCATGGAACTCAAGGCCATTGCTGAGGCTTTGAAGACTATCGCTAGCAAGCAACAAGCCCTCGAAACTTCTTTCGGGGAATATGATAAGAAGAAAAGCTCTCAGGTTCAACAAGTTAAAGCAGCTACTGGAACTTGTGAAGCCTGTCATGCATCCGATCATCCCACATTATCATGTGGATTGTTGTACAATGTCATGATGGATTTACAACCACCTATGCCGCAATATGAACCCATCATTGAGCATCCCGAAGATCAAATGCCAGAGCAAGTTAACTCCATACATTCAATACCTGGCCAAGTGTATTACAACCCAGACAAACCAAGGAACCATCCTGGTTTCCAATACGGGAATCCTGCAGGGACTGCCAACCCACAGCAGCAGGCACAAGGTGGATCTTTCAATAGACAACCACCAGGATTTCAGAACAATTTCAATCAAGGGAATTACAGACAAGGTTTTCAAAGATCTAACTATCCCAAGAATCCTTCTTACCAATATGCCCATTCAGGACTGCACCCTCAGTTGCAACAACCCCAGTTGCAGCAGCCGCAGCAACCCCAGTTGCAGCAGCCCCCGCAGCCACAGTTAACTGCACCTCTACAACAACCAGGACAGCAAGTCACTCAGTATCAACAAAGGGGTAATCTTCCCCAATCATCTGATGAGATATCCTTGATTAGACAAATGCTTCAATCGCAACAAACCATGCTTGCAAACCAACAAGCTCAACAAAAAGCCGTAGAAGCCCAATTGGCGCAGATTGCCGCTCAATTGAAACCTCAAGCCGGCACTTTTGCTGGGCAACCAGAGGCAAACCCCCGTCATAACCCAAACAGACCAGAACAACTTAATGCCGTCACCACGCGGTCTGGTCGTGTCCTGCCTGATGTCACAAGAATCGACCATGATGATGATAACGTAGCCATCCCTTCCCCAACAGGGAATTCAAGCAGAGAAACAGAAACTTTTACAGAGAACGAAAAAGAAAAGGAACCAATCTCAGAAGTCCCGCCACGAATTCCTTACCCAGACAGACTAAAAGGGACCAAAATGGACACTAGGTTCCAAAAATTTAAAGAAGCTATGAAAAAGTTATACATCGATATTCCTTTTCTTGATGCCCTTTCCGAAGTGCCAGCTTGGGCAAAATACCTGAAAACCCTCTTGTCGAGAAAGTATATGACAGAGGAGCATGAAACAGTGAAACTTGCTCAGACCACTTCAGATATTCTGCTTAATAAAATG